>CM040395.1:108699766-109321771 GCA_022702515.1 Ilyophis sp. 1 JC-2022
CCATAATGATGAGCCAGCCCCAACCTGCGTGGTTAATCCTAAGAAAGTCTCCTGTTTATCTTCAAGTACTTTGCTGGACATGTGCAATATCATCCCCTGTTATTAAATACAAAAAAGATGAGAAAGCAGGAAAATGTGGTCACTTCATCAAATCTACAACCGTGAACATCTGACCACTATTAAACAGGTCAAATTCTCACATACAAAAAAATGTAACTGCGGTATTAAAAATTTTTTTTTTTAATACCAATACAAATACAAAAAACTATTATTTTAAATGGTAATTGAACAGACACCTAAGACCTAAATGGTAATCCTACAGTATTACTTTTACAGTATATATAAATTTACAGATTTGTTTAAATGCTGAAGATAAAAATATAAATTTCATTGATATATGTATTTGTATGCCAAATGTATTTATTTTATTAGATGAATTATGTTGAATTCGTATGCTCATTGAAAATATAATAAAATAAATCTATAGTAAGACAGAAATGTGTGCATATTCTACATTCAATATTTAAAAATAATTGAAACGGCCCCATTCAGTTAAATCAGAGAACTGCAACTCCTGTAAATGTTCATAAAACAGCATCTGCTGGAAAACATAAAAGCTAGCTCTTAAAAGTCCAGATGTCCCACTATATCCCTATTAATACAATAATTACAAGAGTCAAATTAAATAAAAATCTTTTTTCCCCAGCTTAAGACAACGTGATCACTGCAGTTGCACAGAAGCAAGGAGAGTACAATTTTACATGTCACTTATACTAGGTCAAGCTGTTACGTACGGGAGAATATCCTAATACTAACATGCCCTTGGCTTTCAGAGATGTACTCAGTTAATGAGAGTGATTTATTAATACCTCTCTGCCATTACTTGGCAAGTAAACACAAGCCTATTTCATGGTGATTACATCAGCTCTTAATAAATTTCATGAATATGTGCTGGATATGTTATGCTGTACTTACAATCTGAACAAAAAACGTTTTCAACATACAAAAATGGCAAGTGACTCACACATAGCCTCCAAAGCACTGTCTGTAAGTCATTCATTAAAACTTGCTAAACCTAGGCCTGTCGTTAAATATCAAAATGAGGCCAACAACACCCAACATTGGCTATCATAGCACACACTGATTAAACTAGCCATATTCCAAGGCAATGCTACCCAATCTACCAAATCTTTCTTTATTTCATGGAAGTTGGACCTGTTTTTTCATCTTACCATCTGAAGAGAATGTGGTTGTTGAAACTTTAAGGGCTCTATTTTCCGGCAAGCGCATGCCGTGCGGCGAGCCGTCATAGTCAATGGCGTAGTGTATGGCGCACTGGGCGTGGCTACTGAATTTCGCTATTTTCAGACCAGAGGCGAGGAGCGCTGCGCAGGTTCAAAATGGGCAATTATTATTTTTTTTTTAAATATCCCGCATCACGTGGTTTAGTGAAAAACCATAGCAGAACACGCCCATTCTGTCTCATGGTCGGGAGGCCTCGCTCTTGCAGAACGAAAGCACTAAGCCACAAAAGAAAAAAAGAAAAAAAATCTTTTAATCATTTTCTTAGCCACTTAGTCGATAAAATCTGTTTAAAAATAATTTATTTTACTCTCCCATTTATCATTTACTGGAACTTTTTATTTTCCCTATTTTCTCGGTCCTAGCATGCGTTTAATTATTTATCTCTATTTCCAATTTTCCCCATGCAACATATCCCATTTTCCTCGCCACATTTATTAGCGACTTTTGTCACCTTTAGGATTCTGCATTGGAAGATGATAGGCCTTCTATTTTTGCATTGATTTAATTGAAAGTAATTGAGTTAAGAGGTAAATTCTTATCTCTATAGGTTCAGTAAGAGTGAATTTATGCAAGTTTGTCATTATTCTCATTATAGACAGATGTAAGAAAGAATAGAGTACTGGGACCACAGTGCAGTGTAATAACAGCCATAAACAATTAAAAACAGAAATAAATACAATAATTAACATTATAAAAAAGACAATGAGCAATAAATGCAAAGTATAATTTTTTCCCGCTTGGGGGATTCATTTCAAAGTCAAATTGGACCGCATATGATCCATGAAAACGGTTGACTGGCATTTGAATAGGTTATGATCATGCACGCCCCAAAATTAGCAACTCGCCATACGCTGTTGTGCGATTTGCGCTCTAAACGTAGTCTCACCTGGCGGGCAGAGTAAGCGTGAATCGCAGTGTACTCTTATCCCAAAATTTTAATCGGCTGCAGTAAAATTTAACTGGGCTGTTCCCTCTTGATGGACACACCCCCCTCCCACGTGCAAATCCGTGATGAAATTGCAACCTCGCCAGTGATGGCTCACCACCGGCCGGAAAGTATAGCCACAAATTTGCAGTTTTGCTGCTCGGTCTGGACTGACACACCTCCACCAGCGACTCTCCTCCCACTTCCGGCGTGTTAAACGGGCTCAGGAGCGTGAAAATGCATGCCAAAAATGTCACTTCGCCCTTGTGTCCATCAAGAGGGAGCAGCCCAGTTCAATAGGAGCTTGTTGTTTTTATAGACCAGTGGTGTGCTATTTTTTTTATGTCAAGACTCTATTCTTGTATACTTTTAAAACGACCGTATTAGAATAGTGATCAGGGCTGCTATAAACAAGAAAACAGGTTGGTGGTCTGCCGAGCTAGCAAAATAGCTAATGCTAGCTAGCTAAACAGGACTTATTGAAGTTCCATCAACACAGCAGACCCGTTACTGGGTCCGTGTTGCACCAGCATGCCTCCCCTCACCTGCTCACCTTGCTGTAATTCCTGTTTTCTATTCAGCCAGGAGATAGTAGAACTGGAAGCTAGAATAAGCTAGCCTGCTCCACCCTGGCCGCCTGCTCCACCCCGGCCGCCTTCACGCCGTGATCTACTACCTGGTTCCAGCCCTGAGAGATCGTGAAGGGGAGTCGAAGGGGAAGGAAAACCACCATCGGCCTCCCATCTTGAGCTAAGGTACCTCTATCCAACAAGTTCCAACCCCTGATGACAACTGTTGCGGGGGGGGTGGGTGTCGCCGGGCATCCCGGGCAGACATTCCACCTGACTCCACCTCGGAACGAAACCGCCGCACTGATCGAAGCGGCGAAGGAGCTGGGATCCTTCGCTCCCCAAGCACCATTGTTCTGGGGAGCTCACTGGTCAGGGGTGTTACTATTGCGGACGCTCGGACCCTGTGCTTTCCTGGAGCTCGAATCACGAATGTACAAAAGTTGTATCCATCCATCAGTAAGCAGCTACCGGATGCGAGACGAGTGGTGATGCACATCGGGTCAAACAACGTTATGGCTGGAAGATCAGAGGAGCTAAAAAACAACTTCAGGAGAGTGACTACAACTACAACCACGGGGAAGCAGATGATTATTCATTTCTATTCCATATTCCATCCCCATCAAAAGGGAGAAGTTCTGCCGGCTAGGGCTCTCCATCATCTGTCTCAAAGACTCTGTAGACTTGATTAGGAGATGCTCTTTGTGGATGGATAAACTTTTTTTTTTTTGCTCTAGGCTAGGCATCTATCAACAAACATCACGTGCTCAAACAGCCATCGCGATGGGTGGGACACTGTTAGACCGCGCTCCGCGCCCTCTGTAAACTGATGAATGAATGAGTTTTTTTTTTTAGTGCTGTTGCTGCTGAGAGACCTACTAATGAACTTATTCCTGTTGCTGATGTTTGCACAAGTCCCTGTGAGCAAGCCTCCAAGCCTCCTAGTTAGTCAGACCCAAGTTTCTACTATCAAATGGTCCTGCAGACCCAGGCTTGGGCTTTCTTATAGTTATTGTGTACCTTTCGATGTGGTAGCTAGTTCTCAATCCATACCCACTAGAATCCCCGTCCGCCATTTAAATCGTACTGACACATCTACTAATTTAGTTCAAATTCCTTTAGTGCCTTTTACCAATCCTCAAATCCTGTCTCAGCTCTTTCCTCTTACATTTTCCACTTTTAAGGATAGAACTGGGCTGGGAATAATTCACCTAAATGTAAGAAGTTTATATCAAAAGTTAGATCAGGTTGAAATATTTGTACTACAAACTGACCCAGATATTATTGTCTTGAGTGAATCATGGTTCAAAAGAAGTATATCTGACTCTGATATTGCCTTATCAGACTACAATGTATTTAGAGTGGATAGGGTTGGGTGGGGAAGGGGGGTGGTAGTCTACATAAAATTTAGTATCTCGGTCATTAGATTGGCTTCTGTAACCAAGCCAAATGTTTTTAATTTATTAGTCTAAGAGTCCACCTTGGGCCTACCTCGTTTGTTGTTGTTGGCGTCTATAGACCTCCATCTGCTGGAAAAGATTCTGTTGAAGCGCTTGGGGATCTAATTGCCCAATATACAAGTGATAAGCTTATTATAACTGGTGATTTTAACTTAAATTGGTTTAATTCAAATTCAGATAATCTTAAAGAGGTTAGTGGAAACCTAAACCTGACTCAATTGTTACTTGAACCCACTAGGCCTGATTTAAAGGACAGCTCAAAGTCTACATTGATTGATCTCATTTTCACCAATAAAGTTGACAAAATTGTACTCCATTGTAAACCATTGCTCCACTCAAAAAGATTAGAATCAAAGATAGAGTAACCCCCTGGTTTACCCCAGAGTTGTCCACCCAGTTTAATTTGAGAAACTCCGCCTGGGCACTAGCTAGAAAATCTGGTGATCTTAGACACAGGCTCTCTTTCCGGCAGGCTAGAAATAAATGCACGGCAGCTGTAAGAAAAGCTAAGTCTATTTACTATCTGAATCTAATTACCACCTCATCTTCTAATCCAGCCAAGTTTTGGAAAGCAGTAAACTCAATTAATGGTAAATCTAGTGCCTCACTTCCTTCTCATATTAAATTAAATTATTGTACAATTTCTGATCAAAAAGAAATTTGCTTAGCCTTTAATGAGCATTTTTTTAGTGCCGGCCACTTATTTGAGAGAGCTTATTCTGACCCTTTTTTTGCACCAAATACGTGTGTGAATATGGTAGATTGTACTTCCTCTTTCACCTTCCGACCCCTCTCACCTGTTGACGTCCTAGATGCCATGCAAGCCATAAATGCCAGATGTCCGATTGGAGAGGATAATCTGGATTCCTTCTTGATAAAATTGGCAGCGCCATCTATCATTGAACAATTGACTTCTACAGGTGCAGCTCAAAAAATTAGAATATCGTGAAAAAGTTCAATATTTTTTGTCACTCATTTCAGAAAGTGAAACTCATATATTATATAGATTCATTACACATAGAGTGAAATATTTCAAGCCTTTATTTCTTGTAATTTTGATGATTATGGTTTACAGCTAATGAAAACCCAAATTCAGTGTCTCAGAAATTTTGAATATTGTGAAAAAGTTAAATATTGGAAACTCATGGTGTCACACTCTAATCAGCTAATTAAAGGTGCACAAGCAACAGGGATAACCACAGCCTTGAGAGGATTGTCAAGCAAAATCCATTCAAGAATTTGGGGGAGCTTCACAAGGAGTGGACTGAGGCTGGAGTCATTACATTATAGGCATTTAGCAGACGCTCTTATCCAGAGCAACTTACACAACTTATTATTATTACATGTATCCATTCATACAGCTGGATATATACTGAAGCAATTCAGGTTAAGTACCTTGCTCAAGGGTACAACGGCAGTGTCCTACCTGGGAATCGAACCTGCAACCTTTCGGTTACAAGTCCAGTTCCTTAACCATTATACTACACTGCCGCTCCAAGTCAGTCAGTGCATCAAGAGCCACCACGCACAGACAAATCCAGGACATGGGCTACAAATGTCGCATTCCTCGTGTCAAGCCACTCCTGAACCAGAGACAACGTCAGAAGCGTCTTACCTGGGCTAAGGAGAAAAAGAACTGGACTGTTGCTCAGTGGTCCAAAGTCCTCTTTTCAGATGAAAGTAAATTTTGCATTTCATTTGGAAATCAAGGTCCCAGAGTCTGGAGGAAGAGTGGAGAGGCACAGAATCCATGTTGCTTGAAGTCCAGTGTAAAGTTTCCACAGTCAGTGATGATTTGGGGTGCCATGTCCACTGTGTTTTCTGAAGTCCACAGTCAACGCAGCCATCTACCAGGAAATTTTAGAGCACTTCATGCTTCGTTCTGCTGACAAGCTTTATGGAGATGCTGATTTCATTTTCCAGCAGGACTTGGCACCTGCCCACACTGCCAAAAGTACCAAAAGCTGGTTCAATGACCATGGTATTACTGTGCTTGATTGGCCAGCAAACTCGCCTGACCTGAACCCCATAGAGAATCTATGGGGTATTGTCAAGAGGAAGATGAGAGACACCAGGCCCAACAATGCAGATGACCTGATGGTCGCTATCAAAGCAACCTGGGCTTCCATTACACCTCAGCAGTGCCACAGGCTGATCGCCTCCATGGTGACAAAAAATATGGAACTTTTTCACGATATTCAAATTTTTTGAGCTGCACCTGTATATTTAATTTTTGCTTTGCCTCAGGTAGTTTTCCCAGGGCCTGGTAGACTGCCCATGTGACTCCCTTACATAAAGGAGGCATCACTGATGATTTAAGTAATTATCGCCCAATTTCCAAGCTTTGGCTAAAAGTTTTGAAACCTTAGCGAACACTCAACTTAAGTCATACCTTTCGAGTTATTCAATTCTTAATCCTCTTCAATATGGTTTTAGAGCAAAGCATAGTACAATCACTGCTGTCACCTTAGTTACAAATGACATTATATCTGCTTTATACAGGAAGAAGCATTGTGTTGCACTGTTTGTCGATCTATCTAAAGCTTTCGATACAGTAGACCATTACATACTCCTACAAACACTTTTATGGATAATAAGGCTTGCAAATTCTTTCAGGATTATTATGTGAGAGGCGTCAATGTGTGAAAGCGGGAAACTTTCAATAAGATTTTTTACCCATCTCGAAAGGTGTGCCGCAGGGTTTTTCACTTTGTACATACATGATATTGCATAAATGAAACTGCCAAGCCAATTTTTATGCTGACGATACAATAGTCTACTGTGTAGCAGATTCTGTACAACTGGCTACTGAAAGACTGCAGCTTGCGTTCAATGCTCTTTAAGAAGCACTCTTCAATCTTAAACTGGTTCTAAATGAAAGTAAAACTAAATTTATGTTATTTACGAATGCTAAAAATATTGATGCTGATAGTCTATATATAACTACAGTAAATGGTTCTTGCATTGAGAGAGTCTCAGAGTACAAGTATCTTGGTATCTGGATTGATCATAAACTCAAATTTAAGTATCATATTGATAACCTTGTCAGCAAGCTGCGTCAGAAGGTTGGCTTCGCAGAAACAAATCTTGTTTTCCCTTGAAAAATAATTGTTGAAACAACTTTCCTGTCTGTCTTGGACTATGGTGATGTGATCTATATGCTGCATCTTCAACGCTAAAGCCACTTGACTCAGTCTATCACTCTGCCCTTAGATTTATCACAGGTGCTAATTACAACACTCACCATTGTCTTTTATATAACATGGTTGGTTGGTCATCCCTGAAAATGAGGCGAAATAGGTATTGGTATCTGTTTATTTATGACACTTCTTGGGAATTTGCCACCATACATTTCTGTACTATTAAATTAATGACTGTACTATGAATCTTGGCCCTTACCTCACTTGATCAAATGATTGGCTTACTCTAGAAGTCCCCTGTATGCGTACGGAACTTGGCAAGACTGTCTTCTTATTTGCTGCTCCACACTCCTGGAACCTGCTACAAAGCACTTTTAAGATAGACTCTCTCCCATCTATTGGTCGGTTCAAGGCAATGACTAGGGACCATTGTGTTTTTATTTGTACCTGCTTTGTTTGATCCTTGTTGAAATGTGTGTTTATTATTGTTATTGTTGTGTTTGTTGTTGTTGCACTGTACTGTATATGTGTATCCTTGTGCACTCTGGCCCACCGAAAATGAGGGTCTTCCTCAGTGGTCCCCGAGTTTTAAATAAAGGCTTAAATATAATAATCCGCTGGCTCACCACCCGACATGCGCCAGCTGGAAAATAGAGACCTAAATGTGAAATAACAAAAATAGTTTAATGGAAGAACACATTATTTCAATGAGTGTTTTAAACAGTTGATGAAAAAATTTTTGGTTTTTAAAAATGTTCAAGCAGCATATAACATTCAAATTTACAATCAGGCATTTATACCAAGAAACATCATTTATAATAGAGAAAGGGGGGTGGATAAATAAATACAGATACAAATTAGAAATATATAGATAAAGTAAATAGCCTAAATATTGTATTTTGCAAACCTATCAGACATATATTTGTCCCAATAATAATACTTATAATAAGAAATAGGGCGGCAGTGTAGTACAGTGGTTAAGGAACTGGGTTTGTAACCGAAAGGTTGCAGGTTCGAGTCCCACGTAGGACACTGCCGTTGTACCCCTGAGCAAGGTACTTCACCTGAATTGCTTCAGTATATATCCAGCTGTAAATGGATACTATGTATAAAATGTAAAAATGCTGTGTAAGTCGCTCTGGATAAGAGCGTCTGCTAAATGCCTATAATGTAATGTAATGTAAAATAGTACAAATTATTTTAACATGTCAAATATCAGATTTGCTAACACAATTTAGTGAAAAAAACAATGTATAGGCTCTGTAGTACCATGCAGGTTTCTATTTACATACAATTTTCAAGTAAATAAATAATAATAACATTATTATTATGTGTTTTATTCATGCTGTGCTTTTCATAGACCCAAAGCACTGGATACAGACAATATTAGATAAAATAATTGTCAATGATATAGTTAAATATATAGTCTAGTAATTTGTTTTTTACATTTCTAAGTATATGATGCAGCACATAAAGTTTCAATGATCACATTCTCTTCAGATGTTAAGATGAAAAAACATAGGGCCAAGTTAGATTAAATAATTTAGGAAAGATTGGGTAGCATTGCTTTGGAATAAAGCTGGTTTAACCCTTTTGCACAGACCCCCTAGTGGCCATGGCGCCGGCACCAGATTTTGCTCTGCTGCAACCAAACTATGAACAAGCAAAAAACTCCACATTTTAGCTTTATTAGTACACGATTCGTGAAAACAACAGTTTCTAAGTGTCACTATTGTCCCGTAGAAATCCATTTACCAAGCAACCCTCCACCCAGTCTGTGACGCTCATACCTGGGGCCCTAACCCAAAAGCAAGTGTCCTTGCTAGTTTCAGTCCGACGCACTGGTCATTTTATTGCCCCGCGTTCACGTTGATTAAATACCAAGTGAACTTGCGCCCATAGCAAGTGAACTGGGTGGGGTGGTCTTAAGATGAGGTGTGGCCAGGATAATTTTTGGCGTATTGCTATCTTGAGGCAGCAAAAAGTGTTTGTGCTAAAACCACCACAAACCTGGTGTTAAGTCATGTCGCATGTTGTTTTCAATGTTATTTTAACGGCACAATACAAGTGCATCTACATAGGCGTGTGCACAAAAATTCCTTTCAAAATTCAGTGGTGATTTATTGTCTTGAACAATCTGTTTGAGAAATACACACCGGTTTAGCACGTTATTACACAATTTGGAACGTCTGCACCACAGTACCCCATATGCCCTACCTGCAGCTCTGAAGTATTTCATGTCATTCTGATTTTATTCACAACTGTTTTATCCGGTAGAGGGCAGTATATCCTTTTCAAAGGTGTTTGCTATTTTTATGGGATGCATTGTACATTAAATGACAGCCCAGCATAACAGCATTTTTAATCTAGTCAACGTACTATGACGCAAACAGCTACAGAAAATGCATTCACTGACGGGAGTTTTTCATCCTCGATATGAAAAAAGTGTTTCAAAGACTGCTTGTAATATGCAGCTCTTCTCGCTGGCTACATATGTACTTTAGTTTTTCTACTCGATCCCTGTCTTGTCCAGTAGGCTATGTTAGATATGATTATTTTCGCATTTTGAGTGAATTTCACACACTAGTGTAGTGTAAGAATTCATTGATCAGTCATGTTTTATGTTTGATGCACTTTGATGTTTTGACTTTCTTTGAAGTTATAACATTTGGCAGAATTTTCTTGTTGGTGGAATATAATTTTATTGTAATGTTATCGTACAAAATATAGGCTTTAGGCTTCGTATCTTCCTGGGCTATACTTGTCACTGAAGGCATGGAAAATACTGATTTCAATTTACTGTGCGCAGATATGTGCAAGATTATTATTGGAATAATATTTGAATGGGGAAAAAAAAAATTTAACTACAGAAAAACAAGATTTACACAAAAAGTTTACATACTGTAGAGTACAGGAAAAAGTGATCTTTTATTGAGGTACAATAGTGAATGATTAGGCTACATATGTGTGTGTGTAACAGTGTGATATCAATGTTTTCATCTTAAACCATCAGAAGGGGCAAATGTATTTGTTTTAAAATGATCAAAACTAATTTTATTAATTTTATGACATGTATTGGATAGGGGTTTGGACCCATAGACATCTACCCTCTATAATGATGAAACGATAGTAATTCCCAGTTGAAAATGATGCCAAAGTGAGTTTCATGATCCAAAACTGTTTATTTATAATTATTTTATGATTTAGAGCAGTGCACAATTTAGCCATTTGGATAGATTTGGAGACACATGGACAACATGGTGCACTGCCTATATTTTGCATCATAGATCTTTATTAGTTCTGCATATCATCCTTTGCACACTTGTGGACACGGAGTTTATGATCCAGGAAATGTATAGATGTACCCGTTTCACATATGTAGCTCTATATATTTAATTTCAAACTAAAGAAACTATTTTTGTAGCATTTATTCTTTGTGTTTGTGGCACTTTATTTTGACTTAAATGATGAAAATAAACAAATACAAAGTTTGTATTGTAAATGCTACAACTGTCTTTTTTCATTTAAACCATTTGCCAAGTTTCTGTGATGCTCACACCTGGGGCCTTATCTTACACCCGGCGCTAACCCAAACGGTTAGTCAACCCAAAGTTTCTTTGCTATCTTACACCCGGCGCAGGAGTTATTATAGCACCCAGCGCTCACGTTGTTAACTCTATAAAATTCATCCCTAGTGGTTGAGACATATCCGTCTCGATTACAGTATTCATGTTTGTCTGAAATTATAAACTACAGCTTTAAGAAAACCCCGTAAATTTGACACAGTATTGTTTAAAAGGGTAGCCTCTTGCGAAAACCTCAGCTTCTCCAGTTACACTGTAGTGCAATAAAATAGGAGGGTGCTATTAATAGCCCAAAGCACTAATCTATTGGCGGCACTAGACATAAACTACCTTTTCTTCTGAACAAAGTTTCGCAGAAAAACATTAGAAGTGAAAACTCTGAATACAACTTGCAGACACGCCTAATTTTCATCAAATCTCCACCCACGCACGTAATGCCAAGTATCTACTGGAGAGACGCTTAAACCAGCGGATAAGTCAAATGTCTGAATCACAAATAGCTTAAGCTACGCAGAATTCTGGGAGTAAGTCCCATTTGCGCATGCTTATCTCAACTCTGAGTCTGGCCCTAAATCCGTATGGCTCCCCTTCGTGACTTTTCCTAAATACATTGTGATATAATGTGGGAGCATAGGAATGGTTATGATCAGCCCCCCGGGGCTCGGTGCCCCCAGAAAGGTGGGCAACGGGGCCTGGAGTGCACTGCTGCCTCAAATCAGAGACCAGGGTTTTTCGTAAGGCTGTCAGCTGGTCCTGCAGTTTCTGGCACAGCTCCCATTTAACCTCTTCTTTCCACTGCTCCGGGTCCACCTCAGGGCTGTGTGGCGGCTCCTGCATGGCTAGGGAGGCCACGGGCATCTGGCTCGCTAGCCCCTCCTCACCCTGGAGTTCCCTCTCCAGGGCGCAAGCCTCCATGCTCACCTGGTGGAAAGTAAGGCTGGTCTGTCACCGCACCTGCCACTGTAGTTCCTGTTTGAGCGGCCCATCGAGCAGCTCAAGCAGAAATTAGTCACACAGCAGGCCGTCGTCTTCTCCCTCTCTGCCAGGCACCCGCTCATGCCACCTAGAATGAAGCTCACGGAGGTCAAGCTGATACTCAAACAGGGGCACCCCCGGCCGCTGTCTGCACTGAAAGAAGCTGTTCCAGGCAATCGGCAGCGGCTGTCCATACCGGTCATCTAACTCCTTTCACAGTACATCAACTCCCTGCCCTTCTCCAAGAAACCGCACCTCCTTCCGCGCTGTTCCTTCCAGGGCCCTCAACACAAAGTCCATCTGCTGCTCTTCCATTAGTGCCTGCGCCCTGAGCATAGCCTGAACCTGCACCTTCCACTCCCAAGATTTTACGGTCCCCTCTCCCCCATTGAACTTGGGAACCCATGGGGCACACATGAACCAGGGGAACGCAAAACCGGTATCACCGGCAGGACCAGGCCCCTGAGGGACCACTGCACCCTAACCTTCCATACTAAGTAGTATACTGCCCAGAGAATATATTCAGGGTGGATCCTGCCGACTATGCCAATTTCATGTCACGGGTCGGAATGGAAAATTCTCACTTCCACAACCCGGACCAGGTCTTCGTTTGATCCACCCTTACCCAAGCAGTACACAAACCAAGTAAAACGTCTCCGCGTTTCTGTCCCCTTCCTCCACTCACATGATTCGCCAGATGAAGCTGGCCCCCCCCACAGGTAAGCACGATCAAGATTTCGCACACGCCACAATTGTCACTCAAAAACTGTGCACTAATAAGTATGCTACAGGTAAGTGCACACACACACACTCATGATCCCACCCTATATTGCCACCTCGGGGGCTGCCGGCCACCTGGCCCCACGATTACACTTGAGGGGGGATCCCACGCAGACAGACACGGTGGTACACATTCACTCAAAACCAAACTCACTTGCATATGACAGCACAAACACTTAACGATAAACACAAAGAAAGAAAGAAAGAAAGAAAGCAAAGAGTGGAGTCCTGCCCACACCACACTAAAGGGAGGTCATCCACTAAAGAAACCAAATAATAGCCGTCCGGCAAACAATAATCCGACACACACAACAGACACACCGCCACCCCTTGGTGGTCTCCGAGGAATCAGCCTGCCCCGTACTCGGGCAAACTCCGGTCACAGTCCCTCCACTGCTTTCCGTCGCCCTCGTCACACTAGCCAGGTTTGCCATGGGACACCAACTCTAGGCAGGGGAAAGAAGGACACACCCACTGCCGCTCAGTTCCCCTTCCCCGCTTGCTTGTGAGGCAAACACACATTTCTTACGGTATGGGAGAAGGAAATCTCCAGCAATTGCTTGGTCTCACTCGCCTCGGTTCCACAGGCTCCGTTGGACCGATGCTGCCCTCTGGTCCCGGGTTTCACGAGGAGCCCCTGCGGGGGTTTGCCATTCGATTTCGGCAGCCGCCGTTCGTTGCCGTCAGGTAAGTTTCGCCATACACATTTACACATATGTCACTCGCAGGCAAAATAAAGGTAACCAAACATAAGGAGGTCAAAAGTCTAAATAAAAACCAGTCACACATTTCCAGGAACTCAGAAGCAATCCGTCCTCTCTCGCTCGTCACACATCATATTCTCTCTTTTACCCCAGGTGCGCTCTATTTATTCTCTCAGGAACCCAGTCCCAGTGTTCCCCTTTCAATCATTCCATTCCCTGCTTTCAATCATTCACTTCTCCCCACAGGTGCCAATCATTAGTTCAATGAAGCTTTCTCATCTCGTAATTAGCTCATTCCACACCGTGGGAACCGTTTTCTTTCCCTCCGCTCTGAGGGAGACCGCAAAATATGTTACAAGAATGTACAGAAGTTAATGTTTTTAAGAGCTCAGAGTCTGTGGTCATTGTGGTTATTTCTGTAGGAAACCCTGAAAAGTGCCAAACTTTCTGTGCTGTATAGGTATGGGGCATGCCCCACCAAGCCGTAATTTAGCAGATGGTCACTTTATGTTGTGTGTGAATAATACCTGCCATCCCAATTATTCATGTACTGTTATTCTTCTTCATCATATTCTTATGTAATAATAATAATAACAACAGCAGTGGTAGTAGTAGTAATAATTTACAAATAAATTAATAAAACACTTTGCATACATGGGTTCCAACTTAAAGCTGCAGTGGGCAACTTTCTCAATGGTTGCAATGTTGTAAAAACATTTTGAAAACCAAAACAGGGTAAAAAGATAAGAGATAAGAACTAGCTGGTGAGTGAAGAAACGTTATCAATAATGGCTACGTAGCTACATCAGTGGCTAAATTCTTTGAAGGTACAATATTTTACAAGATGGCGACCTAGACCGGGTGTTAACATTCTTCCAATGCCGGGGATGCCTGTATTTCAACACATTGGAAACCATGGATTGTGTGTTTTCCCAGTCCCGCTGTCATGGTTATTGGCAGCCTCGGCTGTTCTGTAGTCGTTATTCTTTTTGTTGTCTGGGTGCTCCATCTGATTTTTCCCGCCTCCGTTCCAGTGTTTGGATCTCACCCGACTATTATTCCTCAAACCTGTTTTGGGTTTCCTGCCGGTTATAAATAGGCCAGGAGTTCCGCTTTCCGGCACTTCAAGATTGTCTATGCTATTTGACAAACAAAGTACGGTACAGGATTCAAGCGACCTTTTCTCTTTTAAGCTTTGCTAAAAAGATACAAGGGACTTGCTTTAGCTTCTAGAGTTATTCCTTTGTGGAATTGTTTTTATCGTAGTTGCTGTAGTTGAGAGTGAGATAATTATTTTCTTTTCCTGTTTTACTTATCGTTTGTTTTCTTACCTGTGTTATTCACTTGCTTATATTGTAAGCGAGAGGTATTTTCTTTTCACTCAGTTCTTGAGTACGCCCTGTTATTTGGGGTTTGTTTTGTTTTGGTTTATTGGTTTATTTTTTGGTTATTCATATAGATATATACCCCTCTCATAATACAGACTTGTCCGTCTTTTTTGGTGCACACTACGGTGTCTGCTTTTAGAACCCTTAGCTTTCGCGTTTGATTCGCCAAATCTTACACTCCACCTGATACCCGCACACCGCTCTCAATAGTCACAATGTCAGCCTCAAACCATTACTCTGCTGCCAGATATGCAGTAGATATGCATGGATCACTTTACAGGTTGTTTCTCCTGATTTATTTTTTCACAGAGTTCAATAAGAAAATGAGTCTGGAGAAACAACCCTTAAAGTAATCCATCCATATCTACTGCATATCTGGCAGCAGAGTGAGGGTTTGAGGCTTGTTTGATACCTCAGACCCTTGTTGACTTACTGGCATTTCGCCAACCAGGTGTTTCATACTATTCCCGTGTAATTTACAGCTCAATCTAGTCCCACCCCCATAAAGATCCATTCAAATGCAGAGAGGTTACAGTATCGCTTGTAAGAGTACCTGAAAATAAGACATCAAGAGTCTTTTGATGTTGTTGGGTCACAGATATCAGGAAGTCATGGCAAAGGATATGTAACTAAATATTAAATATGATGACTATTTAAATATATTTATTTATTTAATGTCATGGCTGTATTTTTAAAATCAATTTAATGCTACCTTGGTAAATAAAAGTATCAATTTCTTTCAAATAAAAATGTCAATGATTCCAAACTGTTGAATGGTAATATAGATCTATATATATATATATATATATATATATATATATATATATATATATATATATATAACTACTATCCAAGCAGCTAGTTTTTGGAAGAAAAAAATGTTTGCTAATGTTATCTGTTGTTGTGTTAGCTAGAACCGGCTACTCGGCTATAATCATGCATGCCAGCTGTAGCCAGATAATGTCTGGTTCAGACTAATGCTACACAAACTCAGCATGATCTGTCTGGTCCTAGATGCGGCAAGTTTTTTTATGCTTAGATCGCCAAATTTGACAAACATATCATGTCGCCTGAGGCAGGCTAGCCTTGTTCAGAACTTAGAGCCTGGCATAGGTTTATATAGGTCTATCCAGGGTTTTTATAAAATGTCTCGCCATATAATTCACCTACGTTAGCCATCACTGTCAAATGTAGTGTTTTAGTAAAACTGGCTCACTGAAAGTTGGCTCTTTATTTATTTTTTCCTTTATTTATCAGTTATTTGCTACCCTTGGTGGTCGCCAACGAGGATTCAGACAACTGTAACCATAGTTTTCATTCACCATTAGGGGTCATGGTCACTCGGGACCCTTTCAGGGTGAGAAGGGTTTGTGAGAACTTCCACCTTGACGTGTCTTTATTTATAGAGGACGTTTCGTCATCACACAGAGGCCATGGCTACGACAAATTGTTGGTATAAGATTCTCGATGCATCCGGCAACAAGAAAGTACATTCGTAACGTTGACGACTCTAATAGTCATCCGGAACTCATAAAACCATGGTAACAGTTGTAACCTTCGTTATCATTACATGTCACATAAATGAATAATATATGAACGGATCTCTTTTACCATCTGAAGTGAACAGTTGTCCTTCGAAAGTCAAACTCGCGTTCAGGTGAAAAACCGGATAAACTTGATTTAAAAGTGAAAGTTTTTTAACCGGTTAGAATATACGCAGGCTGCGTCATTTCTTTTCCCAACGCAGTTCTGCCATACTTCAGCCATAACCACGCCCCCACGAGTTTTCATTGGAGCGTGCCTCGCCGGAAACGTGTCCACAGCTGCGTTCCCATAGAAACCGCACAGAAGAGATGCACGCCGGACGCCAACACGTAAGTTACTGCTTCTAGCTAACGTTAGCCATCGTCGTACAGCCCGAAAATGTTATGTTAAACGAGAGAGAATGCGTTGCCAATCTGTGGTTAAACAAAGCTAACTAGCTAGCTAATGTTAGCCCTCTAGTATTTACTTTTACATTTAATTAACTTAACGTTATCTTCTGGTTGACATAACGTTATTGGTTCACGCTATCCCATGATTAGCTATATCCATCCCCATTACTGCTGTTCTGACAAGCCGTGATGCTCATGAAATGTCTAATTGATATGATATTTCAATTGTGTCTTTTCTTTCTGTACGCCCTAAACGTATTGTTTAGCTAAACGCACTTATGGTCTCTTTTGTTTGACAGATAAACTCGTGGGGGCGTGGTTATGGCTGAAGTATGGCAGAACTGCGTTGGGAAAAGAAATGACGCAGCCAGGCTATATCCCAACAATATTACAAAATGAATAATGTTAAATTTATTTCCAGGCTGCGATAAAGCAATGCGCTCGCTCATTCGATGCAGATGCACAGCTATGCGTTTCTTCGCCTCCAATTTAATGTCAATCCATTTATTATTTTTATTTTACTATTTCAACAGTTTGTGTGAGGGGTGATCCTGCATTGATGGTAGCCTACATGTTATCTTCTGCTAGGCCTTTACTTTACCAGTTCATGATACCTGAGCTGATATACTGACAATACTAAATAATATATATTTTTTCCTTGATTGAAAGTCTGCTAATAAAACTTTGATTTCAGTGTCAGAATACATTTTTCCATTGCTTTTTCTGGGCCATTTTAACTAGGTATGGACTTTTAAATGGAAGTGACAACCTCCATATAAGGCCATTCATGGGCATGGATTTATGCTAATCACAAAATAACATGGATGCGCTTCATAATTGAAAACAAAAAAAGGCCTGCCTTTCCCACACGGTTTGAAACCTAACCAAAAAATTACTGCTGCATCAGCCAGGTCGGGCAGGCTAAGATGAAACATACTGTACACTGTA
The DNA here is from genome assembly GCA_022702515.1 of Ilyophis sp. 1 JC-2022. Lineage (NCBI taxonomy): Eukaryota > Metazoa > Chordata > Actinopteri > Anguilliformes > Synaphobranchidae > Ilyophis > Ilyophis sp. 1 JC-2022. Next base: position 108,717,479 of record CM040395.1, read on the forward strand.
TGTAAAATTGATGTCTGTTCTCATAGAGTTTTTGTGTTTGCCTACTGTCGCTTATGCTGCTTGAACCCCGGGAATTGCTGCTTGAACCCCGGGAATTGCTGCTTGCGGCTCTTATTATCAAGTCGGATTGGACGCGTAGCTAAATGGTTGATCTGTGACTTCACTCCGGTTCGGGGGCACGCTATTTTACTAGTATCACAAGGCGAATTTTGAATCACAGACAACCATTGAATCATATGTTCAGTGGTTTGAACGGTCCCCTGTAACGCCCCTTTCTTTGATGCCCCGCCTTGATGGGCAGCTTTGACAGTTTGCATTTTCACTTACTAGTTTTGGCAGGCTTTTTGCGTGACCAAGCCAAAATGATAATGTAAACGTATGCAATGCCATTTAATTTGATTTTTGTCACTCTTGTGCCACAAAAAGCATAAAAGCGAAATGTTAAATGGCAAATTGAATTATCCTTTCCTTTTTGTCATGGATCATGCGATTACAATAAGAAACTGCTAATGCAAGTGCGGTTTTTAATTTTCATTTAAATTATGGCAGGGTTGTGTCATAGAGGGCGAGAAATTTTATGTGAAATGGATTTGCATTAATATTTTCAAACTGTCAGATAAAGTGCGTACATACTTGAAAATGAAAACACAAAGTGCCCTTTTGCATTTTCATTTGAATTATGTCATGGTTTTTGCACGCATCGAATGGAAACTAAATGTAATCGCCGATTAGAATTTTGGCACGGATATGCTTCCATAAAAAACCAGTACCATTGAGGTGCAGGTCGTTAGAGGCCAGGCCCTGCTTCCACTTTGCTGACCCAGACACATGACCTTCCACCTGTAACACCCCCACACTGTAATGAGCCTTTTGGAGGTCACACCCTCCCCTACCTCCTCACTTTCACATGCCATCTATACATAGGACAAAGGAAAGTATTCTTATCCTTGGCAGGGTGAGTTCCTTTGATTGCTACACTGGTACAACTGGAAAAAATGTAAAGGGGCTATTTTTAAATGAAATGAAATCAGTTATGTATTGTGAACAAAGGTTACACAGTAGGTGCATGGAAATAACACACACACATACACACACGTGAGTATGTATTATGGCAACATACATAGTGCATTTCATTATGCAGAGCTGTCACAGAGTTCCTTAAAATCAATTTACTTGCGGTATTAGCTTCCATGCCCAGTAATCGTTAGCATAACTTGAAAAACCAAAAGAATAACACAAAAGACAATATCAATCTATTACAGGGAATGTAGAGTGCTGTTGTTGTTGCTGGATTTAGCAGTGGAATCATTCAGCAACTGTTGTCACGTCTAACTTTAGTAGGCAGGTTCCCAGCTGTCTGGTCGTAAACAGGCATGAAGTTAGGTGCTAAGCTCCATAGTGAAAGCGAAGCTTACTGAAGTGACACAGGGCACCGTTTCAGTACTCTCCCTTAGCCAAACTAAAGACAAATGTATAAACAAAGACGGATAAGGCTTTTCATTGCAAGATTGTACAGCAAAGACGGCTTGAGACCTGAGAAATTCTCCTGGAAAGTGTGCCAGTTGCCAGAATGTAGTCCATGCCAATAATGTCTTCTGAAGTTTCTACGGTCATACAATGCTCACTGATATAATGTTCTGAAAATGCATTGATCGTATCAAGAACAAGAAACTTAAAAAGCTAGGCTTGCATGAAAACATAATCTGAGAACCAAAATTAACCACAGGGAAGCCTTTGGCAATGTGCCCCCGGATGCCAGTGATCAAATATGTTCAGTTCATTCAAGATTACTCTGTGAAAACTATGCTTCCATATCTCATAGCTTGTCATGTTAGAAGCAACGTGTTGAAAACTGATTACGGGAGTGATATCATTGCATTGCACTACTTAGTCAGTGTATAAATATCCTAACATGAATTTATTAATTCAGCGATGTTGCTAATCTGTTTAAGAATTTATTAGAAATATGTTGGTTTAGCCACTGTAAGAACTATATATTTAAATTTGTTTCAAATAAAACAGTTAGTAGCTTTTACTACTTGATTGAGTACAGTATATCATTCAATTTCAGTTGTCAGCTTCTCAGAAAGAACATTCTTTGAATGTTTTTATTACTTTGACTGCATTTTTCAGTTGTTTGAGCTTGCACGTTTTGTGTAGTCTGATCTCTACTCTCATATGAGCAGGTCATTTCAAACACTTTTGCATTGTTCTGCAATCAACTTTAGCTGTGTCCCTAAACTCTTGCAACAACTCAAGCAGATGTGCCAGTACACCAGTATTCGGTCCACAAAATTGAGTCAAAATGGAAGTATGGAAGAGAATGGTCGATACTGTCGACCCCTTGACCCTGTTCCAACTACTTTAAAAAAAACTGTCTTTAGCTGCTTAACAGATGAAGTACAGGCTATTATTAACTGTGCTTTACAAACTGGCACTTTCCCATATGCTCTTAAAACTGCTATGGTAAAGCCACTCCTGAAGAAGAGTAATCTCGATTTTTCAGAAATACATAATAATAGGCCCATCTCAAACCTCCCTTTTCTCAGCAAAATCCTTGAAAAGGTGGTTTTTAAGCAACTAAATGATTATCTTAACACAAACGTATTGTATTTTAGAGAATTTCCAATCCGGTTTTCGTGCCCACCATAGTATAGAGATGGCACTTGTTAAAGTGGTAAATGATCTAAGAATGAATACTGAAATAAGCTCTCTGTTCTCGTGCTCTTGGATTTGAGCGCAGTCTTTGATACTGTCGACTATGAAATTCTCATAGATAGACTTCAAAATTGGGTTGGCCTCTCGGGTACAGTTCTAAACCGGGCGCAACTTTTTTACTGCACTAGGTGATCATACCTCGGAGAAAGTGACATACTGTGTGGTATTCCTCAGTGGTCCATTCTAGGGCCAGTCCTCTTCAATTTGTACATGCTTCCTCTCGGGAATGTCATTAGGAAACATAACGTACATTTTCACAGCTATGCGGACGATACACAACTTTACAGGTGCAGCTCAATAAATTTGAATATCGTGAAAAAGTTCAATATTTTTTGTTACTCATTTCAGAAAGTGAAACTCATATATTATATAGATTCATTACACAGAGTGAAATATTTCAAACCTTTATTTCTTGTCATTTTGATGATTATGGCTTACAGCTAATGAAAACCCAAATTCAGTGTCTCAGAATTTTAATATTACATAAGATCAATAAAAAAGGATATTTTAAACAGAAATGTCAGCCTTCTGAAAAGTATGTTCATTTCTATGCACTCAATACTTGGTTGGGGCTCCTTTTGCATGAATTACTGCATCAATGCGGCGTGGCATGGAGGCGATCAGCCTGTGGCACTGCTGAGGTGTAATGGAAGCCCAGGTTGCTTTGATAGCGGCCTTCAGGTCATCTGCATTGTTGGGTCTGATGTCTCTCATCTTCCTCTTGACAATATCCCATAGATTCTCGATGGGGTTCAGGTCAGACGAGTTTGCTGGCCAATCAAGCACAGTAATACCATGGTCATTGAACCAGATTTTGGTACTTTTGGCAGTGTGGGCAGGTGCCAAGTCCTGCTGGAAAATGAAATCAGCATCTCCATAAAGCTTGTCAGCAGAAGGAAGCATGAAGTGCTCTAAAATTTCCTGGTAGATGGCTGCGTTGACTGTGGACTTCAGAAAACACAGTGGACCAACACCAGCAGATGACATGGCACCCCAAATCATCACTGACTGTGGAAACTTCACACTGGACTTCAAGCAACGTGGATTCTGTGCCTCTCCACTCTTCCTCCAGACTCTGGGACCTTGATTTCCAAATGAAATGCAAAATGTACTTTCATCTGAAAAGTGGACTTTGGACCACTGAGCAACAGTCCAGTTCTTTTTCTCCTTAGCCCAGGTAAGACGCTTCTGACGTTGTCTCTGGTTCAGGAGTGGCTTGACACGAGGAATGCGACATTTGTAGCCCATGTCCTGGATTTGTCTGTGCGTGGTGGCTCTTGATGCACTGACTCCAGCCTCAGTCCACTCCTTGTGAAGCTCCCCCAAATTCTTGAATGGATTTTGCTTGACAATCCTCTCAAGGCTGCGGTTATCCCTGTTGCTTGTGGACCTTTTCCTACCACACTTTTCCCTTCCACTCAACTTTCTATGAATATGCTTGGATACAGCACTCTGTGAACAACCAGCTTCTTTAGCAATGACCTTTTGTGGCTTACCCTCCTTGTGGAGGGTGTCAATGACTGTCTTCTGGACATTTGTCAAGTCAGCAGTCTTCCCCATGATTTTGTAGCCTACTGAACCAGACTGAGAGACCATTTAAAGGCTCAGGAAACCTTTGCAGGTGTTTTTGTTATGATCAGTGGACAGGAACCCAAAAGCAGGCAGGAGTGCACAAAAAACCGAAGTTTATTGTCCAAGGCACGGTACAAAAACAAGATCCAAAAGGGAAGTCAAAACGGGCAGGGGTCGGTAACGGGAAGGCTCGGCAGAGGTACAATACAGAATCCAAAGACAGGGTCGCGAGAACACGGACGGAGGTCAATACCAGGAAATCACAACTCGAAACAAGACAAAAAAACAAACAGAAACAAAAACCTACTATTACACGAAAACACTGACTCGGGAACAGAAACAAAAACCTACTATGACACGACAACACTGACTCGGGGAAAAAACAGATAAATCTTACTCGGGGGAAAAACAGGCAACAGACAATGCTCCAATTATTAGTTTTACGAACTCGCAACGAGGGACTAGGACTGCTGGTTTAAATGCGTGTGTAGACAGGTGCAGACTCTTAGTTTGAGAATAGCAGGAAATGGAAAACAGCTTGAGAGAACTGAGACACGTAACAAGGCAATTAGTAAATCGTTAGTAGTTATCCTATCCTAGCCCTGATGTTAGTAGATTAGTTAACATGACAATGACTGGATACGTAAGGAAACATTAAACAGCTGTGGAAACGTGATTAGAACTAAATTGTTAGATTGTGTTAGTAATAATTCTATTAAACCCTGACGTTAGTAGATTAGTTAACCACACCCGTGTTTAGCCAGTTAGTAATTCTGTAAGTCCTATATAATAATTAGTAGTGCAGGGTAATACGAACGAAGCGTACAGAAACAAAAGTAAAAATACGAACGAAGCGTACAGAAACGAAAGAGGAAGCGAGAGAGACAGCACAGAACGCAAGGCTGCGGAAAACATGGAAAAGTGTATGCTACAGAAACCACAATAATCAGAAAAATACTTAAATGAAACACAGACTCAGAACATCACAGTTTTGAGTTAATTAGCTGATTAGAGTGTGACACCATGAGTTTCCAATATTGAACTTTTTCACAATATTCTAATTTTCTGAGACACTGAATTTGGGTTTTCATTAGCTGTAAGCCATAATCATCAAAATTACAAGAAATAAAGGCTTGAAATATTTCACTCTATGTGTAATGAATCTATATAATATATGAGTTTCACTTTCTGAAATGAGTGACAAAAAATATTGAACTTTTTCACGATATTCTAATTTTTTGAGCTGCACCTGTATATTAAAGACAAAAAAACAATGTTTTAAGTGAGAGTTAAGGTCTGGCAAAAGCCGAAAAAGACAGGAAATGCAAATGAGTAGCTACTGCAGAACTTAACTTGACCTATGCACTGACAAGGCTTCCCAGCAGGCACTGCTTTCTGTCACGTTACTGTAGCTTTGTTGGTCTACTCTACTTTAAACAACGTACTCACCACTGGGTTGCTGAGGAAGTTAAAACGTTCTCTCAAATGTTTCCCAATTGTATATGATGGCATCAATACCCACTTTTTTCAATATATAGAGATCTCTTTTTATACGGTTATGTTAATATTATAAACATTTTACGTCTATAAAGCCTATTTAATTAAATCTTGAACTAAGTTCTCTTCCACTACCTGCCTACACCAAGGGGGCTGTTTCATAGACACAGATTAAGTTTAGTCCTGGACTAAAAGGCCCTTTGAATAGAGATTCACCATTTAAAAATGCTATTTAGTCCAGGACTAGGCTGTGAAATAGCCTCCTACGGCTGGTTTCATGGACACAGATTAAGTCTAGTCTTAAACTAAATTGACTTTGAATGGAGAATCACCATTCAAAATTCCATTTAGTCCAGGACTAGGCTTTATCCCTGTCTGTGAGACCGGCCCCTAGAACTGTCTTCAGTTAGACTATTTGATCCCAGCAATGAGTACTCCTTTTAATGAATCCTACATTTGACAGTTTTACATGTGCACTTTCAATGTTTGATGTTTGAATGTTACACACCTTGTTGATGAGGCAGTTGTCTAATCCTGGTTGTAGCCATTAGTTTAGATACAGAGTATATTGGCCTTACTATGTATTGACAAAAACCAAAACGGTAACAAACACCTGTGGTTGCATTTACATGCATGAATTTCGCCAGTTGTGATACGTCAGACCCTTAATGACTTGGAGCCATTTAGCCAACCATGTGTTCCATACTGTTCCAGTGTAATTTACAGCTAAATCTAGTCCCACCCCCCAATTCCCACAGAGATCCATTCAAATGCAGAGACATTTAGTATCGCTTGTAAGAGTACCAGAAAATAAGATATCAAGAGTATTTTGATGTTGTTGGGTCACAGACATCAGGAAGTCATGGCATGCAAAGGATATGCGACCAAATATTTAAAATGAATACTTTAGTCTATATATAAATGCAGGGGTGCCAATAATTGTGGCCAATGTGTAAGGGGTAGCGTGGGAACGAGGAACCAGACGCGACAGTAGGGGGTCAGAAAGTGCTCGACTGAACACCACAAAGCGGGAGGGAAACCCCGCAAACAGGGAATAACAATACTACAAACAAATAATAACTCTCCACACCAGGAGAGATACCGCTACAACTCAAAGCGACCCGAAGAGGGCGAAAAAACTCTTAACTAGATATTAAAGCAAACAACAACGAAAAACCCTATAGCTCACAACGAGGGAGACGAAACACATAAACAAGAGGTAATAGAGACGGAGAAGACAATCTGTCAAAGACAGAAGACAGGGGTGAAAAAAAGAGACAGGATAGAAACGACTAGCCTATTCTAAGTTTCTAACAAACTCTTGAACACATGCACCCTTGTCCCGTGGAACCACAACACGTTGAGGTGATACGGTCGACGCGTAATGTCCGCAATAACCCGTAAATTACCGGCTTTCCTTGTCAAAAGATTGGCAATATGGACGCGTCTAACACAGGTGACGCGAGGTTTAAATAATGACAGGAACTACAGAACAGGTGAATACACTGAGTAGCAAACCCAAAAACACGAAACGGACAAAGAAACCAAGAGAAGAGACGCAACACGAGCGCTCCCCAGGGAAGTGGTCAAAAAGGGAAAAGCAGGCTGAGAAACCATGTGGTTTTGTTAAAAATAATTAATTCTTGATGAGGGAAATTCTTTCTCATAATAAATTAACGTCAATTAAAGGTTCTATCATGTCTAAACGGTTCATCCGATATGGATGAAAATACCCTCAAATTAAAGTTGATAGTTTGCACTTCAGCCTGATTAGCACTTTGAGTTTGAAAGGATACAAAGATACAAAGAGTACAGAACCAAAATAACAAAAAGAAAACTGATCATTTTGCAGTGGTCTCTTAATTTTTCCCAGAGCTGTATATGTAACTCCAACATGCCCATTAGTTATTATTTTTAAGTTAGGCTTTAATTGAGAGAAAAGGCAATAAAATGTATTATGCTGAAAGTCCAATAGGCCAACACAACCTATTAAAATGCTATTGTTGCACGAAAGAATCTCAGTGTATTTAGGAGTGACATTTAAAAAAAGAGGGGTTATTCTGTTTTATTCTGGAGGGTTTAATAATGAACAAAATGAGACTGCTGGCACAGCTGGTGGTAACAAGCTTGCTCGAATGATTATCTGCCGAATGATTAAACAATAATGATTCAGAAATACAAAATAATAATTCAATATGACAATTAGGTAACTACACATAGGTTCATTGAACAGTTCTAAATATTCCGAAATTATTCTGCTTTTGTCTTCCATGCAACGACATATCGTAATAAGTTGCTCCATCTGGACCTCTGGCTTTCGATATGAATATCTTCAGACAGAGCTCCATATTATTCCATTGAAAAAAGTGAACGCTGTAACTTAAGAGCCGTTTTGTGGCTGAACGCAAGTTTTTATCTATTCTAGCACTTCACCTCTCCACAAATCTCAGCCGGCTGGGGCAGGCTATGAACGGTTCGTCCATAATCCATACTTTTAGCGGACTATAACAGACAATTTCAATGCAAACTAGTGACTTCTTCAATAGACCCCCAGCCATGTTCATTTGCACTAGTTTGTGTTGTAAAAATATATAGCACTCGTCGCAAGCAAGCTCACGTTCGTAATTCAGTTGGCTCATGACAGAAATGGTTGTAACAATGGATAGAATGGATATGGATAGAAATGACTGTTTAGCTGGCTTACTTTTGCTGCGGATTAACAGCAGCGAACCAACAGGATCCCCCAAGGCCACCGTAGTGCGTTGGGGGTGTATCTTGTAGTGAGGGGCGTGTCTTGGAGTCTGCAGGCTGCAGCTATACCCTACTCTTGAAATCACACCATCGTTGTGCTTTTATCGTCCTTTTTTCAAAATTACGCAAATTCGGGGATATAGCCTGGTAGGTAGCGTGTACCTTAACAATGTTTGGAGGTTAAAAGCTGTGGTGTGACATCTCACATTGTTTATATTAAGGACTTTGTAAACGCCCACTTCCTGGTAAATCCAGTCTCGAGGTAACTATGGTATACTATTTGACTGACAGTTCTCATTGATACGCCTACAAAACGAGGTGAACTTGTAGAATGGGAAATTTGGGCATATTAAAAGGAGTTTTATAGTACTTAAAAATGACTGAATAACAACATTGATGGACACATTCACTTTGATGTTACCTAAAGATAATTGCCATGTGTCACATTCAACCACCATATTACCCCTTCAAAGATGAGCTATATTCCTTCATCATTTCAGTCTCTTTGTGCTATTTTCTATTTACATGTGAAACTACGCTACTGTAACTGGCTCATCATTTTCATTTATATTTTAGCCATACCCCTCTCCCCTTATGGAGGACAACTTTCTCAATGCCCAATTAAACCTAATTATTATAGAATCACTGAAATTATTAAGAATTACTTATTCCTTCATCATTTCAGTCTCTTTGCGCTATTTTCGATTTACATGTGAAACTAAGGTAGCCTACTAGTAGGCACAGGGCAGGACTAACACGGTGGCTAGCTATCGACCTGCACGATAGGCCAGCTAGCCAGAGCTAACGTAGCTAGCTATAAGCTTAGCTTAGCCTAGCTAAAATATTTGCTAACAGTTATAGTTCTAATTAGCTAGCTACATTTCAAACACCTAGGTTACTTAGCTAGCTGTCTGTACGGCATGCTTAAGTTGCCTAATGTTACTAGTCTAGGATCTGATTTCCCAAAATAACCAAGTAACGTTAACGTCTGATCCTGGATCAATGGGTACAGGCAACTTTATACCACAACCAACTGCATCTCTGGTTAGTCTGTAGCTCTTCTAGCCATCAAAAGTTTCTGTCTGCGTGTCTTGGGTAACTTAGGTATCAATACCTAGTTAGCTCCATGCTTAGCTAGCTAGCCAAGTTATTGATATCGGCTTGGTCGTAAAGTAGCTAACGTTACTAGCTAATTGCGTTAGCTAGGTAGGTACCTATGTAATGTTAAATGGGACAATTTAGCTACGATGGCAACTTCTAGCTAGCTAGTGGTCGGCACGAAGCTTACAAAACAACATAGTAGTTTGCTTCTTAGGCTATTGATACAGTATTGGAAAGCGGTGACCGGTGCACACTGTCGTTTTCACGCAACTTTTGTAAACACGATTCAAAACTACCACGTATCTGAATGTCCTCATTTACAGTATCTAATATGGTGTAGGGATTTACTAGCAATGTATCACAACGTTCTAACGATCTAATGTTAGCTAGCTTGACACGAAATCGAAACAAGGGTACTAGCTAGCTAGCTAACAAACAAACAACTTGCAGCATGCAGATTAGAGAGACAGCTGATGTTACCGATCAGCTCCTTGCTATCAATACACTATCTTTTCACAGCTATGACAGCTGTTCCAGGATGAAGTTGCCCATAACTTAACTATAATAACTGCTGGTCTAAGGTCCAATTTCCCTCTCCAAATACTGTAGGGTGGGAGGAAAGAACTGACCCTGGATCCATGGCGACTAGCAACTTATGTAATAACTTATGTTATGTAATGATCCTAATGTAACCGTGTGCCACATAGGCTAATGTTCTGTTTGCTAAGTCGTGGGGTCTCGCCAGAAAATGTTGATCTAATAAACATCGAACAAAAAGTTCGGAAATTTGTGTTTGGTAGATTATTTCTCTGTTGTAACAATGCTTCTTGGCAATAAATTTTATACCGTTGGAAAGCCTGTTTATTTCCCTTTTAAATGGTGCCCCATTTGTAAGGAACATGCATTTGTGGGATGAGCAGCACAGCTGAGTATGTGGGTTGCGCCCATGAAAAATGTGCCAAATCTTCTCTGCCAATGCCAAACAGCTTATTCTGCTGTTGCTATTGACTCTTGTTTTGAGCTTCCGGTACCCCCAGGTGCTGACAATCAGGTGCCTGATTGGCAGCACCTGTGAGCATGGGCCCTGCTACAGTGGTCAATTGGTGTCTGCTCCAAGAATCGGCATGCCACTTTTGAGGTGTCATACCAAATTTACAGAAACACTTTATAAAGTCACAAATGGGGCTAAGTTATCAGGTAGGCGACTGTTCTGACTGCCACTTAGCTAGCTTGCTGGCAGTGGTAACTTCGCTACTGAAACAATCACTAATCTAATCAAATCTATAGCTAGCTACTGAAATGCACGACAGGCACAACAACCATTACATTACATTACATTACAGTCATTTAGCAGATGCTTTTATCCAAAGCGACATACAGTAAGTGCATACAGAAACGTCATCGAAGTAACTACAGAACAGATAAGATAAAGCACATTCTTCCCTTAAAGTAGCAGCTATCCCTAGTAATGCACATTGAATGCAGTTCACAGTAAACTGGGTAAATCAGCTCAACTACAATTCTATTCTAAATATGATAAACTTGAATACACAGTTCAACAAGAACAAGTACCATGAGGTCCTAGATAAGTATCAGTCCAGGTGGAGTCTGAAAAGGTGTGTTTTTAGGCCATGACTGAAAGCAGGCTGGGTTGGAGTAGAACGTAGGGGAATGGGAAGTTTGTTTCACCACTGGGGAGCTAGGGTGCAAAAGCTCCGCAGTCGAGACGAGAGAGTGCCATTGACACGGAGGGGGGGAGTGCGAGTCGCCCTGCTGTAGATGAGCGAAGTGGTCGAGCAGGAACATAGTTCTGGATCAAGTCCTGCAGGTAGACGGGGCCTGTCTTATTAGCTGCAGTGTAGGCCAGGGTCAGAACTTTGAACCTGATCCTGGCTGCAACTGGCAGCCAGTGGAGTGACCTCAACATGTGAAAATTTCGGGAGGTTGAACACAAGCCGGGCAGCTGCGTTCTGGATCATTTGAAGAGGCAGGATGGCGCAGGCTGGTAAGCTTGCGAGCAGGGAGTTGCAGTAGTCCAGGCGTGAGGTGACCATAGTCTGGACCAGAAGCTGCATGGAGTAGGTGGTCAGGTACGGTCAAATCCTCCTGATGTTGTACAGGAGGAACCTGCAGGACCGTGCCGTCGCCCTGACATGCCACGCAGCCAATGCTTCCATGGGAAGGGATGTTCATAGCTATTGGCAATGTAGCTTGCTATGATAGAACAGGCCGATATGCCTTAGTTGATACCTCGTGGATCAAGCTTAGCTAATCCTTAGCTAGGTAACGAAGAGGTGATTAGACATGTTATTTTTTAGTTTGGATGGCTGCTTTTGTTGTTTTAACTAGCCAGCACGTGTAACATTGACCGTAGCTAGGTACAGGGAATAATATTGTAGCCTACAGTTGAGCTCACTGTAAATCTGTGGTTAATTCTGTGTTCGCTATCCTCAGATATGCCCACGTGGAAATGATTTGTTGATAGCTAGCTAGCTAAGTTTTAACGTTAACTAGCTAGCCAGTTGCTGCCATGGTGCAGTCATCAGCTGTATTCAGACATTCAATTGCATAGCGCATAGTGTGTATGCGGAAAACAAAGAATGCTCATTCATATGTAATCTCAATTATGTCATGATTCTGGGCTAAATTAGAGGGTGAATCTGCCCACAATGCACTTTACTTTTTCTAACTAACGTTAGCTAGCTAGCCATGTGTTTATTGTTTGCAAAGGAGTCCGTGGAAGTTAGCTTGCTAGCTATCGATAGCTAACCTTGAACCAAGACTAGCGATGCCATTTCTTTTTAAATCTATCATGTTTGTTGTTTGCGAATAAGTTTGTGTAGGTAGCTAACTTACTTTGGTGAGCTAGCTAGCTATTATATTATATATAATGTTAGCTAGCCTATTCTCATTTGGATGTTCGTGCAAATTAGATAATTGCTCGTAATCCATCAATTAAATTGTAATGTTAGCTAGTTCTTGTTGGTGACATTTCTCAGCTGAAACAACTGCAAGGGGTTTGTAATTATTTATTTATTTTGTCTTATCGTTTTTTGGAAAAAAGTGCCTCATAGAAACCAGTACATTATGAGCTGATAATAAAACATTACAATGGGCCATACAAGCTTTTAACAAGTGGCAATGCATAATACACACTGATGAACTCATGACAGCACTACAGTAAAAGAGAGAATTACCCCCACTGCATCCCCCCACATCAGGTAGAGTAGACAAACACTATAAGCAGTGCGAAACAAACACGTGACCAATTCAGACACTTATCAGGTATGCACACAAATACACATACATCCACCCTCCACCTCCCCCCTGCACATGTCAGATGCCCTGATCTGATTTCTTCACGGTTCAATGCAAGATTTGCGCAAAACTTTGACTTTTACCTTACATTCAACTATGTAATTTCGGTCTGGAAAAGGTGGGGAAAAATGTGGTTCAAGGGGTTCAAGACTCGTTAAGCTCTCGCTGCTGTGACGTTCACGTGTAAGGGCCATTTATAGGTACTTGATAGGTAGCAGTCTTAAACTACTTACGGTTCCGTTTTCTTTTTAAATGGTCAAATAAAAATTATATTAGTCATTATTAGTTCAAGTTTATTCAGAATGCAAGTGGAATATTGTAAAACGCACATTTCAAAATGGTTTGGGTTCTGGAAACAAGATATCATCGGTCAGGGCAACCACTGTTTATATAGATATGATTAGATTACCTTCCGGTAAAAAAGGTCTGGAAATGAAACCCAAAAACTACGTTTTAAGTGAGAGATAATGGAATAATGTATGGCAAAATCCAAAAAAGACGGGAAATTCAACCCAAAAACTAAGCTTTAAAGAATAGATAATGATTGGCAAAAGCCGAAAAAAACAGCAAATTCACACAAGCACAGAGACCATTATCTTGACCTATGCACTGACAAGGCTTCCAACATACAATATGCGTTGATACCTGCTACGGGTACTGTAACTATGGTGGTCTACTTCAAACAACATGTACCACTGGGCAGGCTGCTGAGGATTCCATCAAATATTATTTTTGAATCAACAATCAAAAATAATTTTCAGAGGAACGCAGGACTTAAAGAGTTGATGAATTTCTAGAAATCAATTAGGTAAGTATTTCGTTACTATATGTACTTAAAATGTACCAATTATGTGTCTTGTTACTTTCTAGTAATTCATGCTCTGTAAAAGAAACTAAAAGAGGTAATCACTGCCAAATTACACAAGTACATAGTGTATATCTGAACTAATGGTAGCAGCCATGAAAATCGATAAGATGTTCAGACAACTGTCTCCCAAAAAAATTTTTTTAAAGGGCTTACAATTATACAAATGAATGAACTCACGCTCCAAATTACTTTCCAGGAATTACTGCTCTGAAAAAGAAAAAAAAAGGTTATCACTATCACATTCAATGTATGTGTAATGGATTTTAGTGGGGGATAATCAAACGCAAAGGTAGGGGGATCAGAAACAAATCACTCACGCAGTGAGGACCAATAAAGGGAATAACAAAATAAATACAAAGAAAGAAAAGACAGGAAACTACTTTCTTGTGGCTAAACAGCCAAACGAAAATCAAATCATAGAGCATGGCAATTGAAGACGCACCGTTACAAGATTTATCCTATGGATAATTTGAAATGCTCCTATGTAACGTGGAGCAAGTTTACATGACTCAACCTTCAAAGGCAAATCTTGCAACGAGAGCCAGACTCGCTGACCTACCCAATAAGAAAGAGCTGTCTGGTGGAGTCTGTCGACCGAAATTTTTTGGGACGCCGACATTCGCAACAGAGATGCGCAAACTCGTTTCCACACCACACGACACGTCCGAACAAAAGAGCCAGCAGATGGAACCTCCACATTCCTCTCAAGTTCAGGGAAGAGTTGAGGCAGATAACCTACTTGGGCCTCGATGGGAGAGAGGCCAGTGGAGGGCAGAGTATTATGGGCATACTCCGCCCAAGGGAGATAACCACTCCACAAAGTAGGATTATTAGCTGCTAAGCAGCAAAGGGTGTTGTCCATAGTCTGGTTAGTTCGCTCCGTCTGCCTGTTAGTTTGCGGATGGAAACTGGACGATAGACTAACCGACGCGCCCAACCGGGCGCAAAAAGAATGGCAGAACCTGGCAACAAATTGGGGAACAGCTGCCGCGTTAGCTCAACGGTAAAAGCGCTGACTTTCAGTCAGCGCAGTTGTGCTCCGAGGATCGGGGTTCGCGCCCCGGTCCTGCCATATCCGAGCGTGGCCGGCGCCCAGTGGAAGCAGCAATTGGCGGCTGCTTCCGGGTGGGGGGAGGGGCTCGGAGAGAATCGCTGCGCACGGGGACCTAGGGCGTGTCACGGTCAGGAGCTCGCGGAGCTACGCCCTGTAGAGGACATGGCCACGAGCTCCACAACTAATACCGATTGACGGGGTTGTGTAGCAGTGGTTCTCTAGCGGTTGCTACATGGGGGGGAATTGAATTAGAATAGGGGTTCAATTGGCTACCAAATTGGGAGAAAAAGGGAAAAAATCAGAAACAAATTTTTAAAAAAACAAAAAAACAAATTGGGGAACAACGTGGAACGTGGAACACGTGGCTAATCACCGAGTGGTCTCCGGCGCCGATGGTAATTTGGCCAGAGCAATAAAATGGGCCGCCTTGGAAAACCTATCCACTATAACTAAAATAACCGTATTACCTTGTGAATCGGGCAACCCGGTTACAAAGTCCAATGCGATATGGCTCCAAGGTCGACTGGGCACAGGTAACGGGCGTAACAAGCCCTAGGGTGGGAGTCGAGAACCCTTGCTGCGAGCGCAAACGGAACAAGCAGCAACAAATTTGCGCACTTCCTTCTCCATATCAGGCCGCCATAATCGTCTGGAGATAAATTCCTTGGTACGGTGGGTACCCGGAATTGGAGTACCGGAGTACCCGAGGCCTCACTTCGGGAGGTACGAAAAGGCAATTGACGGGACCCCCACCCGGGCCCGGATTACGTAGCAATGCCTGTTGCACCTCCACTTCCACGTCCCATAACACAGGAGCAACTATCTGGGAAAACCGGCACAATGTGCTCCGAAATAGTGGGACTGTCTGTCCGCTCAAAGATGCGTGACAACGCATCCAGTTTAACATTCTTCGTACCAGGGCGATACGTCAAAAGAAAGTTAAACCGAGTAAAACGATGCCCAGCGCGCCTGTCTAGAATTACGTGTTCTAGCCTGTTGGACGTACTCCAAGTTTCTGTGGTTGGTCCATACAGTAAAAGGGTGTTCCGCTCCCTCCAGGCAATGATGCCACTCCTCCAAGGCCAATTTGACTGCTAATAGCTCCCGATCACCTACATCATAATTCCTCTTGGCCAAAGTAAGGGCTTGAGAGAAATATGCACACGGGTGCATTTTTCAGTCAACGGGTGAGTGCTCAGATAAAATAGCACCTACACCCAACTCGGACGCATCAACTTCCACCACAAAAGGAAGGGAGGGATTGGGCGTGACAAGAATAGGCTCCGAACTCAACCTCTTCTTGAGTTTTTCAAAAGCAGACTCAGCCTTAGAATTCCACTGGAATTGAGTCGCCGACGCTTTCTTTGTCAGGGCTATAATGGGTGTGGCGAGCACACTAAAATTGCGAATAAAACGTCTATAAAAATTGGCGAACCCAAGGAAACGCTGGACCTGTTTGATTGATCAGAGACTTTCTCAGGATCCATACAGACCTTGTCCTCTGATACTATGAATCCCAAAAAAGAAACCGTGCTAGCGTGAAATTAGCGCTTCTCTGCTTTCACAAATAATTTGGCCTCCAACAGGGTTTTCAACACCTGTTTAACATGACTGATCTGAGCTTGTAAATCGGAAGAGAAAATTAAAATGTCGTCCAAATAAACGAACACAAATTTCTCCGACATCTCCCTTAGTACGTCATTTACTAATGCCTTAAACACTGAGGGGTCGCTTGTGAGCCCGAACGGCATGACCAGATACTGGCCGTTGTGGGTGTTAAAAGCGGTTTTCCATTCATCGCCTTCACGCATGCGCACCAGGTTATAGGCGTTGCGGAGGTCTAATTTGGAAAAAATAGTGGCCCCCTGGAGACGTTCGAATGCCGAATTCATCAGGGGAAGCGGATACCGATTCTTAATGGTAATGGCGTTTAGAGAGCGATAATCGATGCGTGAAGGCCAATATTTTTGTTATGGTTACAGCTGTTCCAGCTAGCATTGTGCCATAAGAGATCATTTGTTAGTAGTCCAGCTAATCTTAATGACTATCACAGATGCCATATTCAATTCAATTCATTTTGTATACCGCTTTTTACAGAGAACTGTTGCAAAGATGCTGTACTCCCCAATGGGAAGAAATCTTTAAAAGAACCTGGCTAGAGAGGGGGAGCCCATACTTTGCTGGCCAGTCTGGTTTAAACTAAAGGTAGAATGTATGGTAACAGAATGTAATGAGGGATCTAACACGGTAAATAATAATATATAATAATAAGTGGGTTGAAAAATTTTTCAATCTGAGAGTACACTAGCACATATGGCAGTGCTGGTTAGCTATGTACACTAACCTTAGCTAAGGTAACTGGTTTAATTTTCTATTTTAACTGAACTGAGCTGAAGTTCGCAAGCTAGCAACTGAGTGGTGCTTAGTATGCTGCCTGAGTTTAACCGTTACAAATTGAGTCAGTCAAGTGTGCAGATTCTTCCTCTGCAACATCTGAAGAATCTGCCCATTTCTCACCACCTACTCCACTCAGCTCCTGGGGCCTCATTTATAAAAAAGTACGTGGATGTCATCTTTAACTTTCACGTAAGCACATTTCTTTACATGGATGTAAGCATTATTTATAAAATTGGCTGCGCTTGTTTGAAATAGAGTGCATCTGTCATACGTACCTTCCGTCTATAAATCTCAAATAAACTTCAAATTGAAAGCATGGTTTGCCACGTCCTCTAATAAAGCTAGCGCAGCTATGGTTGAGTGTTAATTGTTTGCTTACAGTAGACTATTTATAGGATACATTATCTTGTCTTTAATGAGCAACACTTTGTGAATCATAATGAATCTCGCATTCACCATGCCCCAATTTACAAGTTTCTGCATGTCATACAATAATGGTATATAATGCAAGGAAGACTTAAATTCAGTAATTTTTCAATTTAGAATTAAAACAAATTTTGTAGGCTGATAACAACACCGATAATTGTCCATGCCAAATAACCGTTCATGTGCGGCTCTCAAGCCTGCAATACTTCGGCATAACCAGCAGGTAATGTGCGATGTCAAGTGAAGACCTGACGTGGAGCTACGACCATTTCCACGGTCAAATCGAGCCACGTTGAAATTTTATTAATCAGAACTTTATTGAGATTTTCTACATACGCCATCCGTAAGATCTGACCATCTTCTGGCGTAGACTCAAGACTCGCCTGTATAGATTGCATCTTTTCTCCCTGAATTAATTGTTAGCATGCAAGTCTTGCTTTTTGAAATGGCATTTTAGGGGTATGTTAACAGTGATTTATACATACCTGATTACCGATTCGACCCAGCTTCTCGTCCAGACCATGGTTATCTCATGCCTGGATTACTACTCCCAAAGTTTTCACACATCACCCCCCTGCTGCCGGTCGCCGCCAGGATCAGGTTCAAAGTTTTGACCCTGGCCTACGCTGCAGCCAAAAGGACAAGCCCTTCCTACCTGCAGGACATAATACAACACTACACTCCAGCTTGACCACTTCGCTCTACTCGTCCCAACTGCGGAGCTTCTCCACTCTAGCTCCCCAGTGGTGGAACAAACTCCTCACTCCTCTACGTTCTGCTCAAACACTGCCTGCTTTCCACACCTCTTCAGACTCCACCTTGATTGACTTATCAATCTAGTACCAGTACTGTTTTTCGCTCGTTTCCTGTTCCTTAATTCTTAGTTGATTTTATAGTTTATAATATCTTGTTGTCTTAGCCATAGCTTACTGTGTACTATACTCAATGTTCATGACTATGGATAGCTGATAAGAAATTAGCTCTATCTGAACTTTCGGTATGCACTTATTGTATGTCGCTTTGGATAAAAGCATCTGCCAAATGAATGTAATGTAAATAAAGTTTATTATTATTATTATTATTATTATTATTATTATCATCTTAAGCAAACTTAGGCACTTTAAATCTGGGCAGAAAATAATTTTTATATCATTACCAATAAAGTCTCAGATCATGGGATGCATTCACCCCCTACAAAGCTTTCACACTAGGCTACTGCATGCTGTTCACTTCTGTCTGCTTATTAGGTATCAACCTGCTGGATTTGGAAAGCATTATAAATGTCTAGAAGTATCTAAGATAATTATCTAAGGATTAAACATTGGGTTCATGTGAGTAGCGTGACCCATTCGCAATAAACGGAGGGCATCTTCGTGAGTGTTTACGGTTGTATCAAGCGGAACTACATTTCGGCGCCATTTTATTGCTTCATGCTAAGGCAAGTATTACTGGGAATTGTAGTTTTATTTTTGCAAATATATTCTTTCTATACATAATTATTTAGTAATGGATAATGCATTATCTTGCTAACAGCCTAGTTATGCTAGCTACTTTAAACCAGAGCTAGGTACCTAGCTAGCTTCATGTGTTTTAGCTGCTAGTAGACAGTCTATTCATTTTAATATTACTGCCAAATTTAGATGGCAGTCCTCTATCCGTAATGTCATTAAGTTGCAATTTTCTGTCATGGATTAATTAGAATATAAATATACCCAAATTGGAAACTGAAATTAAATTCAAGAGCTATGGAAGGGTCAAAGGTCACAACAGTAGGATTATGGTTATGGGTTCCTTAAAACCTAGAGGCTTGAAATTCGGAAGTATGAATATATCCATGGCCTACATTGCATAAGCAAAAAAACAGACCCCTAGCACACAAAGAAGCTCTATAGCACCACCTACAAATCTCAATAAAAAAAATAAAAAAAACTTTGACCCCCTATATTTAGGGGTGAATGCATTCATTTTAAAAACATAAGCTGTATGTAAAAAAATATATATGCAACAAAAAATCTATAGTTGTTGGTGACAAAAAATGTTTTCAGAGTTGCCTATTCCATTCGGTTTCTCCGGGTGTTGTTCATGACATATTTATTTTGTGGGTGCAAGGAAACCCAATAAAATTGTTCAGTGAGCAATGATAAAACCTAGATGTTGTCTCCATTCTCATGAAACATGGAATGTAGGCTGATTCTACATGCAGGTACTGGCCCTGGGTTAGTTTTTTATTTTACATATGAATGTAACAGATTAGGTAAAGAGTTTGACAGCTGATCCTGAGTCAGTTGTCAGGTGCCTGAAACTTGAACCGTACTATACATATTCCACGGAATGGAAGTGCATTTCTACATTTCACATAAGTTGGTGCACATTTAAAATATGTACAGTACTTTCTGGGGACAATTTTTGTGTCTGCCCACAAAAGTAATTTGTGTTTTAAAATTATCATTTTTTTTAAACATTTTGAACAATCAAGGTAAAAGGTCAAATAAACAAAAGAAAAATTTTAATTAGGCATTTGGGACATTGTTGAGACTATTTTTTATGTGAAGGATAGAGACAGGACTGTCCCAGAAAAAAACAGGATGTCCTGTAACCGGAAGCACAAAAACCTGTAGGTCCTACACCCCTGGAAGGCTGGATTCTCTCACCACTCTGCTCTGGGAGGTCAGTAATCCTGTAGCATCATCGCTTTCTGGCCTATTTAGAAACTCTGGAATCCATTCATTATATGGGGGGAGGTGGGAAGAATTAATTTTAATAATGCCATATGTAGATCTGCTATATTAGAAAATATGCACATAGGAGTTCTGCAAAGGGCCTTAACCACTTTGCTTTGTGTTTGGTGACAAGTGAGAATATAATCAAGTAAAACCATATGAAATATTGATGCGAGACAGTGTTATCACTACCCCGGGGTATACAATATCTCATAATCAATGACACAACTTCAACTGCATGCGCAATAAATACAATGAGAACATGCAAAACTATCAAATGTTTTGTGCAAGTTGTATATTTTAAGGTAAAAAGTATTTCTTTCCCCAGATAAACAAAACAACCTACCAACTCTAAATCAAGGTCCAGATTTAATGAGCTTTGGGCTGAGTTAAGCCATACATGTTTGCCTGCAGATTCACAGTGGCAAAACACACTCCACAGCCCAATCATCTGCACAGATTGCAATGTTTTATCATACAAGAGTCTCCTTGAGAACTAAATCTACTTATGATTTTTTCATTCCTTATCATTTTCTTTCATTCAAAATGACAATCTGGAACATCTAATCCTTATTTTCCCCACAGATAATATATAGCTAAAATGTTCTGTCCTTTCTAATAATAAAAAAAAAATCAATTTGGTGTTTGGATGTCTGGGGGAATGCCAAACAACTAAAGAGATTTCTTTTCAAAGAAACGGTTTCAGTAATTAATGAAGAAGAATAGGAACAGTAATCAGAAATGGAAATTCCACTCCTCCTCACTTGATATTATTAAAAATAATAATAAATAAATCTTGCAACTGGAAAGATTGGAAAAATTTAATTAGAAA
The DNA here is from genome assembly GCA_022702515.1 of Ilyophis sp. 1 JC-2022. Taxonomy (NCBI): domain Eukaryota; kingdom Metazoa; phylum Chordata; class Actinopteri; order Anguilliformes; family Synaphobranchidae; genus Ilyophis; species Ilyophis sp. 1 JC-2022. Next base: position 108,738,733 of record CM040395.1, read on the forward strand.
GGGCATCTGGGCCAAGGGCCTAAATAAACCCTTCAATAGCAACTGTGAGTCCAATGTTTGTGTTTCTACAGAGAGTGTATTATGAAATATACTGAGGAGAAGGGAGGAGGATTGAGGCATGGGGATCAGAGCCTTGGCTTTCTGTATATGGTCCATCTTTTCTTAAATCTAAATCATCTGAAAAACAAAAGTTATGAGCCTGTCCACGGAGACAGATAAGCAGGGCCATCACCTCCATCTATAGATTCCTAAACCCCAATGTTTAATTTATGTGCTGGTTTTAAGTTGTATAACACATTTTCTGAACGTACAGTCTCGACATTTGTGTTTACGTTATACGACATATTGCAGGAATAACACACGGCGCTTCCATATTGCTTCTCCGTGTTTCCTATTTGCAAAAAATGAATGCTCTTAACTTCATTTTTTACCACTGACCTGGCTTTCAAGCAGTTGCATGCATTTACATTTTTTAATTGATGTTCTGAAGTGCATCCTACAAATTCAATCTCATGGCCTTCCTCGTCATTCTTTAGAATTCCAAACTATTTCATTGAAATTTATTTTAATGCCATGGAATTATGTAGCAATTCCATACTGGAATGCAAAAAGCCTGTGTTATTGTGACGTCCAGCAGGTAAGGACCCAAATGCACAACGAGACAGTCTTTCTCTTGAAAAGAAGGGTTTTTATTTGTAATTCCGGGTCGGATCCACACCGGGAAATCAGGTTTAAACAATAAATAATAATCTGTGGAACCCGCAGAGAGCTGGCGATCAAGATCCAGCGAAGTGGCCAGGAGTGGTCGTAGCCTGGGTAGTATAGCAGAGTCAGGCGGAGGTAGAGTCAGGATCCACACTGGGAAGCAGGTGTGGCAAATCCAGACCGGGGTGGTCAGCTTGAGTCAGCAAGCTAGCACATGGGGAGACAAGTACAACGCGACAAGGACCGTATACTCTGACAAACCGTAATACTTTGACAAGGAATCACAGGAACAGCACGGTTATATAACTAGTGTCATTAGAGCTGATAAACTGCAGCTTGCGGGAAATGCGTGCAAGATCAGCGAATTGATTGAACAATTAGGAAATGCATGAGGAATGCGGTGAAGGCAATTAAGTGTGAGTTGTGTCATTAAGATGTGGTGCAAGTAATAATGTGCAATGTGGACACAATCAGGCAATGAACGCAGACATGACACAATCAGGTTCGGGGAAAACAGAGGAAAACATCAAGGAAGGAACGGGGAGCGGAGCGGATCGTAACAGTACCCCCCCGTCAAGGTACGCCTCCTGGCGGACCACAGGCTCTGGTCGACTGGGACTGGCGGTGATGGAAATCCCGGATGAGGGTAGGGTCCAGGATGAGACGAGGGGCAACCCAGGAACGTTCCTCGGGCCCATACCCCTCCCAGTCGACCAGGTACTGGTGGCCCCGTCCCCGGCGCCGGACATCGAGGATGCTGGAGACTGTAAAGGCGGGAGCACCATCAATGTCCCGAACAGGTGGGGGGGCAGGAGTGGGAGCGCTGAGAGGGCAGGAGACAACTGGCTTGACCTGACTGACATGGAAAGTGGGTTGAATTTTGAGGGAGGCAGGGAGACGGAGCTTGAGGGTGACTGGGTTGAGAATAGAGTGCACAGTGAAGGGTCCGACGAAGCGGGGTTGGAGCTTGCGGGAGGTGCCGGGGAGGGAGAAGGTGGAGGTAGATAGCCAAACCTTCTGTCCCGGGCGGTAGCGAGGGGCTGCGGACCGGTGCTGATCCGCCAGGCGACGATTCCGGGAGGAGGTTTTGAGGAGGGCGTTGCGGGTGGCCTTCCAGACCCGCTGGCAGCGTCGGATGTGGGCGTCCACTGACGGAACCGCCACCTCGGCCTCCTGGGGGGGGAACAGTGGGGGTTGGAAGCCCTGGGAAGCCTCAAAGGGGGACCTCCCTGTGGCTGAGCACACCAAGGTGTTGTGGGCGTACTCAACCCACGGGAGGAGCTGGGACCAGGAGGCAGGGTTGCGGGCCGTCACGCACCGTAAGGCGGCTCCCAGGTCCTGGTTAGCCCTCTCTGCCTGACCGTTAGTCTGCGGGTGGAACCCGGAGGAGAGGCTGGCGGTGGCGCCGAGTGCGGTGCAGAATGCCTTCCATACTGCGGAGGCAAACTGGGGGCCCCGGTCGGAGACGACGTCCGACGGGATCCCATGCAGCCGCACCACGTGCTGCACCAGGAGGTCGGCCGTCTCGAGGGCGGAGGGAAGTTTGGGGAGGGGAACAAAGTGAACCGCCTTGGAAAACCGGTCCACCAGGGTCAAAATGACTGTGTTACCGGCAGATGGTGGTAGTCCGGTAACGAAGTCGACCCCGATGTGACTCCAAGGGCGGCCCGGGATGGGAAGGGGACGGAGGAGACCAGCAGGGGGGGAGTGAGACGCCTTACTCCTGGCGCAGACAGGGCAAGCGTGGACGAAGGCCAGGGTGTCCCGCCGGGCGGTGGGCCACCAGAAGCTCCTGCGCACCAGCTCCACGGTGCGGTTGCCTCCGGGGTGGCAGGCCAGTCGGGAGGAGTGAGCCCACTCCAGGACCTGGGAGCGGACAGGGTTGGGAACGAACAGGGCAGAAGAGGGGTTAGGGCGAGGATCGGGATGCGTCACCTGAGCGTCCAGTACGATCTTCTGGATAGGCCACCAGACCGCAGCCACAACGCAGGAAGCCGGAACGATGGTCTCCGGGACAGACAGGTCGGCAGGGGAGGAGTGGATCCGAGAGAGGGCGTCGGGTTTGATGTTTTTAGACCCGGGTTTGAAGGTGATGGAGTAGTTGAATCTAGAGAAGAACAACGACCAACGGGCCTGTCTGGAGTTGAGTCGTTTGGCTGACTGGATGTACTGTAGGTTGCGGTGGTCAGTCAGGATCAGGAACGGTTGAGTGGTCCCTTCAAGCCAGTGTCTCCATTCCTCCAGTGCCAGCTTGATGGCTAGCAACTCACGATCCCCTACCCCGTAGTTGCGTTGGGTGGGGGAGAGGCGGCGGGAGAAGAAGGCGCAGGGATGGAGCTTGTGGTTGAGGGGGGAGTGTTGGGACAGGACAGCCCCTACGCCTGTGTCAGAGGCGTCCACCTCCACCACGAATTGGCGGTCGGGTTCCGGACAGCAGAGGATGGGGGCCGTGGTAAATAGTGACTTGAGTCTGGTGAAGGCTTGATCTGCCAGGGAATTCCAAGAAAACTGGGTCTTAATGGATGTGAGGGCGGTGAGGGGTGCGGCTACCTGGCTGTAGTTGCGGATGAACCTTCTATAGAAGTTGGCGAACCCCAGGAACTGCTGCAGGTGCTTGCGAGTGGTGGGAATGGGCCACTCCGTAACTGCCTGGATCTTGGCCGGGTCCGGCCGTATGTCGCCCCTCTCCACCACAAAACCTAGGAACGAGACTGAGGGAGCATGAAACAAACATTTGTCGGCTTTCACAAACAACTTATTCTCCAGTAGGCGTTGTAGAACCAGGGAGACATGGTCTTAGTGTTCCCGTTGGTTCTGGGAGAAAATGAGTATATCATCTAAATAAACGAAAACAAAGCGGTTGAGGAAATCCCTCAGTACATCGTTCACTAGGTTTTGAAAGACGGCTGGGGCATTAGTAAGGCCGAACGGGACCACCCGGTACTCGAAGTGACCCAGGGGGGTGTTGAAGGCGGTCTTCCACTCGTCCCCCTCCCGGATCCGTACCAGGTGGTAGGCGTTACGGAGGTCCAGCTTGGTGAAGACCCGGGTGCCCTGCAGCAGTTCAAAGGCAGAATTCAGTAGGGGTAGAGGGTACTTGTTTCTGACGGTGATGGAGTTGAGGCCCCGGTAGTCGATGCAGGGGCGGAGGGAGCCATCCTTCTTCTTAACGAAGAAGAATCCAGCTCCGACGGGCGAGGAGGAGGGGCGGATGATACCTGCTTCGAGGGAGGCCTTGATATAGTCCTCCATGGCCGTTCTTTCCGGGCCGGATAGGCTGTACAGGCGGCCGGAGGGTAGGGGAGCACCCGGAAGCAGGGAGATGGCACAATCGTAGGGTCTGTGGGGGGGTAAGGACAAGGCAAGGGACTTGGAGAAGACCCGGGACATGTACCGGTAACAGTGGGGGACCCCCTTCAGGTCGACCTCTGGAACGGATGTCTTAATTTCCGTGCTAGAGGGAGGTTCCGCCGAGTGGAGACAGGAGGTGTGGCATTGGGTGCTCCAGCTGGTGACGCTGGATGTGATCCAGTCGAGCAGGGGGTTGTGTTGGTGCAGCCAGGGCTGACAAAGGACCAGGAGGGAGTGGGGAGTGCTGATGATGTGGAGTTGAATGATCTCACGGTGGTTACCGGACAGAAGCAGTTGGATGGGAATGGTGCGGTGGGTGATGTGGGCCAGGCGGTGGCCGTCCAAGGCATAGGCGTTGATGGGCCTCTCCAGTTCTTCCGTGGGAATCCCGGACTCGTACACGAACTGGGAGTCCACAAAGTTGGAGTCGGCTCCTGAGTTGACGAGGGCCTGAACAGATACGGTGGTGGAGGCCGTAGTGCCCCATTTGAGGACCGCAGAGAGTTTGGGTCTGGCTCGCCAGTAGGCCTAGGGTTGCTGACGAGCCTTCTCTTTTGGGGCGCACCGGACAGGAGTTAAGGAGGTGATCCGTGCGGCCGCAATAGAAACATGCTCCGGTGGACCGGCGTTGGCGGCGGCGAGCGGCAGGGTCGGACGTAGTGCCGCCCAGCTGCATAGGTTCCCCGGTTTCCGGAGGTTCGAAGGACATGGGAGCCTGATGGCGAAGAGCAGGGTGCGAGGGTGTGGTTCCCAGAGGCGGTTGAGTAGGGACGTAAGCCCTCCTCTCGCGGGTGCGGGCGCGCAGACGGTTGTTAACCGTGATGGCCAAGGAGATGAGGTCATTAAGCGTGGGTGTGTCATCGCGGGTGGCCATCTCGTCCTTCATCTCCTCGGAAAGGGCGGAGCGGAAGACGCCCTGTAGGGAGGCGTCGTTCCAGCCCGACTGCGCCGCGAGGATCCGGAATTTAATGGCGAACTCCGCCACACTGCGCTCGCCTTGTCTTAGCGCCATGAGTTGCTGGTTAACGTCTCTCCCGCACACGGGATGATCAAAGGTGCGCCGCATCTCCCTGGCGAAGTCCAGGTACTGGGTGCAGAGGATGGGTTGCTTCTCCCACAACGCGGCGGCCCAGTCCCGCGCCTCTCCTCCCAGGCAGGTGATAACGTACGCCACCCGGGTGGCGTCAGCAGAGTAGGAGGATGGCTGCATCCGGAACGCCAGCTCACACTGTAGTAGGAAGGGCTGGCATTTCCCCAGCTCACCTGAGTACCGTTCTGGAGGGTTGGCGCGAGGTTCCCGAGGAGGTAGTAATGGAGCTGGTGCCGGTGGTTGAGGAGGATTCTCCGATTCAGGACGGAGTCCTGAAGTCTGGGCAGCCCTCTGGGTTAGCATGGTACCCCATTGGGTGGTCCGTTCCACCATGCCCCGGAACAATTCCATGGCTTCGTCCAGGCGGCTGCTTTGCTGGGCGATCTGGGTAGCCTGGCAGGTGAGGGCGTGGCGAATTTGTTCCGCGTCGGCTGGGTCCATTTCTGGTCAAAGTATTCTGTGACGTCCAGCAGGTAAGGACCCAAATGCACAACGAGACAGTCTTTCTCTTGAAAAGAAGGGTTTTTATTTGTAATTCCGGGTCGGATCCACACCGGGAAATCAGGTTTAAACAATAAATAATAATCTGTGGAACCCGCAGAGAGCTGGCAATCAAGATCCAGCGAAGTGGCCAGGAGTGGTCGTAGCCTGGGTAGTATAGCAGAGTCAGGCGGAGGTAGAGTCAGGATCCACACTGGGAAGCAGGTGTGGCAAATCCAGACCGGGGTGGTCAGCTTGAGTCAGCAAGCTAGCACATGGGGAGACAAGTACAACGCGACAAGGACCGTATACTCTGACAAACCGTAATACTTTGACAAGGAATCACAGGAACAGCACGGTTATATAACTAGTGTCATTAGAGCTGATAAACTGCAGCTTGCGGGAAATGCGTGCGAGATCAGCGAATTGATTGAACAATTAGGAAATGCATGAGGAATGCGGTGAAGGCAATTAAGTGTGAGTTGTGTCATTAAGATGTGGTGCAAGTAATAATGTGCAATGTGGACACAATCAGGCAATGAACGCAGACATGACACAATCAGGTTCGGGGAAAACAGAGGAAAACATCAAGGAAGGAACGGGGAGCGGAGCGGATCGTAACAGTTATCTTGCTTTGGCTAAATGTTTTTAATCGTTTTCCTTATTGTAGCTGATGATTAATTCAATTAATCAAATCAGCAGGTCACCTAACATCACAAAAATCACCTGCTGCTTTATTATATATGTCTGATGGACTTTTTCCACTTTGATGTGATGGCTTAAGATAGAAGAAGCCAATGCATTTTTACATTGATCTACAGCTTTTTAATTTATTTTATTTTTGCTTTTCAGGAACTGTCCAGCAGATGGCAACAATTTCTACTAAATTCTACTAAGCAGAATATTTCTAGATTCTGGTACCTTCATAATAAACAATTGTGAAAATGTTATTGGGGCACAATGCTACCTCCATGAAACTCAGTCCAAAAAATGAATCACTGAAGCCATTATTTCATGCTGTTTATAGACGCACACAATTTAAGTGATTAAAGAGTGGGCATTATGATTGAGCTGATATAATAAAATATTGTCAGTTTGTTTCAACATGTTTTGCTGATGTTAGTGTTTAGTGTGATGACATTCATTTGTAATGTTGACAAATTATCATGTTAAAAATATGAATAAAAAATGTATTAAAAAATCTGACATAAATCAAAGCCAAATTTTAGCATTAAATGAATTAACAGGACCCAGGCGGCTACCACTGTTCAGGTTCTCAGTGATAGATAGACACAAGGCAAGAGAGAAAGCTTAATTTATCCACTTAATTGCTTATTTGCTCCATTTGGGATGAATTAAGTTTTTAATTTAGTTCAATTGAAACAAGTTGCTTTTTTTGTATAGTGAGATGAAGGAATTGTAGACCATTGTATTTTTGTTGAATTTTTATTGACCTAAAACAAATTATTAACGTATGTGCGTGTGTGTGCGTGTGCGCGTGAGCATGTTTAGCATACTTTGTGGGGACTTAATGTCCCGACAAGGATAGAAAAGCCTGTAAAATGCTCCCTCGTGGGGACTCGGGAATGGTCCCCATGAGAGAAAGGCTAATTTTAGGGTTAGGGTTTAGGGCTATTTTACAATTATGGTTATGGTTATGGTTAGGATTAGGGGTCAAAGGTTAGGTTTAGTTTTTTTTTTTTTAGGGCTTATGGTTAGGGTTAGGTTTAGGAAGTCCCCACAATGATAGGAATACAAACTTGCATGTGTGTGTGTGTGTGTAATGTCTCTTTGCTATGATATGCAAGGAGGCCATTTAAACAAGGCATTACTAAATAAGACTCAACTATTGTTAAGATCCAGTCAGGAGAGATTAGTAAATAAGTAAATTGTGTGTGGGGTTACATTTACACAAGGGAAGCTGAATCTTTTAAACCTAAGACATATGCTATCACCAGACCCAGTATCTCTGTGGTATCTTAGGCAGATTCAGGAGACAAACAAATGAGAATTCCTTATCAAACCTCTCATGACAGTGAATCAATAATCTATTCATACCAGATAGAGATTACAATTTTTTTGCCATTTTTTTGTTTTGCTTGTTTATTGGAGCATGGGTTAAACAAACCGGCCACAGTGCCTAGCAGAATGAACCTCATGAAAACAATTTGTTTCACATTTACAAGAAGTACAAGCTCAGGACTTCCATTTCTGTGTGCAGAAGTTGAGAATCAACAGCCTAAATCAAGCAGGAAGCTTCCTTGGGTCACAGACAAAGGATAATGCTGTGAACCAAATAATAAATAAATGAACAAAGCAATTGGTACCTCTCATGAATCACACATTTTGCATTATTTATCTGCAATATTCAACTGTACCACTAGATGGAGATGTAGGATAATAATAATTTTCTCAGAAAAAAAAATCACCCCACAATTTTTTTTCTGAGAAATTATATCTATTTTTTTTCCACATCAGACTCATTTTTGTAGAGCAGGTCACATATATATAATGTAGGGCCTGTTTTTCAACCAGGGCTGCATCCCAAATATTCTTCACTCCTCACCTCCTCTCCTCCCCTCGTCTTCTACCCAGAAATACGCAAAACTGTCCGTGCATTTCAAATAAGTCGTTGCATGTACAGTATACAATGTACCTGACATTTCAGTTCAGGTTGAGACATTAATTAATATCTAAAAATGTATATGCAATTAATATGAAATCAGCAACATTACATTAGGACACAAAGATCAGTTTTCTGGGGCACGGAGGAGAGATGGTGGTAGTGGAGGAAAGGAGGGCGCATTTTTTTAGTATTGGGACGCATCCCTGGGGTCCATGAAGGTACTATCGGGGCTCCGTGATCACATTCTCCACAATGGCAAACAGCACTGCAAACACAATCTCGCCCCCACCCCAGCCCAGCCCCTTACTGCGATCTTTATAAAACCTTTTTTAAATTTAACACTTTTCTTCTTCATCTTCCAATTATTATTATTATTATTATTGTTATTATGATTATTATATTAATAGTAATACTAATATTAATAACAACATAATAATAATAATAATTGCCAGTAGGGGGCAATCTTCCCTCTGGTCAAATAAAAACCCAAATACCCCGTGCAGTGATTGGGGACACTGTGCTGTTGGAGATGCCGTGTTGAGCATTCTGGCACAAAATGGTTGCAGTTGAATCACCCAGGTGTGTGCTACACAGTCGTGGTAGTTTTAGGTGAGTTTCACGCTCGTCATTGTAAAGCGAGTCGAGTGTGAGAAAGGTGCTATATAAATGCAAGGCATTATTACTATTATTATTATACACACATCGATTATATTTCTCAGTAGGGGAGCTGACACCCTGTTATCCGATTTCAGCCCAGTCAGAGACATCTACAGAGAGGCTGACATTCCTGGCAGGAATTTTTAACAACTGTAAGGGTATACATCTAGCCTACATATGCAGCATTCCTATGCTCAATGTGAGGCAGTGAGGTGTGACTGATTCACAGCTTATACTACCAAGTAGTTGCAACAAAATCACGATGGAAAAGCACACCATAGAAGGCCGGGGGGCCTAAAGAAGTTCTCCGCTGGTGCCATTTTATCCAGCCCTACAGAATGAAACAAGATCATTAGTTATTAAAAAATGATGTAATAACAGCTTATTACATTTTGGTGAGGGGAAACAAGGCTATTTTGATGAGAGTCAACCGTAAATGTTTTTCAAACATATCAATCAAATCAATCATGTGGGTTAGGCATAGCAAGTCGTTGTGTAAGTTGTTGAAATGCCTTTTACTAACCATGAAAAATCTATCAATTTATTTTTGTCCTCCTTCCAATTGAAACACAGCCTTTTGGTAACAAACGAGCCTATTATACATTTTAATGTGGCGAGAGGTAAAAGAGGCACCACATGCATTTACTAAATAGTTCCATTTATAAGAAATGTCAATAAATATTGCATATGACAAATCCTTAAAACTAAAGGAATATTTTTAGGTTTCATTGTTTTTTTTTGTCTCAGTGGTATGGTTTCACTGAAGAGTGACAGGTTAAACAGGCAGTGCTTTCAAAAAAAGAGAGAGCACAAAGAGAGCACTGTTAATAATGTTCAGTACGACATTACATGATTTATACGTCGCATAGACTTTTTTTGTACCCTGTAGTTCCCTTCCCCCAGCACTACGAGGTCACTCTAGTCTCTTCTTTTCTCAAACATCCAAATGAATCATGTAATTACTAGTGACACAGGCAGTATGTGGATTGACTATGCAGTAAATGTGCGCCCACACTTTATCACTTACAGTAGGGACAGACAATTCACCAAATTCAAATCAATAGGGAAAATACTACATTCTTGGTTGGTGACAAAAATCCTTACTGCTCCGATTTTTTTAATTTTTAATTATCCAATCACGGTTTTAGTTGGGGAAAAAATCTCAAAAGCACTGCTAGGAGAATTATCTAGAGACAGTTTTGTACAGGTATACATTTTAACTCACGTTTGGTCATGTTTGTTACAGTACAGTAAAATGTTCAATGTTGAATCAACCCTGATAAAGTATGTGTGATCCCTCATGGATACAAACTATTAAATTAACACTGAGAATTTTACTGTGTAGTTAATAAGCTGAACTCATTACACTGTAACCATAATTGTACAGTATGGTCCCTGGAGACATTCTCCTTCAGATTCTATGCCTTTTCCAATGTCTTATAGTTAAAAACAACCTATAAAAACCTATAATAAAGAAACAATGTTTTGTGTTACTGTGATTACCACAAAAGCCAGAATAAGTTGTTTGTGCTGAGGAAGTAATTTATCTGTTTAAAACGTTTTCCAAAATTTTCTTTAAAAAGGATTTGAAATTAACCTGTAATTGCCACCGAGTACTAATTATGGGCAAGAGGATGAGAGTATAATTTAAGAAATATTTCTTACTCCTTAAGCATTATTTCTGCTTAATAGGCTACAGTGTAAGACTGTGCTTAGCAAGGCTTAATGTACAAACAACAAATGAGAGCTTGAATCCTCAAGTATTGCATAGCATTCCATGAATACTAACTTACCACGAGAAAGTGCACATATTAAAGACCTAGATCCTCCACATTTCACAAAGTTAAACTTTCTATACACACTAAATAATTATAGGCAAAATGGTTAATATTTAATTGACAGAAAAATATGTATTATTTCAGTTAAATTTCTGAGATGAGAGTGCCTGCATTCATGCTTGTTAAATATTGTTTTTACCACTCATCCTCTCTCATTCCTAAGTTGTGTAAGGGGCATTTGTTTCTGCTCTTCTGGGGTTATATGTGGCAGCCAAGAGTCCTAACTAAAAATAGCAAGAAAGAGGTCTAGCAGGGAGAGGGTCAGGAAAGAGAGCTGCTCAGTCCCCATACACGATACCGGAGCTTCCTTGGGGGGTTCATTAAAGTTGTGCCACCTTCGGCCAAATATCAGCACGTCATGACGAAAACGGAACACACGCCAAGACAAGGCAACGAGTGTCGTTTTTCATCCCCAGAACCCCTGTGATCCCTGGTGAGCGCCCCCCCCCCTCCCCCCACAGCTGTCCCATCTATCCCCTCTCCCAGGGGAAGTAATCCATCCCCCAGCTGGCCAGGGAAGACTGACCAGAGAAATTCCGGGAGTTACTCATGAGTCCAGTTCATAGTGAAGTGCTAAGACGCTAGCGGGAATGAGACTAGTCCCAGGACGCTGCCTGGTTGGAAGTTGCAAATCTTCCTCGCAAGTCTTTGCCAGCTCCCCTGTCAATCCCCGAACCATGGGCTTGCACCTATGATTTTATATGGCCTTAACAGAAACCTAAATAATAGAATTCGTTTTATTTCACACTAAATGGACCAAATTACGTGACCAGTTTATAAAATAGCCTTAAATTGTGGTTTATTATAGCTACAGTATTTAATGCACTTTAATGCAATGTGAATACCTAACACATTGGTTTTTCATCAGTATAGTCATGTCCGTAAAGACCACAATGACGCTCCTCACCTGTAAAGCAATTTCCGTATTATTTCTGCATGTTGATAATGCTATGATGTGCCATGGATTTCAAATAAGTTTGTTACTTTGTTGTGCAGTGTATTCACATTCACAGTGTAGCTCTCACTGTTGTGTTGTTCTCACAAAATATGTCTGCTCATGTGGTCCAGTGGCTGGCTTTTTGTTACTGTACTTTATTTCTAGATGTTAACTCATGTTCATTTCAAATCCAATTACCTGTTCCTGTCTGTACACATGTTACACATTACAATCATTTGGCAGACGCTTTGCTCCAAAGCGATGTACAATAAGTGCATACTGAAGGTCTTTGAAGCGACTACAAAGCAGATCTGGCAAAGCACAACTTTCTCATAACGTAGGAGCTATCCCTACTAATGAACATAGAATAGTACACACAGTCACCTATACATTCTGAATTCTATACATTCTGTACACGAGGTACAGTTTTTACGCATGGTCTGGAACTTGCATATAAGTGAATGGATTTCAGCATACGCACAGTTTGCCAATCAAATTGTCTGGACAAATATTTTATAAATGAGGCAATATTTAATATTTTTCTAATATTGAACAAAAAGAAAAAAAAATGTTTGATAGAGGTTTACTAAAATCTCTCAAGGTTGTGACAATGTATAAGTATTTATACAGTCTTGCAAGGGCCTACTGATTTGATGAGTGCTTTTCAAATGGTTCGCTTTCAAATATATCATTTTCCAGAAAAAAGATTGCAAGCTTGAGGTAGAACGTAACAGGAGGCAGAGGCAGATCTGTTTGGGAAGGTCAATGAAGCTTCCAGTACTAAGTCTCCCTAGAGCATTTTTTCAGGTTTTATTTAGACTGGCATTTTATCCCTCGCCCTGCATTTGCAAATGATAAGCTGTTTAATGTGTCTTCTCAATGTCACTTTAGGGAAGGTTACTTCACTGTACACAGCAGGTGCACTGCACAAAGGTGTTCAGAAAGCAATTATGGAATGACTGTGATGAAGCTTTGAGGTGAGGTGCAGGATTATCCTTGAGATGAATGGGGACAAGCGTACCCTCAGGGCTGTGACACTGAGGGGAGGGGGGGGGGGGGGTTGAGATCGAATGGTACTTCTTTCTGTTTATTTGAAATAGATAAATACAGAACCATACTTTATCTTTGTGAAGTTTGTTTACTTTTGGTGGTTGCTTTTGCTATATTGGATTAGGTTTGACTAGCTACAAAATATCTGTCCAGTTCAGATAGGGGTTATTCTGAAATTGTAGTAGTACAGTATTAATACAGTAATGTAGGAATACAGTATTACATAGATGTAAGTTAAGCACTAATTGTAGTTATGCATGTTAACTGGTTATAAAAGCTTTGTGTGTCATGGTTTTAAGCCTGCTTATTTATTTCTGGCGGTTGTGGCGACTGTTGGCCGCAAGAGAGCACTCGCATCGTTTTTTCTTTTCCTCGTGAAGCCCAATTTGTCTTAATTGGCTTCAGGCGCGTGCCACTACTTAAGCAGGGCATTTCCTCTGATCCGTGCTTCAATCTAAACTTTGGTTACGCAATTGCCGGTAATGTCGGTATGGGATCTGGAGGAGACAACTTATCTTTTCTACTGGCATTTCGACTCATTTTTTCTTTTCTTTATTGAGCTTATATGATTACTCTTTAGGGTTTTTTAAATCTTTTTGTCTCAGAGTTTCTCCTTGGTTTTCTCCCAGTCCTTTTGGAGGCTGAAACCTTAGTTACCCTTTATATTTTTTCCTCCTTTCGTATTTGCTCTATTTTCCCCTGCTTTGAGCGGGAGGTTTTTGTTATCTTTTCTTTTTCCTTCTTGTTTGTGCTCATTTGTATTTGATTGAGCTGGAGGTTCTCTTTCTGTCGACTTTCACTCGATTCTTTGAGTCTGTTTTCGCCATCTTTTCTGGATTGTTTTCGGTTGGCTGATACGCCAGGGGTTATTTCCCCTTTGTTTATTTTTTCCCTGTTCAGTCAGGGTAATCCCTATCGTTTCCCCTCTAGTGGTTATCCACTAGTGGGTAGCTTTCAGATCCCCTTTCTGTCACGTCTGGTTCTCCGACACATTCCCCTCCCTCACATTGTGTGCTTTAAAATTAATTTATAATAAAACTTTAGCATCACCAACAACAAGATGAAAATCCTAACTTCATATCCTCGTTTAATTTTTTTTATTTTTTGCATCCATTGTTTACGGTCCTGAAATCCTTTTATCCAGTGCTATATGGCCTTCAAAAGTCCTACCATGTGTTTCTTCCACCCATAGACTCAGCCAGCTGATTTCACTGATTAGTTCTACCTCCTCAAAGAATTATGTTAATTAGCAAATTAGCAGGTGATTGGAGCAAAATACTGGGGAGGACTTTTACTTTATGTCCCTTAGATTTCCACCGTCCACCTTCTGCCAGCAGTTTATCACCAACATGTCCTCCCATGGGAAACCTTTGTATTCCTAAGACACTACATCAGGCCCTGCTGTCTGTCATCCACCAGGTCTCTGAACTGATCAAATGCATACAAATGCATTATTTAAAATATTGTTATACTGCCAGTGGGGAAAAAAAGACTTGCAAATGCACATGCCCAATACCGCAAGAAAATACATAGGCATTGACACATGTAACAAGACACATGTAACAATATTAAAACTTTCCAACAAGAGATTCTGTGTCTGAGAAGCTGCATCTTCCAAACCATTACGATATGGAGTTAAGCATTCCGATAAGCATTCCTTGTGTATATAGTCAATACCATTTGTCAAATAAATGCACCAGTTACCAAGTTACCAGTGAAGTTTCACTTTTACTCTAATACCCCTTTCACACCGATGCAACGACCTGGGTAAATCCCATGTTTGCCGTTGGTGTGAAAGGGTCAACCCGCGTTATTCGACCCGGGATTAACACGGGTAGGAAGTGGCTTGGCTTCGGTGTGAAAGGGGGAACATGGGTTATTCGATCTCGGTTTCAATCAAGGAACCTCATTGGTTACGATCGGAGGTGCACAACGACACTTAGTACAAAAGTTCTGGTAATGCTAGTGCTACCCGGCAGTAAACAAACCTCTGTTCTTTCAGGCAACAAGCAGCATCGTTTACGAGTCGGAACAATGGACAATTCGCAAGATTCTGAAGTGAGAGAGCTTCTGTGCATTTGAGGGGAAGAAGAGATCAGAAGATAAATTACAGACACGATAAAAGTTACTGTTATCTATGGAAATAGCACACGGCTATTTGCTAAAAAAGATTTACACCAAAAGTGTTTTGCCATGTAGTGTCGCAGATATGCACTGCTGGTACTAAAGATTACAATGTTGAAGTTCGAAAGGTGGGCGTTCCCTTCTGGTGTCACTCATGGAGATTTGCTTGAGATTTCATTTGCTTTATGTAGCTACAGCATAGTTAGTCAACAAGTGGGGTAAAAAGGTTTTCAGCTTGTTTATTTAGCTAGCTATGCAAGCTGGAGCACAACTTAAAGTGATCGTCAAGGGATTCTAAAAACTCCAAATAAGCACAACATATCACAGAGGGATGTATCCACTACACACCCACCAAATATCTTTTCAAGAAAATGTGAATAGGTATATTAATATACATCTCAAAATCAGCTAATAAACACAGTCTTGAAATAACTCCAGATTGTAAGGGTGTGGTCTAAATCCACGCCCTCAACCCGAGTGCCATCGACGTCATCCAGCCCTTCATGTTTGAACCACAGAACTGTTCTTATATAGTAGTGATGGGAGGTTCGACTCTTTTTACTAACTCGACTTTGTATGAGTCACTCACCAAAGAGAGTCGGGTTTTGGAGTCACTCGAGTCATCAAGTCAGTCTAACTTCCGGTTTAGCCCTCCTGAATGGGATAAAGTAATTTAATAGTGTGGCGACTTTGAGACTTCTCCAAATGTTATCGGAACGAATGGATCAAATTCTGATAGTGAAACGAGTTATTTCGCAGGGGTTGTGACGCTCAAAAAAATGTATCCATCGTTTTATAGCCGCTCCTTTTTCCATGATTGTGTGCAAGAAAACTGCTTTTCGGACCTGGAAGTTGTAATTACACGGTTTGACCACTAAATAAAATTGGCTTCAAAGCCTGGCGCTGTTCTGGGGGCTTGCTCAGTACTCTCACTCACGAGTTAACGAGCTCAGGGCAGGGGGCGGGTTCCGAAAAGTGGTTGCTTTCAAACAGGGCTAGGTTAATACATATGATATGATTTACTTGATGCATTTCCACAAATACAGTTAATATAAGAGTTGCACAATAGTGTAACACGTTGTCTCGCATCGTCTTCGCAGATTCGCATTAGCAAGTAGCAGGTATGTCAGTGGCGAGTCAGTGAACGAGTTAGTGGAGGAGAGGACTTGTCACTCCTGAGTCAGTAAAAAGAGTCGTTCGTTTCGAACGATTTGTTCAAACTCGCACATCACTATTATACATTTCTGTGGTTTGAATTCGGCAAGGAATTAATGCAATCAATTCAAAGTAAAATACAGTGCAGCTGCTATCAATAGATAAATATCACACGCAAGCTTGTAATCAAAGTTAAGTTAAATTAAACGCTAAGCAGAGTATTGCAACCGTTTTATCTAACGTTAGTCTATTTAAAGCAAGCTAAATTGCAAGGCGACGTTTCACCACATGCATGTTCCACAAAAATCATTAAATAATGGTAGGTTTTATCTTGTTTTTAAGATCTATTTAAAGGCCCATTCATTCATTTTGGTTGCTAATCGAACGAAAATTACGTGCAAGTACGTCGGTGGATAATGGTTCTCGTCGTATTTTTGTTACTGTAACCAACCACTGAACAATACGACAAAACCATTTCCAAGGCATGGTTTATTTGGCAAAATCTTAACTATCTATTATTTTCGATATATTATCTGACGAATGAGCAGTGCACCAAGTAAAAACAACTCAGTTCGTTTCCATGCTGAGCTGTGCAAGGAGCAAGCTAATGTTACTAGCTAGCACCACGGAGGGATGGATAAAAAGGTGAAAGATTGGGAGAGGGATCAAACTGGTATAGGGATAAGGAAAGCAGGAAAAAATAAACACTTTCTAACTATTCCAAATCCAAATGCTGATAACGCGGACTATTCTCAAGGGCAAACAAAACGAGCGTTTGGTTCAGACTTCAGACAGGATTTCTTCGTGGCACAGGATGGTTTTATATGCACCTCAAACTATGGAAGGAGTTATGTAATGAGATCAAAGTATGTATTGGTTGAGTTTTGATGTCTACGTAACCATGGACCCATTCAGCAACTCGCATTGTGACAAATTGCTCAATCAAACAATCGAAAAACACATTTTGCGCATATAATCCCTCAAAATTCATTCATTAGGCCTACATTACTGTGATGAAGATTATAATGACTTTAGGGTGGGGATGAATAATTGTGGGCACTGTAGCCTAATTAGACCTATAGAAAGGATAGGCTATCATCAGCAGTTGTTTCCAACGAAATTGCGATGTCCTTTCATTCAATATATGGCAAATTTGGACAAAACAAACCGGACAAATTTGGCATAAAGTTTTGGTTAGCTGCAGACGTGGAAACTAAATACATGGTAACACAAACCACCAAAGTTGCGCATTCACTGTGGATCTGATGCGTAAGAGGAGAGAGACAGTGCGTGTGTAAACACGTAGCTTAAGCTACTCCAAATAGAGCAGGGGACGGGAGAAGCGTACTTAATTAATTTTGACTGAAGACTTTTTTGCACTTTCTTTAACTACTATTTCCATTTTGTGTTTTGCACATTTTAGCTCTTTTCTCAGCATGTCTGTAATATGCCTTGATACATTTCCCCCTTGTATAACAAAACCGTTTTAGTTTAGAAATAAAAAATGTAGAAATGAATTCAGTTGTGTCATTCTTTATTTAAAGAAAATTGTTTTGCAACATATGGTTCCACAGCCTTTCTGATAAGTCTTTATTTGAAATATACGTGTCAATAACAGTCCAATAACTACTTGACAAGCCTGTTCAGCTTGATAGGTGATAGAGGGAAGGTATGTACGGCTGATGTGGAAAGACCCATATTAGGAGTTCCGGGGAAGTCAGCGCCGCAACAAGGAAATACACAGCACCTGGAAAAGACGCCGGGCCAGTCAGCTGTGGCGAATCACCGGGCTAATCGGGTGCCCTAGAAAAGGGAATGACAAACAACAGGAAAACGGAGTAGCATATGCAAAACCAAGGTGGAGGAGAGAGAGAGGAGTGTATTGTTGGAGAGAGAAAGTAAAGTGCCGTGTTTGATTTGTGTTTGTCAGGAGAAGTCTGCTGTGTGCCCGATCCCTGGACCGAATGAGAACCCGCCCCGTTACCGACCACCGCCTGTCTGACAACCCTGCTCCTGCATTAGCCCTGGACCGTAAGAGAACCCGTCTATGTGTACCGACCCCTGCAAACGTACACCGACTATTCTCCAGGATTACGGACTGGCTGACGTTTCCCTGCAATTCGACTTCTCGTTTCCCCAAAACAGCAATAAAGCGTGAAGTTAAATTGAATTGTCGCGGTGTGGACTTGAAGTTATTGTTTTCAGTTGCGTGACAACTCCAACCACCTCGGAGTTTGCCACATATGGTGGAGAATGCGGTCATAGCATTCTGACTGAAAACAATAATATTCAATCCGCAGAGATAATGACGACTCCCACGATGTTCTCCGAGCTCCTCGCTAGACTCGTTGCAAGCAACCAAGAACAACAGCAGCGACATGACCAAAGCATGCAGCTCCAACAGCAGCAAATGCAACAACAGCAACTGAACATGGAACATTTCATGGCTAAACAGATCGAACAGACGAACTATCTACAAACAGAGATTACCGGATTATACAAAGCGCAGACCGAGCATAAAGAAGCGGCTCGGATAGAACGCGCAAACCCCGCCCGCTTTTTGGTAAAACAAACCGACGCGGACGATGTCGAAACTTTCCTCCGCACTTTTGAAATTACCGCGAAGCGGGAGAAATGGCCAGAAGACCAATGGGCGGATTTGCTGGCTCCGTTTTTGACAGGCGTTGCTCAGACAACGTATCAGGATCTAACAGAGGGCAGAACAGTGACGTTTGAGGAACTAAAAGAGGAAATTCTACAGCGACATGGATACACGCTGCTGACTAGGGCGCAGCGATATCATGATTGGACATTTGACCCATCAATCTCCCCCCGAGCGCAAATGCACCAGCTCACCCGGATCACCAATGCATGGCTGATATCCGAGCCCAAAACCCTGGGAGCTATCGAAAGGGTGATTATGGACAAGTTTTTACGCGCCCTCCCCTTTGAAGCAAAGAAACTGGCAGGTCAGAGCAACCCCAAGAATGCAGAAGAGCTGGTTGAGGCAATGGAAGGATATCAGGCGTCCCAAGCATTGGTGCGCAGTGGTAGGGCAGGGAAACCGGAAATGAGCACGAGGCCCAAGGAACGTCCACGGACGGACAACTACACTCGGGGCCTCGCAGTAGAGAACCCGACCGAACCACCCAGGCACCGGCCACTCGTGACAGCTGACAGTAGGAGGTGCTATGAGTGTGGGGAACAGGGCCACATCGCCTGGAGCTGCCCTCACCGGGGGGATGTCCCCATGCCCACGGCCTCAACCAGCGAAACAAGCCGACCCTGTCGGCTACTGACAACCTGCTGGACCTAGGAGAGCGACGGATCTCCTTTTACACCTGAGAAAGCCAACGGAAAAGACGCAAAGGCACTATTGGACTCCGGAAGTGCGGTGACCCTAGTCCGGCCAGAATTCGCCAGACGTCCCCATCGGTCAGAGAAAATTGCAGTGACGTGCATACACGGGGAGACGCGGGAATATCCCACCACGGTGTTAGACCTACAAACCACCAGAGGGCGGTATAGCGGGCCCGCTGGGATTGTCACCGACCTCCCCGTTCAAGTACTCATCGGCAGGGACGCCGACGTCTTCCCCAGGCTATGGCACGTTATAGCGGGGAGTGGAAGGGCTAAGAAGCACAAAAAGCCCCATCAAAAGCCAGAACAGATGTGTGGGTTACAGGAGGTGGATCCAGAGGCCTCCACAGAGCCGCTCTCAGAGGGTGTGGCCAGCGAGACGGCCAGAGCAGCGGAAGAGACCGCTTGGGAGACGGCTCGGGAGACGGCTCGGGAGGGGGACGATGACATTGCCCATCTGTTCCCCCAAAACCCAGACGACCAACCACTACCAACCCCTCTCACCGG
The DNA here is from genome assembly GCA_022702515.1 of Ilyophis sp. 1 JC-2022. NCBI lineage: Eukaryota > Metazoa > Chordata > Actinopteri > Anguilliformes > Synaphobranchidae > Ilyophis > Ilyophis sp. 1 JC-2022. Next base: position 108,758,613 of record CM040395.1, read on the forward strand.
GAGATTCGGGACCGCCCAGCTGGAGGACGCCAACCTCACCAGCTCGCTCCAGCAGGTGTCAGTCGTGGACGGCAGACTATTAGACGGGGTAAGACAAATTACCTTTCCTCACTTTGCCATAAAAAATAAACTATTGTATCAAGTAATAATGAAGGCGGGAGTACAGCAGGAACTGTTGTTAGTGCCCCGTCCCTTTATACCCTCGGTCTTACAGCTCGCCCACACACACCTGCTGGGGGCCCACCTAGGGGTGGAGAAAACCCTGGAGAGGATTAAGGCACGGTTCTACTGGCCAGGGGTCAAAAAGGCCGTAGAGGACTACTGCCGCAGCTGCCCTGACTGCCAGCAGGTGGCGCCTCGCCCTCACCTGAGGAGCCCTTTAATACCTCTGCCAATAATTTCTGTACCCTTCAGTAGGATCGGCGTGGACCTGGTGGGACCCCTACCTCGGAGCAGCCGAGGACACCAGTACATCCTGGTTGTGGTAGACTACGCCACCAGGTACCCGGAGGCTATCCCACTGAGAACCATGGCCACCAAGGGAATTGCAAGGGAACTGATGTTACTATTCTCCCGGGTTGGGCTGCCGGAAGAGATACTAACCGACCAGGGCACCCAATTCATGTCACGGATCATGAGGGATCTGTGCAAATTAATGAAGGTAACCCAGTTACGCACTTCTGTTTATCACCCTCAGACGGATGGGCTGGTCGAGAGGTTTAACCAAACCCTCAAAAAGATGCTCAAAAAGACGATGGAGGCGGATGGGAGAAACTGGGACCAGCTGCTGCCATTCGTACTCTTTGCGATTCGAGAGGTACCCCAGGCATCCACCGGGTTTTCCCCGTTTGAGCTACAATACGGGAGAAGACCCCGAGGACTATTGGACCTGGCTAAAGAGGCCTGGGAACAGCAGCCGTCTCCCCATCGAACCATGGTGGAACACGTGGAGGAGGTAAAAGAACGGATGGCAACGATCTGGCCGATGGTAAGAGAACATATGGCGGAGGCCCAAGCGGCACAGACAAGGGTCTACAATCGCGGGGTCCAACCCAGGGAGTTCGCCCCAGGAGATAAAGTGCTGGTCTTAGTTCCTACCTCAGAGTGTAAATTCTTAGCTAAATGGAACGGGCCCTATGAGGTCATAGAGAAGGTGGGTCCAGTCAACTACCGAGTACGACAGCCTGGAAGACGACCCCCCACTAAGGTGTATCATATCAACCTGTTAAAAAAATGGGTGGCTCGTGAGGTGTTGTTTTCTATCAACTCCCCTCAGGTTGCGGTGAAAACTGAGACTGTCGAAGTACAGATAGGAGAACAACTAACCCCGACCCAGCGACAGGACCTCCAAGACCTTGTCAACCGGAACAGAGACGTATTTTCTACGGAAGCAGGACACACCGACCTGATCCACCACCAGATCCACCACCAGATCATCACAGAGCCAGGTAAACGAGTAAAGCTGAGACCCTACAGGATCCCAGAGGCCAGAAGAGAAGCCATCGCGGCCGAGGTAAAAGCCATGTTAAGTGCCGGAATCATTGAAGAGTCCAATAGTGAATGGTGTAGTCCAATTGTGTTGGTACCGAAACCAGATGGGTCGATTCGGTTCTGTAACGATTTCAGACAACTAAATGCTATTTCCAAATTCGATGCATATCCTATGCCTAGAATAGACGAGCTCATAGAACACCTGGGAAGAGCCCGTTTTATCACCACGTTGGACCTGACAAAGGGTTTCTGGCACCCGAGGCCAGGGAGAAGACGGCCTTCGTTATGCCAGACGGGCTGTTCCAATACAAGATGCTACCATTCGGGCTACACGGGGCCCCGCCCACATTCCAGAGACTAATGGACCGGGTCCTACGACCCCACCGGACATACGCCGCGGCCTACCTGGACGACATCATATTCCAGGGAGAGGAATGGGGGACCCACCTACGACAGCTCGACGCTGTGCTTAATGCCCTACGGGGGGCGGGACTAACAGCCAATCCCAAGAAGTGTCACCTCGGCCTCCGAGATGCAGATTACCTGGGGTATACGATCGGGCGCGGCTGCGTCAAACCCCAGGTAGGAAAGGTCGAGGCAATCAGGGAATGGCCCCGCCCCCGTACCAAGAAGCAGGTACGAGTGTTCATTGGGCTCGTCAGCTATTACAGACGTTTTGTTCCCCATTTCTCCTCCCTAGCAGCACCTCTCACGGACCTGACCCGAAGCCGGCTGCCAGACCGGGTCCTGTGGACGACTGAGGCAGAGACTGCCTTCGAAGCCATTAAAAACGCCCTGTGTTCCGAGCCTGTGTTGGTGACCCCCGACTTCTCCCAAACTCTAGTGGTACAGACAGATGCATCGGAAACCGGGGTGGGTGCCGTCCTATCCCAGCTACGAGAAGGTGAAGAACATCCCATCACATATATAAGCCGCAAGCTACTACCCAGAGAGAAAAATTATTCCACAGTAGAGAAGGAATGCTTGGCGATCAAGTGGGCCCTGGAGGGCCTGAAGTATTATTTATTGGGATGACACTTCACCCTGGTAACAGACCATGCGCCCCTAGTGTGGATGTCCAGGAACAAAGACAACAATGCAAGGGTCACTCGCTGGTTCCTCTCATTGCAACCTTATGCCTTTAACGTCGTCCACAGATCCGGAGCTGCCCATGGGAACGCGGACGCACTGTCTCGGAGAGACGCCCTGGGTTCCTGGGCCGCCCCGCCCTCCCGGTCGGAGCTGAGGGGGAGGGTGTGTGGCACCCGGCGGGGACAGAACCACGGAGAGGTGATAGAGGGAAGGTATGTACGGCTGATGTGGAAAGACGGCATGCCCATATTAGGAGTTCCGGGGAAGTCAGCGCCGCAACAAGGAAATACACGGCACCTGGAAAAGACGCCGGGCCAGTCAGCTGTGGCGAATCACCGGGCTAATCGGTGCCCAAAAAAGGGAATGACAAACAACAGGAAAACGGAGTAGCATATGCGAAACCAAGGTGGAGGAGAGAGAGAGGAGTGTATTGTTGGAGAGAGAAAGTAAAGTGCCGTGTTTGATTTGTGTTTGTCAGGAGAAGTCTGCTGTGTGCCCGATCCCTGGACCGAATGAGAACCCGCCCCGTTACCGACCCCTGCAAACGTACACCGACTATTCTCCCGGATTACGGACTGGCTGACGTTTCCCTGCAATTCGACTTCTCGTTTCCCCAAAACAGCAATAAAGCATGAAGTTAAATTGAATTGTCGCGGTGTGGACATTGAAGTTATTGTTTTCAGTTGGGTGACAACTCCAACCACCTCGGAGTTTGCCACAGCGTGTTGAACCCGTGTTCAATATCCCGTGTCATTCCCGAGTTTTGTGTGTGAAAGGGGTATAAGAGATGGTTCAGTCTACCGGTAAAGCCACATATACTGTGTCACGACCTGGCTCAAAGGCCATGATTAAAGGGTGATGCACACCGATGCATTTAAAAACAAGTATACATTTATTTTAAATAACCTAAGTTTACAAAAATAAGAGACAAATGTGGGGTGTGAAAGTCAGTACCATTAGCAGTGTAGGTGAGTGGATATGTGCAGAGTATGGTGAACCAGTGTTGTATGGTGTAAATCCAAAAATCACAAAGAAGGCCAACCAACGCCTAAACAGAAACAAAAAAGTATCTGTGGGGAGAGAGCTCCCTCAGACTGGAGACAGGCACATTTTAACATCTCAGGGAGCACTGGCCACAGGTGCCCCCAATTGTCCTAATGAACCTCTGACTCCGCCCATCAAGCACCTGTGAAGAAATGCACCAAAACAGGCAGCACTAGCAGACAAAGCAGGGGGCTGTGACAGCTGTATGTTTTTTTTTTTTTTTGTTTTTTTGGGGGGGGGGGGGGGTGTTGGTAGGAGTTCCTCTATTATTTTGTAAAACAACAAAAACAAGACATTTCAGACAAGTGTTTTGGTATAGAGGAATGACACAATAATATCCAGTAACCAAGAAGTTGTGTTACTTTTTCTTGACACTTGGATTTCTTTTGGCCTTATTCTGCCAGAGCACAAGGTCATGTGGGACAAATGGAGCATTGTGTAATATCTCATAGCCACCGGAGCAGTGTGGGGAAGTTTACTGCATATCTGCAGACAATGGCAAACCTTTATAATAAATTCCCAGAAATTAAAGTATTAGCTACGTACTGTAAACCCCACATGTAAATATCACATCTTTTTATTCTCCCTTTGCTGTCTTTTTCTGATTCTACATGCGATATGACAATGGACTTCTGAAATTGCTAAACATTAAGCTTATTTGTATGGTCTATTTTCTCTTATTTGCATACCACAGAATACTAGAATGCAGTCCAGCGTGATGTCTATGACACAGATGTAGGTAAATGAGTCCTATATGTGAAAATTGTTCTGCAACCTACCTGATAAGATAAGACAGCAGTACAGCCGCATTATAGGATTTGAAAAGAATTAAAGCCAATTAATGAAAACCTTTTATAAAAAGTTATTTATAGGTTATTAATTAACATTATACGTTTCAAAAGATGTGTTTTATAGCAGGGGTCACAAACTCCCGTCATGGAGAGCCAAATTCTGCTGGTTTTTGTGAAATGTGTGACATGAAGCACTTCAGTGCAGGAAGGAACACATGAAAACCCAGCAGACACAGCAGCCCTTTTTAGTTTGGATTTTAGTTTGAGATCCCAGGTCTAAATAAAGATGTTTGGTCTTCATTAAGCTGGCCTTGTCAATCAAGTGTATGACATTTTACACACTGATCTCTCAGAATATCTGCAAACAGGTATGGCCTTCTGGAAATAATATAGGATTGATGGACCCAATAAGTTTGTCAAAAGTCAAATACTCAGGTCCAGCCCTGGTCAGGCCTTAGTTCTAATACTGTATGTGATATTCTGGTGATGCAACGACCATAGTACCACAGAGGGACTGCCAGTCAGCAAGGGAGGAAACATGCCCAGACTTTGCAACAGGACTCAGCAAATCACAACCCAGAGCAAAGCACTGCAAATGCATGTGTATCGTTTGCAATAATTACAGATGTTTATTCGAATTTTTTAAATAAATTGGCTATTTATAGGTAAGGACTTTGAGACCACTCTCCGTACACATAACATAAACAAGAATTAGCATATTGCTGTGTAGCCCTTTGGCTTAAACTATTATGTTTGGGGTCAATTTGATCTCATTCAGCATTTGATGTCTCCTAAATACCAATTCATCTTAATTTTTCATCTTGGTTGACTTTTGGTAATTTGATGGGATTAAATAGTAAACATTAAATAAGCATAATGTACCAGCTTTGTATATAAAGGCGTTCTGTGGTATCATTTTGACCCCAGGCTCTGTAGCTGTAGAAAATAAGAAAATATACAAAAATTTTTACGTATTATTTCAGATTTTTTTGGGTGATTCTGGGTACAGATTTTTAATATTTAGAGATAAAATGGAAGTCAATTTAAAAAAATGTGTCAAAATGTTTATATTACAATAATCAAAATTTTTTGTGTTGGTTTAAACTGTTGCAGTCAATAGGAGGGTTAATTCAATACTTTTTTACACAGAAAATTATTGAAATCAGTGTATTTTTATTTTTTTATACACTAATTGAAAGATGGATTTTCAAGGGTATTTTCATTTGTGTAGTTTGAACTCTACACACTTATTCCTGTTTCCAATGAACTTATCTTACCATGTCAAACTCATGAAATATGCAGGACTTTTAAACAAATTAAGCAAAAAATATATTGCAAAGCATAAATAAATAAATAGGCTAAAACCCAAATATAGGCCATCAATGTTCTGTCCCTCTGAGATGTTCATAAAAACCAGTGGGGATTTATGGGACGATTTACTAGGATCCAAAATAAGGAGTGTTATTTTGCGTGCGCAGCCAAAGTATTTGCAAGTATTATCATTTCACATTTTGCTGGTGAGCAACTGATCAAGAGTCATTATGTAAATTACTCCAGCCGCAAATAACCATACTTAAATGAGAGATTTTGCATGTTTGGAATGGCGACACTGTAAAACATATCTCATAAGAAAATGGTGACAAGCCTGGCAGCAATGTTGCCGGTGAAAAACCATTTAATAGAATAACTTTTATTTTCCCGCTAGGGAACTTCAGTTGTAGCTCCAGCAATAACAAAAAAGACATAGACAGTGGGGCAGACCCACAACACACAAACAAACATATCAAACAAAGACATCCAACACAATCATTACATCAATCAAGTGCAATACAGCCATGATTAAAAATAGCCCCCCCTACCATAGATATTAGTGGGTGGGCTGCCCACTAATAATGAGTAGCTGCCCACCAATCGTCAGACAGTTTCTAGCAGCCAGGCATGGGCAAAACTTTCTTTTTCTCTAAATCTGCCGTATTTCAATTTTAACCGACGCGCTACTCAAATTTTAGCAATGAGGTGCCTTTAAATACAAAGTTGTAAAAGCAGCTACAGAGCGGACTTCAAAAGCAAATACTGTAATCTCTAGAAGAGTGCAAATAATTAAAAGGCGGGTAGTACAGAGCGGACAATTTATAATGCATTGAGAGGATAAGCTACAACGGTTGGCTTTCAAAGGCAACATATAAAATTTATATTTATATATTTTCAGTAATAACAAGAAATGTCCAGAAAGCTTTTCTTTAGTAAGATCAGTAACACCGCTGGACATGGTATTTTCTTGCCTAGTTCACGGTTTTCACTGTCAAGTGTTTATATCTTACATGATTTTGCATTGTTACAGACTGTTGGAATATGTTAGCTCATGGTCGAAAAGTTTACACGTGGACTTTATTTTCTGAAATGTGCTCACATTGAGAGGAAAATAATGAAACTGTTTCTCTTCCATTCTTCGCAAAGCATTTCAAGGAACGTCAGTTTGATTTTCGCCTCGCACACAACCAGAAGCCTACGTTATTACTTGAGAGTTGATCAAGGAACATTTTCCCCATGTCTATATCACAGACTGACTCAATTATCAAAGCCGACCCCAGATCAGCACTTTTAAAACACGAGCCTACGACAATCACAGTGAGAATAGGACACTGTAAAAGAAAATGGTTATAAAATAATAATTGATTGGATTTTTATTAAGCTGAGGTATCATTGATATTTAAATTAGGCTAATGTATTACATGTTCAGTCATCTTAAAGCTAAACCAGAGACATTTTGAAATATTCAGTAGCCTAACTGAAATAAATATGTAACCTTAATTAATGTAATTTAATTCAATAAAATTCAAGGCGGGGGCATAAACCAGGGGAGGGACAGGACTGGGGCAGTCTGTGAAGTCAGGGCGAGGGGCAGGGCTGGAGCAGTTTGCAGATTAGGACGAGGGGTCGGGTTGGAGTAATCTGCAGCTCAGGGTGAGGCAGGAAAAGAGAAGTTTAGCCCCCTATAACTATAGGATTTACTAAAAAGGTACATTTTTTGCCTACACTTAACCACTTCACGAGGATGGCAAATGTAGTCAATTATTACCAATTTAGGGGGTGCTCTGTTTAATACTTTATAACTCCAGGTGTGAGCATCACAGAAACTTGGTAAATGGCTTAAATGAAACAAGACATTTACCATTTGTTTATTTTCATAATTTAAGTCAAAATAAAGTGTCACAAATGCAAAGAAACTTTGGAAAAATGCAAAAATAATTAGTTTTTCTTTAGTTTGCAATGAAATACTGAGAGCTACATACAGTCAAGCCAGAAAGTCTACACACCCCATTCACCTTCTCCACATTTTATTACGTTACAGACATATTCTACAATAGATTGAGTTCATTTCTTGTCTCAAAATTCTACACAAAATAGCCCATAATGACAAAGTGAAAACAGATAGTTTTTAGACATTTGTGCTAATTTATTAACAATCTAAATGTAAAATATCATAAGTGCTGAGGTGCATATTGTTTATTTTCACTATTTTGAATTAATTTATGAAGGGGTAGTATGTTCCTCTCATTGAAATAAGTCGTTGTGGAAATTCTGAAACTGTGAACTATACAACATTTGTGTTTTGGTTTAATTTGTACAGCAACAAGAGCATGACAGCTCATTCTTTAAAAAAAATTATAACTCCAGAAGGAAGCTCAGCAACAACGCCAAATTTTTGTCAGATCGTCTGTAGATATATGAAAATACATGGTATTATGGTATTAGGTATAAAATATGAAAATGATGGTTGACTGCCCACATGGTCAAATGAGGACATGAAAATAGGCAATTTTGAGGAAATTTGAAAATCGAGCACATTTCAATAAATTATCCTGACACTCCTATAACAGTAATAAATATGGTTACTGCATACACAAGACCTAATATGTCATAAATGACAGGAAAAAAACTGAGTGCTTTATCTACCATAGTGTTGGAGTGAGAAGCTCTGAAACGGGGTGTCGTTTTGTTACGTTTTTAATTTTTGGCCATTCTCAGAGCCTTGTATGAGAAAAAGTACCTGATCCGATTACATTATTGAATTCTACAGAAAAAGTTAGCCATAGTCACAAAGTTTCACAGCTGTACATACCATATCAAAGGAGATATGAATGCCAGAAGTTGGACTGAAAGGCTTGTTCAGCAAAATGCATAAAATTGATAAAAATGTCAAAGGGCTGTAGTTTCAAAACTATTAGAGATACAGACCTAATATTTGGGATTTCGCCATAAGTTTGGTATAGGAGTGCCTGTGAGTTTTTTCAGGGGAATCTGAGAGGGTGACCTGGGACCCTCTGGGTGATTTGATATGGAATGACCCATAGGAGCTCTGTTTGAGAAGATTACGACACCTTTTCGGAAAACGCACCCTTAGAACATTCAGTTAAGGCTATTTCAAACACACCTGTACGTGTCTTCCAACAATCACAGCCATCGATCTTATTGATTGTGTGTCTTTTAATAACTGCTTTCCATTTGTACTAAAATGTAAATACCTTTCCCGAACTTGCTTTCGTGCTTAGTAAAGCACATTACACGTGGTAAAGTAATATGTTTGCATGACCTCCTCCCACTATTTAGCAAAATAGCGTAGGGACACCCAATTTTGCATATTCATGCCAGGGCCGTTTCTAGGGGGAAGGGGGGCATGCAAATGCTCCTCCTGCCCGCCCAAAGCCAAATCTAGAAAAAATGTTATCCGACAATATGAAGTCAGTAGGCTATTAGAGCACTATTAGAGCTACAGATGATTCGGCCAATCATAAAAATGCCACATCGAAATAATATATTTCTCTAATATTGGTTGGTTTGGCCATATAAAACATGGAAAGGCAGCGAGAGAGAGGTAACTTTCTTTGATCAATCTATGCTGTCTCTTCTTGATAACACTAACTGTTACGCATTGCTTCGGATATAATATTCGCTAGCCTAGCTTACTCAGTGAGTTGAGAATCTCCGTCTGGGAGACTTGATTTTAGATAGATTGATTAGGCTACATGTTGCATCTAGCCTAGTTGATTAGATTTATATTATAGCTGCGATTCTGCGAAACATCTGCAGCATTGCATTAGCCGGCTACACGTGTGTGTGTGTGTGTGTGTGTTAGCTAGCCTACTGCTGCGTGGTGGCTAGTCAGCCCTATTTTCCTCAAACTTTGGAATACTTCACATATATTAAAATACACTATAATATCTGTCTCTCTCTCTCTCTCTGACGTTCTCTATCACTTCACGGCGAAACGGCAGCCGTCAACAGAGGCAAGCACCTCGGCACCTCAGGCATAATATATATATAAAAAATAACTAACTGAACCCAGCTCCTGCCATTGTAGCTACCACATAGCCTGTACGCCTTCATTATGCTTGTCATTAAGCTAACGTGAGCTTGGTAAAATATTTGTTAACCGTCAATTTTCTGTAGCGTTTTGTATCTCCTGCCGCAAATTTTTATGTTTTGTTGCACAGAATTAGAAGCACTGTGAAATGTCAAGATTAACTAGATTTAGAGTTTCTGAAGAAACTGAGTTTGCATGAGATAGCACAATTGACTATAATGTGATGTATATTTATGCGTTGTCCTGTATGGCACTGCACTATAAGGTTTAGAATAGGTCTGCCCGACAGAAAGACGAGAGACTATAATGACCATGGTGACCTGGTTGTAAGTATGGTAAGGGTATTTATTATTATTATTATTATTATTATTATTATTATTATTATATTTATTATTACAGTAGCTATTAGTTGTATTATTGATGTACCGTTATTACATTATTATTGATGGCATTATTATCTACCACAATTCTGTATTATTATTATTGCTGTAAGTAGTAGTGGTTATTGTATAAATCATGTATTGTTTTTACATAATTAGTGTAGTAGATAGTATTGTTCTTCACCATATTATAATTTAATAATAATAATATAATAAATGAAAAAAATACTTTTCATACATGGGTTCCAACATAAATGTCATTGGAATATAGCATTTAGGGTTTCTGAAGAAACTCAAGAGTTTCCATATTAAACTTTTCACTGTATAATGATGTATATTTATGCATTGTCCTGTGTGGTACTACATGATAAGGTTTAGAACAGGTCTTCCCTGCAGAATGACAACAGACAATATAAGTTTGAACACAAACTTCAAGTTGGCTTGAAGGACAACATTATATTTTGGGAATAGAAATGAGACATTACACAACAAACAATAGACATTGTTAGCATACTGTTGGTAATTCTGTCTAATGGAGTAATATTGTATTATCTGTCTGGTTAGCTCTGTCTTGCATTGTGCTAGCTGAGTGGAGAAGTGATAAATCTAAGGTTACATTACTTTTACGGCACAATGTGCTCACATTGTTGTATATAGCTGTAAAATGTAGGCTAGACAGAGCATTAACACACGACATATATTGGTCCATGCATGTGCATACATAGACCTCAAAGGGGGCTTGAGCACCTGCTGTTTGGTCTCCTATAGAGAAGTGCCCTTTTTCTGTTTAAATTTTTTTTTATTTCATTACTAAATGTTTTTAAATAGGCTAAATAAATTAGTTTTGTGCACAGCCTGCCCTGCCGAACAGATATATTGATTGAATCAAAATATCAGGTCGGAAGATTGGTGCTCCCATGCGATGTCCTCTACCTCTACCCTCCCTCCTGGTTTCCGCCGAAGCGGCAAGGAGTGTGTGGGCACTGAGCCTTTCTATGGTGAAAGAACGCACACACGCAAAATTGCACGCATACGCATGCATAGGCACTCGAGAGTCGTGAGTCAGTCAGTGTGATGAGTTACTTTGAGGCAGACATCAGGTATGTGGCCAAAGAAAGTATAAACATTTATATATAAATTTTTGTTTTAAAGGGAAAGCTCCAAAGGGAAATCGCGACCGGCAAAAAGACAATAATTGAGAAAACGGCAAATAAAATAATATCCGAATTAATTTAATAAAATATTTTGGGTGCAATATATATTGTACTCGTCGCCTTAAAGATGTCAGTACTAGGAGACGAGTAGAAGAAGCATAGAACCATAGACTGTATGGAAATGCGGCTCAGCTATTCTGCGGCAGAGTGCAACCTAAATCTTTGTGACAGCGACTCGGTTGAAAGACAAAGTAAAAGCTTTAACCCGATCCACATTGGCGCCCCATACTATAGTGGTAGACGTATCGGTCCCAATTACAGCATTCATGTTTGTCTTAAATTATAAACTAGGCTACAGCTTTAAGAAAAGGGTGCTATTAATAGCCCAATGCGCTTACGACCCTCGTCTTGCCACAGCCACAGACTATAAAATGCACCGTTTACAAGAAAATCATGTTCAGATATAGCTAGAAACAATAATATTTATTTAAAATGTACAAATAGGCCTAAGCATTTGGCATTTTTCATTGCTGTCAAATGCCTGTCCTCTCGCCAAGCCCGGTGGGCCTTGTTTTTCGGTCGTTTTCATTTCACCATCACTTACAGACCCGGTTCCTGTAACGCTAAGCCCGATGCCCTGTCCCACCTCTACTGCCCGGACGCCAGTCCTGCTGTCCCCGATCCAGTCCTTCCCCCTTCCTGTGTGGTGGCTGTGGTTTTGTGGAGGATCGAAAAAGTCATCAAGGCCGCTCAGGTATCCCACCCGGACTCCTGCAATAACCATTACTCCCGTTTGTTTGTCGCCGACTCCGTCCGCTCCCAGGTCCTCCAGTGGGCACACTCTTCCCGCCTGTCTTGCCATCCAGGCATTCAACGCTCCATCACTCTGGTCGGTTTCTTGTGGCCCAGGCTGAAAGGGGATACCCGTGCCTTCGTCCTCGCCTGTCCCATCTGCACCAAGAGTGGACTTTGTGACCGGTCTCCCTCCGTCAGATGGCAACACCACCATCCTCACCACTGCCATCCTCACCATCATGGACCAAGGCAGCCCACTTCATCCCTCTACCCAAGCTCCCCTCTGCATTGGAGACAACGGAGCTTCTGGTGCTGCATGTGGTGAGGCTGCACGGGATCGCCTCCGACATCATCTCTGACCATGGGCCCCAGTTCTCCCAAGTTTGGAAGGCGTTCTGCCAGTCCCCGGGGTCGTCCGCCAGCCTGTCGTCCGGCTACCACCCTCAGACCAACGGGCAGATGAAGCGGATGAATCAGGACCTGGGAACTGCCCTGCGGTGCATGACCTCCTGCAACCCCTCTTTCTGGAGCAAGCTTTTTCCTTGGGTCGAGTACTCGCACAACTCTCTGAAGAGCTCCGCCACGGGTATGTCGCCTTTTGAGTGCTCTCTGGGATAGCATGGAAGGTCATGGCTGTATCCAAATATTCTTCACTCATCACCTCCACGCCTCTCCTACCTGGAAGTATGCAAAACTGTCTGTACGTGTACATGTAGTTGCATATACAGTATACAATGCGGTTTGCCTTCGAGACATTAATTAATAGCCTATGTAACAATTAATATGAAATCAGCAACATTAGATTAGGACACAATGATCCGTTTCCTGGACACGGAGGAGAGGAGGTGGTAGTGGAGGAAAGGAGGATGCATTTATAGAATATTGGGATGCACCCCCTCTCTCCTCTCAGCATCAATCTCCGATTCAAAAGAGAAACAACCAGCATTGTCTGAAACTGAGACACTGAATGAACATTTGTTAGCGTTCACTAAACAATATGTAATGGTTTCAGTAGCAGAGAATCAATCGCAATGGTAAGGGGGATCATAACAAGTCACCCACAAAGGTGAGGACCACAAAAGGAGCTTAAGCCGCTAATGGGTAGAAAAGAAAAAAATTATAAATACTTGTGGCTACACAGCCAAATAATAATCAACCCAGGAAAATAGGGCGAACTCAAAAACACGAGTGAGAGAACAAAACAAAGTCTCCCGAACGGCAATACTAGAGCTGAAATGGGGAAACAATGGAAAATAAACACCTTTGGCATGTAAACAAAACAACAAAAGAGACTGTCTCAGGGAGAACAGCTCGGAGTAAGTAGAACAGTATAGGGACCGAGAAATTATCCTCTACGTAAAAACTAACTTAACTTAAGTCCCCTGTAAACATAACGCAAGGCTTTAATGATACGAGGTTGCTCATACCTGGCTCAATGAAAGTCGAATGACAAAGAAACACCGGGAAGCGGAAGTGAGGACCTTAAATACCCCGCAGGCAGTAGCACAGGTGAAATTAATAATAGGCGAGGTGAAGCAAAACCCCAGAATGGAACGCGGGAAAAAATCTGATAGATTTCTGGAGAGAAAGGACGAGAACCGCAGTGAAAAAAATAAAAATAAACCACGGACCATGACAGGACCCCCCCTCTAAGAGACGATCCCTCAGATCGTTCTCTGCGGACATTTCTGATCAGTTCGGGGTCCAAAATATTCCTAGATGAAACCCAACACCGTTCTTCTGGGCCATAGCCCTCCCAGTCCACTAAAAACTGAAAACCCCGATCTACCCGTCTCTCCGCTAAAATGCGGCAGACAGTATAAACCGGACCTCCATCCACGAGCCGAGGAGGGGGAAGGTATTTCTCAGCAGGAGACAAAGGACTGATAAGTGCCGGTTTTAATCGCGACACGTGAAAAGTAGGATGAATCCGCATGGAGTGCGCCAATTGAAGACGTACTGTCACCGGGTTGATTTTACGGATGATTTTGAACGGTCCCACGTAACGCAAGATGAGTTTGTGAGACTCAACCCGAAGAGGCAGATCTCACAAAGAGAGCCAGACCTGCTAACCCACCTGATAAGGGGGGCTGACCGACAATGTCTGTCGGCAGAAGCTTTTTAAGACGCCGAAGCTTGCAAAACTCGTTTTCACACTGCATGGCACCTCCAAACAAAAAAGCCAGCAGAAGAAAACTCCAAATTTTTTTTCAGCTCAGGAAAGAGCGGAGGCAGATAACCTACTTGGGCCTCGAAGGGAGAGAGGCCCGTGGAGGCATTACGCAGAGTGTTATAGGCATACTCAGCCCAGGGAAGATAACGGCTCCATAAAGTAGGATACCAAGCAGCGAAGAGTGTTCTCCAGCGTTTAGTTGGTCCACTCCGTTTGCGGGTGAAAGCCGGAGGACAGACTAACAGACGCGCCCAACTGTGTGCAAAAAAATGCCAAAATTTGGCGATAAATTGAGGGCCGCGGTCCGATACTATGTCTTGGGGCAATCCGTGTATCACCAACTCCGGCGAGCAGTCTCCGGCACCGATTTGGCCAGAGCAAGAAAATGAGCCGCCTTGGAAAACCAACTATGACTAAGATAACCGTGTTGACCTGCGAACTGGGCAATCCGGTCACAAAATCTAAAACGATATAGCTCCAAGGTAAACTGGGCATGGGTAAAGGACGTAATAACCCAGAGGGTGGGAGTCGAGAACCCTTGTTCCGGGCGCAAATAGCACAAGCGGCAACAAATTTGCGCACTTCCCTCTCCATACCAGGCCACCAAAAGCGTCTGGAGAGAAATTCCTTGGTGCAGTGAGCACCAGGATGCGCAGCGAATTGTGAAGAATGACCCCACTGGAGTACCCGAGACCTCACATCGGGAGGTACAAAAAGGCAATTGGCGGGACCCCCACCCCCCGGACCCGGGTTAAGACGCAATGACTGTTGAACCGATACTTCAACGTTCCATAAAACAGGAGCTACTATCTGGGCAGCTGGCACAATAGGCTCAGGAATAGAGGGGCTGTCAGTCCGATCAAAGATGCGCGACAAAGCATCCGGTTTAACGTTCTTAGAAGCCGGGCGGTACGTCAGTAGAAAATTTAAACGGATAAAAAATAATGCCCAGCGCGCCTGCTGTGAATTACGTCTTTTAGCCTGTTGGATGTATTCCAAATTCCTGTGGTCAGTCCACATAGTACAGGGGTGTTCAGCTCCCTCTAACCAGTGACGCCACTCCTCCAGAGCCAATTTAACTGCCAGCAGCTCCCGATCCCGTACGTCATAATTCCTCTCGGCCGGAGTGAGAGCCTGAGAGAAATATGCACACGGGTGCATCTGGCGGTCAATGGGGGAGTGTTGGGACAATATAGCGCCTCCTCCAAACTCGGAAGCATCAACCTCCACAACAAAAGAGAGCGAGGGATTGGGCATAACTAGAATGGGCTCAGAACTGAACCTCCTCTTAAGCTCCACAAAAGCCGACTCAGCCTTAGGGTTTCACTGAAAGTGATTCGCTAACGTTTTTTTGGTCAGGGCGGTAACAGGTGCGGCGAGCACACTAAAATTACGAATAAAACGCCTATAAAAATTGGCAAACCTAAGGAAGCACTGGACTTGTTTCACTGAGCGAGGAGTAGGCCAATTTAGTACAGCAGAAACTTTCTCAGGATCCATACGGACTTTGCCCTCCAATACAATAAAACCCAAGAATGAAACCGTGCTACTTCTCTGCTTTAACAAACAACTTGGCCTCTAAAAGAGCTTTCAAAACCTGCTTTACGTGACCGATGTGAGTTTGCAGGTCAGAAGAGAAAATGTTAATATCGTCTAAGTAGACAAAAACAAATTTTTCCAACATCTCCCGCAGTACATCGTTCACCATTGCTTGAAACACAGAGGGGGCACTAGTGAGCCCGAACGGTATGACAAGATACTCGTAGTGCCCGATGTGAGTGTTAAAAGTGGTTTTCCATTCATCGCCCTCACGCATGCACACCAGGTTATAGGCATTGCGGAGGTCAAGCCTGGAAAAAAATAGTAGCCCCCCTGACACAATATTGGTGACAATACTGGACGTTGTTACCCCCAAATCGCCTTGCCTGTGATTGTTCTCATTTTCTAGCGAGAATACTACAATGCAGAAACGGCGAGTCGGGATCCAGAATGAAGCTGCTGTTTCTGTAGGCCACAACTCCTACTCTATATCAGTTGTTAGTTGATTATCGATAATGGCAAAACTAATAATCCAGGTTAGTTGCTGGCTAATCTCGGAACCCATCGGCTAAATGATTTAGCCTCTGGGAGCGTTCAGTGAATCTCAGGGCTCAGGAAAGTACCAGCTACCATATCCGCAGGAAGAGCCTTCCCTTACGGAAATTTTGTTGTGTTTCTAGTCCGATAGACAACTCTTCGAAAGAGAATGCAATGGAGATTAGACGAACTTTTGAACAGGAATATTTTTTAAATTAGTAGTATACATTCTATTCAAGGTTTCAAACCACTGCAATGCCTTTGTTTGAAATATTTACTGGACAAGCGGGAAGTATTAGCTTGTCTGCCGACAGGTTACGGCAAAAGTTTAATCTTTCAAACATGGCCCACAGCTTGTTCGCTACTGGCTAATGACTTGCCCGAGCAATATCCAGAAGATGCTATCATTCTTGTTATAAGTCCACTTGTGTCAATTATGGTGGAGTAGGTTAGGGTTTTGAGGCATAAAGGCATACCTGCTGCCAACGCAGGAGAAAACAGAAACACTGACGATGACATTGAGAACGGGAGCGTATCAATTCTCTTCGCATCGCCCAAAATGATTCTTAACGAGCTAATCATTACTGGTAATTTCTGGTCACAAAACATAGAATACATTCACTAAAAATGTATCTCAATTTGAGGAATTGATTCCGAGATTACACCAAACACATATTCCCAAACAATGCAAAGTAATTAAATAAATACAATTTATTATATCCAAATACATACAAGCAGCAGAAACATTGCCACAAAGTTAACTAACTTAATAACATTTGACAGCTCACCTCAGTTGATCCATTATCATTTGAAGAGAACGTTCTTCTTTCTCGTTTCTGGTCCTGAGACGGCGTTGATGGTGCACATCGTTTTTGTAGGGTGTGCTCCTTCTTTTAGTAAAACCCGGAACCCTTCCCATTCTGGAACATGGACTTAAGTAAAAAGAGCTGTTCCGGGTTTTACTCAGTAAAGACTAGTCTGTAGATGAGCTGTAGAACTCCACATAGGCCTGTGGAATGTGGCTGTGGCCTGCAGCGCTATATCGATATCAATATACAGTATATCGTGATAAAATATATATGTATCGCAATGATGTCAAATTGAATTTCAATACAAATTATATAGTTGTTCCAGTCTAAATACATACAGACAAACACAGAGCCTAGTTATTTAGGATTCATGTAGACTCATGATTCATGTAAAGTATTGTGATAAAGATGTTGTTCATATCGTCCAACCCTAGTCTGTAGCATTGCTGTCGGCATTGGAGCACAGGTTAACTGAATTGAGATGATGAAATACAATAGTAATAGTAAAAAATAAGTTAGAATATAATGTTCATACATACAATGTTGTTAATAACAATCGAAAATAAACATTTGGCTTGTTACTGTTACAGGATCACATATTTTCTGAATGTCACTTACGCCCCTTAAGAACAAAGAAAAAATTATATAATTTTGGTTCAAAAAAAGGTGTAAGTGACATTTTAAAATAAGTGTCATTATAAGTGTCATTATAATGACTAAAATGTCATTGTTAATTTTTTTTTTGAAATTATCTTTTAAAATACTAATTCATAGAAGGAAGCCATTACACGTCCAGTTTGCTCGGTCTTGCATTATTCTGGCTAACTGGATTGCAAGGAAACATTGAATGAACAGCAGATGAATCATTGATTCAATGTTGATGTCTGATGTTGATTCTGCGTCCAGGTGCTCATCGGGTTTACGTTGAACAAATGGATTGAAATAACGTTGAAACAATGTTTATGTTAACAATGGAAATCAACGTAGCTGACGTTTTCCATGTAATCTAGCTAATGATAAATCATTGGTGGTGGTAGAAGTCAGCTTCCCCCTCACCATTGTAAAGCGCTTTGAATTGCCGGAGGCGCTGAAAAAGGCGCTATATAAATGCAATGCATTATTATTATTAATATTATTATTTTATGGCTACATTTTAGCGGCAGCACGGTGGTTAGCACCGTCTTGCCTCACAGCAAGAAGGTACTGAGTTTGAATCCCGGCCAAGAGCCTTTCTGTGTGGAGTTTGCATGTTCTCCCCGTGTCTGCGTGGGTTTCCTCCGGCTACTCTGGTTTCCTCCCACAGTCCAAAGACATGCAGGTTAGGTTAATTGGAGAGTCAGGTTGACAACCGATACTGATGCTTAGGCTATAACACAATATCAATGTTGATTCAATGCTTCCTTGCTATCTGGGACTGGGTAAGTGATAGGCTACAGCTCACGTTATATTTATTATAAAGGGGACAAATAAAGCACTCGGTAATGTGGCTCTGCTGGATTAATTGTTATTCTGACAACAAACTAGTGATGGGCAGTATGTGAACATCGAGATAATTAAGTAGTCGGAATGAAACATCAAGATAATTAAAGGAAAACTTGCTGGTTGCCATGAGGAAGCCTATCACAATTCAGTGAGAACAAGAATTGTGATAGGGATTTTCAAAGGAACAGTAGCGAACTGTACTGACCACAGACTACTCATACTACCACAGTTCAGTGAGACCTACTACTGAACTGACTAGCCTATATGAACTGCTGACTACCGCAACGCAGTAGCCTAAATAATTGTCAACCGAACCAGTTACACTCTGCATAGGCTACGGCTTATTACATTAGTTAGCAACAAATGGCGGGAGTATTAGCAAAATAATATAGCCCGGTCAACTATTTTTTGGTCCAGTATCAGTTTCACATTTAAAGAATCTAGCCTGCAATCTTACAAAATGATCGGAACTTGTAGCCTACCTGTAGGTCTACTGGCATCTGACGTCCACCCAATGTAACGTTACCGAAAGCAAAACGGTTCAAGCATTTCTAATCAAAATCACATAGGCTACTGTAGGCTATATTGTACATTTTCCATGTAGGCCTATTCTGTGACTATCAAACTAAAAGAGGTAATGAAAGCCTGCCCGTTGTTAAACCATTTCAAAACTGTAATAATGATATTGATTAAATGAAGCACTTTCGTGTTTTCTTTTGTATCAAAATAGCACAATAAATGTAGGCTATTTTAAGTAGGCCTAATATGCTATAACCATGTTGTATATAGGCTACACAAATATAATCAATATGTGGCTATATGTTTGTTTCTTCTTTACACTTGAAATTCAGTAAGAAGTCAAGCTAAAGCCCTTTTCTTTGTTTGTTGTCAGGTAATTTGATTCTAGATCACACACTGTGTGAACCACTATTTTAATCTAGTAGCCTACTACTGACGAACTGGGTGATTAATGCCACTAGGCTACATCAGTGCACCTAGCTCAACCCTTTGCATTTTGTACAAGGGCTCCCATCATAGATGACTGAACATCGCATTCAATTTGGGAGAAAAAAATCCTCTGCTTTAAAAAAATAAAAAAAGAGGATAAACTATGGCCCATGTCACCCTTTTGACAACTTTACCATTTGAAAACGCAATGTTTTACAATAGGCTTTACCACGAAATAGTCAGAACTTGATAACACACAAATTGTCATGTCATATTTCCGTAGCTTCTAATCCATATTTAAAACACTCACCTGGAGCGGCCATATACAGGTGCAGCTCAAAAAATTTGAATATTGTGGAAAACGCTCAATACTTTTTGTCACTCATGTCAGAAAGTGAAACTCATATATTATATAGATTCATTACACATAGAGTGAAATATTTAATTTTTATTTCTTGTAATTTTGATGATTATGGCTTACAGCTAATGAAAACCCAAATTCAGTGTCTCAGAAAATTAGAATATTACATAAGATCAATAAAAAAGCAGTCGTACAGGAGGCATTGCGCTCCGACCCGGGTCCAGGTCCATCTCACTTGAGATCTCAGGTTCTCCAGTGGGGCCACGCTTCTCAATTAGCGGGTCATCCTGGCGTCCATCGGACCAGGAAATTCCTGTCCCGGTGCTTTTGGTGGCCTAATTTGGAAAATGATGTGCGGGAATCTATCGCTGCTTGTGCGGTTTGTGCCCGCAGCAATGGTTCACGGCTTCCTCCCTCAGGCCTGCTATGCCCTCTAACTTATGGCTTACAGCTAATGAAAAAATGTCTCAGAAAATTAGAATATTACATAAGATCAATAAAAAGGATATTTTAAACAGAAATGTCAGCCTTCTGAAAAGTATGTTCATTTCTATGCACTCAATACTTGGTTGGGGCTCCTTTTGCATGAATTACTGCATCAATGCGGCGTGGCATGGAGGTGATCAGCCTGTGGCACTGCTGAGGTGTAATGGAAACCCAGGTTGCTTTGATAGCGGCCTTCAGGTCGTCTGCATTGTTGGGTCTGGTGTCTCTCATCTTCCTCTTGACAATATCCCATAGATTCTCTATGGGGTTCAGGTCAGGCGAGTTTGCTGGCCAATCAAGCACAGTAATACCATGGTCATTGAACCAGCTCTTGGTACTTTTGGCAGTGTGGGCAGGTGCCAAGTCCTGCTGGAAAATGAAATCAGCATCTCCATAAAGCTTGTCAGCAGAACGAAGCATGAAGTGCTCTAAAATTTCCTGGTAGATGGCTGCGTTGACTGTGGACTTCAGAAAACACAGTGGACTAACACCAGCAGATGACAATCATCACTGACTGTGGAAACTTCACACTGGACTTCAAGCAACATGGATTATGTGCCTCTCCACTCTTCCTCCAGACTCAGGGACCTTGATTTCCAAATAAATGCAAAATTTACTTTAATCTCAAAAGAGGACTTTGGACCACTGAGCAACAGTCCAGTTCTTTTTCTCCTTAGCCCAGGTAAGACGCTTCTGACGTTGTCTCTGGTTCAGGAGTGGCTTGACACGAGGAATGCGACATTTGTAGCCCATGTCCTGGATTCTGTGCTTGGTGGCTCTTGATGCACTGACTCCAGCCTCAGTCCACTCCTTGTGAAGCTCCCCCAAATTCTTGAATGGATTTTGCTTGACAATCCTCTCAAGGCTGCGGTTATCCCTGTTGCTTGTGCGCCTTTTCCTACCACACTTTTTCCTTCCACTCAACTTTCTATGAATATGCTTGGATACAGCACTCTGTGAACAACCAGCTTCTTTAGCAATGACCTTTTGTGGCTTACCTTCCTTGTGGAGGGTGTCAATGACTGTCTTCTGAACATCTGTCAAGTCAGCAGTCTTCCCCATAATTGTGTAGCCTACTGAACCAGACTGAGAGACCATTTAAAGGCTCAGGAAACCTTTGCAGGTGTTTTGAGTTAATTAGCTGATTAGAGTGTGACACCATGAGTTTCCAATATTGAACTTTTTCACAATATTCTAATTTTCTGAGACACTGAATTTGGGTTTTTATTAGCTGTAAGCCATAATCATCAAAATTACAAGAAATAAAGGCTTGAAATATTTCACTCTATGTGTAATGAATCTATATAATATATGAGTTTCACTTTCTGAAATGAGTGACAAACAATATAGAACTTTTTCACGATATTCTAATTTTTTGAGCTGCACCTGTTGTAGCCTAATCCAGAAAACTTTATAACTACAAGGAAAAAATACAAAAAGTTCATGAGGTTTATAGAAAAAGTTGATATTTTTTACTTGCAGTGCTTTTGACTGGAATCATTTTGCACAATACCTACGAATGATATATTGAACAACGCTATAATAGTGAACTGAACATGCATGCTGTTGGAATATTTGTGCGCTTGCGCAACTGACCCCAGTGAACGAATCACATAGTCAGTGACTAGAATCTTTGTACTGAACTGAACTATTCGAATCAGTAAAGTGATTCATAATTTCCAACACTACAACAAACCGACTGAAGGCAGACATTGTGCGTGGAAGGGCAAAAGTATTAGCCTGCGGTCCATCAGCCGGAGCCAACTGTTCATGAAATTAATACGTTTTGTTCGGTAATACCCTAGCCTACCAGTTTAGAGAGCATCCCGGGGCAGCTCAATTTGTTCCAAGATTATAACATTAGTAATAGCCTACATCAGCAGTAGCTATGTGCCGACAATTAATCCCACTCTGTAGCTATAAACAAGGTTTTCAATAAACAACAAGTTAATTTAATTAATTCAGCGTTACCATTAGACGTAGGCTAAAACACCACAGCAGATATCATAACCACAAACAAATACTCACACAGATGCGGATTCCATTCCCGTAGCCTATAGCCTACCGCGGATAACAGAGAAACCATTTAATGTTGAATATGCGATCAAGAATGCATCTGAGTTTTAAGCAATCACATAATCCAGGATGCCAGAGCTTTGTTAGCTGCGAAGCTAGCTACAAGCTACAAGCTACAAACTTTTGAGACCAGGCCAAAAAAAGAGCACACTTAAAAGCATCCGGGCGGATACCGACTATCATGACTCATTCCCATCGGGTTACATTAACAATAAATGGTTTATTGCAACAGGAGAAAATATCAGAGAAGGAAGCCTTAGGAAGGGTGTCTTAACTAAGGTTAACAAAAAGAAACACAATACCAAGCGTTTCAGGTCCCCTTGTTTAGACACATGCAAATCACATTCTCTCTGTGTCAATGAGATCGCGTGTACATCGCGCTGTGGTGAAACCATAGCAACATGTTATACCGCTTGATTCACAAAACTAAGCTTAAACATCCGGATAATAACAGTTTTCAGGCAAATATATTAGTTGCATCACCTTAGGTCTAGCTAAGCATTTTTGTGGTTTGGGGTGAAGTATTTATTAAGTTAGAAATATTCACGGAGCGGAGTTCTCTCACGTTAGGTTCGAATGATTGACAGCTGACTGGCTGAAGGCTAGACCTAACGTTACTTTACGATATTGGCTCGTTTGATACCTCCCCCCCGCCCAGTCTGCGATCGCAGCAGTACCCCCGCCCCCGCACACAAAAGCAATCCTGGGGGAAACACTGCCAACCTTAAAGGGGTGATCCATCCATATCTACTGCATATCTGGCAGCAGAGTGATGGTTTGAGGCTCGTTTGATACCTCAGACCCTTGATGACTTACAGCCATTTTCCAACTATGTATTCCATACCATTCCAGCATAATTTACAGCTAAATCTAGTCCCACCCCCCAATTTCTAGAGAGATCCATTCAAATGCAGAGAGGTTATAGTATCGCTTGTAAGAGTATCAGAAAATAAGATATCAAGAGTTTTTTTATGTTGTTGGGTCACAGGCATCAGGAAGTTATGGCAAGCAAAGGATATGCGAGCAAATATTAAAAATGATTACTTTCATTTAGATATATATGCAGGGGTGCCAATAATTCTGGCACACATGGTTTCTTGATGAGGGATTTTTTTTTCTCATAATAAATTTACTTCAATTAAAGGTTGGATTCTTAAAAAAATTTCAGTGTGAGATTAAGCTAATTCACCAAATGTTTTTTTAATTTTTAAAACCCTTTTTACTCATCTTTACCAGGGGTGCTAATAATAGTGGTGGGCACCGAGTCAAGTCCCGCATTGCGTCCAACTTCAGCTGTCGTCTGTCCTGTACCGTACCGGCTTTCCATGTCAAAACAAAAGACAATATGGAAGCTCTGAATGAGAAAGACGCAAGGTTTAAATAGAAGGCGGAAATGCGACACAGATGAAAACACTGAGTAGCAGTGCAAGCGAAAACACGGGACGGATAACAAAAATCAAAGAAAGTGAACTCTACACGAGCGCTCCAAGGAAAAGTGGCCACCGGGCGAAGGGCAGGCTGATAAATTGAAATCTAATAAATTGAGATTATAAGCAGCGCTCCTCCGGGCCATAGCCCTCCCAGTCTACTCAAAACTGGGCACCTCTGCCCACCCGTCTCTCGGCCAGAATGCGCCTAACGGTATAGACTAAGCCTCATTCTACGAAGCGTGGGGGGGGGGGGGGGGTGGCGGCTTGTCCACCAGAGCGAGAGCGCTTACAAGCACCGGCTTCAACTGAGAAACGTGGAAAGTGGGGTGGACATGCATAAAGCGAGGTAGCTGCAAGCGTACCGTGGCCGGGTTAATCTTGTGGATTATTTTGAATGGACTAACAAGTTTACAGGACTCCACTCACAGGGGCAAATCCCGCGTGGACAGCCACACTCGTTGACCCACCCAGTAAGATGGGGCCAGACGACGGCGCCTGTCGGCCGCAATTTTTTGTTTGGCTGATGCGCAAATAAGAGAAGCGCATACCCACTTCCAAACCGCTCGACACCTGCGAATAAAGGAGCCAGCGGAGGGTACCTCCACGTCTCTCTCCAACTCAGGTAACAAGGGAGGCTGATACCCCAGCTGAGCTTCAAAGGGGGAGGCATTGCGCAAGGTGTTATGCGCGTATTCCACCCAGGCGAGGTGGCGACTCCAGTACGTGGGGTTGGACGCAGCTATGCACCAAAGAGTTCTCTCTAGGATTTAGTTAGTGCACTCCGTCTGTCCATTAGTCTCCAGGTGAAACGCGCACCAGAACCTGGCGGCAAACTGGGGGTCGCGGTCGAATACCACGTCTAGGGAGAGACCGTGCACCCTAAACACATGGTCTACTATCAACTGTGCTGTCTCTGGTGCTGATGGCAGTTTTGGTAGGGCGATGAAGTGTGCCACCTTTGAAAACCTATCAACCACTACTAATCATATTGTCAAGAGGAAGATGAGAGACACCAGACCCAACAATGCAGATGACCTGAAGGCCGCTATCAAAGCAACCTGGGTTTCCATTACACCTCAGTAGTGCCACAGGCTGATCGCCTCCATGCCACGCCACATTGATGCAATAATTCATGCAAAAGGAGCCCCAACCAAGTATTCAGTGCATAGAAATGAACATACTTTTCAGAAGGCTGACATTTCTGTTTAAAATATCCTTTTTTATTGATCTTATGTAATATTCTAATTTTCTGAGACATTTTTTCATTAGCTGTAAGCCATAAGTTAGAGGGCATAGCAGGCCTGAGGGAGGAAGCCGTGAACCATTGCTGCGGGCACAAACCGCACAAGCAGCGATAAATTCCCGCACATCATTTTCCAAATTCGACCACCAAAAGCACCGGGACAGGAATTTCCTGGTCCGATGGACGCCAGGATGACCCGCTAATTGAGAAGCGTGGCCCCACTGGAGAACCTGAGATCTCAAGTGAGACGGACCTGGACCCGGGTCGGAGCGCAATGCCTCCTGTACGACTGCTTTGACCTCCCACATCACCGGAGCTACAATCTGGGCAGCGGGGAGGATGGGCTCAGGACACGGTTCCCTATCAGAACGGTCATAAATACGTGAGAGCGCATCCGGCTTAACATTATTCGACCCGGGCCAGTAGGTTAGAATAAATCTGAACTGGGCAAAGAATAGAGCCCACCACGCCTGTCGAGAATTATGTGTCTTGGCCTGCTGGACGAATTCCAAATTTTTATGGTCGGTCCAGACCGTAAAAGGGTGCATGGCTCCCTCCAGCCAATGACGTCACTGCTCTAATGCCAATTTTACTGCTAGCAATTTCTGGTCCCCTACGTCGTAATTCCTCTCGGCAGGTGTTAACGAACAAGAGAAATACGCGCATGGGTGCATTTTGCGGTCTAATGGAGAGTGTTGGGAGAGAATAGCTCCTACTCCCAACTCGGAGGCATCCACCTCTACCACGAAGAGGCAGGAGGGGTTGGGAGTTATTAGAATAGGTTCTGAGCTTAATGCGAATGCAGCGTCAGCCCTAGGGCTCCACTGAAACTGAATAGCTGCTGTCTTCTTTGTGAAGGCGGTGATAGGGGCGGCTATTGTGCTAAAATTGCGGATGAACCGCCGGTAAAAATGAGCAAAGCCCAGGAAGCGCTGTACCTGCTTTACTGATGCAGGCGTGGGCCAGTTCTTAACTGCCGAGACCTTCTCTGGATCCTTTAGGACTTTTTCGTCCACCACAATAAAATCCAAGGAGGAAACAGAGTCAGTGTGAAATTAACATTTCTCAGTTTTAACAAACAGCCCTGCCTTAAGAAGTGCTTTTAAAACCTGCCTGACATGGCCGATGTGAGAGGAGAGATCGGGTGAGAAAATTTTAATATTGTCTAAATAAACGAAAACGAATCTCCAACATCTTTCGAAGAACATCGTTCACTAGCACCTGGAAGACAGAGGGGGCGCTAGTGAGCCTGAACAGCATCACCCGGTGCTCGTAGAGCCCGTGGTGGGTGCCCGTGGTGGGTGTTCGGCTTCCACTCATCGCCCTCATGCCCTTCGCCCTGTAGGCATTGCCAAGGTCGAGTTTCGTAAAGACCGATGCCCCTTGAAGGCGGTCAAATGCGCAGTTTATGAGTGCAAGAGGATACCTGTTCTTCACGGTAATGTCGTTCAAACCCCGATAATCTATGCAGGGCCTGAGTCCCCCGTATTTTTTTTTAACAAATCCGTTGGTAACAATCAGAATGGTTATTTTCCTCTTAGGCCCGGAGAACACGACGTCCATTATTTCCAAATATGAACTTGAAAGGTGGACTCGTCAAACCACAGCGTCAGTCCATCTCAGATGAGCTTGAGCCCAGTGAAGTGGGCGACGTTTCTGGATGTTGTTGATACAGTGGGAGCAATAATTATTTGATCCCTTACTGATTTTGGAGGTTTGCCCACTTACAAAGAATGGAACTGTGTAGAATTTTAATCATAGGTACATTTTAACATTGAGAGACAGAATATCACAAAATAATCCACAATAACAACATCATATAAATTTTATACATTTATTATCGTATTTTCGCATGAAATAAGTATTTGATCCATAGAACAATAGGACTTAATACTTGGTGGCAAGCACAGAGGTCAGACGTTTGTTGTAGTTTTTCACCAGGTTTGCACAGATCTTGGGAGGGATTTTGGTCCACTCCTCTTTGCAGATCCTCTCCAAATCCTTAAGGTTCCGAGGCTTTAGGTCTGGAGACTGGCTAGGCCACTCCAGGACATTAATATGCTTCTTTTTGAGCCACTGCTTTGTTGCCTTGGCTGTATGTTTTGGGTCATTGTCATGTTGGAAGACCCATCCACGACTCATTTTCAGTGCTCTCACTGAGGGAAGGAGGTTGTCGCCCAAAATTTCCCGGTACATGGCCCCATTCATCCTCCCCTCGATACGGTGAAGTCGTCCTGTCCCCTTAGCTGAGAAACACCCC
The DNA here is from genome assembly GCA_022702515.1 of Ilyophis sp. 1 JC-2022. Classification (NCBI taxonomy): domain Eukaryota; kingdom Metazoa; phylum Chordata; class Actinopteri; order Anguilliformes; family Synaphobranchidae; genus Ilyophis; species Ilyophis sp. 1 JC-2022. Next base: position 108,786,069 of record CM040395.1, read on the forward strand.
CAAAGCATAAGGTTTCCACCTCCATGCTTCACAGTGGGGATGGTGTTCTTTGGGTTGTACTCAGCATTTCTCTTCCTCCAAACACGGCTAGTCGAGTTGATGCCAAATAGCTCTATTTTGGTCTCATCTGACCACATCACCTTCTCCCAAGCCTCCTCTGGATCATCCAGGTGTTCTTTGGCAAACTTCAGACGGGCCTGTACATGTGCCTTCTTCAGCAGAGGAACCTTGCGCGCGCAGCAGGATTTTAATCCTTCACGGTGTAGTGTGTTACTGATGGTTCTCTTTGTGACTGTGGTCCCAACTGCCTTCAGGTCATTAACAAGCTCCTCCTGTGTAGTACTGGGCTGATCCCTGGCCTTTCTCATGATCATTGATATCCCACGAGGCGAGATCTTGCGTGGAGCCCCAGACCGAGGGAGATTGGCGGTGACTTTGTGTTTCTTCCATTTTCTAATAATTGCTCCAACAGTTGTTAACTTCTCACGAAGCTGCTTGCTTATTTTCTTGTAGCCCATCCCAGCCTTGTGCAGGTCTACAATTTTGTCCCTGATGTCCTTAGACAGCTCCTTTGTCTTGCCCATGGTGGAAACGTTGGAATCTGATTGATTGTGTGGACAGGTGTCTTTTATACAGCTACATAACGATGTAACGAGTTGACACAGGTGTTTTGGGTAATGAGTTGAGATTAGGAGTGCTTCTTAATGGAAAACTAACTGGTCTGTGGGAGCCAGAATTATTGCTGATTGGTAGGGGATCAAATACTTATTTCATGCGAAAATACAATAATAAATTTATAAAATGTATATGATGTTGTTATTGTGGATTATTTTGTGATATTCTGTCTCTCAATGTTAAAATGTACCTATGATTAAAATTCTACACAGTTCCATTCTTTGTAAGTGGGCAAACCTCCAAAATCAGTAAGGGATCAAATAATTATTGCTCCCACTGTATATGGCTTACGCTTTGCGTAGTAGAGTCTTAACTTGCATTTGTAGATGCAGCGACAAACTGTGTTTGCTGACAACGGTTTTCCGAAGTATTCCCAAGCCCGCAGCATTTCCAAGTGGTTATATTCATTACAGAAGCATGTCAGTTTTTAATGCAGTGCCGTCTGAGGGATCGAAGGTCACGGGCATTCAATGTTGGTTTTCGGCCTTGCCCTTTACGCACAGAGATTTCTCCAGATTCTCTGAATCTTTTAATAATATTATGGATGGTAGATCATGAAATCCCTAAATTCCTTGCAATCCTACGTTGAGAAATATTGTTCTTTAACTGTTAGACTATTCGCTCACGCAGTTTTTCGCAAAATGGCGAACCTTGACCCATCCTTGCTTGTAAATGCCCGAGCCTTCGTGGATGCTTCTTTTATACCCAGTCATGATAGCATCACCTGTTACCTGGGCTCAAATACGCGTCATAATCCACTAACCAATCATGTCTTCCAAGTCAAGTCATCCAATGACTGCAATGGTCTAGTGAAGCGGAACAAAGGTTTGCCTCACTGAAGTTCCTTTTAAAAGTCTAAGTTTGGTGCTGTTTTTCATGATACAAAGCATATTATTGAATCTAGTAGGCCCTTTTTTTTTTGCTTCATAAGAGAAATAGTCATGATAATTCTACATTAAAGAAAGATATGTTGTGTGTGATATGCATGTTCTTTTTTTCTTTTTTTGGTGAAGCACTGTTGTCTTAGATACACACATATATAGCTGCCCCACCTGTCCCTAACAAAAACAACAGGCAATGCTGTGTTTAACTGTTTTACTGAAACTTGGTTACAAGTTATGTTATGTTTTATTAGAACTAGAGTTTTGTGTTATTTTTTTTATAAAGGAGTTAACACAAAAATCTATTGTGTGTGTGTGTGTGTGTTTCTAAAATGTTATTATAAAAATGTTCAAAAATGGCTATATGGATATCTAGTATTCAAGATTCCTTCTGTGTGTAGGACTTCAAAAATAGTTATCCTTTACCAACAAATTTAATGGGGAATACCACCCATTTTCAGCATTGAAATTATCAAAACTATACCCCCTCATTGTTTTAAGGTCCATATAACACATTTCTACTCTTCTCTATGTCTGAGAAAGAGAGCAGGAAAGCTCCTTGAGTGGCTGTGCGGTGATGTGCATGCTTTGCCACACCCCCTAGAGAGCTTGGTTTAAATGAATGGAGAAACATGCGACTTGAAGATTAAATTTATGCTTGTTTGAGCTTTTCCGGGCAAATGAGCTATCTCAACCACTAGTGCCATGTCTTTTACAATATAAAACATAGTCATATGCTATCAGAAACCGTAGTTTTGACCATTTCAATGCTGAAAATGGGTGGTATTCCCCTTTAACAGACCTGTTTTAATGCCCAGTCCATTGCTATAGACTGAGAATAAGCTGGGCAACAAATACTAGAGACAGGAATGTGGGCCCCAGTGGCAATGTCACTGAAGGAGGAAGTACTCCTAGACACTGTTGGACAGTCAGCTGTGGCCACAACTCTAGTTGCATGGAGGAGGTGGCCAGTCCATATCAGAATTTATTTCCTGGGGACAATTTTTTAGGTCTCCTTGGTTAGCAACCAGACGGACGGACCGACCGACCGACCGACCGACCGACCGACCGACCGAGTTCACTCTCTCTCTTGCCGGCAGCGCCTAAAACCACGCCCCCCTACCACAAGTACTTAGCCTTTATGCATGTGCACATTCCTCTACAATCCTTTTTGCAGTTGCTTTTTTATGTGTTTTCTATAAACTTTGCTAGCTTCTGGCAGTGCGTGTGTGTTAGGCTGACTGGCCACTGAATTTTGGGCTGAATTCAGCTTGGAAGTCCATACCCAGCTGGCAAGCAGGGAGATCAGGAGAAGCTGGAGTGGAGGCAGATCTGTGGCGGCAACTGTGGGAGCCCACACGTTTTATTTTTAATTTGGGATGTAGATAAGCTTGGCAGCTTGGCATGGGACGTGGCTGCATACCAACAGTTTTTTTTCTTTCTGTCTGTGTGTCTCAGGGCTGGATTTACTAAGATCACAGTTGCAGTGCAAAACAATATTGCGACTCTTTTGGGGTCGTAAATACAGCCACATTAATGACCAATTTACCATCACTGGTCCTAATTACGCAATCGAAGAAATTAAACGAGCCCATTCGCAATCTTTGCGGTAGGTGACACCTATAAATATGCGGTAGGAGACATCTATAACAATGCGCTAATAAATGGATATGGAGAAACCATGCAGGCAAGTCGCGATATAACCACAAGAAAAATAAAACTTACATTTATGAGGTACAATGCTGTATTACAGCATACACAACATTAACACAAAGAAAATTTGGGAATGACATCATATACAAAATTAATTTATGAACAGTAGGCTAGAGGATGTAAAGAAAAAGATGGCATGATTTTCGAAAAACTTTCCTACAACATAATGCAGTAAAATGACACAGGTGATGGTCCAACTAAAGAAAAAATTGCCTATTAACACCGATAGAACAAAAGGTGGAAGGTATGAAAAATGAGCAAGTCGTGGGAGTGGGAGGAATAGACACTGGTGAACTTGTAACGGAAGAAGACCACAGAGCGTCGGAAGGTAACTATTCACAATTCAATATACTGTAAGCCCTATTGAACACATAGGCACAACAATTGTTTAAATTCAGAACTGCGTTTTTATACTAACTACTAACTGATGACTTCAATAGAAGTCTTGCATCCTTTCAAGGAGGCCAGAGTGTGGAAGAGATCACTGTGAGAGATGGAGCACGTTTTGTTACGTTCAGTGAGAAACTGTTCTTCTCACAGTGTATAAATCTACATGCTGAGTGTATTTACTTACCTGTGGGGCTACTCCATCGGGAGGAGGAGCAATTGGGTTAGATCAATGCGAAGGGGAGGGAGGAACAAGGATGTGAGTGCATGCACAGTCTGTCACCTTTGACGTGTGAAATTAATTGTCAATAAAGAGTATGACCATTTAGTTGCCATGTCCTAGTGCTGTCTGTAGGCTAGTAGATAAATGAAAAAGGGAAAAGAAAAAAAGGTTATTTGTGAACAAGGTTGAGCTAATTGGGGTTCCTTACACACGCACACATACACACACACACACACACACACACACACACACACACAGTCACTGATAGGCAGTCCATTTAATGCACTGGACAACTGCTGTCCTAGTTAGGAGAAGGTGTTCAATTTTACAACACTCCACTAAGTGAAGAGCTGTTTGTGGGCTTAATTAACACATTCCCCATCACGTGTGGACATACAATAAAACAACAGGTGTTACTTCCTGTTTTCTTTTCCTTTTAAGTCCCACTCCTAAACAATGACAGTGTCACAATCAGTAGATACGTGGAACATGGGCATTGCCTAAGTGATTTGGTAATTTAGTGTGCTCCCAGGCAGGCACGTGCAGAGGATGTTAGAGGGGCGGGGGCCCAAATTCATAAAATTTTTGAGCTGCTAAATAGCTCAAGCATAGATAGACCCTATACTTGCCAAATAGTGTCAAGCAATTCTTAAAGTGCATTAATATCAATATAAAACGAAAATGAAGAGTATATTTATACTTTGTTTGGCCACATACCTGATGTCTGCCTCAAAGTAACTCATCACACTGACTGACTCACGACTGTTGAGTGCCTATGCATGCGTATGTGTGCAATTTTACGTGCCTGCGTTCGTTCACCATAGAAAGGCTCGGGTGCCCACACAGTGCTCGCCGCTGCGGCAGGAAACCAGGAGGGAGGGTAGAAGGCATCGCCCGGGAGCACCAATCTCCCGACCTGATTTTTTGATTCAATCAATATATCTGTTCCGCAGGGCTGGATGTACACAAACTTATTTAAAAATGTGTCTATTGGTTTCAAAAAAATACAAATAAACTGAAAAAGGGCACTTCTCTATGGGAGGCCAAACGGCAGGTGCTCAAGCCCCCTTTGAGGTCTATGTATGCACGTGCATGCTGCCAGGACACAGAAAGTTGAGGTGATAGACAGGAGCAAAAGACAATTCTATCTGTTTCAACTGTTCAGGTTGACCTTTTTGTGACCTTGCTTTGTCATCTTTTTAAATCTTTAGACAGGTGAGTTCAATTGCTTCCTTAGTGCAGGTAGCCTATGCCATGACCTTTTGATGCCTGTGACCCAACAGCATCAAAAGACTTGATATATTATTTTCAGATACTCTTACATGTGATAGTATAACCTCTCTGCATTTGAATGGATCTCTATGGGAATTGGGTGGGGTGGGGACTAGATTCAGCTGTAAATTATGCTGGTACAGTATGGGACACATGGTTGGCAAAATGGCTATAAATCAGCAAGGGTCTGTGGTATCGAATGTGCCTAAAACCATTACTCTGCTGCCAGATATGCAGTAGATCTGGATGGATCACTGTGGGGTTTGTCTCCTCACTCATTTTCCTATTGAACTCTATAAATAAATAAGTCAGGAGAAGAAACCCTTAAAGTGATCCGTCCACATCTACTGCATATCTGGCATATAACTCAGACCCTTGTTGACTTACAGCCATTTAGCCAACCATGTGTTCCATATTGTACCAGCCTAATTTACATCTGAATCTAGTCCCCCCAGCCAAATGTCCATAGAGATCCCTTAAAATGCAGGGAGGTTATAGCATCACTTGTAAGTTTACCTGAAAATCAGACATCAAAAAGTAATTTTCACACTGAATAATCAGAAACGTCCGTGAAGCCATTTGTCCCAAACATTATGGTGCGCTGAATTAGGGGGGCTATGTATAAAAGTACTGTAATTTCTACATGGTAAAAACCAAAATGTATAAAAATACACTTTAATGAAAGCTGAGGATCTGCACTTTAACCACGTGTGAATTGTTTGATTGCAATTCTAAAATTGTGTAGTACAGAGCCAGATCAAGAACAAATATGTCTTTGCCCCAAACATTATGGAGGGCACTGCATATATACATACACATATATATCATTATAACATTTTACACTAATCGCAGCTGCTCAGTGTTTTTTTTTTGGGAAGACTGGTGAAGAGATTGCAGTAGTGTAACCTTCTGATAAGAAAGGCATATAGCCTACTATTTTCTCTGCATCAGCTTGTGAAGGCCTTACTTTTTATGTTCCTGAGATGATAAAAAGCCAGCTTGATAACATTCTTCGTGTGGGATTAAAACTGAAATCAGTATCTGAAATTATACGTAGATTCCTTACTTTTGTTTTTCTGTTGACCAGCGGCTCTAGTTTATGAGACAGCTTTGCTTATAGCTGCTTTGCAATATATTAAAGAATGAGACAACTAGGTGAGAAGAAAGAAAGAAGAAATTAATTCCACATGCATTGGTTATTTACAACATGTAAACTGATTAAAAGTAGCTATAAGAGGCTACACTGTAAGGCCACAGTGTAGCCTCGTACATCAGAAAAGACGTATAAAATAAAGGTAAATAGGTGGTCAGATTTAAGTAAGGATATCACAATATTAACCAGCTTTTAAAAATGTAAGTAAACTTCACAAAATGTTAAATTATGTGTGCTAAAATCACATCTGTTAAGTCACAACACTCCTTCTTCTTCACTTAACTTAAGGTGGAGCGCTTTTTTACCAACGATTTCACTGATTGGCTGACCCTTATGGGTAACGCGAGAAAACGGAACCAATCAGAGAGTCGTGTTTGTAATAAACTTGTACGGATATGGGTGGGACTTAAGACCTCACGGAATCCTGCAGGAGTGCAGGCTTTGCAGCTGCCATAGGATCCGTAGAAAATCGAGCTGTCTGATGCTACCATGCGACTAGCTATGCACAGTAATTATAGCTAAAGGTGACTTCATCAGTAGCCGAGGATAATAAATCCATAATAACAGATGTGCAGTTTTGTTTTGTAGCCCTATACGAGTTATTAGCTGTAGTATTTTAACGTTAGAGTAGACTACAGTATATCCGAGGAGGGAAAGAAGACCGCATCAAGAAAATGAAAACAGAGAATATAGACGGTATAGAACGGTTTACAAGTCATGGTAAAGGAAGAGGACTGAGGGCGACGAAGCATTTCAAAGTTGGGGACCTTCTGTTTTCCTGCCCAGCATACGCATACGTTTTGACTATCAGCGAAAGAGGGGCCCACTGTGAATTCTGCTTCACAAGGTAGGATGTCAATGCGATAAGTTCCTGTGTGATTCTATTGTCCTCTCATTAACAAATGCTGTATGCGACAAGGTGTCAGAGACGTGCGCCCTGTCCCCGACAATACATTGCCACAGCACTTTTCTTTGTGGTGTAGCTGGTACCTTCATCAATGAGGATAGTGCAGCCATGCTCGCAGATTTGCATGCTGGTTGAAATGAATGTTTGATGTCGGTATTTTTAATGTTCACCGCCAGTATCCGAATAGATTTTCCGTTTCACGGCGTTTCTGTTTTTGAACAATTGTAAAACGATTCCAAGTTCTTGTCTGGCGTATTAATCCAGGTCAAAACCATTAGAATGTCGGCTGCTCGCCAGCACCGGCCCTCGCGTCAGGTTGGCACAATGGGGTATAGCCTCTTAAAAGTATTTTTAACATGCAGCAGTGACAGTTCTGCCACATTTTCAATTGTGTGGCTCAGGGCCCCGTGGTCTTTAGCTCATAATTACAGGGACAAGGAGTAGGCTACAGATATTCTCAAATTGCAAACTCTTGAAGAAGAGAGGCTATTGAACGTCTACTCTGAGTAGAGTAGCGTTAATGCGTGTCTAATTCACCCAATGTATGTGTTCGCTAGTCGGGTCTGTGACCAACTTCTCACATTTGTTTGGGTAGTAAATCTAATAAAATGTTATTTTGGATTCAAGTTATACTAGCACTTGTCTGCTTTTTAAAAACTAAAAATGTATAACTGCCTGTGTATGTTAATTGTTGATATTTGGGGTTTGTCTCTCCTGACTCAACCCCATGTTTTTATACACTGCTCAAAGAAATTAAGGGAACACTTAATCAACACAGTATAACACCAAGTCAATTAAACTTCTGGGATATCAATCTGTCCAGTTAGGAAGCGTAATCGATTGTGAATCAATTTCACCTGCTTTGGTGCAAATGCAAGTGACAACAGATGGACAGGAGAGGCAACGGCAAGACAACCCCCAAAAAGTAAATGCAGGTGGTGGCCACAGACCATTTCTCTCTCCTTATCCTTCCTGACTGATTTTTCTCTAGTTTTGCATTTTGCTAGTGCCCTTGTCACTACTGGTAGCATGAGGTGGTACCTGCAGCCCATTCAGGTTGCACAGGTAGTCCAGCTCCTCCAGGATGGCACATCCATACGTGCCGTCGCAAGAAGGTTTGCTGTGTCTCCCAGCACAGTTTCAAGAGAGAACACCAGAATTGGCAGGTTCGCCATTGGCACCCCGTGTTCTTCACAGAGCAGGTTCACACTGAGCACATGTGACAGACGCGAAAGAGTCTGGAGACGGCGTGGCGAATGTTATGCTGCCTGCAACATCATCCAGCATGACCGGTTTGGTTTAATTGACTTGGTGTTATACTGTGATGATTAAGTGTTCTCTTAATTTTTTTGAGCAGTGTATTACAAGGGTACTGTAATGATCTTAATCTGTAAATCAAGGATACTCGAATCTGGCCCTCGAGGTCAGTAATGCCACTTATTGGTAAGTGAATTAAGTCACCTGGTGTCTCAGGTTTAAATCAGTCCTGATTAGAGGGGAATAATGAAAGCTAGCAATACTACTGGCCTTGAGGACCAGATTTGAATATCCCTGCTGTAAATTAACAAATTAATCCCATCACCTTGAATTGGGTCAAATTGACTATAATATGAGGTTTAAGCAACACTTGATATCTTCTGGATGCATGAGCAAAGGCTTCAGACAATTATTTTCTCTTGATGGGGAGGAACAGAAGATAAATGAGAATGAAATGCATCAAGTATAGTTGAAAAGATTATTTTAAATTTCATGGCAGAAAGAATATACGGTTCCTAATAAATTCTGGTAGTTTCCTGTCTCTAGGGCAGGGGTTCCCAAACCAGTCCTGGGGCCCCCCTGTGTATTCTGGTTTTCGTTGCAACCACAGTTGCAATCCCAGAAATTTAACAAGCTGTTAATCTTTCTTAATTTGGTGCTTTTCATGTTTATTTACCCCTGATACGTCAGACTCTTGATGACTTGGAGCCATTTAGCCAACCATTTGTTCCATACTGTTCCAGTGTAATTTACAGCTAAATCTAGTTCCACCCTCCAATTCCCATAGAGATCCATTCAAATGCAGAGATGTTATAGTATCGCTTGTAAGAGTACCAGAAAATAAGATATCAAGAGTTTTTTTGATGTTGTTGGGTCACAGACATCGGGAAGTCATGGCATGCAAAGGATATGCGACTAAATATTAAAAATGATTATTTTATATATAAATGCAGGAGTGCCAATAATTGTGGCACACATGGTTTTGTTAAAAATAATTATTTCTTGAGGGATTTTCTTTTCTCATAATAAATTTACTTCTATTCAAGGTTGGATTTTTCTCATTTCTTCAGTGTGAGATTAAACTAATTCAACAAACGATACATTTTTTATAACCCTTTTTCCTCATCTTTACCAGGGGTGCCAATAATAGTGGAGGGTACTGTAGATGCTATTGTCCACTGTGTCATGCATGGGTAGGTATAGTTGCAGGTGAGACTGGGTGGGCGGGTTGCTTGTTAAATGTACTTGCAATAAATGGGACAGTATTTGACTTTTTGTAGAGCTGAAACAATTTCTCCCATTATTAACTGTGATCACAAAGTGTAATGGGGGAGGCATTATGCTAAATGACAACGGCATTTAACGCTTCTCACATTACATTATCTAGTGGACTTGTATTGACATAATGGTCTAATAAAAAAGAAAAGAAATGGTGCAATAAAAGAAAAGAAAAAATACATTATTATTATTACAGTTGAGTTATTTAATTTTTTCAGGACCTATGTTACACTGAGTGAAATGGTGATTGTGCTACTGATCTGATGGATACTGCTAGAGCTGGAAGTAGTGCATTGCAGTGGTATCATATTTTATTATTTTGTTTCTCTTAAGAACAGCTTGTGCTTCAGAGAAAGAGCATAGTTGCAATGACATTGTGCCACTGATGTTTATTCTGAGGTGATTCTGCTTGTTAATATGATTCATATTCATCAGGACATTTAAAAGGTCCCTTCAAGCTAGACTTGGAAAAAAAAGCATGCCATGTTTACAATGCAAATATTGTAATGCTTAACCATATTGCATTGGGGGAACTAATACTGTAACCCATCAGCCAAACGGTCAGACATTGCATATTCTTATCTTTCTAAAGCCAGTGTCATTTATTTTACTTTATTGAGGTGAGAAACTTTAAACAATGGTTCAAGTATTATAACAAATTATTATTTTTGTTTTAATGACAATGTCTTGACTAAAGAGACCAATCATAGCTATTGTGTAGCTATTGTCCACATGTAACAAACAATTAATTAGGCTTGTTTGATAATGATGAAGTTTCTGATTGCAAAACTGCCCATTGTTGAGTCATTCTGGTAGAAAATGGACCCTTTTCAACTTTGACCTCTACGATATTTGAGATGTGACACACATAATGAAACCTTGGAGTAATAATTATCATTATACTTTTGAGAAAAACCATCATTAAGAAAATTTGTCACAGTATGTGTTTTCGCTCCATTTATGGCCTACCCACCTCTAATGTCGAGATCTACAGTTTAACAAGGGTAAATGGTAAAAACAATATCTTGGGCTGTGTCCATATCAGCACCCTTCTATGTCTATGAGTAGACAGGGTGAAAAAGTCGTTAAGTAGGCAAAACTTTCTCGAAATATAGTATACTTTAAACCCCTGTATGATACACTGCGCTGAGTACATTCGGGAGTGCACTTCAAGAAGTACACAAACATTTTGTTTGCATAAATATGACGTGAAGCTTCGTTTTAAAAAAATGATAGGGGTGACTGGGGACAGTTTCAACAAGGGACAGTTGCAACAGTATCTTATTCATCCAATCAGAAACATGCTAGAATGATGACACTCCATACTACACATGCTCAATTAGACCCTCTCTCCATCAGGAAGAAAGGAGCCACATTTAACCTTTGCTTCTACATTTATTGACAAAAGCTTTTTTTGGAGGTATGAAAGTAATTTTTTCACAAGCTATATTTTTGTATATATGCTGTCCTGTCCTTTTGTATGAATTAATCCAAACTTACTTAATTTGAATCATTGTTTTGTTGATTTCTATGTGACATGATTAGCATGTGTCAAGGTCGTTGCGTCTAGCTAGCACATGAGGTTCTCATGTTGCAACTGTCCCCAAGCTAAGTAGCCATATCAGGTCCCGCTTTTCCTAATGGAGATATTAAAAGTGTCTTAATATAGTTATTTTAAAAGGATAGTTGACCCCCAAATATGCAAACTGTTATATTTTCATGTAAGCTTCATTACAGGTCCCTCTGCTTATGAGGAACAAATTTGCCTCAAGGACCCATAAATTCCGCCATATTGGATTTTCCGCTAATTATCATTTTTTGTAAAACACTTACTTAAAATGATACTCCTCCTACAACATTTGACCAATTTGCACAAAACTCGGTATATGGACTCATTTCACATACCTTTTCTAAGACCTTGGTCAAAAAGCCGAATGACAAGCCAATTCATTTTCAGTGGGCGTGGCTTATCAAAAAAATGCTAATAATTCCAAAACTGTTTGACAGAAAGTTATCTTTTAAAATATCAAAATTCTGTTTACAACTTTTATGAAGCGTGGTCTAAGGAGGGTGTATACCACGTTTTGTGCAAATCTGTTAAATTCTCTAGGAGGAGTAGCATTTTAAGTGTTTTACAAAAGATACTAATTAGAGGAAAATCCAATATGGTGGACTTTATTGGTCCTTGAGGAAAATATAGATATGAAAAAAAGTACATGAGTCAGCACCCTTGATCTGGTGGCGTCTTGTGGACATTTTTAAAACTGCATCGTAGTGTGTCACCTGACAGTGACATTGAGACAAAAGGCAAAAGCTAATTAGTAGGTTACAGTTTAATGTATTTTGTACATGTTGGGGACAGTTGCAACATCTGACGACTTTCATTAAAATAAATTTTGATGAACTACATCAAATGTGATCATCTTTAAACGTATAGGTCATATAGTATTGTAGACATATGTAAATTTTATATATTAAACTTTGCTTGGTCTAGTCCAAATAATCTGAGTAATTGGGAGAAATGCAAAAAATAGTCCCCAATCACCCCTAGTTTTTAACTTCAATCAAGATCTTGATAAGTAGAATCAGGTGTCTTAGTGCTGGACTAAAACCTGCACTCCCACCGACCCTTTGCGGATGACGTTCCTCACCCCTGCTCTACAACATGGGTCATGTTTGAATACTTTGTATTAATTATTTACATTAACTAGGCGTTTCCCCTACCATGCAATAGGAGGGCTGCCCGCCCCGCCTACGACGCTTGCTGCCCCGCCTAAGAATACAAAATGCCGATAATTAAGTGTTTTGATTTGCGGCCACGTATAGTAGTTGTTTCGGTTACATTAACTCAGGAAAACTAAAGTAAAACCCCCTGTCAACGATCGCGGCTACAACTCGGCAAACAAGCGCGGATAGCTGTTGTATACACGTGCCAATTTACAGTCTACTTTTTGTTTTACGGTACTAATACAAGGGGTGATTGACTGGTTACAGCCGGGTGCAGAGATCCAGTCCTGGATTTTGTTGCAACCAATTACCTTAGTTTTAGTTTTCTGACAGCTCTATAAACTAGACTGGTTCACCCCTGTACAGTAAAATATTTAGGATAGACTAGCAGTCTGCGGTTGGAGCTGGTGCTTATACAAATGTCAGATAAAGATATATGATTGAGCTAATGAGTGTCCATCTGCCATGGGGGATTCTCCAGTGAGTAAACTAACTTGCAAGCAGAACTCATTGGTTCCAAAATGGCTGAAGCAAAACAAATTTGCATTGTGTTCTTCCTCTACTACTCTGTTTGATGACAAGGGCCAAACAGGATTTTGAATATGATTTGTTTTAATGTCCGAATAATAAATCTGGTCATAACTTTTTTAGCTACACACCTCTGGACTGAAAAACCATTAATACGTAATTAAGGTGTTATCAGCAACATTAGATTAAAACACAAAGATTTGTTTCCGGGGCACTGAAGAGAGGTGGTGGTAGTGTTGGAAAGGAGGGTGCATTTTTCGAGTATTGGGACGCAGCCTTACTCTTACAACCATAGAAGGACTGATTATTACACCTGTTTCTGCAACACGAGGGCTACAGCTGAACTTTATTATAGAGAAAGCTGATTGGTTTGTGGCCAAGTGATATGAGTTGCACAGTGAGAAGTACTGAAGTATTTGGTAGCTTTACAGCTATTGTGTTGTGCACTCACATTTTTTAAAAATTAGTAACACATTGCTCAACCAAATACTCAGCTTTTCATATGCTGTGTCTTTGCATGTAGGCTAAGGCCCCTTTTAGCAGGAAGAAACGTAGCCTATCCTATTTTCTGTTTTCGTGTGAATGATGCAACAGTGATATTTGCGTTTAAAGGTGCAGTAGGCAAGATTTTTTTCGATATAATTTTGGGGAAATTACTAAATTTGCTCATTACATTCCAGCAGCTATCAAAAAATCTGTTTTTGTGAGTGTCCTGGGCTCTGTACTAGGCTGTCAAAAAATCTCAAGCCGGTCTTTCAAAAAACAATCAATCAGGGCTAGCTATGTAGCTACCAATCAGGGCAACTATCTACAAGCAAAAGATCCTCCCGGTAGAATAAACCACTTCCTGTCTCCGAGCGTGCGCTGGAGCATAATTTGGTGGGAGGGGCTTAGGAGAGGGAAGGTTTTTTTGTTTTGCCTTGTATATTTTCAAACTTGCCAACTGCAGCTTTAATGAAGTTGACAGATTTTGAACGTTAAAACAAGACTGTAATGTTAGAATAGTCTACAGTATCCAGCCTGCCTTTCCACACTGAATGAGTTTTATTTTATTATTAGCCTATTGGGACTTTTTCCTCTGAGTAGGCCTATCGTTTTACAATAATAAAGTAATATAACACATTACCGTTATTGTATAGTAATATAATGCATAACTTTTTTTGAAAGCAGTAAGAAGTAAAATGTAATATTATAATTTGTAAGTAGCGCCCCCAACTCTCGGTGTAGCTAACTAAAAATGGGGCGTTAGCAAGGTAGCTACAGTAGCCGAGTTAAAGTAATTAATAGCATAAACGCAGCGGTCGTTCTCACTGAGAAAATCAATAAATCTGCTGTCATGAAATCCATATGGCTCACCTTCGTGATTTTGTGTGATATAATTACAATGTCAATAGACTATTGCATAAGGAAAAGTTATAAACACTAACTTAAATTGCCATGAATAGTGAAATTGACCGTCTTTTATCTTGGCAGTATGCTTCATCATATGGAACACAGAGAGTGCCACAATGATAAGTAAATAAATAAATGTGGAAATATAAAAATGAATAAATTATTTGTAAATAAATGAATCTGGGAATTAATATAGAAATGTAAATGTATGTGCAATTAATATAAGTTATTACATTTATTTTCTAATATTTTTTCTAATATATTCATTTATTTATTTCCATATATATTTTCTAATTTATTTCCCTATTTACTTATTTATTTCTATATATATTTACTGATTTCCCAACGAGCACAAACTTTGTAGGATAAACCAAAAGACACAGCAGTCAACGTGCGTTCAAAATAAGACATGGTGGTCTATACAACGGTAAAGTTTATAGATCAGTCACGTCTCCCGTATCCTCGTTAAAGCATGAACACAGCATAACAGCTACTAGCCTACTTTTCTACGAGCAACTGAATGTCAGCGTTCTTTCTGATTTTCACAATTTTCTTTCTAACCCACTAGCACGCCTCTGCATATCAAACAAAAGCAACGACTATTAACTGGCTTCAATTACAACTGAGGAATAGGCAGAGAGAGGATGGATAACATACACCAGAGTGAATGTGAATAATTAGCCGAAAGAGGAAGGTGAAAAACCAAATTATGACAAGCGGCAAAAAGTCATTTTTCCCCACACAATAACATAAAAACAATATCCCAATTGGGCTGGAATACGTACAATCTGGCAACACTGAACACATACGTTGGAAGGGTGTGAACGTGGCAAACTTAGTAGGTGGAGCAAAGCATGTTGATTGACAGATTGTGCTAATTGGGAAATCGGTAAATATATATGGAAATAAATAAGTAAATTGGGAAATAAATTGGGAAATATGTATGGAAATAAATTAATAAATATATTAGAAAAAATACTTGAAAATAAAAACAATTATAACTTGCATTAATTGCAGATACATTTACATTTCTATATTCATTCCCAGGTTTATTTATTTCCAAATTATTTAATTTATTCAGTTTTATATTTCCATATTTATTTATTTATTTATTTATTTTTTTATTTATCATTGTGGCACTCTCGGTGTTCCATATGATCATGCATGTAGGCTCCGTTGTTGCGAAAGGCTGGAATATGCACTTGTGTTGCCTAGTAATTGTTATTCCAGCTAGCTATATTATGACCTTTGCTAGTCATCCAGCTAACGTGAATGCTCACCATTGATCTTGCATATGGCATTGCTGGCTAGCCGGTGATACCGAAGAAGTTTCAGCTGAAAAGCCAGGCAGGTAGCCAGCCATTTGTAGATTATGAATGTAGTCTTTGTTTAAAGAGTAACGTTAACAGTGATAAATTCTGTCCGAGGTTTTTACATGGTCACATTGAAAAGCATGAGTGTGAAAAGCATAATACGTGCACATTTTTTTCCACTGTCAACTGGACGATATACAGTGGCTTCAGAAAGTGTTCATACCCCATTGATTATTTCTCATTTTGCTATGTTGCAAAGTCAAATGAAAACATATTTACATGGGATTTTTTTCTACTCCTGTAGATGTAATGCTCTATAATGTGCATATTAAATAAAGCATTTAGATATTTTCAGTATTATATAAAAAATAAGTATTTACATTAAAAAAACAATAATTTACGTAAGTATTGCTTTAACGTATTTTTAAAGTATCATATTTAATATTTGGTCGCATATCCTTTGCATGCTGTTACTTCCTGAAGTGACCCATCGACATCAAAAAACGATCTTATTTTCAGGTACTGTTACAAGCGATGCTATAACCTCTCTGCATTTGAATGGATCTCTATGGGAATTGGGGGGTGAGACTGGATTCAGCTGTAAATTACACTGGTACAGTATGGAACATATGGCTGGCTAAATGGCTACGTCATCAAGGGTCTGAGCCATCGAACGAGCCCCAAACCATCACTCTGTTGCCAGATATGGAGTAGATGTGGAGTAGACTGCTCATTTACCAAACTATATAATTACTTCAATCCAAGTGTACCTGGTGAAGATGTGCTAATATTCTTAACTTTTGTAACCGTCATTTTCAACAGACATACACTACTGTTCATTGTTCAATAAAGAATTGCTGGTGCTTCTTACATTTTGGTGGGTGCTTCTAAATTCTTGCTGGTGGGTGCTTCTAAATTCTAACTTTTTGAGTTTGGGTGCACCTGTGCTTACCAAGTAAAAAAAGTAAATTTTGAGCACTGTGTATGCCTTCTCATTGAAAGTTATGTTGGCCATGAAGTGTTCTTTGGAACATCACCAAATTCCATGATAGATTGTAAGCCGAAAAATCCACTTCTCTGTAAATACATGGGTCAGCTCTTGAGACACTCACGTGTTTTTTGTAGTGGTGTGTGCTTTATTTTAAGAGTGCTTAACATAAGAGTGCATGTCTGCCCACCGTGTTCTGCATGGGAGTATCCTCATCAGGCTGAATTTACCATTAGGTCGGACACTTGAAGTGACAGGGTTCCGGGGATCCATGAGGTCATGGTCTGTGTCCAGTTAGTCAAATTTGAATGATTTTTCTTAAGTTACGGACTGAAAACCTGTTGGTAGCTTTTTTGAACTTGTACTTTGAGGAGCGTTCGCCTCAGCGTCCTCGCTAAATTCCAAATCTCGCTTTCCCATTCAGATGATGACATCTAATAAGACTGATACTTTGATCTAATCCCATGTGCCCCCTGTGCATAAGGAATTGGCGTCTGACATTCCAGTGTCCTCAGGAGCATAATGATAATTTATATTGAAAAGGGGACCTACCACAAGACAAATTGCTGACCAGACCAACCTGTTCTAAAAAATTATCTGGTAATAAGTACATTTTTGAGATAAGCCTAATAAACTTAAGCGTAATAAATATTAGGGATATGATTTTAGTGAGTATAAAAATGATGTATAGCTTGTGTGTAACAGTGTTTTAATAATAATGTGTAAGTGGTGAAGCAATGCTAGGATAATTTTATTGATAATCACATTGAATGCCTTTATAAAATTTCTAGCCAGGAGAGAAAGAAAGAAATCTGGACTATGTATGACAAAAATCGGGACAAATGTGTTAAATGTTAAATGCAAATGTGTGGCCATAGTATTTAAAAAAATAATAATTGTAAAGAAAGACTGGAGCTGTGCTCAATTGCGTCCAAAATATGAAGAAACAAGCAACAAGCCAATTGAAGGTGTTACTGCCTTGATAGAGTTATTCTGCCAAACTGAAATTACAAATCAGCTGTCAGCTTGGCTAACTAGCCAAGCAAACTCATTTTCATTGACTTGAAAACTGAAAACTGTTGTAGGTATCCATGGGGTGGGATTTTCACAGAAAAATATGAGGTTCGCACTCTAAGAAAAATACTTTTAAAGTATTGTTTTGTTATCTTCAGTTTCTTTATTAATTCAACTAATTAAGTAATCATGCTCTTCAATCAAGACTTTTGATCAGTAGAATCGGGTCTTAGTGCCAGGCTAAAACAAAAACCTGCACCTACACCGGCCCTTTTCAGATAAGATTCCTCACCCTTGCCTTAGGCTTACCAAAATCAACTGTTTGGAACATCATTAAGAAGAATACCCAGTCCCATTCTGATATTCCTGCTACTGTGCGCAGGACTCCTCTGGATGATTGAATGCATGTGATCTTTGGTTCCTCAAATTTTTGAATAGCCAGCCAGATCAGAAAAGTATCCAGCTGTGGGTGGTGGCAGGGAGACAAATTGTTCCAATGACATAATTTTTACTAAATTAATTGGCAAGAAATTAATTGACACCAATAAGCATTTTTATTTAAAAAGGCATGTATATACAATACAGACATTTAGTGATTGCTCCATTTAAAAGTTGGCATCAAAATAGTGGCCATTTAGCTGACAGCCAGCATTTGGGAAACTCCTCGCTGAAGCTGCAGTGGGAAAACAATGACTGATTGACTTACTTTATCAGAAATATGTAATATGTACATGTATATGCATGAATGTGTTTCATACATGGATTGCTAAACTTGTGTGGAGCTCTTTTTCTAGTCCCCCTTTTATCTCAAAATAAAATATAGGCTTATTGAATGCACATTTTTTTACAATTTGAAAAAAAATGGATTTGGGCTCCAGCAGTTAAATTTTTAATTTGATAGTTAAAATGTATTCACATGTTGTTGCTGTTGCTGGAGCTGAAGTGGATGTCAGTGCTCAAATGCTTATATTTACACGGATTGTGGGTTTATACAACATGTTTTCCCTTTTACCATAGATTTTAATAATTATTATAATTATTATTATTATTATTATTATTATGCACAACTCTGAATACAGTCATTGCAGCTAATTTCCCTTGCACTGTGTGATATGGAGGTGTGCTGTGCATGTCTGTGATTTCCCAGCATTTCATTCCTCTTTTGCACCACAGGAAGGAAGGCCTGTCCAAGTGTGGGAAATGCAAGAAAGCTTTCTACTGTAATGTGGACTGCCAGGTAAGAGGATGCCATTTATTCCCTCATACTCGCGTTTATTATCTAGGCCAATATTTTTGCATGCCCTGACACAAAAATAATAATTTTACAATCCAGAAATTTTAAAATGCTGTCCCTAAGCAAGTGGACATTAAAAATAAGTGAAACGCATATGTATGAACGGACCTTTTGCCAATAGTCTCAATAAGCTTAAAAGTAGACGGTTTAAAAATATATACAGTATGTATTATAGTTTCCATTGATATCCCTTGGTGCAGTGCAGATTGCATGGCATAAGTAGTCATAAATTCACAGGAGAAATGTCAGAGGGGAAAGGACATGACTTATCTACCGCTTCTGGAAACATTTAACATGCTGTCCCCCTGTCTAATTGTCAGTTTCACTATTTGAAGAGATCATTATATGATATGATCCTCGAAGAATTTCTGTGATTTTGAAGGAATAGGCTGGACATGCTTGCTGTATGTAGCATGTTTTCCATTTTGTCATCAAAGTGAATATATGTTTGATACGAGTGGTACCCTTCCTACTGCATTACAGTAGAGTAATGTAAAAAAATATCTGTAGTACATTTCTGGGGTAACAAAAGGCATCTAGCTACAGTAGTGTGTATCATGAACTGCAGTGATTATTGTGGTTTATTCCTTCTTGTGGTTAAATCACCCAATAATATCACCAGTCACGGTAAACCACTTTAATCTAGAAAATGACTATTAAATAAGATTCAACTAAAATTTGTGTCAGGTTGTGATGTAAAGGAAGGCTTTCTGCTGATGATTTAACACATCATAAGCACCAATCAGTAATTCAATGTGTTGATATACGAGAGTTCATAGTAACTTACTAACCAGCTTATGAATAGAGCTCTGTTCGTAATTGAGCAAAAAGCAAGGTCTCATATTCTTACAGTTGCTATGACAATCCACATTTCCATGCATAAGGCATGTTTTGTTGTTCTCTTGCCTAGTGCATAACTGTTCTCATTTGCTAACAAGGCACAAGCTTCAGTCCCAGGTTTTAAGATCAATCTTAGACTGCTAATGGTCTGCGGCATCTCATCATCAAATCACTGCAAACAAGCGAACAGAGATTTACTGCTTGACAGATGCCTGGTTTCTAGAAATAGATTTCCCAGGCTACGGACAGCACTGTGCTTACAAATGTTAACATGTTGGGGGAAGGGTGGAGGCTGTTAAAGGGATCTTATGTTCTAGAGGTCACATATGGGTAGGACATAACATAGGTCAGGTGACCAATGACGAGGTTGTAGTGTCCTGATGAGGTAACAGAAAGTTGCTGTGTATTGTAAGCCTGCCAAAGGTCCCTGGTGATTCTACTGGAGATTTCCTATTATATGTCAAACTAAATTCCTTGCAGTGTGGCAACAATGTCCAATACAAGGTTCTTACTGTAACTGGCAGTATGCAGAATAAAGATTGATTGGCTCATCTAGGGTAATGGCCCAGTAGCACGTGTTGTTCAGTTAATTACCTGAGCAAAAAGAAAACCAGGGCTGGACTTGGATTTGAGAGCCAGAGTTGAGTATCCATGTGTTAGACAATGGGTTCCAGTGCATGGACGGTTCCCACAGTCTGCCACTGAATCGTGAGCATTTCAATGCTGACTCCAGCATAGGACCGACAGTCCTATAGGGTGGTGCACCATTGACCATAGCATTGCCCTGGGACTGGGGTAGGCAACCCTGGTACTGGAGAGCCGCAGGGTCTGCTGGTTTTTGTTTTCACCTTAAATATAGCAACTACTTAGACCAAAGAAACCAGGTGAGGTGAGTTATCTGTGTAATCAACTGTTTCAATTGATCAATTAAGTGGCGAGTAACAACAAAAAGCAGCAGACCCTGCGGCTGTCCAGGACCAGGGTTGCCTACCCCTGCCCTGGGAGGAATAGTCGGCAGGATTTTACAACGGTGTCACTGGACAAGACGGATTCGTCTGATTGCACAGCACAGCTTTATGGACTGTGGAGAGAAGAGGCAGTGGCTGGTAGCATGCATTGTAGAGGCAAGCGCACGCTTGTCTGAAGGACTTAACAGTAGTGTGGTGACCTTACGAGCAAAACTGGCCTTGTCAAAAGGAGGAGAAAAGAAGAAATTGTGGATAAAATTTGTTTGAAAAAGGATTTTTTGATTAATAATTTTGTTCTGTGGCAAATCACTGCTTACACGACTGCACAGTTTATAATTTATAAGTCAATTTATAAATGTACACATATGGAATGTGCACCTGTATTGGTACATTTGCATGATTATAATAGTGATATTATTATTATACATTTTATTTACATGCACCGTTCAAGAAACTCAAGGACATTTACTCAATGTTGAGGGGGAAACTCATCTCAACCGCCACCTAACATAATTAATTGGACAGTTACTCATCTTTTGTTATTTTGGTTCTGTACTCTAGCACTTTGAGTTTGAAAAGATATAATGACAATGAAGTGCAGACTGTCAGCGGATGAACCGTTTAGAAATGATAGTAACTTTTGTACATAGTCCCCCCCCCATTTTCGGGCATCAAAAAATATTAGACAGTTTAACAATGTAGAATAAAGTCATAATTTGTAATATTTGGTCGCATATCATTTGCATGCCATGACTTTCTGATGTTTGTAACCCAACAACATCAAAAAACTCTTGATATCTTATTTTCTGGTACTCTTGCAAGTAGGGATGCAAATTTGGGCTATTTTTTCGAACTGATAGTTGACCCTCATTAATCGGTCATTATCGGTTAACCGATAAGCTTAAATAGGCTATAAACAAATGGATGTAAATCCATGAACCATAATACATACATACATAATACAGCCGCATATTCAAATATAGGCTGTCTACCCTGCCACACTAATCCAATAAGACAAATATAATTTGGGCCTAACTGGGAGAGTAACTCTGAAGAGAGTTTTTGCTGTCATGGTCCGGCGAGCACAGTGATTTAGTAACTTCCCCAACACTGGCAATCGAACAACACAGGCAGCATATAATTGGTTACAGCTAGCCTGTAAGAAAAAAAGAGAGAAAAGAAACATTTTCACTCACCCGTTGTCAAATGACATTGAAACACAAGGCCAGCAAAGTTTCTTAATTTAGCTCACGTTAGATAGCCATTCTGTTTTGGTAGGTCTATGGCTTTGAAAGCGTGTTCCACCGGCAGACTTTGTTATATCAGTTGCAGTATGGGAAAAAACGTGGCTAGAGCCGTAGAAGGGAGTAACGTTATTGTCAGCTAGATAAAGGCTACAGCAGCGCTACACCACTTCTTCAAAGATCTCAAGAAGGGAGCTGAAATCGTAGCCTCTAAACAGTTATGAATAATTAACTTTACAAAACAAATGAACAGAGTGATTTTCCCTATAGCGTATAATTATAATTTTCCCTCAAGCAAATGGGTCAAACGCACATGGCTTTAAAATCTCCACTTGCGCAGCAGTAGATTCTGCTATCGGTCGTAGTTACACCTCCTGCTCTGTGGTGTCTGAAATTTACCTATTGTCCTCTTTAAAATAAAAAAATAAAAAAATAAAAAATAAATAAAAAAACTTAACACTAGGCTAACATTATAGCAAAGGCAGTGGGTGAAAACGTTTTTTTTAAAATAAATATGTCTGCACTTTGTTTTAGGGGAAATTGATTACGCATGTATAGGTTTTGATTAAACCAAACGTTTTTTTTCATTTTTTTTTTTTTTTTTTTTTCTCTCGCTTCATTTTGTTCTCTAACTCTGAGAGCTAACATTGCCTAAGTAACATAGCTAAGGAAACTAAACGTAGGCACCTGCAAGTTAACGAAACCTAGCCTAACCTAGCCGATATCATGTTATGGTGGCACCCTCTTGTTGGATTTAAGAATTGTTTTCCCCCACACCCCAGTTGATTTGCATGTAAATTCAAATCGCCAACATTATGCTGCAATTTGTTTAAAATTGACTGTTTAACCGATAAGATTGATCGGTTAAAATTCCTATTGTCGGTTAACGGTTAGTTGGTTAACCATTAACATCCCTACTTGCAAGTGATACTATAACTTCTCTGCATTTGAATGGATCTCTATGGGAATTGGGGGGTGGGACTAGATTTAGATGTAAATTATGCTGGAACAGTATGGAATACATGGTTGGTGAAATGGCTGTAAGTCATCAAGGGTCTGAGGTATCAAACGAGCCTCAAACCATCACTCTGCTGCCAGATATGCAGTAGATATGGATGGATCACGCCTTTAAGTTTGGCATTGTTTCCCCCAGGATTGCTTTTGTGTGCGGGGGCGGGGGTACGGCTGCGATCGCAGACTGGGGAGGGGTCATTCACATTTTTTACCCCCCTACAGTATACAGACTACGCACCTCAATAAAACTCCTTTCTGGCCCGTCTCTCTTCACTGCCTGCTTCAGCTTTTTCCATTAATTTGTCACCCGTCTGTACCATAGCTTTGATTCTATCGGAGAGGAACATGAAGGAGATTTTCCTCCTCGATATGCAAGTATTACTGCTTGTGATATTTCAAATATGTACGTTAGTTTTTCCACTCTGTCAGTGTTATGCCATATGCTTGATACTGTTATTTTGGGATTTTGAGTGCATTTCACATACTCTAGTGTAAGTGTTCATAGGTGGCTCAGTCATACTTAATGTTTAATTTGCCCTGAAGCTAGAACATTTGGCAGCATTTTCCTGATGGTGGAATACTATTTTAATAGTAATTCTATCATACATAATATAGACCAGGGCATATTCGTATCTACCTGAGCTATACTTGTCACTTAGGACGTGGAAAATACTCCAATTCCAATTTACTGTGCATATATGCTAGATCACTGGTTCTCAAGTTTGGTCCTGGGGCCCCCCTGTGTATGCTGGTTTTTGTTTTGCCCACCCAGAGATAAGCCTTGCCCATCCAGAGGAATCGTCTGCCCATCCAATGAAAACTCTGAAAAAATCACCGTTATAGCAATTTTTTTGAGAGTTCATAGTTTTCTGTAATTTTGTCATTGGTCATCAAAAAATGCACTGCTTTCCTATTGGCCATTTTGAAGCCAAATAAAATCCGACAATATGAAGTTGGCGCTTAGGCTATTAGAGCTACAGATGATTCGGCCAATCATAAAAATCCCACATTTAAATAATATATTTCTCTAATATCTGATTGGTTGGTTTGGCTATATAAAACATGGAGACTCAACGAGAGAGAAAGGTCAGTTTCTTTGATGAATCTGTGCTGTCTCTTCTTGATAACTGTAACTGTTACGCATTGCTTAGGATATAATATTCGCTAGCCTAGCTTACTCAGTGAGTTGAGGATAGTGGCGAGAATCTCCGTCTGGGAGATTTGATTTTAAATAGATTGATTACATGTTGCATCTAGCCTAGTTGTTATAGCTGCGATTCTGCAAAACGTGTGTGTGTGTGTGTGTGTGTGTGTGTGTGTGTGTGTGTTGGCTAGCTTACTGCTGCATGTTGGCTAGTCAGTGGAGTGGCTAAAATATAAATTAAAATGATGAGCCAGTACAGTAACGTAGTTTCACATGTAAATAGAAAATAGCACAAAGAGACTGAAATGATGAAGGAATATAGCTCATCTTTAATATACTTGTTTCCAAGACTAGATAATGATTTGGTATTAATGGGCACAAATAAAGTTGTCCTCCTATAAGATGAGGGGGGGTGGAGATGGGTTAAAATGTAATAAAATTATCATATCCACTAATATCCTGATTAGCCTATGCTTTAGCTTTATATGAAAGCAGGGCTCCAGAGTGCGACCAATAATCTGTCCAGTGCGACTAAACATTTTTATTGGTCACACTAGTGCGCCTGGAATCTAGCAGGCCTGATTTTTTTTTTTTCAATAATAAAATAAAATTAGCATAGAAAGCACAGAAAAAACTAATAAGTAAAATTATTATTTTATTTATAAAATGTATTCATTAATTTAATTTTAAGCATGTTGTAGGCTACTGTTACAATTTATTGTCTAAAAATAATTGCATTGTTTTAATCGCCGAAACTACTTGCCATTAACTGCGCAGAACTTTACGGTCAGACATGGACTTTTTTTTGCTAGATCAAGTGCTACATGGTAAAATGCATTGATACTGTATGTTTGAGCAGTTGTGCATTTCATGAATCAGTCCTATTGTATCTGAAATTAACTTTTTAAGCCTGCGCTGACAACAGCCCTTTCGCCGGTGTATTTGTCACTGAGGTGACTGTAGTAGTGTCGGTTCAAGTTCTATTCTTTTATTACAGAAACATCCTGTAAACACACCAGACATCGTCTTTTAAGGCATTGTCGCCATTAGATTCTATGAAGAGATAATCACTTTCTGAATTGTTCTGGTAAACCTGGTTTTCGCAATCCTTTTCATTTTTTGCCACCAAACGAATTTAGCTAGCTAGCGTTGATCCGGTGCTGATTTTCTATTTGCTGCTGTAGAAGCCTCTCAGCAAAGAGCTCCACCTGCTGTGCTGGCATGGTGCGTATTTGCAGCTTCAATTGTGTGGCTAATGCTGACACACATTTTAACTGAATTTAATTCATGGATTTATTTATTTTTAATTCGGTCGGGGCAGTTGCCTATCCCTAATCAAGAACAACCCCTAGAATAGCCCTAGGTTAAGCAAAAATAAGACGTGCACCCACTTTTAAATCATTATTATTCAGATTAGATATGATTCAAGGGGATGTTCTGAAATTGTTTTTCTGAGTGACTATTGTATTGTTTGATTGTATGCCCCAATACTGGCCTCCACTGTTTGATGTGTGCTCTGTGATTTAGAAAAACATATATATATGTAACTTATATGTAACTTCTTCCTGTTTAGAGTCATTTACATGATGTGTTCAGAAATGACCAATGTCTATGGGAACCCACCAAAAAGGCAGATGTGAAATACTGTGCTATTGCGCTGTGGAAATTTTGGGTACGCCTAAATTATGTGCTGGTGCACCTAAATGAAAAGGTTAGGAGTACCAGTGCCACCAATGTAAAAAGTTAGTCCTGGAACCCTGGAAAGCATCTCAAATCTCATCTAGGGCTTTTAAAAAAATTTTTTTTTCTAAATGTTAATAAATTAAACCTTTTATTTTAGAAAATGCCCTGTGTGAGGTTGTGTAGAAATGCAGGAAATTAGTTTTAAAAGGTTCAAATTTTTCTGGGGGAGGACCCCCGCTACTTCGTCCCCCCCTTGTGCCCACCAATATCTCTTCATGCCCCCCCAATAAAGGCAGTCTGGAAACGCCCCCTGCTTGTAAAAGTACCTGAAAAAAAAAAAAAATGTACAAAAATGGCAAGTTACTCACGCATACAAAACACTGGCTATAATAAAACGAGAAAAGTTAAAGGGCCGTTCACACAGCGGATGGTAGACAGCAGGACGAAACCGAATGTCATTGTTTTCAATAAGACAACGGCGGCAAAACGGCAGGACGAACTTGCCATCGGAATAAAATATATTTTTATTTTTACCGCCCACCGCTGCGGTAGGGTCACGTGCCGATGGAACGGAAGTGCTATGTTTCAAAATGGATGAGAAGTTTGTGCATGCAATTTTCTGAACAAAAGAATGTTTAGGGTCTGTCAGACCACACAGGTTTCCATTTATTCAAGTACAAATGTTCCAAATGAATAATAATTGTAGTAATAACAAATGTTTTTAATCATGACATGCTTTTCACACACCCAAAGCATTGCATGCCGACAATTGTTCAAACATATATATAGTGCACTCACTTTATTTTTAATTTCTTTTGTAACGCTGAATTGCATGTTATTTCCACTATAAATGATTGCCCTTTGGCACTTTCATGTGACACAAAGTTTGAATGACTACATTTTCTTCAAATGGTAAGATGATAAAACACAGGGCCAAGTTAGATTAAATAATTTAGGAAACATTGGGTAGTATTGCTAAATTTGGAAAAGAGCTTGTTTAATTTGTGTTAGCTAAAAATTTTTGTTGTAACTTGGCCTTATTTGATATCAATACTTTTAATGCCAGACCTAGATTTTGTTAGTTTTATTATAGACAAAGTAACTTTTTGTTCAGATTCATACATACACTGCAGCTAATAAAATGTTTTGTACATTCACAATGTATTAAAAATGAATGAAAACAGTGGCTGACTTTATAGCTCACTGAATTTAAAAGCTTGGTACAACATGTCTGCCGTCTGCATGACCCCTGAGCTGTCTTGTTGTGTGTGTCTTTGTGACATAGGGAAATGGTGGGTGTGTGAAGCCTGCTCATATCTTGTGCTGTGTGTATCTTTCTTCAGAAAGGAGACTGGGGTATGCATAAGCTGGAATGCTCAGCCATGTGTGCCTATGGAGACAACTGGAGCCCATCTGAAACAGTCCGACTGACCGCCAGAATCATTGCGAAGCAGGTGAGGGCAATGACCCATGTCCTATATATATATATATTAATAAGTTTGGTTTTGGTTGCAACTTGCATGTTAAAACCCAAATTTCACTCGTCAATATCTCGTTTTGGCACAAATTACCAAGCCACTTGGCAGATCAACTCATCTCATCAATATCTCAACATAAACAAATATGGGTAAGATTTGTTAAGCCATTTTCATACAATTAAGTACAAAAGTTAGCATTTAGATTAAGACCTTTTTTTCCAACGACCTAGCTCAAATTGTACAACTCTAATCGCTAAAGTTCACATAGCGATATGTCGGGCGTGACATAGACTAATGCTTTTGACAGGTGACATTTCTGTTTATTGCACAGTTTTTAAATAAACCTTTATAATTCTACGATACCGGAAATGAATTGTCCATTGACTTAACATTGGAGCATACATTTTCTAGCAACCGAAGGCTAATTGAAAGTTCAAACTACCATTACAACAGTTTCGTGCAATACAAGATTTCTTACTCCTCGCTCTGAAGCTAGCCTGAGCCTCTCATACCGCCACACATAGATATACTGCCACATCACAGAAACTGTTCTGTTCTGTTTTGAATTTTACGTATGGTTTAACATTTTTCTGAATCACAAGAAGTGTGTGCAAATCAACTCGAGAGAGCAAGGTGGATAACGTTTTTTTGCTTAAAAGATATTTTGATCCACACAACTCTGACTGAACTGCTCCAAAGTAACTGTAACTGTTGCTGTTACCAAGTGACAAAGCTGTAAAGAATACAGCTACTATCTAACTTCGCTAGCGAGATAAAAACACGTTAGCTTAGCTACTAACATTACTACTTTCAGACATGTCCACAATATTGTCTGTAACGTTAATGAAGCTACAAGTGCCACACCGTGTGAGCTATCAAGTAACGTTAGCTATCTAGACTAACTGTTATCTAACATTAAATTGGTAACGTTACAAGCCCCACATGGAACTAACAGTGCCAAGCAATGTAATGTTAGGACAATTAATTAATGTTCATGTTACGTTAACCAGATATTTCGCTGAATGTAGTTTTAGCAGAATGTAACGTTAGACTAAATCATACCAACACAACACTGTTGAAGAGTGATAGTTTTAAGATGAGTAACATTAACGTTAGCTCAGTTAGCCAACTTAACTTTATACTTCCACAATTACAATGACTAATTTACATCCACATACATATGATGCAAGATACATATACAGCTTTGTTTCAGTCCATTCCAAGAGCCTTGGGTGCTTGTTCACATGTCTTTTACGGCCTGTGAACCAACATTGTGACAAACACTGCCTGCCTAATGTCCAGTTGTGTGGTCAATTCCAGCTGTAGTTTACGAGGCCATGAGAGGTCAGAGGGAAAAGGTTCCCAGGCCACCTGGTAAATTGTTTTATTGCACCCTCAAAGAAGTCGCCACCAGCTCCAAGGGTTTATGACTGATAATTCCTTTTTCAGTCTTACACTTGCTATAAAATTCATCCTTCACTGTCTGACAAACTAACTGGCAACCAATCAGAGATAGGTCTGGTGCCAACGTCATAATACTACTGACTCAGGAGCTTTGTTAGAGGCGGGAACCAAGCTCAGACATTAAATAGAGATAAACACCACACTCTCTTGCGGCCCGCAATTTCTTTTTTGTAATGATACGTTCATAATCAATATTTATTTTGCAGAAAAACTGTTTTTTTTTTCTGCGCCTTTCAGCAAGCTTTGTGGATGTTTTTATTTTTTGTGAATTAAAACATTAAAATGTTATATCTATAGGCTCTAACACAGTATAACTCCAACACAATCAATCCTATCATTATACTTTGCTCTTAAGGACACAAATAACACATATCTATATTCATCATCATTATTATGTCCTAAGCCTGGTACCCCCAATAATATAAAGAATAAAAAAAAGATGAATAGACACTTATGCAGAAAATAATTAATTAAATCTCCAATGTCTTCAAGAAACAACAAAACCCCAGCAGGTTCAAATCGGCTTGTGCCAGGCTTCATATGAGTCATGGGACGCTTACCCTAAGGCCTGTTTCAGGTTTCAACCAGTAGATGTTGAGCTTGACCACCACATGTCTACTGATTGTAACTAATGTTTTTAGGGTAATTCCACCAAAAAACAACATTAATCTTATTTAACAGATCAAGGCGCAACTAATGAAGTCTCTCTTTGTGGCTGGCCAAAATAATTGCTGGGCTGAGATAACTGCAGATAAAGATTTCATTTTGGTAGAAGTATATGTCAAAATGACGTACACCTCTACCCTTCCTCGTTTTTGAGTCAAGTGGGAGTGTAAATTACATAGACATGTAGGCAGAGCCAGCGAGGGGGAAAATAATGTTATGTTCTGAGTAGGGACACATCATAGATCAAGCTAGCTATCATTGCCATTTTATTGTAACGTCAGAAAATGACATTGACACGTTGTTTCCTAAAGATATTTTGGTGAAATAAACCAAACGGGACGTGCTGTTCTTATGCAGTTACTGAGTGGACAAATGATACAACTTGGACCAATCCGGGACTGTTTCAGCACTGTGCCCCGGTACCACTCATTGCAGCAAACATTTCAATTTCAGTTGGCATTGCGGTAGCTACCATATTTAGTTAAGTGTTGCAGACTTCTGGCGAGGCTAGCTAATATGTTTTCACAATACCAAAAGTAGATAAATGAAGGGCTGTATTTTCCTAAATGAATGGCTGTATTTTTTCCATTTTTCTGCAGACTTCAGCTAATGGTGGTGGTATTTTTTCAGTAGAACTGTTACATTAGTGGCTAACTTGCCAGCGAGTAACATGGCCTCTCTCGAAGAGACGCTGCAGGACTAGCAGGAAAATGCCCAGCCCCTCCGCTCTAGTTGTAACATTATTCAGTGGGCGTGGCACTGTGACTGGCGTTAGTCTGACATCGCCCATGAACTGTAAGCGCTCTTGGCCATTGTAGTTAACAGTAAAGCAGGTACAGTGCCTATAGAAAGTCATCATACCCTTTTAAAATAGTCACTTTTTTGTCTAACAGCCCGAAATGAAAATACATTTAAAAAAATTCCAGCTTTATTTACACATTTTGCCTTACAACATTCAAATGAAAATAAAAAAGGCAAAATTTCTGAAAATGTATTAAAAAATGAAAAACTAGAATAACAGGGTTGGAAAAGTGATCAGTCCCCTTAGAATAACCGTTATAAACTTGCTCAGGTATACCCAATCACCTTCCAGATCACACGGCAAGCTGATTGGCCTCCACCTGACATCAATTGTAGTGGTTTTGATAATTTCAGAATAAAATCAGCTGTTCCTTGAGGATTCCACTCCTAGTAGTGAATGGTAACGCAAATAATTCACCATGGCTGGAAAGGTGCTTTCAAAAGAACTCCGGGATAAAGTTGTGGATAGGCACAAGTTAGGAGAAGGATATGAAAAGATTTTAAAGGCTTTAACTATCCCTCTGAGTACCGTTCTGAGTATTATTAGATTGATCAGGGAAGCTGCCAAGAGGCCAATGGCAATCTTGAAGGAGTACCAGTCTTTATGGCAGAGATTGATCAATCTGTGCATGTGACAATGATCTCACAAGCTTTACACAAAGCTGGCCTGTATGGCAGGGTGGGAAGAAAGAAGCCTCTTCTGAGTCTCGTTTACGGTATGTCAAAAAACACATAGAAGATTCTGATGCCATGTGGCAAAAGGTTATATGGTCAGATGAGACCATGATTTAACTTTTTGGACTGAACTCCAAGCCCATGGAATTACAAGGCAGAAGTGGGGTGACCCTGCCCGGAGGAAGCCCGGGGCCCCCGTCTGGAGCCAGGCCCAGAGGGAGGGCCCGTCAGCGAGCGCCTGGTGGCTGGGTTTACCACGGAGCCCGGCCGGGCACAGCCCGAAAGAGCTACGTGGACAACACTTCTCCATCCCGCGGACCCACTATCTACGGGAAGAACCGCTGGGGTCGGGTGCGCTGCCAGACAGGTGGCAGTGAAAGTAGAGGGTCTCGACGGACCAGACCCGGGCGGCAGAGGCTGGCTTTGGGGACGTGCAATGTCACCTCTCTGGGGGGGAAGGAGCCGGAACTTGTGCGGGAGGTGGAGCGCTACCGGTTAGATCTGGTGGGGCTTACCTCTACGCACAGCCTCGGCTCTGGAACCTTACTCCTGGATAGGGGTTGGACTCTATTCTTTTCCGGAGTTGCTCAGGGTGTGAGGCGCCAGGCGGGTGTGGGGATACTCACAAGCCCCCGGCTGAGTGCTGCTACGTTGGAGTTCACCCCGGTGGATAAGAGGGTCGCCTCCCTGCGACTAAGGGTGGCGGGGGGGAAAACTCTGACTGTTGTCTGTGCATATGCACCGAACAGCAGTTCGGAGTATTCGGCCTTCTTGGAAACCCTGAATGGAGTCCTGCATGGGGCTCCTGTAGGGGACTCCGTAGTCCTGCTGGGGGACTTCAACGCACACGTGGGTAACGATGGGGATACTTGGAGGGGCGTGATTGGGAGGAACGGTCTCCCTGATCTAAACCTGAGTGGTGGCTTGTTATTGGACTTCTGTGCTAGTCATGGATTAACCATAACGAACACCATGTTCATGCATAAGGATGCCCATAAGTGTACATGGTACCAGAGCACCCTAGGCCGAAGGTCGATGATCGATTTTGTTATCGTATCATCTGATCTGAGGCCACATGTACTGGACACTCGGGTGAAGAGAGGGGCGGAGCTGTCAACTGATCACCATCTGGTGGTGAGTTGGGTCGGCTGGCCGAGGAAGCCTCTGGACAGACCTGGCAAGCCCAAACGGGTAGTGCGGGTAAACTGGGAACGTCTGGAGGAGGCCCTTGTTTGGAAAACCTTCAACTCTCACCTCCGGCAGAGCTTTTCTGGCATCCCTGTGGAGGTTGGGGGCATTGAACCAGAGTGGTCAATGTTCAAAGCCTCCATTGCTGAAGCTGCGGCGGGGAGCTGCGGTCTAAAGGTCTTAGGTGCCTCAAGGGGCGGTAACCCTCGAACATCCTGGTGGACACCGGTGGTCAGGGAAGCCGTCCGACTGAAGAAGGAGGCCTTCCGGGATGTGTTATCCCGGGGGACTCCGGAGGCAGTTGCAAGGTACCGACGGGCCCGGAGGACGGCAGCCTCAGCCGTGACAGAGGCAAAGCAGCGGGTGTGGGAGGAGTTCGGAGAAGCCATGGAGAAGGACTTTAAGTCGGCACCAAAGCGCTTCTGGAGAACCGTCCGGCACCTCAGGAGGGGAAAGCGGGGAACCATCCAAGCTGTGTACAGTAAGGATGGGACGCTGCTGACCTCAACTGAGGAGGTAATCGCATCGGGCAGTGGAAGGAGCACTTTGGTGAACTCCTGAACCCGACTAACCCACCCTCTATGGTAGAGGCAGAGCTGGAGGATGATGGGGGATCAACATCAATTTCCCTGGAGGAAGTCACTGATGTAGTTAAACATCTCCGCAGTGGCAAAGCTCCGGGGATTGATGAGATCCGCCCAGAAATGCTGAAGGCTTTGGGTGTTGAGGGGCTGTCATGGATGACACGTCTTCTTAACATTGCGTGGAAGTCGGGGACAGTGCCAAAGGAGTGGCAGACTGGGGTGGTGGTTCCCCTGTTCAAAAAAGGGGACCAGAGGGTGTTTGCCAACTACAGAGGCATCACATTACTCAGCCTCCCTGGGAAAGTTTACTCCAAGGTGCTGGAAAGGAGGGTCCGGCCGATAGTCGAACTTCAGATTGAAGAGGAACAATGCGGATTCCGTCCTGGTCGTGGAACAATGGACCAGCTTTTTACTCTCGCAAGGATCCTGGAGGGGGCCTGGGAGTATGCCTATCCAGTCTACATGTGTTTTGTGGATTTGGAGAAGGCTTATGACCGGGTTCCCCGGGATCTATTGTGGGAGGTGCTGTGGGAGTATGGGGTGAGGGGGTCACTTCTCAGGGCCATCCAATCTCTGTACTCCCAAAGCGAGAGCTGTGTCCGGGTTCTCGGCAGTAAGTCGGACTCGTTCCCAGTGGGGGTTGGCCTCCGCCAGGGCTGCGCCATGTCACCTATCCTGTTTGTGATATTCATGGACAGGATCTCGAGGCGTAGTCATGGAGGGGAGGGGTTGCAGTTCGGTGGGCTAAGGATTGCATCGCTGCTCTTTGCAGATGATGTGGTCCTGATGGCATCATCGAGCTGTGACCTTCAGCACTCACTGGATCGGTTCGCAGCCGAGTGTGAAGCAGCAGGGATGAGGGTCAGCACCTCTAAATCTGAGGCCATGGTTCTCAGCAGGAAACCGATGGATTGCCTTCTCCGAGTAGGGAATGAGTCCTTACCCCAAGTGAAGGAGTTCAAGTATCTCGGATCTCTTGTTCGCGAGTGAGGCAATGGAGCGTGAGATGGGCCGGAGAATCGGAGCAGCGGGAGCGGTGTTGCGCTCGCTTTACCGCACCGTTGTGACGAAAAGAGAGCTGAGCCAGAAGGCAAAGCTCTCGATCTACCGGTCAATCTTCGTTCCTACTCTCACCTATGGTCATGAAGGGTGGGTCATGACCGAAAGAACAAGATCGCGGATACAAGCGGCCGAAATGGGTTTCCTCAGGAGGGTGGCTGGCATCTCCCTTAGGGATAAGGTGAGAAGCTCAGTCATCCGTGAGGGACTCGGGGTCGAGCCGCTGCTCCTTTGCATAGAAAGGAGCCAGTTGAGGTGGTTCGGGCATCTTGTAAGGATGCCACCTGGTCGCCTCCCTAGGGAGGTGTTCCAGGCACGTCCTGCTGGGAGGAGACCACGGGGTAGACCGAGGACTAGGTGGAGGGATTATATCTCCACGCTAGCCTGGGAACGCCTTGAGATCCCCCAGTCAGAGTTGGTTAATGTGGCCAGGGAAAGGGAAGTTTGGGGCCCCCTGCTGGAACTGCTACCTCCGCGACCCGATTTCGGATAAGCGGGCGAAGATGGATGGATGGATGGACTGAACTCCGAGCGCTATGTTTGGCGGAAACCAAATGCAGCACACCACCCAAAACACACCATACCTACAGTGAAGCATGGTGGCAGCATTATGTTGTGGGGGTGTTTCTCTTCAGCAGTACACCCACATTGAAATTTTGATGACAAGAAATATGTATAGTAATGTTTTCTTTACCTTGACATGTTTCGACGGAAACTTCCGTCTTCCTCAGAAGTGTCACCTGATGGTAGTGTGACGTGTCATTATCAGCTGATGTTACTGAGGCGTGACCGCACTGTCAGTTTTGACAGAGCGGTCACGCCTCTTGCTGTCTGGTCGCTCCTTTAGGATGGTGCTCCAGGTATGAGACAGCATGTACGCCCCCTCGTCCCGGTTCATCGTCCTTTGGGCTCGCTTCCGGATTTCAATCGCTTCCATGATCCAGCGTTGATATCTGTTGTCCTCGGTGCGGATGACTTTGGCCTTGTCCCAGTCCATAATGTGGTTTTCCCTTTTGCAATGATCCGTGATGGCTGATTTAAGGTTCTCTTGTTGTGCCTTATCTTTTATTGATCTCGTCTGTCTTTTCTCTGTTTCTTTTTCACGAAACATCCATAGCGTTTCTGGACATAAAAATACACCACACAGACGACGGGGACATAAAAATAAAAATACACAGGAAACCTACACATACAGACCAGTATTTATTATGGACATCAGAACACCCCACAACACACAAATTATCAGTGATTAGAACGTTATATGAACGCGCCAGTATTATAACGGAGGAAGAAGACAGAAAACAGGAGGAAAAACACATACAGGATGCACTAAAGAAATGCCAATATCCAAAATGGGCAATAGATAAAGGAATAAGACAGGTTAAAAAGAAAGAAAACACACAGGAAGGCAAAAAGAAACACAAAAACAAAACAGAAAACAGAGGCGCAGTGACACTACCTTACATCAGAGGGGTCACCGAACGCATACAAAGGGTCATGAAAAAATATCACATCAATACACCGGTCAAACCACACACCAAACTGAGACAGCTTTTAGTACATCCGAAGGACAAAATTGAACAAAACAAAAAATGCAATGTCATATATGAAATACCATGCCTTTCGTGCAATAAAATATACATTGGAGAAACAGGAAGATGCTTCAGCGCACGGCAAAAAGAACACAAAAAGGAATGTGAAAAAGAAACAGAGAAAAGACAGACGAGATCAATAAAAGATAAGGCACAACAAGAGAACCTTAAATCAGCCATCACGGATCATTGCAAAAGGGAAAACCACATTATGGACTGGGACAAGGCCAAAGTCATCCGCACCGAGGACAACAGATATCAACGCTGGATCATGGAAGCGATTGAAATCCGGAAGCGAGCCCAAAGGACGATGAACCGGGACGAGGGGGCGTACATGCTGTCTCATACCTGGAGCACCATCCTAAAGGAGCGACCAGACAGCAAGAGGCGTGACCGCTCTGTCAAAACTGACAGTGCGGTCACGCCTCAGTAACATCAGCTGATAATGACACGTCACACTACCATCAGGTGACACTTCTGAGGAAGACGGAAGTTTCCGTCGAAACATGTCAAGGTAAAGAAAACATTACTATACATATTTCTTGTCTGATATAGAAGAAATCAAAATTTCAATTATAAACATTAGAGACATAATGAATCTCATTGGACTAGTACACCCACATTTTTGAGGAAAACCTGCGGCCCTCCCCTAGACGGCTGAAGATGGGCAGGTGGTTCACCTTCCAGCATGACAACGACCCAAAACACACCACCAAAAAAACAATGCAGTGGCTAAAGGACAGGACGGTGAATGTCCTTGAGTGGCCTAGTCAGAGCCCTGACCTAAATCTGATGGAACATCTGTGGATGAACTTGAAGAGTGCAGTCCATCGCCGCTCACCACGGAATTTGACTGAACTCGAACAGTTGCAATGAAGAATGGGCAATCTAGGTGCGCAAAGCTGGTAGAGACATATCCAAACAGATTGATGGCTGTAATTAAAGCAAAAGGTGCCTCCACAAACTATTAAATCAGCATTCACTTGAATGTTGTAAGGCAAAATGTGTAAATAAAGCTGGAAAAAGATGGATTTTATGTATTATCATTTCAGTCTGTAAGACAAAAAAAAGGTGACTATTTCAAAAGGGTAAGATGACTTTCTATAGGCACTGTACCTGGTACATGTGCAGTTGTTTTGGGCTATATCTCTGCTCTCACTACTGGTAGAAAGTTGGCTGAGAACTCATTTTAATCAGGAGGAGCGCTACTTTTCTACAAATCTAATTTTTTTCGGTGGAATTCCCCTTTAACGTCTAGGTTATATCTATACCACACACACATTTTAGGTCAATTGAAATGAATAATGGCACCGCTCGATTTAACATACCACAAACAAGCAGCTGTTATGTTTTAATATCAAAAACAGAAGCTGTTGAAAATGGTGACTGGTGTAAATGAATTGGCTAGCTACCTTGCCAACAGTGCAAGCACCCAGTCACAGCTGGCTATGGCAGGCCTTTGAGAACATTATTTATGCATAATACAATTTACAGGCCCTCCCTGTGTCAGAGTAGAGATCAACATTGGTTTCTGTTTTTATATAAAGCACTTCTCCAAAAGCTACCTTCTTATATTACATCTCTCATTGACTGGAGAACTAGGACCTATCAGACTCTTTCTCTGGGCTGATTGATCCAAGTGCCACGAGTCTACTCTGAATTGAGTAAAATTGCATTTAGATATAGTGCTCCTCATACCTGGAATGAGTTACAGTGCACATTAAAGATCAACTCCTTGATTACTATGGGCCAATTCAGGACCCTGATTAAGAACCTGATTACCTTTGAAAGTTAATGTTTTGACTGAATTGAATTGTTCTATTTTATTATTTTATTTTGTCATTTAAATTCATTTTTACATTCCCTTTTTTATCTCTAGTAACCTGAGCTTTTTTTTTTTTTTTTGTAATCAGGGCTCCATTGAAAAAGAGACCTGCAGTGTCTCAATGTGATTTCCCTGTATAAATAGAGGTCAACAATAATAATACTTAAAGAAATATACAATACCAAACCTGTATCTTATTTATTACAGGTATGTTTAATTGCACATAAATAAAGATACTCTCAAAAGACAATGATAAATGTGCACGTATTGTTAATAAACATGTTATCAAATAATAAACAAGTCTATTATTGGTAGGATGATTAACAGGAATTTTTGCTATTCGCATTAGTTTTTTTCTCGTCCTTACATTTCACCTCCATCATATTGATCGATTCAATCGATTTAAATTTTATAATTTCTTACGACTACAAGGTTTTTGCGGGGATTAGTCCGCATTGTGGACGACATCGTCAGATTGTTGCTGGCTGCACTGCTCAAACTAGCTATGATCGTAAGAAGAAATGTGACCCCTCAAAATCTTTAGTCCATGTCATGCACGCCCTGACATATCTTTATAGCGATTAGAGTTGTACAATTTCAGCTAGGTTTGTGCATAGCTGAACACTACCGCATCCCCCTTATGATGGGTAGATTTGAGAGGCTTGGCGAGAGAGACCCAACATAAAATCATATTTTCAGGTACTCTTACAAGCGATACTATAACCTCTGCATTTGAATGGATCTTAATGGGATTAGATTAAGCTGTAAACAGTATGGAACACATTGTTGGCTAAATTGCTGCAAGTCATCAAGGGATTGAGGTATTGAACGTGCCTAAAACCATCACTCTGCTGCCGTAGATCTGGATGGATCACTTTGAAGGTTGTTTCTCCTGACTCATTTTCCTGTTGAACTCTATGGGGAAAAATAAATCAGGAGATGACACCCTTTTTTGTGGCCATTTCAAAAAAGTTTTGTTTTGGCTCTGTACTCCAGCGCATTGAATTTGAGATGAATATGTTAGAGTGCATACTGTCAGCTTTAATTTGAAGGCATTTGCATCCATATCAGGTGATCCATGTAGGAATTACACCCTTTTTATACATAGCCTCTCCATTTTTGGGGAGCAAAAATAATGGCACAAATTAACAAACTTTATTTCAGATTATCATTCATGGGTGCAAACTTGTCACTTTTCGGCGAAATTTGCAGTGCCACTTTTTCACAGTGCCACTGTTCTAACCCTGCATTCGTTTATGGTGGGAGACTGGATATCGGAGGTGGTAAATGCGTGGTTTCCACGTCATTACCAACATCAGTGCGTTCAAGCTGCACAACTGGGGACTTGGCGTCATAGACGCCTTTCGCAGGAAAGTTTTGGCTTTGCTAACAAGCAACTAACTACAACAATAATGTTTTAACTTTTAATTGTATATGTTTATCATTCTGTATTGGTATGTAGGCCGATACAAAAGCATTACAAAAAACGAAAGTTGTAGTGTTTTAAAAGCTAAAATCGTCTAAAAGTAATGTTTGTTTACTGTTTACAATGTTGGCTGCCATGATGATGTGATGTCCCAGATGCTTTAATGGCTTTTAATATTTTCAAAAATTAACACTTTTATGATCAGATTTTTAAGCTCACATAACCTAATGTTTTCCAAAGAGCACCTTTGACTCTGCAGTGCTCTGAACAAAAGTTGTTTTTTTTAGGCTGCACAACTATCGTTCCCTCGCTGTTCATTGAATGCAATGCCGCTGCCTCGCCACTGGGGGGAAAAAGAATATGTCAAGTTAAGCCGTCGTGAGATTTTTTCGTACCGTACATCCATGTTCATTTTCATAAATCCGGAAATTAGCCTGAAAATGGTTGTACGCTCACTTTACGATCAGATTTGAATGTACCCATGACTGATAAATGAGGCCCAATGTCCTGCTGCAAGGTGAAGCACCATCCAATAAGTTTTGAGGCGTTTGAGCAGATGGAATGTTTCTGTACACTTCAGAATTCACCATTCTGCTGCTGCTGTCAGTAGTCACATCATCAATGAAGACAAGTGAGACTGTTCCAGTGGCAGCCATACATGCCCAAGCCATAACACTATTTCCCCCATGTTTCACAGATGAGGAGGTATGCTTTGGATTATAAGCAGTTTCTTTCTTTCTCCACACTTTCCTTTTTTCCATGACTTTGGTACAGGTTAATACTCATCCCATCTGTCCATTAGACTTCCCATCTGTTCCAGTACAACATCAACATTCTGTTGTTTTCACAGATGTTTACTTGTACTATAAAGTTGTATTAAGATAAATCAGCTTTATGAGCAGAAATAAGGGACAACATATTGTAATAGACCGTTTTCCGTTAGCTTTTCCAGTCCAAAAACAAAGACTTATAAAAGTGCACAAGTCACAGACCCAAGTAATAAAAAGCCAAGTCTCCTTCGGCCCCACCATAAATAACTTTCTCCCCAAGCATTGAGGACCTGTGCCCTGATTGGGTGATGTGAGGAAAGATTTGGAAGGATTGGGAAGGGGTGTCAGACCCCTTTATGACCAGGACGGGCTTATCTAATAGCTGACACATTTATTTTTTAATGAATGTGCGCTTATGTTGCTCAAAACGGCCGAGCACCAAGGTACTTTTATTAAAATATTCAGGATTTTAGCCTTTTTTTAACAAATCTAAACATGGATATTCTAGCAGGTAATTCCACTCAGCTATTGAATACTTCCTCGAAAAAGGAACATTTGATTCTGCTTTTAACAACAGTTGAATAATTTTAGTGCAATCATTACGTCTGTGCAGTTTGTGTAATCTTCAAATTTAGGCAAAATAGTACTTTCATGTGATAAGACCAGTGGTAACGCCATGGCATTTGCTTGAATCTGGAGCTGTGCCAAAAAGGTACAGCACAAACTGGCAGACCTAACAACCATTACCTCCATCAACATTAAGACTTTCAATTGATGATTTCAATTGAATGTAACAGATTGGCATTCAAAATTAAAAAGCGAAAAGGAAACCATGTATCCATGTGGTATTCTCTGGCCACGTTAGGCCTTGAATTTCATGAATATCTTTGTGTTCTGGTGTTTCTCCTCAACAGGAGACAAGAAACCCTGGCCACTCTAAGATTTATATCATAGACAAGCTAGCGCCTCGGCGTGTCTTAATTGCCTTTGTGCCTGTGGACTGGAGGGGGCAGAGAAACGCAGGTCCTAGGTCAGGTCAGCAGAGCATGCCTCTTGATAACCAAGTACTATTGAATGGACCATGAGCAAGTTTGCCATATCACATTATACATTCTCTATCGAAGGCTGTAGTCTAAAAGCTATATACCCGACAGGCTATTTATACCATCTATGGAGGTCCCTCCAACCTGTTCCTGGAGAGCTGTCCGTCCCTGGGTTTTTCCAACCCTGGCAAAGCACCTCATTCAACAAGCACTAGAGAGATCTTGCTGCTAATTAATAGTAGAATCAGGTGTGCCAAATTAGTGTTGAACCGAAAACCTACAGGACGGTAGCTCTCCAGGAACAGGGTTGGAGACCATTGATCTATGGTCTATGGAATGAGCAAAAGCTAACCCAGAAGGAATTTAGAACGCCCTGGACTGATATTTTTCTGTCCCAAAAAGATGAAATGTCCACTAAAAAGACATAAACATAGCATTAGGTAATATTTATAGCATTTGATAATACAGGGGAATCCTGACTTGGAACATTGCATTTATAAACACATTTTATGCACTTAATGCAAAATCACATTCAGACTTCACACAACTTAATGTCTGGCACATTTTTGGAATATTGATAGAATATCTTGTGGTTTGTGTTGAATACCAGCAAAAAAGCCTGATTAAATCAATTTTTATCAAATGTTCGTACAAAATATGAAAAAGTCTAAGGGGGCTGAATATTTTTCCAACCCACTGTATGTACAAACCTCAATTCCAAAAAAGTTGGGACAGTGTATAAAATGTAAATAAAAATAGAAAGCAATGATTTGCAAATCCTTTTTCACCTGTATTCAATTGAAAGACGAGATATTTAATGTTTTAACTCGTCAACATAAATGTTTTTGTAAATATACACTCATTCTAAATTTGATGCCTGCACACAACACATCCCAAAAAGGTTTGGACAGGTACATGTTTACCACTGTGTTGCATCACCTTTCTTTTGAACAACACTCAGTAATTTTTTGTGAACTGAGGACACTAAGGCTACGGTTACACTAGTCACTTCATGTGACTTGTCGAATCTGAATTCCATCAACCGATCACACCAGGTCAGATTGAATTGCGTCCATACTTGACAGTTCAATGCGACCTCCTGTGATCAGATCGCAGTTCGGATTTCATTCCCCCGCTCAATATTTTAATATTAGCTATACACTTCCTGGACAATGGCATTCGGTGTTCGTGAGGTTGTGCTTCTTTTAATTTCATTCAGATTGCGTAGTCGAGGTAGGGCCTGCACAAGGCGTGCACTGATCAGATTCAGGAGGCAGCAGCGGAGGCGTGCTATTAATGCGAGCATTGCATTTCTGGGTGCAACAGCTATTTCGGTGGAGAGGAGGGTATGGGCTCACGAATGTAGCCAGCACTGGTGGAACCATATCGTGCATAATTTCACGGATTCCGGGTATCATTTTCCGCATGCGAAAGCACACATTCAATCACATTTGTGAACAGCTACAGCGTCGTCTTTACCATCAGCGTACGTTGTCTAGATGGCAGCATATGTTTCTCCAAAATGCACATGTACTCTTCATGGTGCCTTCACAGGTTACCCATGCCATGGGCACTAACATACCATGACAGATGCTGGCTTTTGAAGCTAGCGTTGGTAACAATCGGGTTGGTCCTTTTCGTCTTTGGCCCGGAGAGAACATGACGTCCATTATTTAAAATTAAAATAAAAACTATTTGAAAGGTGGATTCATCAGTCCATCTCAGATGAGCTTGAGCCCAGAGAAGTCAGCGGCGTTTCTGGATGTTGTTGATATATGGCTTATGCTTTGCATTTGTAGATGAAGCGACAAACTGTGTTTACTGACAATGGTTTTCCGAAGTATTCCTGAGCCCATGTGGTTATATTAATTACAGAAGCATGTCAGTTTTTAATGAAGTGTCGTCTGAGGGATCGAAGGTCACAGGCATTCAATATTGGTTTTCGGCTTAGCCCTTTACGCACGGAGATTTCTCCAGATTCTCTGAATCTTTTCATGTAGATGGTGAAATCCCTAAATTCCTTGCAATTGTGCATTGAGAAACGCTGTTCTTAAATTGTTGGACTATTCGCTCACGCGGTTTTTTGCAAAGTGGTGAACCCACTCAACCCATCCTTGCTCGTAAACACCCGAGCCTTCGTGGATGCTCCTTTTATAACCAGTCATGATGGCATCACCTGTTACCTATTCACCTGTTTATCTGTGGAATGTTCCAAACGGGTGTTTTTTTAACATTCCACAACCTTCCCATTCTTATGTTGCCCCTGTCCTAACTTTTTTGGAACGTGTTGCAGGCATCAAATTCGGAATTAGTGTATATGTACAAAAATCAATAAAGTTGATGAGGTATAACATTACATATATTTTATTTTAAAATATTTTAAATATAAAATCAACTTTTTCAATTTGATATATGTAAAAGAGAATTTACAAATCACTGCTTTCTGCTTTTACTTACATACTGTCGCAACCTTTTTGGAATTGGGGTTTGTAATTTACCTAGCTAACGTGAGCTGTACAAGTTAGCCAGAGGTTCCGTTTGTGGCTAGCTGCTACTTTAGTTAGACATACACAGAGATGAATATCCACTCAGTTATTTTGTGATCACTATTAACTGGACAGGAGTTGCAAACAAAAAAAGATGCATGTTCGAACCTACAAACACAGGTAGCTTGCTACCTTCCTTGCCAGATAAATAGTTATTCTCCATTGAAAATGTGTAACATCATTAGACAACTCAAACAGGAACACGCTTGGAAGAAAGCGACTCCTCCCAAGCAGCTCCTTCCCCAAAATAGGAACAGAGTTCTCCCTGCGATGACGCTTGGAAGTCTGCCCACTTCCAACAGAGAGGATACAGAATATAATAACATATGGGCCCAACTAAGAAGAGTTGCTGAAAAATCAGTATTATCATACATTAGGAATATCTGAGAGAGACTTTTAATATATTTAAAGAACATGCAATATATTACCCAAGACCTGGTGCCATTGATATTTGAAAATATTTGGTAAATGTATGCAAAATGCATTGCTATATTGTATTATATATTGTATACATTTATTAATCTTATTTTGATATGTGTGTATGTCATATCCTTTCAATTTCAAATATTGAATGTAATTGAATGTCGAAATTAAATATAAAACATTTTTTATTTTATGATATGAGAAGCTAGATTTTTGGGTGAACGTGTTTGACCATATTTTTGACGAACAATCCTTTTATGGTTTTGCAGAAAATGCTAACAGAGAGGAGTGGATCAGAGAAGCTGCTGTTGGTGAGGGAGTTTGAGGCTCGTAAGTATGACCGATTTAAAGTCAGCTGTATGGTTTTGGGACAGATGGAGAGCTACTAGCATCCCCTGCCAGGTTTATACCTCTCCGCCTGGCTCAAACTGTGCAGCTTGGAGCATTAAATTCACCCAGGATGTAAGCAATAAGCTATGTTAACAAATTACATTAACTCAGTGAATGCAGGTCTACAGTGATGGTGGTGAGTTAAACTGATGATTCAAACATAAACAAGGATACAGGGAATTGCCCTCAAACCTTTGCAGACTGCCTTGCCTGCACAATTCTTAGCTGGCACATTCCTAGTGTGTCTGTTGGTGCTACTGTAAGTGCTGTTCCCAGGCTGTAAGGTCAAAGTGTGTTGAGTTCTCGATCTAACCAAGTGTGTTTTGAGACTAGAGATCTCTAGTATTAGTATCAAGTATTTTATTTTAGGTCAAAATAAAGTACCACAAATGCAAAAAAAATTGGGAAAAATGCAACAAAATTTATTTTTTTACTATGTAAAACAAGTAAAACTATACATTCACTAGATCAAAGTCTCCTTGTCCACAAGTGTGAAAAATCTCTGTTGTCCAAAATTTCTAAATTGTGCACTGCTGTCAATCATAAAATAATCATATATTTAACTACAAATCAACTATTTTGCCTCAAATCTCAGTTTTGCATCATTTCCAAGTGGGAATTATGATATTTTAGTCTGTATAGGGGCTAGATATTTATAGGTCTAAACACATATCTAAAACTTGTCATAAATTAATAAAATTAATTTTTGTCCATTATAAAGCATATACATTTGCCCATTATGATGGTTTAAGATGAAAACAGTGAAATCACACTGGTACACACAATTAAATATGTACCCTAATTATTCACTCTTGTACCTCAACATCACTTTTTTTGTATTCTACAGTATGTAATTTTTTGCTGCATCCCCTCCATCCCCTGTTCCCATTTATGATCACTCCAAGGAAATGTTTAAATTAATCTAGCACATATC
The DNA here is from genome assembly GCA_022702515.1 of Ilyophis sp. 1 JC-2022. Taxonomy (NCBI): domain Eukaryota; kingdom Metazoa; phylum Chordata; class Actinopteri; order Anguilliformes; family Synaphobranchidae; genus Ilyophis; species Ilyophis sp. 1 JC-2022. Next base: position 108,830,828 of record CM040395.1, read on the forward strand.
AGCACACAGTTAATTGGAATGAGTATTTTCCATGCCCTATGTGAAAAGTATAGCCCAGGGAGATTAAGTACAATAAAATAATATTCCACCATCAGGAAACTGCTGGCAAATGTTCTAGCTTCACATCAAATCAAGCATAAAACATGACTGAGCCACCTGTGAATGCTTACATTACAGTATGTAAAAAGCACACAAAATGTGAAAATAACAAACATATGCCTCAATACTGTGGTGGAGTGGAAAAACTAACATACATATTTGAAATATTACAAGCAGTAAGTAACGAGGAGGAAACATTTCTGTCATGTTTGTAGTATTGATTATATGGGAGAATATGCCTATGATATCTTGTTCTGACCCACTCCCAAAATCTATGTAACCAAGGCGAGGATTTTCTGTAGCCATGCTGACAAGTTGGCCAAATTAGTAAAAACTTGTGAAAATACCAGGAAAACAACAATTATGTCTCGGTGAGCAAATGTACATTCTAAGTTGTTTGTGAATACAAGTTGTTTGCAAAAACCAAACTAATAAAACTAGAAATGCCGTTATAGACTGACATTGCAAACACTGTTGCTAAAGTTATAATGACCTATATTGGATAAGAGTCATCAATGAAACCAGAATGAACTGGAATTTATGAGACAGGTTTGAACAGCATGCCTCGTTTTACGCATCGATGTTTTAGATAGTGTAATGATAAAGTGGTGTGTAACGGATTGTACCAGACAATAAATTAACACTGAATTTTGAAAGGGACATCTCTATGCGTAAAACCTATGCGTAGGCTTGTATATTTATGTCATATTGAGTAGAAGATATTGATAGCAGCCGCAGGCAGTGGGCAAGCTCAACGTAATACGCAAGTTCAGCGCATCTGGCGCGTTAACAGCACTTTTGTTTTATGGTTTTATTATAAACCTTGTGGACACGGGCCTTGTTTTTAGACAGGGTAGTTTCTACTTTCAGTCCCACGGATCGTACCTGGTGATCCAATCTGAAACGCAAACAAATGTTTTGGACACGTGATGCACGCAGTTACCAACCCACACTGGCACTACCACACCGGTAAACGTCAATACAAGGACAAACTCACTATTATCCTCTGCCTACTACTTTCGGGAGACATACATCAGTGCCCCGGCCCTACCTCAAACATCCAAAACGGGGAAGTGGAGACTGGGATAGCGCGACCACAAACAAGTGCAATTCTACTGGTGTGTGGCCACAACCACCGTCGAACCACCTGAACACCGTGTGGACTGGTGCTGGAGGATATTCTGGAGAATATCTTGGCCCTGGTGCCATGGCCACTAGTGGGTCTGCTCAAAGGGGTTAATTCATAATTAATTAATGCAAAGAATTAAGTCAAAGTATTCAAACATGACCCATGCTGTAGAGCAAGTTTTTGTGATTACAATGAGACCAAGATATATTATTTAACCATTTATGATGGTTAAACTGTAGTTTTCAAACGTGGAGGTGAAAATGGACACTTTGTCCTGAGAATAAGAATGGTCATTACTCCAAGGTTGCATTATGGTGTGAATTATCAAAAGAATTTGAGAGGTCAAGGTTGAAAAGGGTAAATTTTCCCATGGAGTGACCCATCTGCTAAATGAGGTTAATGTTTTTTTGCAGTAGAATTTCCCTTTATCTTAAAGCAGAGGTTTAAAAACTCAAACCTGGGGACCCAATGCACTTTTTTGTCCCCATAGTTGCAACCTCTGAATAGTAATGAGCTAATGAATTAATTGTTGAATTAATGAATTCAAGTAATTAATTTATTGGTAACTTAATGTTTTATACTGAAGGATGATTTAACCTCATAAGGTCAGAAAGGGGCATCTATGCCACAAAGAATAAATGTTCCATATTGACATCCCAGGACAAATGATTCTGTTCAAAAGAGGTCACATTTTTTAATTGATTGAATTATAGACTGACAGGTGTACATAGTGGTGTTCTAATTGTTCAAAGTGTGAAACTTAACAATTTGTGTTAACAAATAGTTCAATGACTGAGCAAATGGCAATTAACCAAACCTGCATTTTGTTGGAATAAGTGAACGTACAAAATCTAGAGCCTTCCAAGCCCGTGGTGAGTTTATTAAAATGTTTTTTTTTTTTTTAAGTGCCGATTTGAATCTTGCAGAGATAAATCTTTAGCTGAAGCGACTGCTATTCTGAGAGTAGTGGCTTTGAACTTTTATGACAGGATTCTCACTAAAGGAAAAGGAGGGGTTGCCATTTAACCTGTAACATTTAAAAGTGTTGCATTTTTTCCTTTGCATTTCAACAATTTTCTAAATGAATTTAATGTAAAAAACATTTTCCACAAAATTATTTGGCTATAATTAATATTGGCTGCTTTTTTAGTGCTAATGCTTCCTATTCCTAGAACAAAACAAAAGTCGGTACAGAGTAAGAATTCACATAGAATTTGTGTTTAGTCCTTCATTCATCCATCCTCACCACTTTGCTCTTTACTGTGTGATCAGTACTGTTGCATTCCCAAAAATTGTACGGGTACACTTATTAAAAAGCTTTTAGGAAAGTGTTTGACTAATTTTACAAGCCTATTCACACATCACACCCCACAATGGCTTTGACAGCTCAGCTGCCTTCTCACAGTGAACAAGATTAATGGTGGGACTTCAATGGCCAGTCCGCCATTGCACCTGTCACGTCTTTCAGCTGAGAGAATGAAGACCTGGTCTCCTTCCATCAGTCTGTGAGCACAGCGCCCACATGGCACAGCTGCGACTGAAATAACATTGAGCACTTAGGGTGCGACACAAAAGAATCAAAAGCAGGCAGGGTTCCGATAACAGAAGTGACCCAGATTCAGGTTAGTTGTGGGGAAAAGAACAGATGACCATCCACTTTTATTCTTTATTTATTTATTTGTTTTGTGGAGAAATTCACCTCAACCGCCATCAATGTGTAGCACCCATCTGGGTGATGCGTAGCAGCAATTCTGTGCCAGAACTGCATAGCACCACACCTCAGCTGAGGTAGAGAGGAAGTTATTGAACCAATTAAAAGGAGCGATTATTAGGTCACCAGGTTGTGATGAGTGCTGTAGGATCTTTGATGACCACAGTTCAATTAAAGTAAAAATTATGATGAGAATAAAGAACGGTTCAGTCAGACTCGTGATACCTGTCCCCTTGCCCCGCAGATCTAAATGAGCTGGACAATGAGAAGAGAGAGATGAACGAGACTGATATAGCGGCTCTCCATTACTTCTATTCCAAACACTTGGATTTTCCTGATCCTGCCGACCTCACAGTACTCCTGGCTCAGGTAAGCCAACATGGCCACACCCATTGGTGGTATTCCAGTTCAGCATTTCCACGAACTTGGCCTTGAACTCAACCTGAAAATTTTCACTTTCATTTATTATTCCTGTTAAGCCAGGAGACTGAAGGAGGACTTGAATTAGGTTTTTAGAAAAAGTGACTCGAAGTGAATCTATGAAATTGCATAGATGAAGTTTCAATAAAACTTGGATTTTAGATTACTAAAGTTTTGTTTGTTTTGTTTGGGCTGGCTCTAAGGCCCTGTTTGTCCCCAGAAGTGCTTGAGTTTCCCCTACTGTAATGTGAGTTTGAGTGTTCCATCTTAAAATGCATCAGAATAGCTGGTTGGCAGGCAGCACGGTGGTGCAGTGGGTAGCAAGGGCCTTTCTGTGTGGAGTTTGAATGTTCTCCCCATGTCCGCGTGGGTTTCCTCCATGTACTCCGATTTCCTTCCACGGTCCAAAGACATGCAGGTTAGGTGAATTGGAGACTCTAAATTGCCCATACTAGGTATGAGTGTGTGAGTAAATGGTGTGTGTGCGCTCTGCGATGGATTGGAGACCTGTCCAGTGTGTATTTCTGCCTCTCGCCTAATGCATGTGAGGATAGGCTCCAGCCCGACCAGCAAATTACATCCTAATAGTGATATTAATGGAATTAACAACACGGTAGTCTAATGAATGTGTTAGAACAACAAGCAAAGAGACATTTTAAAATTTTATGAGGAAAAAAACAATGCGCATACACGATGTACATGCATAATAGGAAATATGGCAATATTTATGTAGCTGCCTATCTGAATATAGCCTTTGTATAGCTTTGTAATTCATCAGTGTGTTTGTAGAATTAGGCTTATTTTCTAGTTATTTAGCATGATGGAACAATAAAAGACTTGACAATAGCTGACAAAACAGGCTCTCTAGAACGGGGCATGCTATGCGGCTAACGTTACTTACATGTTTCAAATATAACACGAGCTGCAAGCATCAGACAATGCAAAATAATATCAACCTCTCACCCATTTTACACGCAAAAACTCATTACCACATACATTAAATCCCATATCCCTCAACCCATGAAACCATTGCAAATCAACATTCCACAACATGCCATCCCTCCCTTCCTCCTCCGGAAAACCCCCCTCCTCCCTCCCCCCATTCCAAACCTTCAACCCCCATCTCCTGCTGCATTCGACGCCAGTGAGACCATTCTTGAAGCCCCGCCCTACAAACCATCGACCAAAATCAAACCAATCCAAACAATGAGATGTTCGCAAGAACAAGTGCGCGATGGCCGACGGCGATCAAGCCAGAACGAACTGCAACGATGAACGAAACGTTGACACCAGCGAAGAAATGTTTTCTGTTTTTGTTCCAAAAACAAAAAATTCCAACAAAAACAACAAAAAACAGTGCGTTTGAAAAAAACAAAAAGAAACAACACCGTTCGAGCCGAGAAAAACTACAAAGTAACCGCCTTCGCACCCGTATCAGGAGACAACACCGCGACAGCCAAAAGAAAATTGAGGATCAATTTACAACTACACACGATAAACGTAAAAACATAAGAGTAGAATCAATCTAGATACTTAACAAAAAAAACAGCCCACTACCCCCGCCGACGAACTGACTTCATCTCTGACTTCAAAAACAAAACCCACCCAGCAATCGAGCCGACGACAACAGCCTGACAAGACGAACCCCCCCACAACCCCTTGGACAAATTTCGGACCTGATTCAGCCGCCGAGCCATCGCTGTTCATGACCGGACGGAGTAGCCTCACTGAAGCCGAGGTAGCCGAGGGTGCGCCGGGCGCACCATCAAGGTGTGCGCGGCCAAGACGGCAAGGTCTCGGTCCTCCTTTTTTATCCCTCTCTCTCCTCAAGGTGTTAGCTATCACATTTTTAATCTCACAGAAATCTCACTCCTCTCCCTCTCCCTGCTCCCTTCCTCAAAAAAATCATCAAAATAATCTGCTCCAAAGAACGCCCCGTGGTATGACGCCCAATGCCGTGGCGCCCACTGGCGCTCACTCCATTTCCATTCGAGAGAGCTCATGAGGCACCCCAAATCAATTCAAACATAGACAAAACACCCCTACTCCCATCGCATATAGATCAAACACACATTATAGACAAAACAATCCACAAGACGAACAACACCACACCACACTCACCACCTCGGAAACACCCTGAGAGAGAAAAACCTATGTGAGGTTCAACACCACTTCGTGGATCCAAGCTTCACGTTCAACACCACTCCCCTCCGACTCGACCCAACTCTTGCAGCCTGAGGCTCAACCCCTGGACCTGCACCCTTCCCTCCAGGTCCTCGTGGTGGGGTCCCAGGTGGTGACCCACCCTCTCCCACAATCCTCTCCCCCCCCCTCTCTCTCCCCGCCCCCCCCCCTCCTCCTCCGCCCCCTGCCCTCTCCTCACCACCCCGTAGCCACCCACGCCACGCACACCACACACCACGTGATTGATCAAGTTCGCGACGCGACGACTGAGAGATGGTTGGGGAAAGGGGAAGAAGGGGCCTATAGGGTTGATAACCTGAACCTGACAACACAGTGGTGCCGAAACAATCTCTCTCTCAACAAAAGAAAAACTAAAGAAGAGCTCAGAGTGGGAGAGGAGAGGAGGAGAGAGGAGCCGGACCCCCTCACCATCAGTGGTTCCACCGTAGAGTCTTTAAGAGTTTTTAAGTTCCTCACATCACACTAACCCGAGGAACCTGAACGAAGTCCACGCCGTCCACGGTCTCCAAAAGTCCAACACGTCTTTCTTTTTTCCAGAAGGAAGAAAAAGTTTTTGGCATGGACCAGGGGGCTGCTGGCTTTCTCAGGGGGACGACTGAGAGACTCCCTGACGGGGACTGGGACGTGGCACGTACGGGAGAGCGCGCACTTACCGCAGACGAGCGCTACAGCGGGCATGTACGTACGTGCCTCTACCCTCTCTGTCCTCTCCCCTCCATCGATCGACATCGACAAGCTGTACAAACAAATCAAGAATCAAAAAGAATCAGACCCCACCCCCCCCACCCCCACCCAACCACGGCTGGTTCCAGCTGCATCTGGCAGGCAGCCTTATCGCAGCCTTAAGGCCGAACTCACAGACAGGACTTTTTTTTCCCAGCACCCACCAGACCAACACTAATGGGTCCTAGCCCCTGCTGCCTGACTGCTGTGCTCCCAGTACTTTTGGACTACAATCTTTTTTTGCATAACAATGCCTGCTGCTTCTGTGTTTGCACATTATTATATTTATTATTATTATTATTATTATATATACTCTGTTGTCGTGTATTATTTAATATTAGTAATTTAATTAAATAATTAAATATAATATTATAATATTTCAATGTGTGTATATATATATTTTTTTTTATTTATCTTGTATGTTGCTGTGAGGATGTTGTGGAGCCAAGACCAAAGAATTTTACTCCTTGTATTTGTACCTGGATGTAACAATAAAAGGAATCTAATCTAATCTAATCTAATCTATAAGCCATGTTTGACATTGATGAATGATAGGCGAATTGTTACTTGCAGAGTTTGCATTTCACTTTTTTGGCATCATGTTTTACATGCTCAAAATGCTCTCATACTTTGGATTTTCTCTCAGATATATTTTAATAACAACTAATCTATTTCTTAATAGAACACCAATCGTTATGCTACAAGGCGCACGTCGCGAACAAATAGTTCCACTCTCGTAGCTACACTCTCCCGAATGAATAGTTCCACTCTCGCATTTTTTCATGCTGTGACAATTCAACCAATTAAAATTTTGTCTGCTGATCAACTCATGGTTTAGTCAACTATTTGGGGGCAGCCTTAGAAAACGTATCACTCAGTGTTGAAATGCAAGTGGCGATGGGTGGGAAACACAAGACATGGCACAACTCACAGAAGGTACATAAACACATTCCTTATAGTGCTTAATATGACAAAATTATTTCTCCTTACCCCAGTACACACAAACACATAATAATGTGCATACAGTGTGTGTGTGTGATGGTATTCACATACTGTAGTTATTTATTTCCTTTGACTTTACATCTATAGTATGTCTTTGGTATTTCATGTCATGATCAACTTCTGGCTTTGTGCTCCTCAGGTAAACTGCAACGGGTTCACCATTGAGGATGAGGAACTCTCCCACTTGGGCTCAGCGGTGTTTCCAGAGTAAGAACAAGGTTTCATCCAAGTTACTTCCATCTAATCATCAGAGTAGCATCACTTTAAGCAGGTCTTTTTTTTTTTTAAGGATTACCATTTACACTCTTATAGTGGTGTTCAAATAAATAGCAGTGCGTTAAAAAAAGTGAATGAAGTGCTAATATTTTTAAATAGCTTTTAGTTCCATATTTCTAATGTAGTAGAAACATTACACATTCAATTCCAAATCAAAGCATTAACAAATTTGATCAAGTCTGCGTTACTTTTCCTTTTACAGGAAGCAAAGAAAAGGATTATTAATCTGTTCAAAAAAATACCAGTGTCGACATTTTTCTCTTCAAACTCAAACACTTATAAACTGAAGAAATTTTTCAAGATTTAACTTCACTTTAAATTACTGAACTAATATTTAGTTGCATAACCATTGTTTTTGATAACTGCTGCGCATCTGCGTTGCATCGAGTAAACCAACTTCTGGCACCTAGAAACCGGTATTTCAGCCCAGGATGAACAAACTACATTCCACAGTTCCTGTGAATGTTTTAGTTTTGCTTCAGAAACTGCATTTTTAATGTCACCCCACAAGTTTTCAATGGGGTTGAGGTCGGGGGATTGAGCTGGCCACTCAATTACCTTAATCCTTTCTGTCTGGAAACAAGATGTTGCTCGCTTACTCGTGTGTTTGGGGTCGTTGTCTTGTTGAAGCACCCATTTCAAGGGCATTTCCTCTTCGGCATACGGCAACATAATCTCTTCAAGTATTTTGATGTATTCAAACTGATCCATGATCCCTGGTATACGATAAATAGGCCCAACACCGTAGTGTCCCCATACCATGATTTTTGCGCCACCATGCTTCACTGTCTTCACAGTGTACTGTGGCTTGAATTCAGTACCCGGGGGTAGTCTGACGTACTGTCGACGACCACTAGACCCCAAAAAAACTATTTTACTCTCATCACTCCACAGAATGTTACGCCATTTCTCTTTGGGCCAATCGATGTGTTCTTTGGCAAATTTGAACCGATTCTGCACATGCCGTTTTTTCAACAATGGTGCTTTACGGGGGCTTCTTGCTGATAGCTTAGCTTCAATCAAACATCTTCTGACTGTAACAGCACTTACAGGTAATTTTAGATCATCTTTGATCTTTCTGGAGGTGATGATTGGCTGAATCTTTGCCATTCTGACTATTCTTCGGTCCGTTTTAACAGTAGTTGCTCGTTTTCTTCCGCGTGTTTCGGGTTTTTGTTGCCATTTTAATGCATTTGATATCTTTTTAGCTGAGCATCCTATAATTTGCTGCACTTCTTTATACGTTTTTCCCTCTCCAATCAACTATTTAATCAAATTACGTTATTCCTCCGAACAATGTTTGGAACGGCCCATTTTACTTAGCAATTCAGAAGGAAATATATTTTATAACAATATGTGAAACATTTGCTTCTCTTCTTCCTTAATAAAAGACATTAATGACACCTGTTTTTTTACATAATGAATGAATTCTCTAATTAAACTCCACACTGCTATTATTCTGAACACGCCCCTTTCAATGAATGAGTCAATTACTCTGAACAAGCAGCGTGCATGTCATGACAGTTGGGTCTGTTGTTTTTCTATTACACTACTACATCTACAAGTAAATTATTTGCCATTCAGAAATATCACTACTACTAATAACAGTGGTTCATCAGGGTACTGATGTTGTACTGCTATTTTTTTTAACACAACTGTATGTATTCACGCGCTGTCAAATGGCATCCTCCATGCCAACCTACTGAATTTTACCACATTCACGTCACAAATACAAATGGCTGCTAACAAGCATGAGCAATGCTAATGTGTTAAATGCAAGCATTGATGTGTGGAACATAAAATTTGACTGGAGTTGACAACAGCAGAACCCTTATCCCCATAGTTATAACAGTACTTAATTATAAATCAGACTAAAATGTGATACTGGTGGGCTGCTGAATGGCTCATTCAGTTAAGGCACCACACTGCGGTGTATGGATGCGCCTTACGGCCTCGGATGAAATCCAGACCGTGCCAGTGCCGACTATGGCCAGTAGCTTCATATGGCGATTGCGTCACCCAGGGAATGGGAAGGTTCAGTCAGATAGGGTTCCGTGTGCATTGCTAACTAGCGACCCCTGCTGCTCGATCAGGGTGCCCATAGATTGCAGTCAACCGCATATGAAAGCTCCCTCCTCCAACTCCGCAGACTACAGCTAAGCTCACATAGACAGGTGTGAAAAGAAGCAGCTGGCGACACCACATGTTTTGGAGGAGAGCTGTGAATGTCTACACTCTCAAATTGGCAGTGGGGTTTGCGCCTGCCCTTCCATATTGGGGGGGATTGGATATGCTCAGCCCAGTGTTGGGCGCCATTAAATTCAATTTAATAAAAAAATTTTTTTTTTTTTAATGTGATACTGGTGAACCTGATTCTCCCAAGTAGAAAATTACTGGAGGATTGTTGATGATTCCATTTCCATTTGATTTCAATTGGAAAGTGCTGGTGAAGCTTCAATCTAGTATACATTGATTTTCTGTTTGACAATGAGGCCAGGAGCTTGCATGGTTGCATTCGTGTTTGCATGGCTGTTTGGAAAACCTACTTTCAGTGTGCTTAGTGCAGTAATCAATACAGGAGTTATTAGCTGACAGGAGCTGTTTCAGAGGTAGCCTGTGACATTTAGCAGATTTCACAAGGTTTCATTGCCTGTTGACAACGAACTGTTGAACTGTTGTTGTGGTTGTGTCCACGGTTTGTTGGAAGAAGTGTTGATGACTGGAGCTTAGAGCAGGAGCACCGAATTAGATGACCAATGTGTCAATGAAGGGATTTTTTTTTGTCTCTCTCGCTCTCCACTTTCTAGTGTTGCTCTGATGAACCACAGCTGTTGTCCAAACGTCATCGTCACGTACAAAGGGATTGTCGCTGAGGTGCGAGCTGTCAAAGAGATCAACCCAGGGGATGAGGTGAGTAGGGGTCAGGGAATGGACAAAGGGGACCCCACAGACACAGAGATGAGGATATGAGGACTTTATTTACGTTAATGTTAAAATGGGGGGTGCTATGTATAAAAGGGCTACAATTGCTACACAGTTCACCCGATATGTATGTAAAAACCCTCAGATTAAAGCTGAAAGTCTCCACTTTAACCTCATAGTCACTGTTCCATTTCAAATCCAATGTTCTGGAAACAGAGCCAAAACAACAAAACTTGTGTCACTGCCCTCAAACTTTTCATCCCCACTGTATATAAAATTCATATCAGTTGTGATTGATTTTCCTTGAAGAAAAACTAAAATATGTAAAACATACAGTGCAGTCCAAAAGTATTTGGACAGTGACAGATTTTTTGGTTGTTTTGGCTCTGTGGCTCTGTACCATTTAAAATCATCAGGATTTGAAATGGTACATTGACTATGAGGTTAAAGTGCAGATTTTCAGCTTTAATTTGAGGGTGTTTACATCCATATCAGGTGAACCGTTTAGCAAATGTAGCCCTTTTTATACATAGTCCCCCCATTTTAGGGGACCAAGAGTAATTGGACAAATTAACAAACTTAAATAAGTTACCATATTTAATATTTGGTTGCATGTCCTTTGCATGCCATGGTTTCCTAATGTCTGTCACCCAACAACATCAAAAGACTCTTGATATTGGGATGGCAGGTATGGCTTGGTGGGGCATGCCCCATACCTATACAGCACCGAGGGTTTGGCACGCCGAGAGTTTGGCAGAAGTAACCACAATGACCACAGACTCTCAGCCCTTAAAAACATTACATTATGCATGTTCTGACCTCATGTAACCACACAGAATTAACATACAACTTCACACATCCACACAATAAAACCCCCAAACATGGGTTATTTTGCCGTTTTTCTCCTTCTGCTTCTGCTGCTTCTTCTTCTTCTTCCTGCCTACCCAGAAACCCTCACTACCTCCCTGCCTCCGTACCCTCAAACAATAATTCTCGCCATTGGGTAACAACATTGCATACCTGCTCTCCCATGCTTATCGCCCAATAAAAACGCTTCAAACTAATGTTTTTTAATGTTAATATAACTAATGGCTTGGTGTTTTTCAAGAAGCTACTAATGTTTAGAGTTGCTATCTCTCACACAGAGGATTGGGGGTTCGAGCCTAGCAGAGCACAAGTTTATTTTCGACAAAAACAATGTGCAACTGTTAAATACTTTTCATTTATTAGACTGTTATTATTTTCACATTAACAAACGTATTTTTATTTCAAAGGCAAAAGACATTTCCAATATTAACTGTTCAATGTTTCACTTGTATTTCATTTGTACTACAGCGAAATGGTGAAAGTCAGACGACACCACTTCAAGTAGCGTTATGCAGTATGGAAGTGTTCCATTTACTGTGACAAATGGCCTATAGCCTATATCACGTGTCTAAAGCCCTTTGGTGTACTGGTTACCATCCAGTCTTAGTATTTGAGAGACCAGGGTTTTATCCTCGCTTGGTAGCCTACTAAAGTGTCATTTCATTTTGGACTCAAACGGTGTGCACATGTTCTGGTTTTCTCATACAAGAATGTTTTTTTTATTGCAAAGGCAAAGGCATGTTCACAATATTAACTGTTCACTTGTAGCCTGTTGGTTAAACAATTCAGTCACTGGACACCACGGCATGCAATAGCTTATGGGAACGGGTATCCCATGGCCCTTTGTCAAGCAAAGACAAAAGTTTTAACGCAGAATATCATCTGGTTAACATCGCGTTGTTGCATTAATGTAAAAAATAACTGTGCCATTGGCTACATGTTTTCATCTCACACAAATGCCAACAAAAAAATTTGTCTGTGTGGAGCCTACGCTGTGCTCTTGCGATCATGACTGACTCACTGTGGAAAACGAACCTCAACGTTCACCTCGGCCAACATTTCTTTATTATGTCTTCATTCATTTCTTCACTTCAGCTCTGTTCGGTTTATCCTTTTCACACAAAACACGTCACCATAAAATGAACTACTAGAAAAATTTTGAATTTATGATAATACATTAAGAATTGATGATTACTATAAGCTGCAATCCCTTAAGAGATCGGATTTATAAACCGCCAAACATATCCATTTCATGGTTAGTCACTTAAAAAAATTACAATAGCCTCCGATCATGGCTCTAGTCTACGCTACTCTGCAAACAATGTCCAGCCATCTTCTATATCACGTCTTTCCAGTGGTTGGCGCACGCGAGCGCAGCACATTCACATTAACAAACATATTTTTTTTGCAAAGGCAAAAGACGTTTCCAATGTTTCACTTGTACTACAGCGAAATGGTGAAAGTCAGATGACACTTCATTAAAAGTGGTTGCAGCAAGCTACATTAACCTCAGTCAATGTAGCTTACTGCAAACACTTAATTATAATAATAATAAGAAGAAGAAGAAGAATAATCTTTGGTATGCTACTTTCTTAGTAGTATCTATAGATTTTTTTCTGGCTAAGATTTCTGGGAAATATGCGTTGTCCAATTAAGCTTGTTAGCCAACGTTAGTTTTGCCAGAGAAACGTCAGTCAGCTGTTAGTCCGGTAGCAGGTACAAGCTAGGCTACTACGAAGCGAATCAACATCCCTTATACATCCATTGCACTACAGAAAACTAAACTAAACCTAGCTACATGGTCCGGTACAAAAACATTTCCCACAGCCAACGTTAGGCTACACTACCGGGGAAAAAAACTGCAAAGGAATTCTGCTGTGCTTATGAACTCGGCAGCTCATAGCCCAGACATGGAAGCTTGGAGTTACGCATCCGGCAAGCCAGTGTTGAATAGCCTAACGTTAAATGTATTTCTATAGAGGCTGCCGCGTTAGCTCAACGGTAAAAGCGCTGACTTTCAGCCGAGCGTGGCCGGCGCCCAGTGGAAGCCGGGGAGGGGCTCGGAGAGAATCGCTGCGCACGGGGACCTAGGGCGTGTCACGGTCAGGAGCTCGCGGAGCTACGCCCTGTAGAGGACATGGCCACGAGCTCCACAACTAATACCGATTGACGGGGTTGTGTAGCAGTGGTTCTCTAGCGGTTGCTACATGGGGGGGAATTGAATTAGAATAGGGGTTCAATTGGCTACCAAATTGGGAGAAAAAGGGAAAAAATCAGAAACAAATTAAAAAAAAAAAAAAAAAAAATGTATTTCTATAGAATACTAATTGGCTTATTTTAATACTGTATTTCCTTATTGTACTTATGCAAACTATTTAGACTGTACTAATTAAGCTCTTTAGGCTCATGTCTTTCTTTCAGCTAGAATGTGTTTGCGTCTACCATAATTGTGCATGCATGTCTCTATATAGACTTGGTTCATTAATTTACATGCTTCTTCATGATCCATAGCTCAGGGCGTGCTGTTCATTGTATTTCATTACACATTAAATACTGCTCATCTACAAACTCTTCTAATGTAATTGTGGGCTATCGGTAATAGGATAACTTCTCATTCTTGTCAGTAGAAGGCGTTATGGTTACGCGAATGTCTGCATGCATTTTTTTGGAATGCATGTATTCTGTATGCATGTCTCTCTCCATGTCATTATCTTCATGCATTATTCATCATTAATTAGCTACCAAAAATAAGTGATTTTAAAAAACGTCTTCGACATAAAAAAAAAACCAAGTTACTCACGCATAGACTACAGAGCACTGTCTATAAGTCCTTAATTCCAACTTGCAAAAACTAGGCCTGCCTTTAAAAGTATTGATATCAAAATGTGGCCAAGTTACAACTAACAATATTGCCTATCGTAGCTCACACTAAATAAACTAGCTCTATTCCAAAGCAATGCTATCCAAACTTTCTTAAATAATTTAATGCAACTTGGCCCTGTGTTTCTTCATCTTACCATCTAAGAGAATGTGGTCAATGAAATTGTATGTGCCACATCAAACCTCAAAATGAAAATAATTTATAGTGGAAATACTCTGATTCAGATGTGTTGCACTTAGAAATTAAACAGAAAAATTACTACACTATAGGGCATGTTTGAACAATTGTCTGCATCCACTGCTTTGGGTCTATGAAAAGCACAGAATGAATAAAATTTATTATTATTATTATTATGTACAGTTGTGTTAAAAACAATAGCAATAGAACATCAGTAACCTGATGAACCACTGTTATTAGTAGTAGTGATATTTCTGCATGGCAAATAATTTACTTGTAGATGTAGTAGTGTAATAGAAAAACAACAGACCCAACTGTCATGACATGCACGCTGCAGTAATTGACTCATTCATTAAAAGGGGCATGTTAAAAATAATAGCAGTGTGGAGTTTAATTATAGAATTCATTCATATTGTGAAAAAACAGGTGTCATTAATTGTCCTTTATTAAGGAAGAAGAGAAGCAAATGTTTCACACATTGTTATAAAATAGATTTTCTTCTGAATTGCTAAGTAAAATGGGCCGTTCCAAACATTGTTCGGAACAACGTAATTTGATTAAAAAGTTGATTGGAGAGGGTAAAACGTATAAAGAAGTGCAGCAAATTATAGGATGCTTAGCTAAAAAGATCTCAAATGCTTTAAAATGGCAACAAAAACCCGAAACACGCGGAAGGAAACGAGCAACTACTGTCGAGGAATAGTCAGAATGGCAAAGATTCAGCCAATCATCACCTCAAGAAAGATCAAAGATTATCTAAAATTACCTGTAAGTATGCAAAAGAAATTTGCCAAGAAACACATCGATTGGCCCAAAGAGAAATGGCGTAACATTCTGTGGACTGATGAGAGTAAAATTGTTTTTTTTTGGTCTTGTGGTCATTGACAGTACGTCAGACGACCCCCGGGTACTGAATTCAAGCCACAGTACACTGTGAAGACAGTGAAGCATGGTGGCGCAAAAATCATGATATGGGGACACTACGGTGTTGGGCCTATTTATCATATACCAGGGATCATGGATCAGTTTGAATACATCAAAATACTTGAAGAGATTATGTTGCCGTATGCTGAAGAGGAAATGCCCTTGAAATGGGCAACAAGACAACGACCCCAAACACACGAGTAAGCGAGCAACATCTTGGTTCCAGACAAAAAGGATTGAGGTAATGTAGTGACCAGCTCAATCCCCCGACCTCAACCCCATTGAAAACTTGTGGGGTGACATTAAAAATGCAGTTTCTGAAGCAAAACGAAAAAATTCACAGGAACTGTGGAATGTAGTTTGTTCATCCTGGGCTGAAATACCTGTTTCTAGGTGCCAGAAGTTGCAACGCAGATGCACAGCAGTTATCAAAAACAATGGTTATGCAACTAAATATTAGTTCAGTAATTTAAAGTGAAGTTAAATCTTGAAAAAGAAATTCAGTTTATACAGTGTTTGAGTTTGAAGAGAAAAATGTCGACACTGATATTTTTTTGAACAGATTAATATTCCTGTAAAAGAATAACGCAGACTTGATAAAATTTGTTTGGAATTGAATGTGTAATGCCATATGTACGCTATTTTCTAGGTAAAAATATTACTGCATTTATTCTGCATTTATTTATTCATCCTCCTTTCTCTATAGTACATGATGTTTCTTGATATAAATGTCTGTTTGTGAATTGTAAAGAAATCTGTAGCAGCAGTTAACATTTTAAAACCTGTACATTTTCTAAAGTGAACTTGTCAACAAAGTACAACCATATCCTTTCTGGAGTGTAATTATTCATAAACTGTTAAAAACATTAATTTAAATCATATGTTGTTCCATGAGGCACAATCTCTTCCCATGCTAAGATGAAGTTGCATTAAATAATTTAGGAAAGTTTGGATAGCATTGCTTTGGAATAGAGCTAGTTTATTTAACGTGAGCTACGAAAGGCAATATTGTTAGTTGTAACTTGGCCACATTTTGATATCAATACTTTTAAAGGCAGGCCTAGTTTTTGCAAGTTGGAATTAACAGCGCTCTGTAGGCTAGCGTGAGTAACTTGGCTTTTTTTTTACGTCAAAGACGTTTTTTTTATCAGATCTTATTTTCTCGTATAACCTCTTTGCATTTGAATGGATCTCTATGGGAATTGGGGGGTGGGGACAAGATTAAGCTGTAAATTACACTGGAACAGTATGTAATACATGGTTGGCTAAATGGCTGTAAGTCATCAAGGGTCTGCATTATCAAACCATCACTCTGCTGCGGGATATGCAGTAGATCTCAATCGATCACTTTACAGATTTTTTCTTCTGGCTTATTTTTTCATAGAGTTTAAAATCTGCACTTTAACCTCATAGTCACTGTTCCATTTCAATTCCAATGTGCTGTCACTTGTCCAAATACTTTTGGGCTGCACTGTAATTGTCTGTCCCATCTGTTGATTCATCCATGATCACACGTATGCTTTCAGTTGTTTTGATCAAAAAGCTGAATTGCCCAGATGTTTGTTATGCGCCTGCTTAAAAATGTACATTTTCTACTTTTTCTAGTGAAATATTAGCATCTGTTAAGTCTTGAATGGCATCCAGCCATAGCTGAAGGCTGTTTTTTCCCTTGCTGATTGTGAAAGAGCGGCCGTTCTCAATCACATTAAACGGACAGCATAAATAGTATCAAAAACTAAATTTATTTTACAACCACAAACAGGCATATCATCTTTACCTGGTGGATTCTCTCCACACAGTAGCATACACAGGTTATATACTGGCCACATGCTCTGATTGTCAAGACGCCACACCTGTGGGCTGCTGCTACAGACACAATTAACCAATTAACACCTAACACTGAAGGGATTAACAGGACAATGGTTGAGCTGGGTGCAACTGATGATCAGTACTAACTATTGAAATGGGAAAACAAAAACACAACACATTTAACTTTAAAATGAGCCCCCCCCCCCCCCCCCCCCCCCCCCCCCCAGTCCAAGTAGTGAGGGCGCTCCCTCACACTGATAGATGATTCCCCCTGTTACTTAACTTTTAATATTATTTGGAAGTGACTCATGTCTTTCTATTCCAGGTTTCCACCAGCTACATTGACCTCCTCTATCCAACAGAGGATAGGAATGAGAGATTGAAAGATTCCTACTTTTTTACCTGCGATTGCAAGGAATGCAAAACCAAAGCCAAGGTAACACTGAGAGCAAAACATTAATAAACCCTATTAGCTGAAGTCTCAACTTAACCATTACTGTGTAACTATCTCCATCTAGTATATTGTTGAAAAGAACAACTGGTATAGTTTATGTATCTACAGTACATGTCTTTCTCTGAGTATTAATAACAAGAAACTATGTTTTAAGTGAAAAGTTTGGCTTGGTCAAAAGCCACAAAAGACAGGAAATTCAAATGAGCACCACCGAGCCAAACGTCAGCTCTACACTATCAGGGATTTCCAGTACTCCATTACCTATAACTAGGGATGGGCTTTGTTTAATTTTTTACCGATACCGGTGCTAAAACAATAAGCTACATTCGAAATGGTACTGGTGCCTGAGCAAAATCCTTCTTTAAAATAAAGAGCAAAGGACGACAATAAAGATGCAAATCTTTTTTTGCAAAGACATTTGACAATTCAAATGTATCCTATTGGTCACCAAATGGTTCATTATATTGGACTTGTTCCCCTCTTCCTATTGTTTTTAAGAATGTCTGAATCCTTTGGGGTAAAATACAGCCATACATTCGACAGTTTCACTTTTGAATTTTGATTGCAGAATTGACGTTAGCTAGCTTGCTAATGGTATATGTGGTCACTGACTGAGCTGTCGTTAAATAGTATTAGGCAGCTCATGCATTGTATTTTAAAGTGGAACAGAAATCTGCGTTGGATTCCCTATGGTATGGGAACCGGTGCCATTGCAATATGTTACTAGGTTCAGTACCCAACCAGGCAGCTTGGCTAGAGAGCTGTAAAGCCCAAGCTCTTACTATTGTAGCTGATTATAGCCTACTTGTAGCTGGAAAGATTAAAAGTGCCCTGACACAGCACATTTAACATGGGCAATTTTGCTAAGTCATGTTTTAAATCTCTGCATGTAATGGGTTTATGATGGTTCGGAGATTCAAACGCAAAGGTGGGGAGATCAGAACAAGTTGCTCACAACCGTGAGGACCACAAATGAGGGGGAGAGAAATAATAAAGGAAGAAAGAAAAGACAGAAAACTAATTCCTTAAGGCTAACAGCCAAAACGAAAATAAACCCACAAAAATGGGCTAACGAGAAAACTAATAAATAACAACTAAATCTCCCGGACACAAATAAAGACACAAGAACGGGAAACTTTGTAAACAAAAGAAGTAAAACCAAAACGAAAGTAAAAAAGAAAAACTCTCCTAGAGAACAGAAAAGTGCTAAATAGATAGTGCAGAACGGTACCAGGAGGAAAAATAAATCCTATACCCGATTAAGTAGCTAACTAGCAAGTCCCCCCTGAACATAAACAATGTTTAATATCAGGATGTCGCTAGTAACCTGGCTATACCTGGCTCGAATGTAATGTCGTAAGACAATGAAGCATCAGAGAAGCGGAAGTGAGAAACTTAAGTACCCTGCAGGTAGAAGCGCAGGTGAAAACAATAATGAGGACGGCAAACCACAGCCACAAGCCAATTGTGCAAGCTCGTAATTATTATGATAGATGCTAAAGGACGAAAAGGCTGGTGTTACCCTACCCTCTTCTTTTGTGGCTGACAAAGGGCCGGTTTATGCAAATTACATTGTTCAAAATTATTTTACAGGAGCCCAGTAATGACGTCGGAACTTGAACCAATTCTGAATATAACCTATAGTCTGGTGATTTTTTTATTTTTATGCCACAACAAAAAAATGGGAGGTAGTACTGAGTTTATATTTTACCAGCACATAAGTATCATGCAACTCTGCACATCAATGCTAAAAGTAGGTAAACTCTGATTTCTATGTCATGGGACCTTGAATGAAATCGATCCACTTTTGGCACAGAATTGGATATTTTGGAAGGGCGTGCAGTGATTTAACAGCCTGACAGCCGGGAATAGAACATGTTTTAAGAGCCATTGCTAGCTATGTATGTTAAATCGTGAATTTAACCAAGTTTCACTATATGAAAACGGCAGAACAAATCTTTCCCATATTTGTTTTATGGCAATATATTGCTTAGATTAGTTGATCTGGCTTGGTAATTGGTGCTAAAACGGCGGAGATTATTGATGGCTGAAATTTGGGTTTTAACGTGTAAGCAAACCAAAACCAGACTTAGTATCTCATGAAGAACCTACACACACATACCGTATGTAATCTAAGTACAGCCTACTTTTTATCCTATTGTGTTGGAAACAGGAGCAGGGTTTTATTTACTGGTATCAATTCTCTTTCTCCGTTCGTCTCTACAGGATAATGAAAAAATGAAAGTTCGTAAGCTGAGCACACCCCCAGAGCCCGAGGCCTTCTGGGATATGGTGAGGTATGCCAGGAACGTCATCGAGGATTTCCGGAGAGCCAAGCACAGCAAGAATATCCTTGTCAGATCTGGATTGTTGAAAAGTGTGCCGTGTTTAGGGTTACCTGGGAGCCAAAAAGTTTGGTGGTAGGAGCTTCAGCATTATGCGAATGGATTGGCACCATTTATAGGAAATATACTTCAGATATTCAACCTTAATATGTTTTCTGCCTATTTGATATGGTTTGAACAGGGGTTCCTGCCTCGTTCCCTGTGACCCTGTGGGCCAGGGTTAAGAACACTTGTTTTCTTATTCTGCAGAAGAAGCAGCACAGAACCATCTAGATCAGTGGTTCTTAACCTTATTGGAGGTACTGAACCCTGCAAGCTTCATCAGTGCATTCACCGAACCCTTCCGACAAAAACGGCTCGACATTGCTAGTGTGAACCGTATACTGTGTGTGTCTTGACCCCTGCCGAACCCCTGAGACTGACTCAACGAACCCCTGGGGTTCGATCGAACCCAGGTTAAGAACCACTGATCTAGATTATTTTATAATTATTTAAACATTAAATGTTGCACTTCATGATGTGGACATGACAAAAGAAAATCACTGCAGAATTGAGAAGTATGAAATATAATGGCAGTCTTTTTTATGTATAAATGTGGTTCTCAATGTGGGGTTAAGTATGTCCAATTCCCATCCTAATCTGGAATATCCAGTTGACTTTGTAGCCATGTTCAAGCATGATCCTTCACTGCTAACTTGAGAGAGTGAAGACAACCACATTTCTTCTGCGAAACGCATGGTGTCACCAGCCTGCTTCTTTTCACAATGCACCCCTCAGCCAAGCTTGCATAGTAGAAAGACATCTCATATATGGCTTTTACATAAAGTCCACGGGCACTTTATCAACCAATGGGGGTCGCTAGAGAGCGATGAAAAGCGGACCCCTAATAGACTGAACCCTCTCATACCCTGTGCAACACATTCACCAATTGTGTTGCCCTATTGGCACTGGCACGGTCCTGATTTGATCCGAGACTGCAGCTCATCCATACACCACAGCATGGTGCCTTATCTGAATGAGCCATATTATCTGAATATGAGTGCATATTCTTGTAATAAAATAAACTTTGAGGTTTACAAAGAATATATATTATTGATCCATCATTCATCCTGAGATTTGCGTTAGGCACCGGTTAGGAACAATACACAAACATGTCATTTTATTTTGGCACTACGGTAGTAAAGTGACAGCTAGAGACATTCCCTTCCCAGAGGTATTTTAAAGCAAACTCTTGACCCCAGGAACAGGATGGCGGTTGGTTTTGGCTATGGTTCTGAGGTTGATGTTGGTGGCGATTGCGCAAGGTTTTTATAAAACAATCTTTTAATTTTGTTACTTTTTGTGGAGTGCAGTTAGGATTCTGTTTGGAGAATACAGGTGTTTTACCCCACTTCCTTTTTATTTATTTTGGGATTAATATATATTTTTCTACTGGACTACCTGCCCACATGGGTGTGGGACTTTGTTTTGTTTGTCTTCATAACTCCCTTCACATACAGTTTTACACTTCAAACAGTACTACGTTGGACCCTAGCAGAGAACCAAACATTGTAAACGTTTGTTGTAACGTTTGCTAACTCAACCATGTGCTTGTAATGTAAATACTACGTCGCAATGTTTAAATCGCTGTGATCTGTGGAAGCTTTCTGTGTGGCAGTGAAGATCACCCAAATGTTCATAAGCGACAGTGTTTGACAGTGTAGCGACAGTGAGCTTGCCCTTGCAGAAAGCGGAACTGGTCACAATGAACGCCTGAATACATAGGGAACTGCAATCTCCACCCCCTCCGGGGAGCCAGGCAGTGCGAAAACGCCTCTGTCAAAACTTGTTACGCCGACTCTCTTACACGTCAGGGGAAACCGAAACGCTAGAATGGGCCTCTGACTCACCCTCCAGTCCAGACACCAGCTGTGTCACACTAGTTTTCTGAGCTTAGAGAAGGCTGTTTTATTTTTAGCGACATTGAACCTTGTCATATTTGGGAGGAAAAAATCAGATTGAAGCATTACCATTTGTACTAATACTAACTCTAACATTACATTACAGTCATTTAGCATGAAGCAAACTCTGTAGACTATATCCATTTGAGGATTTTCATAAGTTAAATGGATGTTAGTTAATTCCCACAGTTGCAGGATACATTTTTTATTAACTGGTTTTGTAAATAGATTTTTATGTTGCACAAATATGACTAACCGCCTACCTGGGTGTCACAGGGTGCAACAGTCATTATATAGATTTTTTTTTTTTACAAAAACATTTTAGGTTGTATATTTTGGGATTTTAGCTTTATTGGAGAGTACAGTGTAGAGAGGCAAGACAAATGTGAGCGACAGAGAGTGCCTATTCTGAGGTAAACTTTCGCTTGAGTTTTAAGAATGGGAGGACTGAATGTAGTGCCGTGGTAGTAGTCTCCCCCAAGATCATTTTCTAGAAAATCTTAGGCATGTTTGAAGTTTTTGAGGTGTGTGCCCCCCCTTAAGGTTAGTTAGTAAATGCGTATGTAACTTTAGACTCACAAAATTCTGGTCTTAGATGCTTAACGTAGGTAAGAGAAGGAATATTGGTTCTTGTGCTGCTATTTCATTAAGTTTTTTCAGACTATTTTGGTCCCAAAATAAGATGTGCCTTCTCCTGGGGTAATGTTGGATTTTGGCGACTTTTCAGTAAAAATTGTATTGGACCTTAAGTACGGCCAGCCCGCCGTGCACCCTGGTCCCAGGGTGTGACCTCCAAAGACCAAGCTACTGGAACCCACAGCACCTGTGTGATGGACACAGTGCAGGGAAACGACAGGCAGCCGAGTCGGTTGGGACTGCTCCCTCTCACCCTTATTTTAGATGATGTCTGTTTTTATTGTAGCAACCACATACTATTTTAATAATGCTATAAGCTCCATAATTTTTGTGCTCAACGTTGAGTAGCAACCAAAATGTTCAGTGTGGTTTGAGTGGGCGCCCGAGATCTTTCCTTGACTCTACAGTACCCCCTAGTGAGCTGTTGGAGATGTGTGAGCTTAGCCTGGATAGGATGGGCAGCATCTTCGAGGACACCAATGTGTACATGCTGCACATGATGTACCAGGCCATGGGCGTGTGCCTTTACCTGGAGGACTGGGACGGAGCTATGACTTATGGGGAAAAGATCATCAAACCCTACAGGTAATGCCTGGCACCCTACGTAGCAGGTATCACAACCCCACACCTGTCATCCACAGCGTCTTACAACAACATGTAAAATGGCAATTAGTACAGTAATGTAATACAGGTATAAGTAAAATGCACGGAAATATATTTTGTTACAAAAGACCTCCCCAATAAATGTGTCTATGTACAAACCCAAATTCCAAAAAAGATCTGGAGCAGCAGCCCACAAATTGCGTACAGAAGGGGTTAAAAGCATTGAGAGTAATCGCTTCTCTTTATACTGTAGACTTCACCAGAGTTCATCAAGGTGTAGTATCATGTGCAACTTAGTGTGCTGTGCAAGTATTCGTATAATGGAAAATATTATGCAGTTTTTACAGAAAACTCCAAACTAATTAAAAACATGGTTGAAATTATCATAAATAACTGTTGGTTGTTCAGAAACGGACACTTTGTGGTTTTTAAGGTGGAAGCATTTGTACGCGTACATTTACCGAAACCTCACACGTGCTGGTACGGATCATGTGACTTGTCTTCTTTCCATAGCATGCACTACCCTGCCTACTCTCTTAATGTGGCCTCCATGTACCTGAAGCTGGGGAGACTGTATTTGGGATTAGAGAAGAAGTCTACGGGAATAAAGGCCTTAAAGAAGGTAACAACAAAGGTCTTCTATCCATGGTGATTTCACAGTTTGTCTGCAAAACCACCTCAATTGTCTAAAAGTACACAAGGATTGTGCTTCATTTCTCAAATAGAGGTGCAGGTGCAGGCTTTTAAGTAAAGTAAAAGTAATTGTGAACAGTGCAAAGAGATCACCCATGTCTGATAATGCAATGTACCTAAATGCTCAGGGCCTCAGGATTTGCTGCTTTTCTCGAAGTTGGCTCTGATTTATTCAGTTGGAGTAATTAATCAAGTGCTCTGTGAAAGCTATCTTAGAAACGTGTAGCATCAGGTCCTCATTGACTTACTCATCCATCACTGTTCAAAGGGACTTCAGGCCCATGGCCCTCCCTCAGGTTGAGTGCCCTGCTGGAAAATCTGAGCGTCTTTACACCTCAGCATGTTTTGGAGCGCATATAGCTCATGTTCACAAGAAAAGACATTGAGGTCCTAAAAAGCAGCATAGTTATAGGAGTAGCTCAGTAAAACAATACTATGCTGTGCTTTTTATTGCAGGTGAATTCCACACTTCTTTTTTTACAAACCTCAATATACATGTTCATATAAATTTGCTATCAGGCCTAGAAATGTCAGTGTGCTGATATTGTTAATCAAATAGAGGCTTGGTACGTGGTGTCCACTGAGCGTTTTCAAGTGTGACGCTAACTACACTGCTCAAAAAAATTAAGGGAACACTTAATCATCACAGTATAACACCAAGTCAGTTAAACCAAACCGGTCATGCTGGATGATGTTGCAGGCAGCATAACATTCACCACGGCGTCTCCGGACTCTTTCACGTCTGTCATATGTGCTCAGTGTGAACCTGCTCTCATCTGTGAAGAGAGGGCACCAATGGCGAACCTGCCAATTCTGGTGTTCTCTGGCAAATGTCAATCGAGCGGCACGGTGCTGGCCTGTGAGCACAGGTCCCACTACAGGACGTTGGGCCCTCATGCCACCCTCATGGAGTCTGTTTCTGACAGTTTGGTCAGAAACATGCACATGAGTAGCCCGCTGGAGGTCATTTTGCAGGGCTCTGGCAGTGCTCCTCCTGTTCCTCCTCGCACAAAGGAGCAGATACCGGTCCTGCCGCTGGGTTGTTGCCCTTCTACGGCCCTATCCAGGTCTCCTCGTGTAATGGCCCGTCTCCCGGTATCTCCTCCACGCTTTTGAGACTGCTGGGAGACACAGCAAACCTTCTTGCGACGGCACGTATGGATGTGCCATCCTGGAGAAGCTGGACTACCTGTGCAACCTGAATGGGCTGCAGGTACCGCCTCATGCTACCAGTAGTGACAAGGGCACTAGCAAAATACAAAACTAGAGAAAAATCTGTCAGGAAGGATAAGGAGAGAGAAATGGTCTGTGGCCACCACCTGCAAAACCATTTACTTTTTGGGGGTTGTCTTGCTGTTGCCTCTCCTGTTCATCTGTTGTCACTCATTTGCACCAAATTGTTTACGCTCCCTAACTGGACAGATCGATATCCCAGAAGTTTCATTGACTTGGTGTTATAGCAGTGAGCAGTGTATTTTTAGAATTGTGTGCCCAGAGAACTAGCAGCAGGATAATGATCAAAAGCATACCTCAAAATCTACACAAAAATGGTTCACTGACCACAGAATCAAGGTTTTGCTATGGCCATTCCAGTCCCCTGACCTGAACCTGTAGGGTGAGCTGAAGAGGAGATTCCACAAGCAAGGACCAAGGACTCTGTAGAATCTGGAGAGATTTTGCATGGGGGAATGGTTTCAAATTCCTTACTATGTGTTCTCCAACCTCATCAAACAGTACAGGAGAAGACTGTGCCGTTATCTTGGCAAAGGGATGTACAAAGTACTAAATACAGGGATGCCAATAATTGTGATTTATTTTAATCATCTTCAAAATAAAAATTATTTTGCATTAAAGAGGTTTTTCCTCTGATCAATGGTATCACAATTAAGCAATATAATTTTCAAATTTGTCTGAGCATAGAAGCCATTTGATAAACAATAAACTGAATTTAATCCTGCACTTTTTGCTCATATTAATTGAAGTTGCTAATAATTCTGGTGGGTACTGTATTTTGCATAGGTCATGCATAGATATTTCTGACATTGAGGCCTTTGGAGAGTGAGTCATCAATAGATATTATATAGATGATTATAAGTGTATAATTAAAAACAATTCTCACAATTCACAGGTTGCAGCTGTGGTTGAAATAGAAATATATCCTATATCATATATGGGGGTCCCACTTGACTGAGTTTGAGAACTTGTATAGCCAACAGACTTGGTGTGCATGTCACATTTGGCAGAAACGAGCAAGCTGTCTGTCTTCTGCAGGCTTTGGCAATCATGGAGGTGGCTCATGGGAAGGATCACCACTACATAACTGAGATCAAGAAGGAGATCGAGCTGCAGAAGTAAAAATGCGGGTGACGGACATGCCTTTAAACCAACCACCCCCCCCCGGATCAACACTCAACTCGCTTTCACAGAACACATCTTTAACTTCTCAATTCTCCTCTCATTCAATTCTGCCTAAATGATAAAACCGATCGTTTCTTTTCGGTGTCGTACGGCACGTTTGGCATCATGACCACTTTCAGCATAACAATGTAGCATGGGTAGGCATGCACTCCCTACTTCCTGTCCCTGCATAGTGGCTGTGACAAGCTTCATGGAATGCTTTTACACTATTTGGTGGTTTTCATACAGTACTAAAGCTGTGGACAGTCCCAAGAGGTAGTATAAAACTGAAATGTAATACTGTAGAGGAAACTACAATCAAATGAATGGTACTTTAATGTACCAGGATTTTTTCCTTTTCTGGTTTATATATGAAGCACAACATTTTGTTGTACTTTTCTACTGAAAAAATGTATTACACCTTTAAAGTGAAAATAAATAACATTTTTTTTTTTTTTTTTTTGAGTGATTTACATTTGATTTGTGTTTTTTCTCCATTGTTGACTTGTTTCTAAAGGGTCCTGAAGCCAAAAGGGCTGTTTTCCCAGTGCGTTTCTGATGCTCCATGTACAGAATAGCTTACTGTGGTTCTGCTTAACTGCAGCACCACCAAAAAAACACCACTGCGTGCAATCGCTCTCAACGCGGCCCGTCTGCCTACACCCATCCACAGCTCACCTCCCAGCCCATGACCAAATATGATCCCTGTTCCCTGCCCCCTGTCCACTCAAACTTGTTTGCTACGTGCCTTCTCCCCTCACTTTGCAGTGTGCGAAAGAAATCCTGCAAAACTCTTTCCAGACTAGTAAGGAAGTAGTTTGAAATACGTCCCGTTCTTGTACCATAGACATGCATATACGCTCCGTCTTGTACTACAAGTTGTAGTTTTTACTTTAAAATTGCTGGATGAGCGTGCTCCTGAATGAGAAAATCTCTGTCCTGAATGCCCTCAGTAAACCTCCGGAAATGAGGGTTTCATCCGGGGATATTGAGGGAGAAAAAGTCGCCCACTCAAAAACTTTGACGAAGTTGACTCAAATTTTCACCCTCAAAGGGGTGAAGGGATCATATTTGGTCATGGCCCCAGACGTCAGGAGGATTAGGGGTCACAACGCCTCAAGCTCTTCCGTCCTTTTATTTATAGTGTAACGCATGGCAAGGAGGGAATGCAATCACTTTTAACAAACTTTGTTCCGTTTGATTTGAAATTGTCCTGCATCAACACTGAATAAAAACCCTGAAAGTGAATTTTTTTGGGGTGCATTTCTTTAGGTGATTAGAGTGGTGATTTTTTAAGGCGTCAACTGCTAGACTGCTTTACTGCCCCTTCATCTCCCAAGTAAAATGGGGTCAGAACTAAGCCATGGTTGCACATTGGGTCAGTTAATCCTGAATTTTGCATTGTGAAGCATTCAGGTTTACAAGACCATACCACGACGCCAATTAATCTTGGCAGTATAAGCCTTGTAATCTGTGTTGATCTTTTTACGTGACTAAAATGGGAGTATGAACCAGAGTTCCCTAGAGAGGGTGCCACTGAGTCGGCATGCTGTGGGTGCATCCCAATATTCTTCACTCCTCACCGCCTTTCCTCCACTCCTCTCCTCGTCTCCTACAAGGAAGTATGCAAAATAGCCCGTACGGTTCAAGTACAAGTATTTGCATGTACAGTATACAATGTACCCGACATTGCGGTTTGCGTCGAAAATATGAAATCAACATTTGATTAAAACACAAAGATCAATTTCCGGGGCACAGAGGAGAGGAGGGTGGAAAAATGCGAGAAGCACAAAATTAGAATGTTTTTTTTAAGAATCATCTCATGTTTAAACAAGTGAATAGTGGTGCATTTATGTCTCACGTCCAGAAACGCATGCATTGACAATTTTTCACTGCAGATGGCGATAAATCAATTATGCTGGATTGGTGATTCTTCTGTGAGAAATGGAGCTGCCCACGCAATCACAAAATTTAAAGTCGGAGGGATTCGAGATAACTAATTTTCCATATCTATGGTATGAACCAACAATCCCTGTTTCGGGCACTTCTGACAACCAAGCCACTGAACTCATTAACTTGTGCTTTCCACCTAAAATATGCTAAATATATTACAACGTGTACACACACTATGACCATGTGCTTAGATGGATACAGCATTTTACAGACTCAAAACCAGGTGAGGTTAAGGGTACAGGATGAAAAACAAAACGTACAATAATGCTTTATTGCATAATGAGTGAGTGACAGCATTGTACATTTCTGAAGAGAGACAATGCACTTGCACAGCATATACAAAACCTATTTACAACAGTGTTGGTCATTAGACAAAGGAGACTGCAGCTGTGGAATGCAATGTGAAGCAATACCGTCACATTAAGAAGTGCAAAAACACAAAGCATAAGCTTATATACCGATTTGAGTATATATACGTATTAGAATATAAAAAGACATGCATAGTTTCATTC
The DNA here is from genome assembly GCA_022702515.1 of Ilyophis sp. 1 JC-2022. Taxonomy (NCBI): domain Eukaryota; kingdom Metazoa; phylum Chordata; class Actinopteri; order Anguilliformes; family Synaphobranchidae; genus Ilyophis; species Ilyophis sp. 1 JC-2022. The sequence continues at coordinate 108,859,506 of CM040395.1, forward strand.
TTTTATGGTATTAAAAAGTACCAAGTCAAAACCACATAAATTGCATGTCCAAAATGGAATATAATACAAGGACAGTGCTTCCTCTTCTCTGCACAGAAATTAAAAAGAAAATCCATATTTATAAAGAACAAATACAAAAATCTGATAATACAGACCATTCTATAAAGCCTGTGGTAGGTATTAGGCCCTCAGTTTCTCTGGTTACAGCCTTGATTGGAAGTTTGCTCCCAGTTGAGCTCTTAGGGGATATTTCATGTCTCATTGGCTGGTTGGAACTTGGCAGAAAATACTAGATAAGGAATGTATTGGGGAGGGGTTACTGACACTTCACTGCCCTGAGAGATGCGGATGCTTTAACCATGACTCTTCTTCAGACATCAAGTTATTTCCAGATACCTGAGCTCAGATATCATAGTTTCTCTATCCCTTTTGTCTTAAAGATTTCCCTCAAAATTCTTCACTGGTCCTTTTGCGTGTTTAACATGAGCTGGAACATATCAGTCCAGAGTTGTTCCAATTTGCTCAATCTTCAGCTGCAACCAGGAAGGGTCTAAGCAGGCACTCTGTCAAAATCTAGAATTAGTCACATGGTATAAATATGATACATGCCCCTGGGGGTGGAGAATGATGCTTTCAGACTGAAGCCAGTCAGGACCTACTCTGACTTTTTGACTAGAACCTGCTCTGAACTGCTGCTGTAAGACTGAATTTAAGAACAACAGAATATTCAGAGTGTACAAACTACACATATCACTCTCAGGCAAAGTGGTTGGTACAGCCTGCTTGGTATCTGTTAGCCATCTTAAATTTGCTGACAGAAAAGTACCACCAGTCATTTTTCCTGGCCTTCAGCAGCAACATAACCTGGCTAGCTACACTCACTAAATGCCATCCATTCTCACTCACAAAGGTCATGTCCCATAGATATTATACAATGAACACAAAAGTATAAAGATCGACAAGTGTACCCATTTAAGCAATGTCCAGACAGACATCTCTTGGACATCTTAGCATCTGCAGAAAATGACAGACTGCTGTGCAGGAAATTCTGATGGATTTTTACCTCATCTGGGTGTTTGTGCTTGTATGTGATAGGTTCAGAATTCTGCAGCCACACTTGTGGGTGCACCTTTCCTGGGGAAAAGACAAGCACCTTGCGTAATTTCAGACAAATGGCAAAACCCCATGTTTAATGGCCTGATATTATAGAGCCTCATCAAGTTAAATGGGAAGGGTTTTTTTTTTTTTACTGAGAAAAGAAAGACGACTGGAAATGTGTGTGGATTTATCAAAAAGCAACACTGTACAGACAACACAGTCATATCAGAAATCAAATAAAAGTGGAAAAAAATGTACTGGGTAAGTAATGATTACTGGAACACGTGAAATGTTTAAGGAAAAAGTGTATACATAAAAAACACAAATCAAACAACACACTGATGCCCAAAGTGGACCCCCCAAAGTATACAGCTACAATGACTGAACAGTGACCAAAATAATGAAATGGATTTATTTACATTTACTTTTTTCAATTAAGGCAAGAACCTCACACACCAGGCAGTTTCAGCCTTAAAGAGGTAACTCAAATAGTAATGAATATAAAAAAGGCTTCGTCAGTAAGAAAAATTACAGCAATATTGTATTCCAACCCAGTATCTAATCTTCAAAAATGTACATTTCACAATACAAAATCTGATAATACGTGTAGAATTTAAAGTAGTTCAGGACAATTTAGGAAATGAAATACTGATTCCAAAATATATAAAAAAACCTAAAAGTAAACAATGGTAAAACTGTAAACAGTTTTTTCAACTATATAGGAAAACGCTAGCAAATGTTCAAAAAGCAATCACTTGATTCAGAACGATGTCTAGGCACTAGATTCGCTTGAAAATGTCAGCGTTCACTTTAGAAAAATGCATGAAGAAAACAGATTTAAATGTCAATAAGAAAATAAATTAACATAAAAAATAAAATATTTAAAAAATATTAAATATTGAAATGTCTTGACAAGTTTTCAATGTATTTTTACAACCATCTGTTGTAGCACATTTCCAGAACTGAAAACACTGGAAAGCTGCTGTCTATATTTAATGGTTTCTACAGTTATACCCCTGAAAGGATGATTTCAGCGCAAGTGTGTGCTGCCCTCTGCTGGTACAGAATGGTACTACTGTACCTTACGTTACATTTGGGTTTTATTTTCCAAAAACCTTTGTAGAGGTCCATTTCAATCAGTACACTTTTTTTCTCTGCCATCCTGCTGTTCCCCATGCCAATATATGTATATTCAGTATAAAACAAGTTTAGTTTTTTCCTCCTTTTTTATTAACCAGTATTGGGAATTTTACAGACCTTATAGTATCTTTTATAGCACATTTTCTTTTGTTGTACAGAAACACTATAATCATTTCAACGAATATTTGCCAATCCAAAAAAAACAATGTCTGTATTTAATCCTAATTTGATAAGAATTAGTTGCATACATATTAAATACTGCCAATTTGCATGTGAACACACCAATGACAAGTATCTTAGCAAGATGGCAGATCGTGTCAAAATCTGAATGACTAGCATTATCCAAAAATGTATAAAGCCTTTATAAATGCACCTTAGAAAAGGAGACGAACACAAACTCGTTAAAAAATAAAGGTAGTTGGTGAAATGCCTGTCATGGTAGTTTTAAAAACACTTCTGAGGCGAGTACTTTGTGCCGACTCCACATCTGTTCTCGATAGGTGAGAAGAGAAAGAGCCGTCAACAGATAAGCTCAGATCAGATCAGACGGGAGTTCTTGAGGAACTGGATCAGAACCTGGTAGACAAACTTGTACTGGGAGATGGTCTGGACCATGAGCATGCGTTGCTGCCGGAGTCGGCCAAGCATCACGGGAACATCCACCCTCTGCAGGAGAGAGGATACATTCAGGAATGCCTGTCATGTAAGCTACAACAGAACCTCGGAGACCCAACACATCCGCAATTAAAACGTTCAAAACTGTGAAATATTTGTAAGAGGCATGAAAATACACAGATTTTAAGAATTGTAATGCTTTATTGAATCCTTACTTGCATTATTTACCATTATTTTATTTTAAATAGGCTTCTCTCTATGTTACTCAGTATTGTTTTCTATGTTGGCTTTCCAATTACTAAATCACCTGTTCAGTGACCGGCAAAAATTTCTCTTTTACGACTGTTTGATTTTGTTCTTTCTTTCTTCTGCATTTTTGCCCTTCATTACATCAAAAAGTAGATTTTGCCACATTGTATTCTTTAGTGCTAACATGTGCCCCTTCATCCAATTATTATTACTTGTGTACTTGTGTGTTGTAAGTCTCTCTGGACAGTAGTATCTGACAAATACCTAATAATGTACTTTTATTAAGGTTCATGTTTTGTGGGACATTTAAGCTAGTTACAGAGTAGAGAAATGCTTCTGCAGGCAATGAGTAAAGCTCAGCTCTGTGTAGGAACGGGCTGAAATAACTACAAAGATGGAAGGCATTGTGTGGAACACATCCCTACCTCATTGTGCTCCAGGCAGCTGATCATAAGTTCGGTGAGGATGACCACACCGGTCCGGCCCACCCCTGCACTGCAGTGCACCACAATGGGCGGGTTCAGGCTCTTGGAAGTGTCCAGCATGCTGTTGGTGTGCCGACGCACCGACTGGATCTCTTCAAGGTACGCTGGCGACAAGATCAGATGTGCAGATGCACAAATACTTTACTGGATACAGCATTCATAGTGTGAGGTCCTGACCAGACACTTGCAATGGCATTCTGGAAACACATGAGCTGTCTGTCCCAAACACATGAGCTGTCTGTCCCAAACACATGAGCTGTCTGTCCCAAATACAAATACAATTTTGTGCATGGAAAAGCAAGATTCAGATTAGCTGTCTGTCCCAAATACAAATACAATATTGTACATGGAAAAGGAAGATTCAGATTTGATCTTACCAAATATGGCCAAATGGGCCCATACACACATTTGACCTTTGTTCGAAAAAGATTATTCCAGTTATATATCTACAGGTGCAGCTCAAAAAATTAGAATATCGTGAAAAAGTTCAATATTTTTTGTCACCCATTTCAGAAAGTGAAACTCATATATTATATAGATTCATTATATAGATCACTGCAAGGGTTATTTCTCCTGACTCATTTTCCTATAGAACTCTATCCATCCACATCTACTCCATATCTGGCCGCAGAGTGATGGTTTGGGGCTCGTTTGATACCTTAGACCCTTGATGACGTACAGCCATTTCACCAGTCATGTGTTCCATACTGTACCAGCGTAATTTACAGCTGAATCTAGTCTTACCCCCCAATTCTCATAGAGATCAGTTCAAATGCAGAGAGGTTATAGTATCGCTTGTAACAGTACCTGAAAATAAGATATTGAGAGTCTTTTGATTTTGATTGGTCACAGACTTCAGGAAGTAGCAGCATGCAAAGGATATGCGACCAAATATTAAATATGATACTTTAAAAATATGTTAAAGCAAAATATTCTAATTTTCTGAGACACTGAATTTTGGGTTTCATTAGCTGTAAGCCATAATCATCAAAATTACAAGAAATAAAGGCTTGAAATATTTCACTATGTGTAATGAATCTATATAATATACGAGTTTCACTTTCTGAAATGAGTGACAAAAAATATTGAACTTTTTCACGATATTCTAATTTTTTGAGCTGCACCGTTATGCTGAATCGTACATTTTTCAAGCATTTACTAAACCCACAAAAACTTTAGAGGTAAGAGGAAAAAAATTGTTTTCACAAAAGGATGCTCCCCTTATGACAAGGTCACTTTTTTCTTAGCAATGATATTTTGGCAGTTCATTGACTGCCAAATTGACTCACCAAATTGTTTGCAATGTTTAATTGTGAGACAAAATTACAGACAAATGGATGACTGAACCCAAACCATGGTTTGATCAAATAATCAGCGTAAACGAGATGCATATTTAATGTGGTAGTAATTGGCGATGATTTGTCCAGCACTCACAAAGGAAACCTTGGACGTATTCTGGGCAACCATGCTCAGGCCAGTCAGTGTACTGCAGGTGCCACACTGTCCTCTCCTGCCCGGACAGCAGGTGCTTGACCTTTAACCCAGTGGTGGCGTAGCAGCCCGAATCCGTGCGGAATTTGGTGGTCACTTTGAACTTGCCGTGAGTGGCGGAGTTGTGCTTGGAGCCCAGCTTAGGCCAGTACCTGTGGCTCTTCGACCTGCCTCCCTCCTGTGAACAGGGAAGAGCAGTATTTCACATGCTCGTATTTGAAATATGTATTTGCATGCAGGTCATATGTAATTTCATATGTAATACGGCCTGTGTGCTTCTTTTATTTGGATGGTTTATGCCCCTACAAACAACCTACACCCCACCGATCTGATGGTAGTTTATTAATGTTTATATGGTAGATATTTCATATTTTCGAATGAAATGCATATTTAATTCTGTTCACGCTTTTTTATTGTGCAGGGCCGGGCTAAAGAGGTATCAAAACATCTTTGAACAAACGGGTTCATTGCGCTAGGTGACTGGTTTGATTAAATCACAATGACAATACACTACAGAGAAATATAATGTGTTCTCGTTCATAATAATGCAATAACAGTATATTTTGCAGGATGTCATTTAAATCATGCAAAATTTTACAATAAAATTGAGTAAAATTCACTTCATAGAGAATATGAAATCCAGCTTCCCTAATCCACTTGGAGTTTCATGACCGTTAATAGACAATATGTGCAGATGGTATGTCAAATTAACATTTACTCTTCCCTCTCCTTCTGAAGCTCAGGATCTGTTTACAAATGCTTGTCGTACCTCCTCGGCCGTAACCATGGCAATGACATTGACGCCCTGCTCCCAGATCATCTGCCAGAAGTCCTGGCACGTGTTTGGCAGGGGCCCCTGAGTAGCGATATAGTGCCACTCTTCTCCTCTGATCGTCACCTGGACAAGAAGGGGATAACAATGCACGCCAACAGCAATGCAGCAAAATACACACATTACGACTAATATTCTATTACAAAAACCACTTACGCAACTAATTATTTTTACTAGGTGTTGGACATTTTACGATTTTATCTAAACTATTAGAAGCCGATTTGTCCTTGCGTGTACTTGAACACTTTTTTTTTTTTTTTCAAAGCCTGTTTTACAGCAGTAGACTCATTTAACGGCATTGCAGAGCATTTTCTCCAGGGAGGGGGGTAGGGGGGTTGGTTAGGGTTTCATCCCCAAAATTGTGTGATTGCAGCATATCACAATAGTCTGCACAAAGCATACCAATTACTGTCTCCAAATAACAACTACCAAAAAACAAGAAAACACACTTATCAGGTGGCAGACCATTACATGTTCTCTTGTTCTTGTTGCAGTGGCTTTCATGTAGACACTCAGCCACATCACCTAGGCCACCACTAAAATGTACTGCATGTAATTATGTCATTAACAAATTGCAGTACCAATTTTGCAACTCACTCTGTCCTGTGAATACAAACAATAGGCAGCTGCCGGACCAAGCCAATGATATCTTTTTGTTCAGATGTAGAAATAAGAGGTTTACTCATTATCCCCATGAATTACACATGATTCAGCCCTTCCTGTAGAAATGCACAGAACAGTCAGGCAGGAAAGGTACAAGCTTAAGAGACCTTTGAACTGTATTCACTGAGAATTCCATTCACCCGACTGTTGCTGGTAAGCTAATAATTTTTATTGCACGTTAGCATGTGCTTTATGTGAAAATAGCCATTGAATACTTTGGAGTTGTGCATAAGTGGTCAGATTTATGTACAAATACAAATTCATTTGATCTAATTAATTTAAATTCAAGTGGGAAAAAATCCCAGTTGATTTATGTTGGACATAATTAATGTTATGTTTACATAAAGGCAAGGCAAAAAAAACGTATAATACAAGCTATCCTGAAAACGATGACTTATAGCCATTCAATTAACATTACACATAGCTGTTCAGATATTCATAAGTATCAAATATTTTTGTTTAGAAGTACAAGACAGCATAAGGTAAGGTCTACTGTTCTTCAAGCAACATTCATCATAATCATTTAAAAGAAAACATGCCTCACCCTCTGAGTGCAATGGAGCTGGTCAGGAGATTACAACTTTCAAATTATTCTGCCTTTTGTTGTTACTCAGCACTCAAGTAGCACAGCAATTGATCAGTTACAGGAGTTGATTACACAGCAAATTCAGGGTTTCTTGGGTCTGAATTGGTTGCTGATCCTAATGCCTGGTCCACACCATCTACTCTTGGTCACGTGCAGCGACAAGGGGGCATTGTGAGTGCATTTGGTGCGACACCAAATAACTTACCGATTGTAAACACTTGATTGCAAAGTACGATACAGTCACCAGACATGCTGACGGCCTCGGTAATTCTCTGTAAGTTTTCTAACATCCCTATTGTGGTACAGACTGTTATCGTATAGAATTGGGTGGTTTGAAACTGTGACGATGAGCTGCTTTTCAGAAAAATAGAAAAGAACACATGCTTGTTGGACACTTTGTTGCTGTGCACTGACTCCACCCCTCCTGCTGTTTGTCGCCATATTGCATAGTGTTTCCCGCACAAACTGTGGTCTGAAGAAAAATATTCAAAAACTTTTTGTCAGTAGACAATACAGAAACCATCACCATGCATTTTAACCTGTTCTAGTCCAAAGCTCAGCCCTGTCTTAAGTGGGATGGAAAACTACAATAAAAACAAGTTAAATACTTGTTTATTGACAATAAAACCTCTGAATCTGATTGGCTTGCTATTAAATCTTTGCTACCTCTGTTGATTATTCATCTTTGCCTTCTGTCTTTTCGTAGTAAAGTCATTTTAAAAAGTAGATTCTGTTATATGACGTAGAAGCCGAACGAGCCGGCCGACGCCAGACAGATTGTTAAAAAAAACAGAGCCTGCAACGAAGGGAAACTATACTTCGGTGAGGGAAACGGGGGAACACAGGTTGCGTTTTGTTACATCGTGCTGATATATCCCTTGAATAACGTCAGTATTATCTTCCACGAGATACAATATGCATGGGTATATTATTTAGTTTTTATTTTCAGGTTAGCTCGCGAGATAACATTAGTTGTAAAAAAATATAAGTGTATCTTATAAACTTGTTACGTTAGCTGATGATAATATCGTAACACAGTCGAGAGCTTGGCTAGCTTAATGCTGAAACAATATGTATCCATTATAGTGTACCACAGAGGGTTTAGCTTTCGCAAACTTCTTTCAGAGACATACTAACCACGTCAATCTCCTCAGAATCGTGAGGAGATGCAGCCTCTGTGTGCGGCGGGTTTTGTAAGCAGGGGGGCATCGACCAGGGTGAAAAGAGGTTATTTTTGAAGCGACGGGACTACGCTGCACATCTAAGCCTACAATTTCAAATTTAAATTTTTTTTTTTAATCAATTTGAAACTGTGGCGGTTGAAATTAAACTGTGGCGGGCCGCCACATTTGAATACATTAATGGAAAACACTGACATAGACTTTGAATGGAATCTTGTTGCTTTGTCGCTGTCACAAGTAGATTGTGTGAACCCGGCGTGAACCAGCAGACCCTAGCTCTCCAGAACCAGGATGGAGGATCACTGAACCAAATACTATTATTAGCTTAGTTCATTGATTGAGTCAAAGTGACACTGTGAATTAACCTAGGAAAACCTAAAGTAAAAACAGTAGTTCCCTCTTCCTTCATTAGTCTAGGCCTGTAAAAGTGATGAGATGCTGTATGAACTAGCTGGAGGGACCCACCTTGATGTGCGAGGCGTTGATGTAGCCGGTGTTGTTCTCTTTGGTAGGAACCAGCTCCAGCCGGTTCTCCTCATATGGCACAACGTCCCGGAAGCGGTTGCGCTCAGCGTTGTCGGGCAGGGTTGCAGTGGTAGCTGCGCAGTCGGCTCGCTTCTTGGGGATCTGCTCGTACTCCGTGAAGACACGCTCCTCCTCCAGGGTCCGCTCCAGGTGTTTACACTGCGAAATGTGGATAAACACCTCAGCACAGCCCAATATCTGGGCCTGCAGCACTTCGATCATGAATTAGAGCCCTGAGCAGACTGAAGTGTAATAGCTTTCATAAGTACCGTTCTTCAAAACCCCTTTAGTTTGGGCACAAGTGCTCTATGGAAAAGTTAATTTCCATGTATCAGAGCTTCCCGCCACAGATCAGGAAGTTTGAGTTTCTGTTATTTATTTAGACTTTTTTTGGTTTGGAGAGGGGGTGCAGGCATGGACACACTGCAGATGCTAAATTTCAGTCCACAGAAGCTAGATGGTTATTAATTACAGAAATTGTATTGACTCGGTGGGTTGTCAATCACATGAGCAGGTTTTTGTGCTTTATTGTCAGTAGTTTGAGCTGGTGAGCTCTGGAACACTGAAATCACTAGTGGTCGTACCCAAGGCAAACAAAATGAAAAATAAATCTCATGTATTCCAGTGAATTAAATCACCACCCAGATACACAAAAGTGTTGGTAACAGGCCTGCTCATGTTATATTAAGCCATCTGTGTATGAGGAACAGCTAATTAAATTAAACGGTGTATAATTGCAATTTGCTAAAAATGTGCTAAAGATAGCCAATATTTTATGTAACCAGAATTAATGTTTTCCTCAGAGATTTAGAGTGTTACTTTGTAATAGCACTCCAGGGAAATTGCTGTACTTACATTACATTGACAGGACATGAATTTAGTCATAATTGTCTTATTTAATTCTACTGCCAGAAAGAGAGGTAAATTCAAAATGATCTCATTTAAAGTTGAATTTGATCCTCATCTCTCCGAAGGGCAGCACATATCTTCTGATGTCTAAAAATATATTTGATGTGTAATGTAACTCGGCTTAAAACTACAGATTATCTATACTATTCCATAGAAGTATTGACAAATTCAAACAAGCCATCTGCTTTGCCCTCCAAATAATATTTGTTTGTTTGCATTGCAAACTCTTAAATAATTCAGAGGGGGTTTTCTCAGTGGTCATACCAGGAATACCTGACAGTCATGTATAAGCAATGTAGTGCAATACAGTCATCAGCCAGCAAAACACGTCAAAGAAAGAATTAAACAATATTCTAAGTCTAATTACTTTCATTGGGGTGACTTATTGTGCTGTTAATTATACTAATTCCATTAAATAAAATTTTCACTGAAATGAGCATGTGTTCATATCTGCTGACATACTGCATGACCTCAGTTTAAATACAACATATTAAATGTGTGGAACAAGTCAGTCTTTGGGGAGGTAAGAAAAAATATAAAGCCTTAATTATTGAGGTAGCATAACCGTAAATATCTCTACATTATTGTACCATCTGAAGACACGACTAAAAGGTTTGGAAATTCTAGTACAAGACTGCCAGAGAGGTTTCTGGGTGTTGTATTCAAACCCCTAACTACATAAGTGGATTCATTATTAGGCTTAATGGATGCAGGCAACCATGTTCTGGAGATAAACAGCATTTCACCGTTCAGACGAATGAATATTCAAGCTCAGACCTTTAATAATTGATCATACTGTGCAATCATGTTCAGATGGAGAAAAACCCAGAATTATCTGACACTCTAGGACCAGGGTTGCCAGCCTCTGCCTTACTCAACCTTTGAGAGATTGTAAGAAGGGGGGAAAACATCAAGTATTTTTATTGTACTTAAAAATAAAAAATAAAAAACTGAATCAAGTGCTTAAATTGCCATACAAACCTTGAGATTATGTCATGTCATAATTTAGGGCACAATTTTGTTGCATGCTGCAATGGTAAAAGAAGTATATTGACTTGAATCATTTCCGTGGTATTCATTTTAAAACAGTGCTACATCACAAACAGAACACAGCAGTTAAAAGGCTGTTAAGGTTACATTCCAAAGGTGCTAAATAAAAAAACATCACACAGACCCGTTTTGAAATAAATTATGTGTCAGTTAATCTATATAATGCAGCTTTTTAATGTTCAGCAGATTTACCCGTTCATCGGTGGAGAATTTGGCCACATCCTCCTGCTGGCTCTCAGGAACCGGCATGCGGGCCACATAGAGACCGTTGAGGGCTGCCATCATCAGGGGCCTCTTCAGAGAGTCCACTGACATCTTCTGTTTCTCCAGCGTCTGGAGGAAAGAGAACAGGCCTGCTGTCATTTCAATAGTGTGGTGCAGGGCTCGCTCGTATTTGTCCTACTCAGGGGGACTACAGTACAGTGTTCCTGGTCTCTGTGAGTGACAGACTACGGATTTCCTTTCGTAGCTTGTCTGGGCTACTTCTGATCCTGTTAGAACTTGACCCTTTGGTTTACTCACAGCATTGATCAACTCTGACCTACTTACTGAGGGTCACATTGGATTAGCCAAATAAATCTCCAGTAATTTTCAGAACTGGGGGGGGGGGGCACAGATAAACTCACAAATTACTGTTTGTCAAGAAGAAAAGGCAAATGGCCAAATGTGACCCATTTCATCAAGTTCAGATCAGATATCCTACAGTACAATCAGGAAATAATGAGTAATTAATGGTTGTTGAATGTTGCTAGGCCTTGAGAGTAAATTGAAGTTGAAGGCTGTTGAAGTTTTGGAACTTTTTCCTACGTATTTTCAATTAACACCAGCAATAGGCATGCATTTAGAAAAGAAGAAGCTAAGTCAAATGACCACACATTAATAGTGCTATACTGTAGCAGTGATTCAGTGCTGAACAAGATAAATAAACAAACATGAATATTAATATTTAGATAAAATATAAATTAAATAAAAACTTCCATTAATGAAATTCAAACTTTCCTATGAATAGATATGCAATACTAAATGTGAAATATGCAAGTAAGACACAAGATTACATTATTTAGATAAATGAAATCATGGTTTTATTTGAATAGCTATAATAAAAACAATAGATTGTCAATGTATTTGCACCTACTGATGATGCGTGTTATGTTATGTGCAGATAGTGTGCAGAAAGCATTAACACCACATTCTTGGCGGTGGCCATGGTCAAATTTAACATGATTATTTTGAGCATAGGAGAATGATTACATTTTGTTTATGTTTAGGGAAATAGCTATCAGATATAGTGGGGTCAGAGTCGGGTAACCAATAGGGGATGAAAATGTAGGCTTCACCAGATGTTTCGCTCTTCCGGGCTCTGAGCCAATTATGGCACAGTTCACAGAAGAAAAATAAGCGTGTTATGTGCTTGATATCATCCATGTATTATTACAACATTTGGTTGTCTGCTATCAAGCGTTATCACATGGGCACTCATGAGAACTCATAAAGTGCCTTTTTTAGATGCATTTTCAGCATGTTTTCAGATCGCGTTTGAGTTCAACATTTCCTTTTTTATTATATTGTTATTGATGGGTAATAGTAAAAATGAGCTATTAAGTTGTACAATAAGTGTGTTAATACTAACATTATTATAAAAAAAATTATTAAAAAAAGATTTTCATATATAGGCTGATTTTCAGTGTATGTTGGCTTTTGATGTTGTTGGGTCACAGACATCAGGAAGTCATGGCATGCAAAGGATATGCGACCAAATATTAAAAATGATTACTTTATTCTACATTATGTTAAACTGTCCAATATTTTTTTATGCCCAAAAATTGGGGGGACTATGTATAAAAGGTTATATCATTTCTAAACGGTTCATCCGATATGGATGAAAATACCCTCAAATTAAAGCTGACAGTCTGCACTTCAACCTCATTGTCATTGTATCCTTTCAAACTCAAACGTGCTAGAGTACAGAACCAAAATAACAATGAGACAACTGATAATTTTGCAGTGGTCTCTTAATTTTTTTCCAGAGCTGTATATAGATCAGAGGTGGCTAATCCTGGTCCCGGAGAGCCACACGGTATACTGGTTTTGTTGGTACTCGGTACTTAATTGATTAATTAAGGCAGTCGATTACACACATGGCTCACCTCACCTGGTTTCTTGGGTCTAAACTCGGTTGTTGTATTTTAGGTGAAAGCAAAAACCAGCAGACCCTATGGATCCCCAAGACCAGAGTTGGCCACTCCTGATATAGATTGTCGAAAACGTAAGCTGCGTTAAGTCACTTGGATAACAGTGTCTGCCTAATCATTAAATGTAAAAATGAGCAATTCCAAAGCTTACCCTCTGCATGATCTCCCTCTCCACGATGCTGTCCTCAATGGAGAACATCTCAGACACGGGCCTCTCTTTCACCGGCTCTTTTCTCACGCGTTCCTTGACACTGGTCAGGTCAGGCTCAGAGATGGAGGGACCCAGCCCAGCCCCGTTGAGGCTGGCCTGCTGTTCGGAGCGTGTGAGGGCCCCGCCACTGCCCTGGTTGTGGCTTGCTTTGGTCATCTGGGCCCGCGCAGCCTCCTCGGCCGCCGCCTGGTTCCTCTGCCGCAGAGTGCTGTTGCTAATTGCCCTCCGGGGGCCAGGGTACTCAGGGGGGGGCTTGTTGGGGATTTTTGCCAGGGCAGCTTGCAGCTGGGCACCGATGTCCTCGTTGAGCCCCGGGATCCGAACATCCAGGTCGGGTGTCTCCTCCTCCTCTTCCTCACTCTCGCTGCTGTGGACGAGCATGGTGGCATTGGAGAGGGTCTTCTTATGCTGGTAGGTATCTTCTGGGGCTTTCGACGGGGCCATTTCAGGGGGTGGCTGGGGAGGAGGTGGAGCCACCTGCTCCCTCAATGTGTTCCTACGAGGCAGGGGAGCGTTGAGAGTCTTGAGGGCCATAGCCTCCATGCCCCGTACCATGCTGCTGATCACCTCCAGGCTGTGCCGCTTCCCGAGGGCTGAATGGCGCTTGGCGGCCATAAGGGGTTCGCTGACCTCCTGCATGGACTGGTGGACCACTGTCGAGCTATCTGGCTGGAAGGTCTTGACCGACAGCTGCACCTTGCGGCTGACGAGCTCTGGGCTGCTGCCCCCCATGCACCTGTGTCGGTGGCTGGCCAGGTCAGGGGTGCTGGTGGCAGGCCGGAAGGAAGGGTAAGGGGGCGGTGGGCGGGACAGGTGGTTCCGTAGCATGTGGGTGGCATTGTTGTAGCTCTGGGTACAATGCTGCTTCGTGTTGGCTAATTCTGGCGTACTGACGGTGTGCGAAATGGCACTACCCGCCGAAGCCTGTCCACCTGCTGTTACCACGTAATTTGGGTTCACCTGTGCCAAGGGAGCCATGGGCTTGCTGTAGCTCACTTGCGGGCCGTAAGGGCCTGGGTAGGGGCCCCGTTCTCTCATCTCAGGCTGGCTATACACCAGGGCCTCAGGCTGGCGGTAGGCAAAGGTGTTGCTGAGATTGAGGCTCCGCAGCGACTGGCTGTGGCAGTCAGCAGCAGGCAGCAGGCGACATTTCTGCCGCATGACAGCCTCGTACTCAGGTGTGGGCCGGTAGGAGGGGGCAATGATGGCACTGTGCCGGTGGTTGGGGACATAGTCGGGATGCATGATGTCACTGCCGGGGATGCTGAGGTTGGATGACATGGGTGAGGCCTGGATGGAGTTCATGCTGGGTGTGCTGTACACGCTGCCATTGGGAACTGTCCCATTCCGGAAGCCGAAGTCTACTGGACATCGATCCAGGCTGGTCTCCGACTTGTAATAGGGGTCGTCAGGGAAAATACTGTCTGTGAAAGGGAAAGAGGTGCAAACAAAGCCAAACAGCATTTCTTTATATGGGTGCATTACAACAAAACAACATACAACATGATAAGAACCGATTCAACCCATCTAAGTTTATTACTGGACTTGTGATTATAATTCCAATGTAAATATATACTTATTTATTATTTTAATGGCAACAGTGCAGTAAAATGGCTTGGAAACTGATCTTATAACTCAAGTGGTTGCAGTTTAAATTCCCAGGTGGGGCACTACATTGTACCCTAGAGCAAGCAACTTAATCAGAATTTCTTCAGTAAAATTACCAGATGTACAGTGGCTTCAGAAAGTATTCATATCCCAGTGATTATTTCTAATTTTTCTGTGTTGCAAAGTCAAATTAAAACATTTACATGGGATTTTTTTCTACTCCTGTATAAGTAATTCTCTATAATGTGCAAATTCTTCAGGATTATATTAAAAATTATCACATTTACATAAGTATTCACACCCTTCGCTTTAACATATTTTTTAAGTATCATATTTAATATTTGGTCGCATATCCTTTACATGCTGTTACTTCCTGAAGTCTGTGACCCATCAACATCAAAAGACTCCCGATATCTTAAGTACTGTTACAAGCGATACTATAACCTCTCTGCATTTGAATGGATCTCTATGGGAATTTGGGGGTGAGACGAGATTCAGCTGTAAATTGCAGCGGTACGGTATGGAATACATGGCTGGCTAAATGGCTGTAAGTCATCAAGGGTCCGAGCTATCGAACAAACCTCAAACCATCCCTTTGTTACCAGATATGGAGTAGAGGTGTATGGATCACCGCAAGGGTTATTTCTCCAGACACATTTCCCTATAGAACTCTATGGGGGGGGGGTCAGGAGAAGAAACCCTTAAAGTGATCCATCCACATCTACTCCATATCTGGCTGCAGAGTCATGGTTTGGGGCTCGTTTGAAACCTTCGACCCTTGATGACTTACATTTGGATTTGGAATAGTTAGAAAGTGTTTAGTTTTTCCCGCTCTCCTTATTCCTATACCAATTTTATCCCTCTCGCAATCTTTCACCTTTTTATCCATCGCTCCGTGGTGCTAGCTAGTAACATTAGCTTGCTCCTTGCACAGCTCAGCATGGAAACGAACTAATCACTCGTGTCGTTTTTACTTGGTGCACTGCTCATTCGTCAGATAATATATCAAAAATAATAGATAGTTACGATTCTGCCAAATGCCTTGGAAATGGTTTTGTCGTATTGTTCAGTGGCTGGTTACAGTAATAAAAATACGACGAGAACCATTATCCACCGACGTACTTGCACATAATTTACGTTTGATTAGCAACCGAAATTAATGAATGGGCCTTTAAATAGATTTTAAAAACTCGATAAAACCTATCATTATTTAATGATTTGTGTGGAACATGCATGTGGTGAAACGTCGCCTTGCAATTTAGCCTGCTTTAAATAGACTAATGTTAGATCAAATGGTTGCAATACTCTGCTTAGCGTTTAAGTCAACTTAACTTTGATAGCGAGCTTGCGTGTGACATTTCTCTATTGATAGCAGCTGCACTGTATTTTACTTTGAATTGATTGGATTAATTCCTCGCCGGACTCAAACCACAGAACTGTATAAGAACAGTTCTGTGGTTCAAACATGTAGGGCTGGATGATGTCGATGGCACTCGGGTTGAGGGCGTGAATTTAGACCACACCCCTACAATACAGAGTCCTTTCCTTAAGACGGTGTTTATTAGCTGATTTTGAGATGTACAATGGGTCAATACCAATAACAAAATTATTATCAAACATATCAACAATTTTATTGTATTTTATTTTATACATTGTTATTAACATTAAAAAATATAAAACTAATAAATTAAATAAAAAAATAAAATAAATAAAAAAAAAAAAAAATAAAAAAAAAAAAAAAAAAAAAAAATTATAAAAAAGAAAATTAAAAAAAAATAAAAAAAATTAAATTTTTAATATTTTTTTTTTTATTTTTTATTTTTTTTTGTTTATGACATTATGCTTTGCATGACATATGATGTCTGATGTCAACAACAATGCAAATAAAATATACTCTGATCTCTTACAAGATACAAGCGATTATTGATACTGGGGATGGATTTGAATGGGGATCTGGGGGGGGGGAGGGGGATTTAGAAACAGTTTTACACAAAAAACAATATAAACAGTATGTGGCTAATGGTGTATGCTAAGCTCAAGTCAATGTATGTATTAAACAAGCTTAAAAACCTTTAACAGAGATACTCAGCTTCCAGAAATACAGTATTTATTCTAAGGGTTTTTGGTTTTTTTTTTTTCCATATTTTTCAAGCAGTCTGTCAGAGAAATGAAACACTTCCAAACCCTTCCTTTTTCCTTTCTCTATCTATTCTGGCAGCAGCAGTTTGGTTATGGTTAAAGACTTGTTTAATATGACTAAACTTTACACTTAAGCCACCATATATTGTTCCCTGTGTTGATTATTGTATATTTCTTAATAAATTCCCCCTCACCCCCCAACCCCCATAGAGATAAGCAGAGCATTCATGAGTAGATGTATATATAGTAACCAGCAAAGTAATAAGATAGCAAAATATCTTGTTTGTTTGTTGTTGTTGACATCACATCATCATAATCATGCAAATGATATGAATACCCACCAAATAAAAAAAATATGGCTTTACCACACATTTAATTTACGTGTTTCAATTTTTTTTTTTGTGTTTTCATCATTTTATTGCACAACTTTTTTTTTTAGAATTGGACGTTTACAATTTCTTTTTAGCTGTTTTATTTTATTGAGTTAATACCATGGTCTGGTCAAAATCTGAATAGAAGCTACATTGGAAATATGTTTGATAATAAGATTGTTGACGTGTCCAATACTTATTTCCCCCATTGTATATTAATATACCTATTCACATTTTCTTGAAAAGATATTTGGTGGGTGTGTAGTGTACGCATCCCTCTGTGATATGTTGTGGTTATTTGGAGTTTTTAGTATCCCTTGACCATCACTTTAATATAATCCTGAAGATATCTAAATACTTTATTTAATTTGCACATTATAGAGAATTACTTCTACAGGAGTAGAAAGACATCCCATGTAAATATGTTTTAATTTGACTTTGCAACACAGCAAAATATGAATACTTTCTGAAGCCACTGCATAAATGTGTGAATTGTATGTAAATAGTACCATGTGTACCGTACCGTACCGTGTAATAAGTAATGTGAGCTGTCCACTAAATTCCTAAATGCATATTGTTAATGTTCCATGTCCAAAGACAAATCAGTCACACATGGGTTCCTGCATTCAGTGGTATTTGTCTTTGTATTTAAATCAATACCTTTTACTCGATTAAAGATTCTCTGGAACACAGGGTGAGTGGTTGAAAAACTAAATATATGGTGAAGCCACACATCCTCCGAAGAGAAGCAAATTTTTTTGGCGACGACATCACCTCCATTGATTTCCAATGACAGGCGATTTGTCGCATCCGCAAGACATGTTGGGATAGCTGGTGATGCGAGCAAGGGCACAGTTTAAATTTCAGAAGTGATCGGGACATTTAAGGAAGGAAGTCTGGAGATACTCCTCCAGAAATAAAATCACTCTCTATATGCAATTTCCTGCATTGTTATTATAATAAAAATGTGGCACCCCTAATATTTGAAGATCTTTCATAGGTCCGAGTAGTTTTACTGCTGGAACCCAATTTTTGATGGTATTATTTTCATTATTTACCCATTACAACAAATTAGTCCTTCTAGCAAAAACGCAGATAACTTGGCAAGTAAAGTGATAACTTGACCACCAAATATAGCATTTTACACATATTTAAACAGACACTGTATACATTCTTATATACACACTTATTAACTTGAAACTTGATAAAGTTGATAAACATGAAAGGAGATCTTCATAGCATGCCTCTGTATCACTTGAATGGAAACGTTTTTTCATGGTTTTTTCATAGTGTTTTTTCATGCAATATCTGAATTATGTTTAAAAGTTATCCATATCCTAATGAAATGTACATCCAAATGTTTTTTCAGACATGTCTCCAACTAAATTGTCGAGTAGCCTATCAACAAACCAAGAAATTTCACCTTTCTGTTCTGAAAATGTGCTATGCATTTTGCATTGCACCCCTAGATGGCAGTGTTGTACACTGTTGCTGCAGTTTTATTGTGACCGTGTATGCATGACCCACTAAACTAAATATAAGACCACATTTTAATCTAGTAAAGGACCTGTTGGTATCCAGAAAAGAATAACGCTGACATTTCAGCAAATAAAACGAATGTATCACTGGTTTCAGCTTTTTCCAAATCCATTGAAACACTTGTAATGCATTGTGTCGTTTTGGAGAAACTTGTGCTAAATTCCTCCATGGATAACACTCAGCTAACATTAGCTAAACTGCTGCAGGGAGAAATATGGCGTTGGTAAGTTTCTCAAGTTAGTTTATTGTGATATGAACATAGCATAGCTACATGTCACAGAACAATTAAATGATTGAAATTATTTTAAAATACTCCTGAGAAACCCCATCCGCTACCACCACCAAGGGGGGAAAACATAATGTTAATCTAATCAACTCAACTCCGCTAGCCTGTCTCCCCTCATCTGAGGATGAGGCTGATACTGTCTCTGTTCAGTTCTGTTAAAATACAGCAGTATGCTTTTATCATTAGCTAACTTAGCTAACGTTGCTCTATGATAATTTATGAGACAATGGTAGCTAACTTTGTTGATCACTATCGCAAAATATCTAAACAGTGTATCAAGACAACGATACATGTATCAAAAAGGGAATATCAGATACAGGGAATTCATTCATATTATTCTCAATCTGATGCTAATTTAGATAGAAGACATTACCTTACATATCGATAGCTGTTTCAGTTACGTTAACTATGTACAATGGTGACTAGCAGCCTAGCTAGACAGATCACATTTGGGAAAATTATCATATTGTTTCATCACTCACGGTGTGTTGAAAAAATTACAGAATATCAATGACTTTTCTTTTTCTCAACATCTTTCACAAACGTGAACGTCTCTGCCTACCTGCTAAAATGTAGCGAACATAGCTAATGTTAACTACCCTATGTCAACGATTCTGTTAGGAGTTTCATTACTATATACCACGCATCCGACAGGTAGCCATATTCCACATGGTCCTAGATACGTTGTTTTAACAGTTTTGATGTATCGTTAGGTTTAGCTTATTTACTGAAAGTGATAGGGACAAAATGACATTATCAAAAACGTGATAGGGGCACATCACTACCAGTTATATAGGAATCTACGTCGATGGATGCGAGGCAACCCGGTGTAACTGCACCGCCTGCATTCCCGTTTCCGATTTTGGGAATAGGGGGATGCAGCCCGTGTAGGGGATGCAAGTGGTGCAGTTACACCGGCAAAGCAACCAGAAGCGACCGAGAACATGGCACTGGGGGAAATTTCACCCCGAAGCAGGACAACTTTGCAGCATTTGCTGATTAAAGATGCAATGTGTCGTTCCCCAATCCATAGTTCCGTCATGGAAGAAGTGTTAATAAAACAGCAACAAAGGTGTACACAGTAATGTCAACAAAAAACATTTTCAATGTAGAAAAATTTCTCACGCATAGCCTACAAAGCACCGTCTTTAAGCAAGTAATTAAAACTTTCAAAAACTAGGCCTGCCGTTAAAAGTATTGATATCAAAATGAGGCAGTTACAACCAACATTATTGGCTATTGTAGCTAACACTAATTAAACCAGGTTTATTCTAAAGCAATGATATCCAATCTTTCCTAAATTATTTAATATAACTTGGCCCTGTGTTTTTTCATCTCAAGCATATGACCAACATCAAATGATGTCACTTTTTGCAGTTGCACATATTCTATAGACAGTATTGCGAGTTTCTATTAATTCTTCTGTTTCTCACAATACTGTGGTCTGAGCATAGAGTATGTCAACAGTGTTATCAACATTTTACTTGCTTTAAATGTAATAATGTAGTGATAAGGTTTAAAACCATGATGTATGCCACGTGATGACATGTGAGGCTTGCAGTTAGTATTAAGAGGATAAAATTTAAGAAATGTCAACTGTGATAGGCATCGCTCAACTGCGTTACCAAACAGCAGTAAATTGCAATTCTACTGTGTCCTGTCAACTGTGTTACTCTTGTGTCTGCTGTTACTTCATCTGTTAACTGTGTTAATATTACAGTTAGTTATATTCCTGTTAGATTTATGCTAGCCGTCCAGTTACCGTGAATGAATATCATTGATCCCGCATATGGTATAGCTGGCTAGCCAGCGACACTGAAGTAGTTTAATTTTTCATTTTAACTGAAGAGAGCTGATTGAAAAGCCAGCCAGTTGGAGCCTATGAATGTGAAAAAGACATGACACGTTTTTTTTAACGTTAACAGCGAGAAATTCCATCCGAGGTTTTCACATGGTCACATTAAGTACGAAAAGCATAACATGCGCATATCATTTTTCACTGTCAGCTGGACAATACACTGTCCAGTACAGGAAAGTGGACTGGAATGCTTGTACATGTAGCCTATGGCACAGTTGTTTATTATTTATTATTAATTAGATACTTTTTTTTTTTACAATAATGCAATAACGCAATCTTAACCAGATGATCCTTTGCATTAAAACTTTATTTACTATGCCTGACAAATGGGATATTTTTTGACAGCACATTGCGCAAATGAGCTTTTAAGTGTTTGATGAGAGCACAAGTGTCAAGGCAGTAACATCTGGATCTTTTGTAAGATGCTTAGTAAAAAGTTAGTATGGGTAAACTTTGTGCATTTTTTGCCTGTAGCAACACTTCCTACCTTACTAGCCGGCTAGCGAACTCCTAGCCCAGTGATTCAGTCGGGAAATCTGTAGGTCTACATTAATAACATATGCATAGTGTAGGCCTACACAGCTTAGTAAGCTACATTCCGATCCTCCGCTCCAAACAATGCATATTTTCTGTGCTTTTGCTCTGTTTTTGGCAAAGAGAGGGGCAGGTCAAATAAGCTCAATTGCACTTTCATGTATTCATGGTAAAGGACAGAATCTTTCAGCTAGAATTAAGTTAATTTTAGAAAATTTACAGGTTTTAAAATGTTCTATGCTGCTAGAAACTTTTCTACCAGTATAACATTCTAATTGACAAACAGATGTTTATATCAATAAAGATAATTTAAAATAGAGAAAGGGGGGATGAATAAATACAGTAAAAAATTATATAATTAGACTTTTTTTTACAAACCTACCCAGACACATATTTGCCCCAATAATGTAGCCTACTCTGCATGTTTGTCGGTCACATGAAGTCAAGTAACTAAAGTAGTACTAATTGTGTAACATGTCAAATAATAACAAATGATATTTGTGAACACAATTTTATGAACAAAAGAATGTCTAGGCTCTGTCGGACCACACAGGTTTCTATTAAAATAAAAATGTTCCAAAAAAAATAATAATGCTGTGCATTTGAATCTACATAGACCCAAAGCACTGGATGCAGATAATTGTTCAAACATAGCCTATAGTGTACTAATTTCTTTACATTTGTAAGTGTAACACTTGAATTGCAGATTATTTCCACTATAAACGATAGCCATTTGACACTTTGATGTGGCACATCAAGTTTCAAAGGCCATTCTCTTCAGATGGTAAGATGAAAAAACACAGGTTACATTAAATAATTTAGGAAATATTGGGTAGCATTGATTTGGAATAGAGCTAGCTTAATTAGTGTGAGCTACGATAGGCAATATTGTTTGTTGTAACTTAGCCTCATTTTGATATCAATACTTTTAACGGCAGGCCTAGCTTTTGCAAGTTTTAATGAATGTCTGACAGACAGTGCTTTGCAGGCAATGCGTGAGTTACTTTTGGTTCAGATCCTGTCTACTTTGATCAGACAGACTAAATTGATCAGACTTTCTTATCGGCAGATCAGATGTTGTTATCCAGTGGGGAGAATTATTACTTAAGAGCATAGAGCCAGTGGCGCCACCAAGGGGTGGCCAGGGGGGGCCACGGCCACCCTGATACAATTGCTGGTCCCCCCTCGCGAGTCGCATATGCATACTATGCTGCTACCTGATATTTTACATTAGGTACTATTCATTTAAATCAATAATTATATTTTTCATAATAGTTCATGCATGTGAAAGAAAATAACAAATGTATAGCCAGCCAGCCTCTTAAGGGCAATGCACTGCCAGGAGACTGAGCGCAAATAGGCCCCGCTCATCCCGGGGGGGGAAACACATCCCGCTCTCGCCCTCTATTGACTTGACGTGCTGGTGCCTTCTTGTCATTTAGATCTGTTACCCAACAGTATAAAAATGCCTAAAAGTTGTTGTTTGATGGGATGCACTACAAACAAGGCAAAAAACCCAGAATTTCAGTTTTATAAGATTCCGAACCGCAAAACGGGGCCCATAAGATGAGAAGAGTGGATCCGAGCAATAAGACGTGAGGCGTCGGCAGGAAGAAAGGGAAAAATGTGGGACCCTGACACTCCACATGCTTATGTGTGCAGCAGGCATTGTTTCACAGGTAGCCTAAGTCAAATGAGTTATCCCATTGTCAATTTATGGCTAACTAATATTGCTGTAAGAAACACAAAAACATTTTGACCATATGCAAATGGTTTGTAGTGGAATGTGGAAAAATCGGAGTGCTATACGACATGTTT
The DNA here is from genome assembly GCA_022702515.1 of Ilyophis sp. 1 JC-2022. NCBI lineage: Eukaryota > Metazoa > Chordata > Actinopteri > Anguilliformes > Synaphobranchidae > Ilyophis > Ilyophis sp. 1 JC-2022. The sequence goes on from CM040395.1 coordinate 108,882,886, forward strand.
ACATTCTCGGACAGATGTTAAGGTAAATCTATCACCACTCGCCACAAGTCAGCAATTATATCGGAAACAACGCGGAAACCCTTTAAAAAAACAAAATAAAAACCGTAGGCTACACATAGCCTAGCCTATGATAACTGTGGACAAAACGGGCTGAGAAGAATGTAGCCTAATAAAGCAGGGATATGAGTAGGTTATGAGTAGGCTATAATAAAATGTATATTGTTGTCCATGATTATGCTTTTTTGTTTTTCATTTTTGGACATATATAATATCATATTTTTGTTTACAAAAATACACAGCAACAGCCAAATACAGCTGTATTGAAAAGAATTTGAGACCTCTGTGTGGTGTTTTTAAACTGTAGTAGGCTTGTTCCTAGTAAATGTTTTGTTCCTTACAATTAATGTAGCTACTCCTTCAAATTAAAGCTGTATATTTGTGTTTTTAAGGAAAATTAAGCCTATTTGAAGAACAATGAATCGCCTATGTATATACATATACATAACACATTAAAACAGGATTGTTGTGGAACTCAAAATGTTAACGGTACTGGTATTAGTCTGTGCACATCAGATAATTAGTAACATTAACTGTAAAATAAGAAACCAAAGTATATCAGTATGCAATTCCTTAACTGTCATATTAACATAGTTTTCCACTAGCCTATATACCACAACAACATAATAGAATTCCTGAAATTCAGTTATGGCTTTTGGTTTTGGTGTGCCACCCCAAGATTTTCAGTGGCCCCATCTGGCCACCCCAATGAAAGATTTCTGGGGGCGCCACTGCATAGAGCATGGGCATGATAACACAACATATAACATAAAAATAAGCCAATGTTTAACAAACACAGTGGGCTCTATCTTACACTCAGCGCTAACCCAACTGGGTCGGTTGGTCTTAAGATGAGGTGTGGTCAGACAAATATTTGGTGTATTGCTATTTTGAGGCAGCAGACAGTGTTTGCGCTATGTCATGTCGCAGTTGTTTCAATTTTATTTTAACGGCATAATATTAAGATAGTAACCTACATACACTACAAAAACCATACACCATGCTAAAATCTACTGACTATTGTTATTTTCTAAGTTTCAAAGTCTGACCACGAAGTTCTATGAATAACCATTTATAAATGTAAATTTTACTCAAATACACGCAAAAATGTTATGGGTAAGAATAATAACATATCCCTATTTACAGCTGATCCGTATAATGCATTTTACTCCCATTTTCTTGTTGCAATTAGAGCAGCGGTCATGTGACCGCAAGCCGTCGTTCTAGGTAGTTTGTAAGTCCCGTCTTCGAAGTGTTAAAGGTAATGGGAGATCACACTCTGATTGGTTTATTGTATATTACGCCCAAGACACCGATAATTAATGAAGAGACTAAGTTCAGCCCATTTGAGCCTTGCGCCTTACTTTGCGCTCAAATTATCCTTGTCTAACTAGCAAAATTGGAGTTGGACACGCCCTAAATGCACTTGTGCAATGCGTTTTTGAACATGCGCTAAGATCGTCAAGATAGAGCCCAGTGTGTCAAAAATAGAACAGATGCCCACAAGCGACCGATTGTGGGAGGCGAGGGAAATGCCAGGTGACCTCATCAGAGGATGGCTTCACCCTTAGAGTGCATATTTAAAAGTCGCACAACACTTAAGCTTGTATCTCAATATCTGTCTTGGTACTTTTGGTAGTCAATAGGTTTCAGCACAAAAAGTGCTGAGGCCATATTGTATGAATGGATAATGATGTTTGTGGATAGCTGAATAGCTGATTTAAAGAATGAATGTACCTTGCGAACTCTGAGTATCCTGGTAATGTTCAGCATACTGGGAGTGCATAGGCTGGATGATGCAGGAATGTGGCCTTGGCTAAGGTGACAAAAAAGAGAGAGAAACAATCAAACTTCAGTTCATGTAAAGGTGATGGGGTCAATGCAGTGGTGTTTGGTCACATTATTAAAATCCAAGATATATTTAATTCAGACATGTATCTGTGTGCTTGTTCTGAAGTCACTCATCCAAAACGGCCAAGCAATTTGGTAGCTCTGAAATTTGTTCTGGACATATGCAATTACACACTGTAACCTTGAAGTGTCCTCCAAAAACCCAATACAAATAAAGTACACAAGGAAAAGCACATAAAAAACCATATATTGCCACTGTGTTGCCTTATCCATGACAATGTTCTGCTGCAAAGCAGAGGGTAAAATTCAGCCTTGTAGTAAACGCCATGTTACATTCTTTACAGCACTAAAGGGTTAAAATGCTACAAAAATATAAATAAGTGATTATCAGAAAACACAAGGGGCCACAGTCTTCAGTCAATGCTTTTCTATAAAGCTCATTATAATCATTGTTTTACCAGTGTGGAAAAAATGAAAAATAAAATCACTGCATCCATTGTAATTGCGGAAATCAAACTCAAGTGCAAGGTCACCAAGGCTGGAATACAGCAACCAGAAAGGCTATAATTCGTTCTTCAGACTACTTTTCAAAGGTTAACCCTGACCAACCCCGACTACCCACATTTCAAAATCCTTTGTCCCATCCAAAAATATAGTTAGCTTTTGTGTTCCAAATTCCCAAACAGCCCTTCAATGCAGACTACAGAACAGTGACTAGTGGGTGACATTTGAGCCTTAGGCCTATTTTCCATAATGATAACAGAAAAAACATTCAAATTTTTCAGGCCAACCACATGCTTCTTTAATATTTTAAGAGGACTATAATTTTTTCCAGAAATTTGCACAAGACACTTTAGTTCACATTTTGTGAGTTGCAGATAAAAAAGATTTTTAAAAAAAAAGGTCAAGCTGCTCAGGATTTGTTCTGTAGTATGTGGGGGTTGGTCTGGTGTTTGGTCTCAAGAGTTGAAGGTTACAGGGTTGTACCAGTGAAGACCGGTTCCATGTGGGCCGTCTCCGAATTGGTGCCGGGGAGTGGGCTGGCCTATGGAGAAACCAACCACATAATTTCAGTGCCAGGTCAAAATAGGTTCCTGTTTGAATCTATTTTTCCTCAACACACCTCTTGCCTTTATGAACCTGCATTACTTTATAAAAATAAAAAAAACACATTTTACTTAATGGACTTCATGGTCACTCTACAAGAAATTCCTTTTATCCTACAAATTTCTGTTCACAGAACACTTATGCAGCTCAATGATTTCAGGTAATAATAATAATGGTAAACACTAGAATTAAAAAAAAAGATTATCTTTACTAAAGTTAATATCCTTTCTATGTGAGTGCTGAATATATACAGTGGCTTCAGAAATTATTCAGACCCCTTCACTTTTTGCACACTTTATCGTGTTGTAGATTTCATTTTAAATTGATAAAATTGCCCATCAATCTACACTCAATAATGCATAATGACAAAGTGAAAACATGTTTTTAGAAATTTTTGCTAATTTATTAAAAATCAAAAACTGAAATCTCTAATTTACATAAATATTCATACCCTTTGCTTTAACATATTTTTAAAGTATCATATTTTCAAGATATCTTATTTTCAGGTACTGTTACAAGCGATACTATAACCTCTCTGCATTTGAATTGATCTCTATGGGATTGGGGGGTGAGACTAGATTCAGCTGCAAATTACACTGGTACAGTATGGAACACATGGCTGGCTAAATTGCTGTAAGTCATCAAGGGTCTGAGCTATCGAACGAGCCCCAAACCATCACTCTGTTGCCAGATATGGAGTAGATATGGAGTAGATGTGGATGGATCCCTGCAAGGGTTATTTCTCCTGACTTGTTTTCCTATAGAACTCTATGGGGGAAAAGGTCAAGAGAAGAAACCCTTAAAGTGATCCATCCACATCTACTCCATATCTGGCTGCAGAGTGAGGGTTTAGGGCTCATTTGATACCTTAGACCCTTGATGACTTACATAATCTAGTCTCACCCCCCCAATTCCCATAGCGATCATAGTATCGCTTGTAAGAGTACCTGAAAATAAGATATCAAGAGTCTTTTGATGTTGTTCGGTCACAGACATCAGGAAGTCATGGTATGCAGAGGATATGCAAGCAAATATTAAATATGGTGACTATTTAAGTTTATGTTAATTTGTCCAATAACTTTTGGAGGCCTTAACATGGGAGGGTGAGGGCTATACGTAAACATGGCTACAATTGTTACACGGTTCACCCGCTATGGATGTAAACACCCTCAAATTAGAGCTGAAAGTCTGCAATTTAACCTCATAGTCACTGTTCCAGTTCAAATCCAATGTGCTGGAGTACAAAGCCAAAGAAAGAAAAATGTGCCACTGTGTGGCTGAGGTAAAAGCAGCCATAACAAAACAAACAGGCTAGCAAAAAACAAACAAACACACATGTATGCACACGCACACACACACGCCTTAATTTCGTTGAGGTATCACTATATAAATATGGAAACAAGTGAAATAAAACTCTTGACTCACTCTGCGCATATTTTATTCTGTTTGTAGAATTTATGTCTGGCAGTGAAGAGTGTTGAAATATATTTGGCCATTTCCATATCTTCCTGAAAAACAGAAGAAGCAAGACGAGAACAATTCTGTCATTTTCTTTGGAGAATTTATTAACTGTAATTATCCTATTAATCAGTTCTGTGTCACAGTAAAATAACCTTTCCTAATATTTTTCAGTGGTAAAAAAAAACAAAAAACACTATGCTGACAATAAAACACCCTATATTACCTTTACTCTGATTCAAAATAAAAAAACAACAGCCAACGGATGTATGGGGGGACACCCTACAGACACAATACTCACAGTGTGAAACATGATGGTGTCATCTCTGCTCGTTATCTCCACAGTGATGGCTGACTTATTGTGGGCGATGTTGCCAATGTCTTTCCACCTGCAATTAAGAGGCCACACTCTGTTAACATTTTTATAAAATGCTGTACTTGTGTGGCACAGTACACAATTGTATAATCTGTCTCATCAACACTCAATAGATATCGGCGGTGATGTTATTTTCCGGAAGCATTTCACGTGGCCTCTGAAGTTTAGTGTAGTACAATTGTTAAGGAACTGGGTTTGTAACCGAAAGGTTGCAGGTTCAATTCCCAGGTAGGACACTGCCGTACCCCTGAGCAAGGTACTTCACCTGCATTGCTTCAGTATATATCCAGCTGTAAATGGATACTATGTATAAATGCAACAAAAATGCTGTGTAAGTCGCTCTGGATAAGAGCGTCTGCTAAATGCCTGTAATGTAATGTAAAGTTTGAATGTTTACTGCAGTATATCAGGTATATTTAAAGAAAAAAAGATGAAAAAAAAGGCACCCCACGAGGTGGCGACGGCCATTATTGCATTCGATATGATACGGTAGATCGCCCTGCTCTAATCCGAAGCCTGAGAAGCTAGTTAAGGCAGACAACTTGAGAAGCACCAAATCACGTCAGCTCACATGATGCTACATCTCAAATGGGAGGGTTATTTAAATCACCAACCTTACGTGTTCATGCATTTGCCATTGTGTTGCTACTGCCTGCTATGTCCTCTGTTGCTACGTTGCTAACATGATTGGCTCCCTGCATATCCCCGCATGTATGCCTTTCAGGGAAGTTTTTGCGCTCCCACCACCACCTCAGCATCCACCTGTGGGCTCTGCTTCTCATATGATCCCCTTGGGGGGGTCAGCGGTTTACTATCTATTATCTTGGCTGGCTTGTACTAACGCGTTATGCAAACAGAGAGTGATAAGAGGCAGAGCCTGACACCAAATTTGCTTTCATTTTAAATCTCAATAAAATATTGCTTAATTAAATCATGAGTTGTCTGAACTGTTAATAATTCTAAAAGCCAAAATTTAAAAACAGACCCTCTGGGAAACTCAAAAAAGCAAAACAAAAAAGCCAGCCAACTTCTGGGAAGATATGGTCCAATTTTCACCTGTGCAACATGATTGACCTCCCATTTCTGTGCTTGACAAACACGCCGATGAAAGAGACTCCAATGTAGATGTCATTTGTGTAGTTGTCCTGTGGAAAGAAAGCAGATGGGAGGAAATGGAGGAAGTAGGAATGCTGACCTGTGAGGCATTATATCCCAAGAGTACAAGCTTGTAAACATACCTTAGCAGCAAAGCTTTCCTGCCCAAAGCCGTCCAGCTTCTCTACTTCCTTTATGTACAACAATTCAGCTTCTGCTGGCTGCATTCCACTGGAAAATGAGAAAGGAAAACAATGTATAACAATTTCTCTCACTGGCTCATCTGTAATCATTTGGTAATCTTTCATCCACAGTTGACTAATGATGCCTGGGCAGGCCATGAAACCGCAATGGAATGTTGAACAAAAACAAAAGATTAGGTATAGAGGAATGAATTGACTATCACCAACCTTATAGATTGGATTAAATTTCAGCATGCTTACATTTCAGTTTAAAAAGACAACAAGCTGTGAAACCGTTTTGGACTAATACTCAGCCAAAGTGATCAACTCCAGGTTTTGGACTCTATGAAGAGAAACCACCAAATCAAAGAGTGAAAGTTCATCATTGAGGACCAACCAGTGACTCTTGTGTTCTTCTGCCACTTTGTGAGTCCACTCTTCCAGCACCTCATCCACATGTGACCAGGTCTGTCCCAAACAGAGAGACCAAATAGTAAATAGTAAAATCTATTACAAAAAACAGCCTACATCTGAAAGATCTTGGCTGTAAACTGGAGAGTGAAAGCAGAGTTGCAGCATACATTTCAAGAAAAGGAGTGGAAGTAGGGAATTCTGGGAAAAACGCTGCCTTTAAGCACTTCTCTCTTTCTCACTGCTGAGCCTCCTGGCTCCATTTGTTTATTTTAGTCAGGTATGCTGGAGAATTGTGAGGGGAGAAATGCGTGCCCCTGAGCTGCCACACACCTAAGAGTCCAGCTCCTGCTCTGCCCTACTGTACTGCTCTCATCTTGCCAATCAAAAACTTTCACCAACCTGACCCCTCCTCTACTAACCATGAGCACATTATCTGAGGGTGGGGACTTCTCTTTTACTGGTTGGTGAGTCAGTAGTTCCCTTAAAAACAGGCTCAATCAAAACATGGGAGGTCAGATCCTGTGGTACATGGCAAATCATGGCTAAATTTCATGTTGACTGCTAATGTCATGAGAAGTGCTTTGGTGTGAACTAGTGGATCATGACCATGAGAGTTAACAGCTTCCTGCTAATTCTTATTAACCAGAGAATGTGAGTTTCAAGCACAGGGAAGCCGAGGCTGCGGTACAATCCGTTAAATGTTCTGCCCTCCTGCACTTCCCCTCGCCACTTCCACTTGGGGGAAACCCTTTAGAAGCCGGAGCTTGTGCGTTACCAAGGGCAAGTGTGGTCCAATCCGTTAGAAATGCAACTGAAGTACGTGAAATTAGTCCCTCGACCCTTGATTTGGCTCGAGGGAACGAGTCCGCAAGACTGCAGACTATGCTTTACTATGCCAAGCTTCTCGTTTCTGAAGTCTAAATTGAACTCCTTTGCATATCTCCTGGGAAACATCCTAAAGAGAAAGCGACACCCAAGTATAAGAAATCTGTTTAGTTTTTTATTGCACGACTGAAATGTTGAATAAATTAGAAAATAGCATTGATTTAGGGGTAAAATGGATAAAATCGTTTTAAAACGTATCTCCGGTGAATGGTTTCACATCATAGCCTACTAAGTATGCAGTATTAGAATTATTATTACAGGATAGTTAAGAATAACTCGCTACATAATCAGCTCGTTGCAGTTCAGCGAGTATCCAGCAAATGAGCCAGTGTAAGCTTACATGGGCAATATTACAAATAGCTATATTATGCTTGGATTTCATATTCAACACAGGTTGCTCGCCTCTTATGTTTTATACTTCTGTGCCACCGGCCAAGCAATCTATGCATCCAACGATTTGATTGCAGCGTATTAATATATTTGATTGGGAGGTAGCCTATTTTGTAAGAAAGTGTATTATTCCCCATTCCTGCTTATGAGGTATTTTAAAATGCTGTCTATCAATACATTGATTGTCAATCATTTTCTCGTTTGCTCTTTTGCCAGAATAAAAAGTGAGATGTTGGTTGGAGCTTGCCATCTTATGCAATGTTTTGCACAAACTCATTTGTCAATGGTCCAAAACTCAGTTTTGGTGCTGCGTCACATCCGCCCAAGTGGAAGTGGCGAGTGGAAGTGAGGAGGGCAGAACATTTAACGGATTGGACCGCAGCCCGAGACAAGAGTCTGGTTGATAGTTTCTCTCTCTGGATAGCCCTACTGACACAATGAAACTGGCCAGTGCAAAAATGTTGCAACAAACAGCAGTGTAAAGAAAACTTCAAGGGTTGATAGAGAAAGACAAAGAAAAACTGAACTGAAATAAAATAAAATAAAACAATGTTCTTACCACTGGAAATAGTACATATTCCCTGAGGAAATCCTGGGAGTGAAACTGATTGAAGTCTCCAAAATCAGCTGTTTGAATAAGAAATACGAGTCACAAAAGATCAGATTTCTGCAGCTAAGACTGCTATAAATATCACTCGAATTAAACATACTGTATTCAAAAGCAATACAACCAAATATTTCATAAATGATTTAATGTAGACCTAACTTGGCCCAGTGTGTTTTCAACTTACCCTCTGAAGAACATGGTCATTCAAATTTTGTCACAGAAAATGTAAAATGGCAATCATTTATATAATAATAATAATAATAATATGCAATTCAACTGTGTTACACTGAAAAATAAAGAAATGACTACACTATATCTTTGAACAATTGTCTGCATCCAGTCAAAAGCACATCATGAATAAACTGCATTATTATTAATATTACACTTTTGCGTTGGTCAACTCTTCAATGTAAAACAGTAGTGTTTGTGATTAATTGTTATTACTGACATTATTTTGTTCGGAAAATTGTGTTCACAAATACAATCACACCCCCCCCCCCCCCCAAACTTCTCTCGTGTAAATTATTTTGGTTAAACTTGTGAATGTTATATGCTGCTAGAACAATTTATCCAGGAGCATAATAAAGTATTCTATCTATCTATCTGCAAAGTTGCAAAGTAAAACTTGGACATTTTGGTCAAATTAACTTCACAGCTAAGTACAAACCCAAATTCCCCAAAAAATTGGGACAGTATGTAAAATGCAAATAAAAACAGAAAGCAGTGATTTATAAATTATCTTTTAAATATATTTAATTGAAAAAGTTTCAAAAAAGTTTGGACAGGGGCAACATAAGACTGGGAAGGTTGTGGAATGTTAAAAAAAACCTTCCACAGGTAAACAGGTGAATAGGTAACAGGTGATGCCATCATGACTGGGTATAAAATGAGCATCCACGAAGGCTCTGGCGTTTACGAGCAAGGATGGGTCAAGGTTCGACACTTTGCGAAAAACTGCGTGAGCGAACAACGTTTCTCAACGCACGATTGCAAGGAATTTAGGGATTTCACCATCTACAGTCCATAATATTATTTAAAAATTCAGCGAATCTGGAGAAATCTCTGTGCGTAAAGGGCAAGGCCGAAAACCAATATTGAATGCCCGTGACCTTCAATCCCTCAGACGGCACTACATTAAAAACCAACATGCTTCTGTAATGAATATAACCACATGGGCTCGGGAATACTTCGGAAAACCGTTGCCAGTAAACGCAGTTCATTGCTGCATCTACAAATGCAAGTTAAGACACTACTACGCAAATTGCAAGCCACATATCAACAACATCCAGAAACGCAGCCGACTTCTCTGGTCTCAAGCTCATCTGAGATGGACTGATACAAAGTGGAAACGTGTGCTGTGGTCTGACGAGTCCACCTTTCAAATTGCTTTTGGAAATAATGGACGTCGTGTTTTCCGAGCCAAAGAGAAAAAGGACCATGCCGATTGTTACCAACGCAAGGTTCAAAAGCCAGCATCTGTCATGGTATGGGGGTGTGGTAGTGCCCATGGCACGGGTAACTTGCACATCTGTGAAGGCACAATTCACACTAAAGGGTACATGTGCATTTTGGAACAACCTATGCTGCCATCTAGACAATGTCTTTTTCAGGGACAGCCCTGCTTATTTCAGCAAGACAATGGCAAGCCACATTCTGCACGTGTTACAACAGCATAGCTTCGTAGTCAGAGAGTGCGGGCGCTAGACTGACCTGCCTGCAGTCCAGACCTGTCTCCCACTGAAATCGTGTGGCGCATTATGAAGCGCAAAAAAATACGACAATGGAGACCCCGGACTGCTGAGCAGCTGAAGTCTTATATCAAACAAGAATGGAAAAAAATTCAGTTTTCAGAACTACAACAATTAGGGTCCTCAGTTCCTAAAAGATTACTGAGTGTTGTTAAAAGGAAAGGTGATGTAACACGGTGGTAAACATGCCCCTGTCCCAACTTTTGTGGGACGTGTAGCAGGCATCAAATTTAGGATGATTATATTTACAAAAAAAACAATAGATTGATAGTTGATTAGTTAAAACATTAAATATCTTGTCTTTGAACTGTTTTCAATTGAATACAGCCAGGTCAAAAAGTCATTGCTTTCTGTTTTTATTTACATTTTAAAGAGGAAAACCTCTTAAATTGGTGGAACCAGCATTGAGCGCAATGCATGCATTCAAGCTAGAAAAACAAATTTACTATCAAATAAATTAGCAAATAAATTTGGGACCGAAAATAAAAAGCACCCTCCTTTCCTCCACTACCACCTCCTCTCCTCCGTGCCCCAGAAACGGACCTTGTGTTTTAATCTAATGTTGCTGATTATATCTTAATTATGTATTAATGGTTACATATTAATTCATGTCTCGACGCAAACCACAACGCCAGGTACATTGTATACTGTACATGCAAATACTTGTACTCGAAATGTTCAGGCAGTTTTGCATACTTCCGGGTAGGAGAGGAGTGGTAGTGGGGGAGTGGAGGAAAGGAGGTGGGGAGTGAAGAATATTGGGACACACCCCCTGTCTTCTTGTCCCAAGACCCCAGGCGATTTAGACCAATGATTGTTGTCTCCCTCTTCTGGTCCCGCCCCTCCGAGTGAGTGCAGTGACCATAGATATAACCAGTATAATAGAACCAGTGACCCCAGCAATACAACCTGTCCCTGATTGTTCCTGAACAAATGTTAATACCCTGTCCAAACGACACAATCATTTAAGAAATCGGCACATAGAGAGGCTTAGTATTTTGACAACATGCTGCCATTGACTTACATGGTGAAAAACCTACACTGGAGCCAATCGCAGTGGCACTAGTGAGCAACGGCACTATGGCCGCTCCCAGCCCAACCTGAAAGTGAGCTTCAAAACGAAAGCCTGGGCTCCTAAGCTCACCAGGTATGCCATTGACTCATCACCCTCTCCAACCCTAAACCAAACCTATGGGCTCTGCACCATCCTTCAGGATTTATTTGAGTCAATACCCAGTATCACTCTCCTTTTTTTGTCCTGATTTATTTTGTCTATAATGGCAATCATTAGTAGGCACAAAATAAATCTCCTTACACATATCAACCATACAAGAGATAATAACACAGTCATTTTGATAAGCTAAATACTTGCACAGACACTTTATACAAACAAAAAGGCCACGTAGAAATATTTTGGATTACCAGAAATGTTTGCCTCAGTCCTGTCCTGAGGGATTTTACTTGTATGCACAGTTCTAGCTGAACACGATATAATCCCTTTCATTGAATTGACCTTGATTCTATTATAAAATTAACAGAAATATCAGGGTCTTCTACTGCTCCACAAGCTCACCTTGCACAGCCAAGCCAGCGAGCCGGATTCCCTGCTCCACAGTGCACTGCAGACGTCCATCAAGAACTTCCTTTTTCACTTGAAGGTAATATTGGTACCTGAAAAGCAAAAAAGACAGGAATCAATAACTCTGCATGTGGGCTATGGCCTACAGTATGGGGGGGAGGGGGGCCATCTGGGTTTCTCCTATGTTTTGGGGAGTGATGAATTTGCTGAGAGAATGTTTTGACTACACAATGGCTTGTCCTTCACATGTTGCTTTATTTTGACACCTTTTTTCAAAACAATAGTCTGTGAGCCAAAACAAAGTCCAAAATACTGCTGGGCGAAACTGCCATTCTGGATTTGCTCATTTCAGTTAATCTCTACACAGGAGAGTAATCTGACAAGGACAAGATTCGACCATGAGAGGCTGCCTGCAGAACCGTTTAGACTACTTTCACTTGTTGAGACATACCATATAATTCTGCCTGGTTTTCAGTGATTCTAGTGGACTACAGTAATACCATGCTGGGAGTATGTATGGTTACAGTGGAAGTTGTAGGACACCTTTGGTTTATTCTCTATTATGTTTGAATGTTTTTATAGTTCTATTTTTGTAATGATAGTGGGAGGCACATAGTACATGTCTATTGGCCAGTGCTTAAAAACTAGTCACAACCTTTTCCTGGTTTATAATCATTTTCTGAAAGCTGTGCCAAAGCTCTTTTTCAACACCGCTTGTTAATGGAAGTTTCGGATAATGAAAATGGGAATCTGTGTCAGTGCTTCATTTGAAAAATGAACGTGTGTAGCAAAGCAGTATTTGAGCATTAAAAAAAACACTGGTGTCCTTACTGCCAGTCACAACTCGTAATCACTGGATCTAAAATAATCATACATAGATACAAAGTGCCTGTTCCATTTGAGATACATTAATTATATGATTTAGTATGGGAACTAGCTAGCGTGTTTGACAAACTTTATAGTGGTAGTAAAAATCTTGATTTTGTAACTCATGATGCTAAACCCACATCGCTCTCACCATAAAGCATTCTTGTGGGTCATATTCTTCAGTGACAGTGCAGTAACGCATAAAATATGAGTTTGATGGCTGTGGTCGGTAACTCCATAGGGTGACGTGTAATTGGTGATTGCTTCGCCGAGGGAATGGAAGGGCTTAGTCAGATAGGGCTCTGTGTGCATTGCTATCTAACCAACCCTGCTGGTCAATCAGGCACCCGTAGATTGCAGTCATGAAAAGCATATGAAAGGTCCCTCCTCCGACTCCACTGTATACGAGCTTAGCTGTAGTCTGCGGTGTGAAAAGAAGCAGCTGGAGACACCGCGCGTTTCGGAGAACCGTGGATATCTACGATCTCCCAAATTGGCAGTGGGGTTTGCGCAATGTATGCAGCTGCGCTTGCATATGATTGGCCATTCCAAATTGGGATATGCTCAGCCTCGGGTTGGGTGCCAAATTTATGTTTTTTAAATGCATTGTATAATTCATGCCTGGAATTGCCTGAAGTGACAACAATTACTATATTTTTATATTTATGGCATACAACATAAAAGTTTGTGATAAATAGTGTTATGTAGTCAAACATTCATACAACAAAATAAGTTTGGAACATCTCATCTAATGAAAAACGGAACTCATAACTTTGATAAAGCAATGAATGATAAAATTGCATGTCTTTTGCAATATAAGTATTTGTTGTAAAAATCTAATGGTCAACAAGAGAACATAATGATCGAAAATGTCATAGTAAAAAAATTTCCAGTCCAAATATTTACTACTTTTGACAGGACAGTGTCCTTACTGTTGATGTCTCTAAGCTCCTTAAGAATTGGTACCATTTTTTTAAATGTGTGCAACACAACATCAAACCATTTTCTTCTCAACTGAATCCTTTTTTCTGCTCCTACATGGTTCTGACTGCTCAGACAGAAGCTATAATCTTTCACTGCCCTCGTCTACAGGCCTGTAATTACTGACAGAGGTTTTGAGGAGCAAGTTCCCTTTGCTGGTAACCCTTTAATTACAGAACCTGAATGAATACCACTAGTGGCAAAACAGAAGAGGAGTGAAATGTGGCTCAGAGGCATGTCCTTGTCCAGGGAACACTGGGATATGCCAATTTCAGAAAAAAAACAACAACTTGAGTTCCCTCTACATTCAAATGTACACAAAAATATGTAATTTAGGACACACCCATCACATCAAAATTACACTCGTATATTAGTTATGTTAAAAGAATGGATTTGGTGGGGACTGAACACAGTCACAATATGATAATGGAACAGTGGCCAAGTCATAGTCACCACCGTCAGCTTGTGTCTCCAATTTCACACTTGTTTAATGATGAAGTATATAATTCAGAATTTGGTTAACAGCTACTATCATATAAACCATTATCCTCAGTCCACCGGGGCTCTTGAGGGTCCTTCTGAGGCCCAACATGTGGGAAGATTGGGGGTGTCGGTGTGGTGTGATTATTCAATCAGCAAAGCATGAAAGAATCCCATCTGCACTTCTGTGGGATCGGAGCTCTGATAAACTCGTACAAGAAATTGCCAGATGGCCAGTCTCCAATGACTTTTTATGCCTCTTCACATTTGTTTAGTAGAAGTATAAGTAGCAGTAGATGTAGAAATATGTAGTAGCACGAACAAGCATAGTTGCATTGAAATGGATTTGTTCACACTGAATGCATGTTTTGTTCAACATTCTGCACTTCACAATGGGAATTTACAGTGACTATATTTGGGAAAGAAGTCACATTTTCAAGAGTGTCTTAAGCAGGGCCGGACCATCCACTAGGCAGCTATAGGCTGCCGCCTAGGGCAGCACTATGACCGCCGCTCGTTACCCCACCATCCAAGTCATAATGCTATTCTGCAGCCCCCGCTATTATCCCTTTAAAGCCGGAGTGTGCTAGCCAGCCGGGCTAGTAGACCAAAATTTCCACTAGCCCAGCTGAAATGTTACTAGCCCTGTTTGTAACACTATAAACTAATGTTTTCTATGAATTTGTTCAATTTCCTTAACATTCACAGTATTCATGTTGTTAGTCTATGAGTAGCACTATTTTAATCAATGACAATAATATAACTATATTCTAATGGTCAATATAACACTATGACCCAAGACTATCCCAACAAGTGTAGATTGGCAACAGATTATAATAAGGATACAGGGTATTATGCAAAAAGATAAATATTTTAAATAGTGCATACAAAAGAACATATATAAACGCACTTCAGGTCTGTGGAAGTAGTGGGGTGGGGGGTATGTCTCTTTCTCTGTGGGCAGGGCTGAGGGATGTTGTGATTTTTAAATGTTTTGACAACAAATGTGACCGTTGGGGAAAAGTTGCATACTATAGCTTTAAGTAGGTAATGATGTACATTTGAGAGCCACAATCAAATCCACCATGTCCTGTTGTTTTGAATAATTCCAATATTATAAAACATGTTTATAAGATCATTTGTAATCGCAAATAAATTAGCCGCACTAGCTTAAAGTTTCTGACATTAGCATTGGCTAATCAGGGTTGTAATTGGACCTAGCAATGCCATGCTGGCCACAAAAAAAGCAGTATGCACAAAGTATGATTGGGATGGCATGGCTGGGATGCCATCCACCAAGTCACGGCTTGGCGGGGCATACCTCATACCTCTATTGTAATACAGTCTGCAATGAGATGTCATTCTCCATGTTGAAATCTAGACTAAAACGATTTTAAAATATTTCCATTAGATTCTAAATGATTTTTATCTAAATATAAATTTCCGAACGTCTACTCTGAATTCTGCTATATCTACTGGGTAGACATATTAGTTTAATAACAACAAGGCAACACTAGATGATAAACTAATGTGTATAAATCTGCAATTAAATGAGTTTTATAATAATAGTCTTGCGTTTCAGAACAAAAGTATCCTGACTAGCAAATGGATTACAGGGCTTATCCTAGTAGAGCTGTGAGAATACTGGGATTTAATGCTAGCTAGCTGCCGCTATGCTTAAATTCACTCATTTGTACTGGTATATCCTTTATCCCTCAACACATTACTTTGTTTACTCTACATTTGCAACTACTGGAGTGCCAAAACTGCATGCATGAGAAAAAGGGGACCGTCATGTGCAGACAAGATTCATACCACTCAGAAATGTATTCAGAGCAGATGTTCAAATCTACTGTGAAGTATAATGATAACAAAGCAAACATTGTCAGAATTCAACTTTATATAAAAAGGCGATAAAAAAAGAAAGAAAAAAAAGTCAGGAGGCAATATTTACCTATGCACCACACAGCAAACTATCGGGGTGACATCTTGCTGGAAGACCATGGGCTCTATCTTACAACCGGCGCTAAGTGGCGGTAACCCGAAAGTGAACGGGGCGGGTTGGTCTTAAGATGAGGTGTGGCCAGGATAATTTTTGGGGTATTACTATCTTGAGGCAGCAAAAAGCACTAAAACCAACACAAATCCTAGATGGGACCCAACTCTCATGCCAGGAAACCCCCTGCAGTCATGCAGCTGCGCTGAAGGTGGACTTTTCCTAGGGTCCCTGGATACAGTTTCACATCAGTCAGGCATACTCCACACCACTTCAAAGGAGACACTGAGCACATTTCCTCTCAGTGCTGAAACTAATCAATCTCACTGCAAAAGCAGAGGTCCGTCCTCCCTTCCCCAGCTTTCATTCAGACAGGTGTGAAAGTGCTGTCATGATGCTGCACATCCTTTAGAGCAGGGGTGTCAAACTCATTTTCACCCCGGGCCACATCAGCATTATGGTTGCCCTCAAAGGGCCGGTTGATTTTCGCGGACCTCGATTGTAATTGTTGAAGGGGGGGGTGTGCAAGCAAGAATTTTCGCGGACCTCGATTGTAATTGTTGACGGGGGGCGGGGGGGGGTTCAATCACCTTTTTTTTTTTTTTTTTTTTAATACAAACTTTATTTAACGGTTTATTTAACGTATGTACCGCGGGTGTGCGTCCGCGTCTGTGTTTTTCTGTTGTATCGTAAAAGTAAATCCCCGTTAATCAGCCACGTAGATACACGCGTCAGATAATTACGTTCTCGCGGGCCACATAAAATGACGTGGCGGGCCGGATTCGGCCCGCGGGCCTTGAGTTTGACACCTATGCTTTAGAGAAATCATGATGATATTGATAACTGAACAAACTGAAGTATTCAGTCTTATACATACTACAATTATTAATGTAGTGTTACCCAATTGCATTATTGCCCAACCAGTTATACATTAGTATTATTTATCGTACTGCGGTTGTTTCTGCCGTTATCACTACAACTACCTGTACAGATATACTACATTTCAACTTCAAAGGCACACTTCCCCACCTGGGTAATTTGTAAAAAAGAACAAACAGCCAGCTATACAAAAAGGCACTACAGAGCCCAGTCCATTAAAAGACAGCTTCCACCTCTCTCCCTCACCATTCCACTCTAGTTCCCTCTCTGCCAAAAAGTCACTAATTTCCCTCACACAATCATTTGCCCTGAAGTGAGAGGTAGGAAGAGAGTGTGTAACTGTGTGTGCGTATGCTTGTGAGTGTTTTAGTGTGTATGCGCAAGTGTATGCGTGTGTTCATGAGTGTCTTAAAGTGCTCTGGGTGTGCAGCTGTATCCCGGGTACAGACGTGGGGGGTGTCAGACAGTGATCACAGCCCCTTAGCACTCTGCTGTGCAAGAATGTAGCATACTCCCACGTCGGGGAACCCTGCCAACATTCCTGCCTGACTCCTGACCGCACTGGGGCCTCAGCACAACAGCCTCTTGTGCTTGCGCGCACAGCGCCGGCCATTGTCTCTCCTGTGCCCCAGAGTCGCCCTCGACCCTGCACCCCGACCCAGGAGAGAATTCCTGGAATACCTGCCCATCTCAAACCGGCTGTTTATTATTTAATTTCATTCAACGGAGATGTCTTTCAGAATAATGTGTCACAGAAACAATATTCTATATTCTCCAAGTCTATTTGTGAAGTCACGTCACAATTACTATATACAGGTGCAGCTCAAAAAATTAGAATATCGTGAAAAAGTTCAATATTTTTTGTCACTCATTTCAGAAAGTGAAACTCATATATTATATAGATTCATTACACATAGAGTGAAATATTTCAAGCCTTTATTTCTTGTAATTTTGATGATTATGGCTTACAGCTAATGAAAACCCAAATTCAGTGTCTCAGAAAATTAGAATATTGTGGAAAAGTTCAATATTGGAAACTCATGGTGTCACACTCTAATCAGCTAATTAACTCAAATTAACTGAGCCTTTAAATGGTCTCTCAGTCTGGTTCAGTAGGCTACACAATCATGGGGAAGACTGCTGACTGATGTCCAGAAGACAGTCATTGACACCCTCCACAAGGAGGGTAAGCCACAAAAGGTCATTGCTAAAGAAGCTGGTTGTTCACAGAGTGCTGTATCCAAGCATATTCATAGAAAGTTGAGTGGAAGGAAAGAGTGTGGTAGGAAAAGGTGCACAAGCAACAGGGATAACCGCAGCCTTGAGAGGATTGTCAAGCAAAATCCATTCAAGAATTTGGGGGAGCTTCACAAGGAGTGGACTGAGGCTGGAGTCAGTGCATCAAGAGCCACCACGCACAGACGAATCCAGCACATGGGCTACAAATGTCGCATTCCTCGTGTCAAGCCACTCCTGAAACAGAGACAACGTCAGAAGCGTCTTACCTGGGCTAAGGCGAAAAAGAACTGGACTGCTGCTCAGTGGTCCAAAGTCCTCTTTTCAGATGAAAGTAAATTTTGCATTTCATTTGGAAATCAAGGTCCCAGAGTCTGGAGGAAGAGTGGAGGCACAGAATCCACGTTGCTTGAAGTCCAGTGTGAAGTTTCCACAGTCAGTGATGATTTGGGGTGCCATGTCATCTGCTGGTGTTGGTCCACTGTGTTTTCTGAAGTCCACAGTCAACGCAGCCATCTACCAGGAAATTTTAGAGCACTTCATGCTTCCTTCTGCTGACAAGCTTTATGGAGATGCTGATTTCATTTTCCAGCAGGACTTGGCACCTGCCCACACTGCCAAAAGTACCAAAAGCTGGTTCAATGACTATGCTATTACTGTGCTTGATTGGCCAGCAAACTCGCCTGACCTGAACCCCATAGATAATCTATGGGGTATTGTCAAGAGGAAGATGAGACACCAGACCCAACAATGCAGACGACCTGAAGGCCGCTATCAAAGCAACCTGGGCTTCCATTACAACTCAGCAGTGCCACAGGCTGATCGCCTCCATGCCACGTCGCATTGATGCAGTAATTCATGCAAAAGGAGCCCCAACCAAGTATTGAGTGCATAGAAATGAACATACTTTTCAGAAGGCTGACATTTCTGTTTAAAATATCCTTTTTTATTGATCTTTTGTAATATTCTAATTTTCTGAGACACTGAATTTGGGGTTTCATTAGCTGTAAGCCATAATCATCAAAATTACAAGAAATAAAGGCTTGAAATATTTCACTCTGTAATGAATCTATATAATATATGAGTTTCACTTTCTGACATGTGACAAAAAATATTGAACTTTTTCACGATATTCAAATTTTTTGAGCTGCACCTGTATTTAAGAGATAACAGATTCATACAGATTAATGACAGTTCAAAAAAAACATTTATTTTCACCAATATTACATATTACGTTCTGTCCAAAACATGCAAATATGAATGAACACATACGTATATGCACATGCATGCGCACACACAGGCACACACACACACACACAGGCGCGCGTGCGCGCACACACACACACACACACACACACACACACACACACACACACACACACACACACACACACACACACACACAGAGAGCTTTCTGGGTGAGTCAGCAATATGTCAATGACAGAACAAGCATCTCACCTGCAGAAACCCAATACAGTACATGTGTGACTGAACACAAAGCACTGAAGTTCAGGTGAGGTGATTGATAACATTTGGTAATTTATTTTTTATTTTTTAAACTGGCTCAGGTAAACTCCTGTACAGTTTTGTCATCGCGGATATCTAAATTCAGGATGGTTTCATGGTGTGTTGCAAAAAATTGACCAGATGATATCTCACTGGCCAATGTGATCAGGGACAACCCCAACCCAATCGAGCATGGCAGGAAAATACATACATTTTGATGGTTTTCCCTGTATACATAATCTGTAATATGGGTTGCTCAAATCGTTGTGGTTTATATCTCTGTTACACCTACAAAACAACTACACCACCTCCACCATTTGTATTGTGGTTTATATGTGCAATTATTTGGAAGAGATTTTTTATTTCTAAGTATTTTGCCCATCCCTGCCCCCAAACAGTGTTATTAGCCCCTGCAGGGGAGCATGCTAATGGATTTTTATACCTTGTGACCTCCTGCTCCAGGCGGGAGACGTTTGGCACGTAGAACATCACTCCAAAGAAAAGCAGGGGCTCGTTGCCAAACTTATCCAGCTGCTTCTTCAGGGCTTTCTCCAGTTCCACCCATCTATGCCACTGTGCTTTAGTGTGGAACCACAGGCCGAAGTAGTGCGTCTAGAGAGAGAAGACACCCAGAACCTCAGATACACACCAAATAGGGAGAAAAATGCAAATCGGTGCCCTCAATCCTCCACATAAAAAGTAAATCAACACTGAACGCTTATCCTTTAGCCTTTAGTGTCGAAACAGGGATAGAAGCCAAAGACTCTAATGGTAAATGGCCTATCTGACACACTGTAAGGGAAGCTGTTAGTGTGTGTAATTAGTTCTGTTTATCCTCTTTCCAGGAGAGCATTGTGGATATTCTGTAATCAGATCAGTAACACAAATAGATACCAATATCTGTTATTTCTTTTCATCATTGTGTTTATGATGCTGCCAAATATCACCTAAATACCATGTATCATTGAGAAGGTAAAAACAAGTCTAGACTGAACATGGATACTGGCATGACAGATTACAAACTTAAAAAGTCAACAAATGCCATTGGATATTTCTTTTTTCTGGATATTGAAATTGTTTATTGATGTTATTTTGGTATAGAAGTAAATTAAGAGTTTGGTAAGAGGGCGTCAGGATCAGTTCAGGGGCACAAATACAGGAGTCACCCTGAAAGGAAAACCAACATTTTTTGTTTTACAATATTTTATTCAACATTGCTGTTCAAAAGCAAATAACTGAAAGATGATACATTTTTCTGTAGACACCTCATAACTAATAACTTCAGATAACTTCAAAATCTGATAACAAAATAAATGCACATGTATTGTACATGGCATATGTGCAGGGAACATATTCATTGCAAAGGGAATAACCACTATTGAGGATCATCTGTTAAATGCAGCATAGTAAATGTGCATACTGAACTTTTGGTCACAGTTTTTCCCCTCCTGATTGGATAGTGTAGTAGTAGATGCGGCAGTGTAGTATAATGGTTAAGGAGCTGGACTTGTAACCGAAAGGTTGCAGGTTAGATTCCCAGGTAGGACACTGCCGTTGTACCCTTGAGCAAGGTACTTAACCTGAATTGCTTCAGTATATATCCAGCTGTATGAATGGATAAATGTAATAAGAAGTTGTGTAAGTCGCTCTGGATAAGAGCGTCTGCTAAATGCCTATAATGTAATGTAATATTATCAGTAATGTTTTCTTGACCACAAACTGTGTTCACACTCCAAGAACTCTTCAGATCACTCTCGCTCGCCATCTTAACGAAAAAGCTGTGCAGAAACTGACTGCAGTGCTGGAGGCAATATGTACTTTTTTGTGTTTTCTAGCTCACCACGAATATACTGTACATTTTGCTAGGGGCAAAAAAACCTGGCACTGTTGCACTATACGAGTTGCACTAACTCTCAATCAACCCACCAAGTTTCAGAACTTTATGTCAAATGGTTTCAGAATTATTAGCATTTATGTGATAAGCCGCACCTACTGCTAATTCATTGGCTCATCATTCGGGCATCTTTTAACATATCAAAATTCTGTATATAATTTTATGAAGCATGGTCTAAAGAGCGTGTCTACCAAGTTTTGTCCAAATTTTGTAGGAGTAGCAGCATTTTAAGTGTTTTCCAAAAAATGCTAATTAGCAGAAAATTCAATATGGCTGACTTCATTAGTCCTAAAGGAAAATTTGTTCGGCATGAGCATATGGACCTATACACCAAATTTTGTGACTCTAAATAAAACGGGGCGTCGGCAGTGGGCGTGTCAATGTTGTCAAATATTGTCACGTGCACTACAGCGCCACTAACTGGCCTATCGCCACCGAATTTGGTGAGGGCTTGTGGGATGAGACCTTCTAATTATATGCCAACACAGAAAAGAAACACAGAGAAGTAATAGATGAGTACATTTAAACCAAAATGGTGGCAAATTCAAGATGGCGCCCAACCAATTACTAAATATCTATGTTCCAAATGCGGGCCTTTGTCACTATAGCAAGTTTGAAATATCTGTAAAGGAAGTGTGATTTTTAGTGAATTTTTAAATATTGTTTTATATTTGGATCTCTATAGCGCCACCCCCTCGATCAATTGGGTTGAAACTGGAGAGATCAGGTCCTGTTGTTACTCTTAAGAAACTTACCAAGTTGCATAACTTTTTGTCAAATGGTTTTGGAATTATTAGCATTTTTTGTAATTAGCCACGCCCACTAAAAATTAATTGGCTCATCACTCGGCCATCTTTTAAAATTTCAAAATTCTGTATATAACTTTTATGAAGCATGGTCTAAGGAGTGTGTCTACCATGTTTCATGTAAATGGTCATGGTCAAATTTTGTAGGAGTAGCAGCGTTTTACAAAAAATGGTAATTAGCGAAAAATCCAATATGGCGGACTTTATGGGTCCTTGAGGCAAATTTGTTCGGCATGAGCAGAGGGACTCTAAGTCAAACAGGGCGTCAGCAGTGGGCGTGTCAATGTACAAATTTTGTCACGTGCACTACAGCGTGACCAGGTGTTCAATCTGTTCAATCATAATATACAGGATCCAAGAGTTTGTGAATCCCAACAAGCATGCAAAGTTTGGTGATTCTAGGCCAAACCGGCTCACAGGAATTTTAGAAAGGGGAAATTAATTTTTAAAAGAATCCAAACAAGCGCTGCTCGGTCCCCTAATTACAAATAATAAAAATAGTGTTTAACAAATAATACAAATAATTTAACGCATAACCAGATCTGAAAACAACTCGACCATAAAGTTAAATCTACAAATATATAAAAATAAGTTTACGGACACGTGTTGTAATGCAGAACCAGATACATTCTTGAAAGGTGGATACAGACCACATTTTAAAGGCCCATATCCTCCTCCCAAATCTAATTACTGGTAATCACAGAATGACTAAAGATTATGTCACATTCTCTCAGGGGTTTGATGTGCTCTGCTATCCACTTTCTGCAGGAGCTCTCTCGCAGTATCCATCACAACTGCTTATATGACTGATGCTATGTGCAGCGTATGTGTAATGAGGGCAGTGGCTGTGATGCCCCAAATGCCAGGACAAAAACATGTGGCAGAGGCCTAGACGAGCTGCCTATGTATCCTATGATTCCTTGCGGTCTGAGCCAGGCCATGAGGGCCTGTGGAGTAGGTTGATGAAAGGGCTGGTCAGGCAGAGGCGCCTGACTGCATCCATTTATTATGTCCCTGACACATGACAAATTTCACAACACCGTGTGAGCAAAACTCCTCTTCTTGACATTAACGCAACGTTGCTAGCTACCACAAGTGAGGAGGGCATGCAACCTACTTAGCTAAAGCTGTAGCGGACAAAATTTTATAAAAATAAAAAAACGCTCAAAACCTCTGCTTAAAAACCTTTTATATTGACAAAAGCAGAGCAGCACCCCTAGAGAGAACAGATTTGGACAAGGGAACAGGTTTGGGCACCACACTGGCTCTTCCCAACCTTACAGCTAGTGTGCAGAAGATTCCTGGGGCAGAGAACCCTGGTGCGTGCCGCAAACTCACGGCATCCAATTAAAAACCCCTTTCAGCCATGCTACAATCACTTTGATCTACGCATAGGAGCAGATGGCAGAGGACAGAGGAGCAACTGTAAATGTAACTGTAAATGCACCAAGCGGAACCAAGCTTGCTTTTAACTGAACTGAAAATGACTGACCTGACCTGCCTGCTGTACAGACCTGTCTCCCATTGAAAACGTGTGGCGCAATATGAAGTGCAAAATACGACAACAGAGACCCCAGACTGTTGAGCAGCAGAAGTATTATATCAAGCAAGAATGGGAAAAAAATTCCGCTTTCAAAACTACAACAATTAGTGTCCTCAGTCACCAAAAGATTACTGAGTGTTGTTGAAAGGAAAGGTGATACCACAGTGGTAAACATGCCCCTGTCCCAACTTTTTTTGGGACTTGTTGCAGGCATCAAATTTAGAATGAGCGTATATTTACAAAAAACAATAAAGTTGATTAGTGAAAACTTTGTAACGTTTTCAATTGAATACAGGTCAAAAAGGACTTGCAAATCATTGCTTTCTGTTTTTATTTAGATTTTATACATCGTCCCAACTTTTTTGGAACTGGGGTCTTTACTAAGACAAATTAATCTGTTAGGCGTTGCCATTTAATATGTGTGAACCTTGTGCAGTGTTCGTGTTCTAATTGTAATACAAAATTTAAAAAACAAAAAAAACTAGATTAACAATTTCGAAAGAAATTGTAGGTGTGGTTGCTTCACAAATATCAATGGCTGGAAATGGCATAGAAAGATGGTAATATGGTATAGTGTGACGTGGAAAATAAAAGGTGGAAATGGTATGAACTGTTAATGCAGTATAAAGGGATCTAGCGAAGATGACAGTGTTAAAATATGGTGATGTAGCCTATTTTGTGGTAAGTATTCTAAAGAACCTGAAAGTGATACAAAGAAGTAATGAATAGAGGCCTGTCACCTACGTCACAATTTGGCCAGACACGCCCACTTTTTACGCCAACCACCATACTGGAAGACCAAATGCCGGTGTTCCATAACGCAAACCAAACTAATAGGCTATCACATTTAATCGGGAGGTTGCTTCATTTCCCTTTATTGCCATCATCGGAATTTGCTTTACGCAATGCTTACAGGTAGCTCAGCAATATACAAAATATACAGTGCACAACATAACGAAACAATTTCTGTTTGGCGGTGTACAGAGACCGCGGCACTGCATGTATGGAGGAAATTTGTGGATGTGGAGTTTGTGTGTTGGACTGCATGGTGACACTGGACATCTCGGGACAGCGGGGGCAATTTTTAATCATGGCTGTATTGCACTTTCATTCACTTGATTGATGTAATGATTCTGTTGGATATCTTTGTTTGATATGTTTGTTTGTGTGTTGTGGGTCCCACTGTCTATGTCTTTTTTGTTGTTGCTGGGGCTACAACTGAAGTTCCCTGGCGGGAAATAAAAGTTATTATATTCCATTCTAGTAATACCAACATAAACAAATATTATAAGGAGTATCGCGGGGGTATACGTACGAAGTAAGATTAATTACAGAGTAAACCCCGGAACCCTCCCAAATCTGGAACATGCATGGGCTGAAGTAGAAAGAGCTGTTCTGGGTTTTATTGAGTTGTCCAGCTAGTACTAACTCAGTAAGCCTGCTTTGTAGTATAACACCTTGGTAAGTAAAGTGCTTGTGCAGTTAATATGGGAGCAAAGTGATACGTTACATGTTAGGTAGGCTACAGTAGCCTACTTCAGCAATAAAACATTTCAGCTCGATGGATAGAATATAATAACTTTTTCCCGATAGGGAACTTCAGTTGTAGACACCATAAAAGGCAAATCAGTTCTACACAAAGTACATTTACCGTTACTTTAATTATTACTTTCAAATACATTGTTATTTGGTGCTTACTATCGTAAAGTTACATTTTCTTTTCGCCCTCTTCTGGATTCTCTCATATTGCTCGCACCCTGCCTGGCCAGCACAGGTAGCTAATGTTTACAGTTTATCCAATCTATTTGTGAGACATCGTACAACGTAGCACCCCTAGCAATGTAATAATAGTTCAAATTAACACTGTTTTGATGTTCACAATATGCTTGACGTATCGCATTAGGTTAACATTAATGTTTCGCAGGTGTAGCAGTCGTTCACACAAATGATATAGCTACTAACGTTAGCTAAACCAAGCGATTAATTCACTTTTAACTTTCTAACATTAAGATAATGCACATAAATGTACATTAGGCCAGCTAGTTATGAATATATTAACTGGCTAACTTTATAATTTGTTCATAAAACGTAATTTACCATTAATGATCCGAGCCTATGCTGTAACGATCCGAGCCTGGTTGCTGTCTAAATCCAGATCACTCCTCACTGCTTTCAACCACCAGTCTCTTCTTTCGGTCGTAAAATTGAGTTCGTTCACCCTGCCTGGTGGTTTAGCTACTATGGCGAGTACTCAAATTATCATGTAAAAGGACATTTTCGCCTTTTCCCAGTTTTATTCGCACATCAGTACGCAGTGCAGAAGTTCGTCATTGTAGGACAGCAATCATAGTAGCGTTATCATGAAACTCGTTTCATGGAGTAGTAGCGAACACTACTAGTTCAGTGGTAACGTTAAGCGGCGCGTCCCTGTAACCATTGGTAACGACAGTTCTAGTTCTATGTGACAGGCCTCGATTGTGATAAAAGCACACAAACGTAAATGTCAAATCATCTAGTAATGTATTGTTGGGTCATTATAGGCATTATTGGGTCATAACAGTGTTAGTTCGAAAATTCTAATGAGCGCCACCAGAAGGCATTGTGAATGCCCAATTTACTGCATCCTGTGTTCTAACATATTACTGTAGTCTATACTGCAGTGGCATGCAGTATGCAAAATATCCTCCATATAAACCTGGACATACAGTGGTGTTAAGAAAAAATAGCAGTACAACATCAGTAACCTGATGAACCACTGTTATTAGTAGTAGTGATATTTCTGCATGGCAAATAATTTACTTGTAGATGTAGTAGTGTAATAAAAAAACAACAGACCCAACTGTCATGACATGCACGCTGCTTGTTCTGAGTAATTGACTCACTCATTGAAAGGGGCGTGTTCAAAATAATAGCAGTGTGGAGTTTAATTAGAGAATTCATTCATTTTGTGAAAAAACAGGTGTCATTAATTGTTCTAGGAAGGGAAGCAAATGTTTCACACATTGTTATAAAATATATTTCCTTCTGAATTGCTAAGTAAAATGGGCCGTTCCAAACATTGTTCGGAGGAACAACGTAATTTGATTAAAAAGTTGATTGGAGAGGGGAAAACATATAAAGAAGTGCAGCAAATTATAGAATGCTCAGCTAAAAAGATCTCAAATGCTTTAAAATGGCAACAAAAACCCGAAACACATGGAAGAAAACGAGCAACTACTGTTAAAACGGATCGAAGAATAGTCAGAATGGCAAAGATTCAGCCAATCATCACCTCCAGAAAGATTAAAGATGATCTAAAATTACCTGTAAGTGCTATTACAGTCAGAAGACGTTTGATCAAAGCTAAGCTATCAGCAGGAAGCCCCCGTAAAGCACCATTGTTGAAAAAACGGCATGTGCAGAATCGGTTAAAATTTGCCAAGGAACACATCGATTGGCCCAAAGAGAAATGGCGTAACATTCTGTGGACAGATGAGTAAAATTGTTCTTTTCTGATCTAGTGGTCGTCGACAGTATGTCAGACGGCCCCCAGGTACTGAATTCAAGCCACAGTACACTGTGAAGACAGTGAAGCATGGTGGCGCAAAAATCATGGTATGGGGATGATTTTCATACTACGGTGTTGGGCCTATTTATCGTATACCAGGGATCATGGATCAGTTTGAATACATCAAAATAATTGAAGAGATTATGTTGCCGTATGCCGAAGAGGAAATGCCCCTGAAATGGGTGTTTCAACAAGACAACGACCCCAAACACACGAGTAAGAGAGCAACATCTTGGTTCCAGACAAAAAGGATTGAGGTAATTGAGTGGCCAGCTCAATCCCCCGACCTCAACCCCATTGAAAACTTGTGGGGTGACATTAAAAATGCAGTTTCTGAAGCAAAACCCAAAAATTCACAGGAACTGTGGAATGTAGTTTGTTCATCCTGGGCTGAAATACCGGTTTATTGGTGCCAGAAGTTGGTTGACTCGATGCAACGCAGATGCGCAGCAGTTATCAAAAAAATGGTTATGCAACTAAATATTAGTTCAGTAATTTATTATTAAAATTTGTTTCTGATTTTTTCCCTTTTTCTCCCAATTTAGTAGCCAATTGAACCCCTATTCTAATTCAATTCCCCCCCGTGTAGCAACCGCTAGAGAACCACCGCTGCACAACCCCGTCAATCGGCACTTTTTTCAGGGAGGACGCTACGTCCTCTACAGGGCGCGGCTCCTGACCGTGACACGCCCTGGGTCCCCCTGTGCGCCGCGGTTCTCTCCGAGCCCCTCCCCCCACCCGGAAGCCGACCGCCAATTGTCGCCTCCACAGGGCACCGGCCACGCTCGGCTATGGCAGGACCGGGGCGCGAACCCCGATCCTCGGAGTACAACTGCGCTGACTAAAAGTCAGCGGTCTTTACCGCTGTACCACCGCGGCGGCCCTTTAGTTCAGTAATTTAAAGTGAAGTTAAATCTTTAAAAAATTCTTCAGTTTATACAGTAAGTGTTTGAGTTTGAAGAAAAAAAAATGTCGACATTGTCGACAACTATTTTTTTGAACAGATTAATATTCCTTTTCTTTGCTTCCTGTAAAAATAACGCAGACTAGCCTAATTTAACAGCTTTTCAAAAAGAGTATACTCAACTGGTATACTCAAATAGTAGTGTGTGCTGATTTGGACACAGTTGTAGTTGTGTTTGTAGAAAAATATGGGTTCATACCATCTTTGCCTAGGTTTTAACCAAATGCTCATCTACTGATTTCTCCACTTTAGTAAACAAACTCTGATTCTGACTATAGATCTCACCATTTTGTGTAGTCTAAACCACATGTCCTGTGCTGAATTCAGCGGTCTATTCAGCCTACCTAGCATGCAGCTATCGTAAAGCAATAATTAAACATAGGCTATCGTTTGGCTAATAGTAACTTAGTTTAACGTTGTTGACTCGCATTAACTCTGTGTAGCGGATAGTTTATTTGCTGTAGCTATGTCATAATTGATTTAATTTAGCTAATGTAGTCTACTGGCACCTGTCACCTTGGCATTTTCATGCAGAGTGAAAGGTTTGTTTTTCCTGGTAGCTTAACCACAGTAGCCTAGCTGGCTTATGCTTTTGTCATGTTTTGTTAGGAAGTTGTCTGTGCTAACGTTATTAAGACGTAAATCAGAATTTGTTGAATTGAATGGAGTGATTAGTAGGCTAGATGAGCATTTAGCTAAAACATAGGCAATTTCAACAGCGCTAAAAATATATTGTTTTAATTCAAGTGTAGTCTATTTTGTAACTTAGACAACATAACATTACGTGACAGCATTTGGATTTGTATCAGAAATGGAAGCATAGGTGGCATTTGCTATGTTTTATTCATTTCACCTGAAACAGGCCTCGCCTCAATCATAAACTGAAAAAAGTATATATATAATTTTAAAAATCTAAATCGGTGAATAGGCTATTTTAGTGATGCCATTACTCCCTATTTTTCTAGACTATGAGTCTGCAGATACCACAGAACTGTGGCAGGTACTCATACTTGACTAGTTCTGACCCACATCAAACTGCTGATAGCTACGATGTCAGAATGATCATACATTCATAATACAACGGAACAGTTATGTGCATAATCCGGATAAAATACTTAGCCCAATGTATTTATATACCTTAAAAAGTAACGTTACGTGTGTTTTTACATAACTGCAACGTAGGCTATTACAGCAGCGAGTGTGTTAGCGCTGTGGAAACATCAAAGAAAAATACACTGAATGTTTATTTGCAACAGTTTCAACTTTTTAATAATAGCCTATAGGCCAGCCTATATCGGAACAAACATTTTTATATTGTGTAGAAACGGTACATTTTATGCATGTTATTATCTGACTGTGACAAGATGGTTGTAAACAGGTTTGAGCTATTTTATCATGCAGTGCGATTTGAGAGGTTGATGTATGCACAAGCGGCGACTCTGTAGCAATCCTGCATTGGAATTTTGAGTTTAAAGTGGTTTACAATTTCAGAGAAATATGAATAGGCTACTATAATTGGGACATTGACGACTAGGCTAGCACCTTAGATAGGGCTAATAGCCTGCGTGTTCGTGGCGAAAAAACGCATTGCACTTGATGCAACATTTGTTATAGTTATAGTCCAATGATTATTATTTTTGAAAGCTAAAGACAAGTGAGTAGGATCATTTCAGTTGCAGACAGAAGTAGCCTAGGCAACGTCGTTAGCTATGGAATTTCTAGTCTGCATTTTTCCAAGGTTGTTGACAGTTGCTCAGCGCTCACGTAGAGCAGAACACTAAGTGATTCAAAAATGTGCTCAGGGCTCACACTGAGCATTCTCACCATGAGCAAGCCTACTGCACGTGCCCATTCATCACCATTCATTTTTTGAGGTATGAATGGTGTCAATGGTGTGAACGGTGTAGGAAAAGATAGGTTCTCAAAAATCGGCGGAATAATAATTAACGGTCTGAGGAATAACCACACCTAATTAAAAATTCTGTAAGTGCCCTCAGTAGCATTGGCTACTTACTTTTCTACTACTGTATTCAGATAGCTTCACATCTAGTTTTTAATGCCAGTTACAGTAACTTACTGCCTTTAGATAAACCTCAGTACAAAAAGCAACTGAAAGGGCCCAAATCAGGCAGCGATGCAACAAGCACCAAAAGGGCATAAAAGGGCAGAATTTGACCAAGAAACCTGCTCTGGTAAAAGACATCAAGTGGAATTTCACCTACAGCTGTCATTGGCTGAAATTTCTCTGCCTGGTGAAAATTCGGATTTTTAAAAAAATGTATTGCTAGTCAGTTATTCTTTTATGTACAAAGGGGTCGACTAAAATCCAAAATAAGGGGTGTTGTTTTGCGTGGGCAGCCAAAGTATTTGCACGTGTGATCAACTAACAAAAAACTGTGTTTTAAGTGAGATGCGTTTTGATTAAAAACTGCAAAAGTTTGAAAATTCAAATGAGCGCCACCAAAACAAACATGTCTCTTGGTCCAATCAGGTCTTTCCAGTACTCGGTTTTTTAAATATCTGACTGCTGTACAGGTCTGTAGCTATGTTGGTCTACTGTATTCCAAACAACATGTATGCCTACTCATTACTGGGCACAGATTGCTTCAAACCTCTCAAAGAGCCTAATTCATAGTCTTACAGTAGGTGCTCCTACTCTACATGTCTATTATTTTAATCCTGATGAAAGGATGTGAACCACCTAAACTATTTTCCCTCTAAATGAAAACTTCAAAAACTACTTTTGAAATTCAGCTTATTTGTTCTGTGGAAGTGAGTTTGTAACTGTGAAAGTCCACCTTTTGCATTTGACGAGAGCATATTTAGTCAAAATTTTTTCTTGTTTTATTCAATATATTTACTTTATCTCAGGCATACATATGTACTCTATATCATCACTAGGGTTGCTAAAGCTAAATTCATAATTCCCTCGAAACATACCACACGGTATCTGTACACCACGTGTTCTGACGTGAACCCAGACGCACATACAGAAACAAAACTGTGTATTCTAACATGCTTCATTCATTTTCTACACTTCGTTTTCCTTTCCATATTGTTCAGTGCTTTTAGGATGTTAGTTTTAGACATGTTTGTTATTTAATAAATTGTATTTTGTTAAACCTGGTCATGGGTCTGATTGTTGTTTGGATAAATATTTGAGCCTATCCTCCAAAAGAATTTATGCCTTCAGATTAAGTTATTGATTATTATTTTAATAGTTAATATGTCCCCATTTGTCCATGAAAGCAAGGACACTAATTGTTGCATCATTCAGCTTCCAACTGTATTAAGCCACCTCATAGACAGCACCATGATTTCAGAGGCTCCATAGACCTCAGTAACATCTCGATCCAGAATTAAAAAGTTAAGATAAGCTTGTTATTGGTTCATTGAACACGGAAGCGCAGGAGACCACTGCGGGTGAACTGTGACCTGCTTTGTAAGAGCAGCCAGTGGGCCTCTGCGCTTCATTAGAGAAAGACAATAACTGGCCCAGAGTCACTATTGTCAAGTAATTGGCCCTGAAGAACTTGCCACCAAGGAGTGTGGCTGGTGCTGAGGGACATGTATATATAACTCCATCTTCTGATGCATTTTTTTTTTTTTTTTAAATCTAAAAAAAAATCAGAAGTATGACTGCGTACAATGACAAAAAAAAATAAAAAATTTAAATAGATAAATTATTTATTTAAATGATATCCTCCAAAAGAACTTATGCCTTCAGATTAAGTTATTGATTATTAATTTAATAGTTAATATTGAAATTCATAATCATGATTTCATTAATTTTATGAGACTGATTAATTATACGTTTGCACCATTGGGTCACCGTGTGAGGTTCTGTATATGTATATTCTCATCACTAGTTGGCGCTCATGTGAGGGTATGTATATATATTACCGACATAACTGGTAACCTAGTGTGAAGCTATATAAATTTATTTATGGGTCATTCTATATAAAATTAATCAATTCTGGGAAAAGTTCCCACCTGACCCCCTCAGAATCACCAGAATTTTTGTACATGAACTATAATTTATTTAATGAAGCTATGCAAAATTTAAACTTTATACTATGAATATCTTGCGAGTTATGGCCCCTTAAAGTACCTAGGGACAGCTCAAATTCTGGATATTTTTATTTCGCATAACATTTTTAGACATTTCTGAGCCCTCATAGCTCATTGTGAACCTCGCTGACGATGTGATTTCAAATGTTATATCTTCAACATAATTGTTAGTATACAGTTGTCAGTTGTACTTCTTGTATATAAAACACATGTATACCAATGTTGTTTGTCTGGTTGGACTGGTTATTGTTTGTATTGACAGAATCCGCTTCATTATAGTTCGTATATGTGCTGGAAGTGTCATTTTGAGACCATTTTAGCTGCCCTATAGAAGTGAATGGAGAGTGACGATCCCTATTCTGGATTATCACCCCAGGGGAGCACAGAGCAACTAATGAACATATTTTGCCACCATTTGGACTCATATCGTGGTCAGGTAACTACACAACCCAAAGTTCAGTTGTGCTTTAAGACGTCATGTCACGCCAGTAGTCTACTGTACATTGACTAACGTAGTTGCCCAGTTTTTTGTTGTTGTGACACTTGCTGCATAACATTACTTTAAGCAGCCAAACAAGAGCAAGACTGAAAATGTAATGCAGACAAATCTATATCTTTTGTCATATAAATTTGCCTTTTCAAAACGGTTTCAGTTATGGGGGAGTAACGCAACTTAGTTTTTAATGCCAGCTCATGGTTATTAATTACCGGCTTACCCAGCTGGTAAACAGCGTGAACATAATGAAAATACAAACACAATTGTTTACAATGTGTAAACAATGGAACACAATTGTTTACAACTTTCTTTTGGGGTTGATAGTTCACTGTATGTTGAACTGCAATGAATATCTTCATACTGTTGTCTTCCACTGACCCTCTTCTGGCATACGAACGCTAGCATAAAAGATAATTCAAGCTAGCTACAATGCGACCCAACGTTATTCCTCTCAGGTGTACTTGCTACTATTATCAGAATTTCCCCAATAGTTACGGCAAAGGTGAAAGGCTATGGGTCAGATGTCGCCACGAAGTGCGTCCCACAACTAGGGTTGGGTAAGGTTTGAAATTTTTCGATAACGATACCAAAACCGATACACTTAATTCAATACGATACCTTTATCGATAATCAGGGCTGCCCAATCCTGTTCTGGGAGATCTACCGTCCTGTAGGTTTTCATATCAACCCTAATTTGGCACACCTGATTCTGCTAATGAGCAGCTCAATGAGCTCTCTAGCAATTGAATGAGGTGTGCTTTGTTAGGGTTGGAGTGAAAACCTACAGGACGAGGGTTGGCCAGCCCTGCTTTATATGAAAACGTTATATGTTTATCGGTCAACTATGTTTCTATAAATTATTATAACTGATATCTTTACTACTGTATTGAAAGGATGCAACCCCTTTACTATAAAGCGGGTTACAGCACATTGCCGTTCATTTAATTTTTTGTTCTTTTGCTTAGTTCTACTTGCTGCCACAGTAGGAGATAAAATAATTTCACTAGCTGTCTACTGCAAAAAATGTATTTATGATAGCTTCAAAGATACGAGGTAAGCCAATAACGTTAACGTAACTAGCATCCACCTTTGCCAGCTATGTATACGTTATTACAAGGCAATTGTTAATATCCAAACCAAAAGTTCTGTTTGCGAGAACCGTATCTGTTATTCAATTGTTGTCAGCAGTCAGAAGACCCAGCACTGAACGATCAAATGCTTTACTATATTTGATGTGTTACTAGTGTTTAATTTAATAGTAGTTGTGCAATGGTTGCATTTGATGCAATGGATTGTCCGCTGGCTGCAAAAATAGCATTTGTGTCGAGAAGTAGCCTACCGTGAAGTATCAAAATTTTCCAAAATTCTCCAAAAAGTACAGTTTATTCCTAAAAAATGTTGATACTCGGTATGACCGACGTATTTCGGTCCGTGCCTCATGGCGCCGTTTTTTGATACTCAACCCTACCCACGACTAGGGATGGGTATGGAGAACGGTATGAAACTGGTACCGGCTCCTGATCGGTCAGGACCGAAATATCAATAAGCTCCTGGACAAACGGTGCTGCTATCGATATAATTCATTCTAACATAGTTGGCAGGCATTTTCAAATTACCTACAGTAAAATATATCTGTTGCTACTTGGGTCCTAATGACAAGTGGATGAGGAGCTGCACCCATCAGGCGATTACGTTCGACGTTGTCCGTTTACGTTCTGTGCACTCCAGTCATGTGGCCCTGATGGCAGACAGGTTAAGACAATCTAAAGTGTGGGCCCACTTTACCAAAGCGAACGTAAACACAGAAAAATGCAATTTATGTAAGAAAAGCTGTTGCATGTAAGGGGAGTAATACTAGCAATCTAATTAAACATTGACAAATATAACATGGCATAAATCTGAAGCAGTGTATTTGACTGCTTGAACAAAGCAGCAGTGGGCGGGGCCCGGGGCGAGTTAACCTACGCGGGGTCCATCAGCCCTCAACGCGATGACATCATAGCTAACCCATCATAGGCTTAAATAATAACATTAGAACAATAATACTGTGGGTTGTGGCAAGCTACCATAGCTATAAACCATGAATTTAGATTGTTCTATTGATTGAGGTGGACCATAAAATAATTGCAAAAGTTCACCATGTTGAACACTAGCGTTTTCATTGTAAAGAAATGTAAAAAGCAGGCAGAGGGTGGGATATATAAATACAAGTTTATAAATACTGACGGCATATTAAGAGATGCATCGCAGAAGGTCGCACAGAATTAGATTCAGAATGTTTTCACACATATTCCTCCGGATTATTCTAATCATTATTCCCATTATAGTTGGCCTACGTTTATGAAAACATGTTCGACGTGTTAACATTGCAACACAAGAAAATTACTCTGCAGTGTCAGACGTTGCACTTCACTTCGTGACACTTGAATTATATCCCACCCTCTGCCTGTCTTTTGCCTCTCTTTACAATGAAAAAAGATAGTGTTCTACATTCTGACTCCTTTTGTGCTCCACCATGATCAATAGGACAATCTACCAATTTGTGGTTCATAGCTAACACTATAAAAAATTGAGAAATTGAGCGAAAGAATGTCATGTAATGTTAGCTTTATTGAGCGCATTCACATGAGTTGAAATCTGCAGGGCAGTCGAAAAACAGCACACTTGCTTCAGCAGCGTTGACCTGCTCCTCCTCCTCCTCCACGTTTTTCTTTACGAATCTATCTTTCAATTTCAACTTTGCCAGTTGCCACCCGACTCGAAAAAAACTAAGCAAATTTGAAAATTTCATAGCTGCACGTAGCTATGCAGCATAGGGACGTAAGCCTATAGCTACTTCCCACATAACTTCCACTTTCCAAAATGCCATTTAGGCTAAATGTATTTCCGTGTGTCTGGGTGTGCTTCACGAAGATTTATAGGCTATTTTATAAAAATATTATTTTATTAAAATAAAAAAAAAGCGCTGGACAATGATACACTGACTTTTAAATGGCCCGGAACGATGACAGTATTCAAGTTTTCTCCAAAGCATTCTCTGTTACCTGTTCGTAATGTACATGAAATATCTTTCCCGAAAACTCACCAGAAAGTATTTTAAATAATGAATCTTCGGTGTAACGTGACCTAGCTTATTCGCCCGCATTATATAAAAAAGCTAGAACACTCAATAGCTTTTAGGGAAATTATTCCCTGTATACTACGAACAGGTAACAGAGAATGCCGTGGAGCAATACATTGTTGTCCAGCGCTGTTACTATGTTATAATAATGCTGGTAATCTAGCAACGCCAGCATTTGTTTTAAAAGCTTATTTTTGCAAGTCCAAATGTAACATTCAATAACCATTTTATTTTTTTTTATATGAAGGAACATCAAATTTGCGCAAATATAGCCTTCTGCTGGAAACATTTTAACACAGGCCTAAACGTTCATGAAATAAAAAACTTAATTGTTCAAGCGCAACACTCGTTCGTTTAACACAAATAAAACAAGTAGCCTAAATTTAAAATACCTTTGAAAACATCAAAACAAGTCTAACAACCAAAATGCTCTTTAAAAAAAAAAATAATAATATTGTTGCATGTGCGTTTAGTTGCATAAAGCGTTTGCTCCCCTATGTACACCTGATACGCCATTTATTTTCCCGTTTCATAATAAAGTTCCGAATTTCATAATAAAAGCAGCCTCTATTGTCATCGGAGAAACTTTTTTCGCATTTGATTCATATAACTTTGCCGGACCCATGGGCTGCCTATTGGGACCCCTGCTCTAGGATGTCATAAGGCGTTTGCTGAAGAAAATCACCAATTTGACATTATCAGCTGCATTAGTGTGGAACTGGTCCATGTTTGGTGGAACACAGCACAGTGTGTGCAACAGGCTGACAAACAAAATTGTTGAGAAACTGGTGGCTATTCCATAAAACTTGAATCTCTGAGCCCATCAAAGATGACACCATAGAAATTGAATCTGAGGAGGATTGTCCAGAGTCCCTTTCTGAAAATGAAGTTAGCTGTGGTTCAGATAAATTAGCCAAGGTCAAGCAAGTCAAGTTAAAATATTTTGTTTAACCTTATTTTGGTCAAAAGAGAAAATACATAGGCATATCTAATTTGCCGTTTTAGATCAAAGGAAATTACTAAAGTATATTTTTGCATTTATGTTTCCTTAAATAATATGCTTTTTGTTAAACAAGCTGCATTCGGAAAAGAAAAACAAATAAATGTGTTCACATTGTGGTAAACCAACGTCATGTTTGTTGACATTTCTTAAAGCCCATGGTTTTCTCCCTAACAATGTGTGCAAAGTATTTACAGTCACCTCTTAAATAGGTCCAATACATATACAATCAAAGACATACTTACGATTTATGAAAAATATTGTTAACAGTATAAATACCCAAAATTACCCCAAAATTTCCTAAATTACCTCAAAAAGAGTAATTTTCCAGGAACTTTACAACCCTAATCATCACATCAATAGCATGACTAAAACTTTTTTTTTTTTTTAAAGTAAATCTGGGGACAGGTTTTAAACATAGCAAGTGCTATAAACGCTCAAGCCAAATATCTGACATCTTAATTTTGTATCACTATAAATTTAAATGGCTTCATCCTATAAATTAATTAATTAATACACTTAAAATAAAACATAGCAAAACACACAAGCAATCCCACAAACACACACACACACACACACACGCCTACACACACAAACGCTAATGTCCTTACCTCTCTGAGCTCCAACCTCTGTGCGACAGCCTCCAGGCACTCCTGGCCTGTGCTTTCCACTGAGAGCGTGCATTCAATGACATTGTTGTCCAGGAGACGGATGCGCGTCACAAAACAGTTCTTGCTCAAGACGTAGCGCCGGGTGCGCCACGGCTTGAGCCGGAAAGGCATGGCTCAAGGAGGGGCAGAGGAGGGGCAAAGGGACGAGGCTCCGTGGGTGGGGGGTGTCCTCTGCTTCAGGACACCTACCTCTTCGTCAGTCACCCAGGTCAAGATGTCTCCAAAGCGGTAAAGCACTGTCCCATTCCCAGCGACTGCTGAAGATCGCTCCCTCCTGTTGGGAGAGAAATAAACCCGTTGAGTCCATGCTGAGGACCCAAAATTTTTACATCAGGAAAATAATTCGTAGAGGGGGGAAGTGCCTCAGAGGGTAAGCAGCGGTGGTGTGAAGCGGTGAGCCGTGGTATTCACATGGTATAGCCCACACCTCACCTGGTAAGACATGACTACACAATGCCAATTTTGTTAAATAGTGCACAATATTGAATGGTTCAACATAAGATTACAGAGATCGAGTGTGAGGTTTTACAGATTTTTCTCAGATGTTCATGAATTCAGCAGAGGCACTGCTGTTAATACATCGGGAAACCATGAACATGGCCCTTATAGGCAATCATTCATTTTTTATATTTTCTCCTCACCTTAAGAATAATTGACCACTCTCATTACTAAGGTGTAACATGTAATACTTCAAAGAAAATGTACAGAACCACACCCCAAAACAGGTATAACACCAAATTGTAAACTTTTTGCCCCATAGTAGAAAATAGAAAAGGCTTACCTGAAGCCAAAACAATGCTTCAAACCACAAATGTGTTAAACATTGTGAAAACAATAGATTTATCAGCATTACACGGTATTTGCCAATTTAAAGGACACCCTCAAGTATTATCACATCAATGATAAGAAAAGGTGTTATATTAGACATTGTTCATGAAGGGATTTTACATGATTTGAAGGAGTGTGGGAGCTGAGATTTAAATCTGAGAGAATAGTTATTCTGAGGGTAGGACAGTTCCCTTTTAAAGCCAGGCCCTATGCATTCTGCAGACAATAACTGCGCCATGGCCCTGATGATTTCAGATGCCTAAAAATATTTAGTAATTAATGAGCGGGTTTTGCCATACATATTACTGTTCATCGACTTGAAATGTTTGTCCAAAACTATTCGGATCACATGATGAGAAAAAGCAGCTAAATTTATTTCCAAAGATCATCCAGATTATCCCCACGTCTCAATGTGAGGAAATATTCAAAAGCATTTCTAAGTACGTATCTCAGCACATCTTAAGTCAATAGTGAATAGTCTTTGGCTCAGTGTCCTGTTTGTAAAACTCTCATTTAATAATTTGTTTGTAAGCCAGATCAAGTATTCAACATTATATACTGAATATTGGTGCATCTCTGAACCACAGTTTATTGGATGTACATCCTAAATACCCTGTTTCTGGAACTGTATATTGTTATATTAGATTAGTGCAAATAAATACACATTGTAAAGAACATTTAAATCTCAGCTGATATCCTGCCGGCCTGTACACGTTTCATCATCACTGCCAGGTAGGAGATGTGTGAGCTTGTCCAAAATTATGTCCTTGGAGTGACATCATCCTCTTAGAGTATAACACACTTTCCTCTTTTAACAGGATATACAAGAAGAGTGACAAAAACTAAATAATTGATCTGATATTCGTTTAAAAATGGCCATTGTTTGTGAGGCATCAGTGAGGCAGTGTTTATGTCATGGTGGAGGTTTTCTTTAAGCAATATGAGATACCAAAAATTGGTGGCTGTAATCCCTGCTATTTAAATTATTATTATTATTATTTATTTTTTTACTACTCAGGGTGTACAATAAGAATGCATTGCAAGATCTATGTGCTACACAGAAAACATCTAGTTATATACAGAGTTCTGCACATAATTCCTTGTTCCAATCAGTTTGATTTTGATTATCAGAGAAGTGAGCTCTGCAAGGTTTCTGGCAACAATAAGTAAGAGTAAAAATGCAACAGTTATTGAAATCCCTGTATATTATATAGTATATGTATATGTAAGATATAAGCCACAACATTGCGTGCATATACAAGAATATATGGCACGACAGGGGTGGCCATTGGCCCAAGGCTGAAAGCAGAGGGCCATTAACCACCCTGAAGTGCCATATATTCTTGTATATGCACTGGCATGGAGTGGTTTATATCTCTTATACCATTGCTACAACTAAAATGCATGAAAAAATGTAAATAAAATGGTATTTTAAAAACTTTTAATCAAACCATGTACATATGTACATGTATCAAACCATGTACATATCCGCCACTTAGGTAAATATAGTTCCTCTGGTACGGTAGATGGCACTAGAGTTTGGATTCTACAGAGTTGTTCCAGCATTAGCTAACATTAGTTACTGTTCTTTTTATTAAAGGGACAGTTCACCCATTTTGAAGAATTTGATATTGTTTTACTTACCAATTCAGGAGCAATCCTGAATTGGAGCAATGCTAACAATCAGCATCTTGTCATTGGATATAATTTCCCTACCGGTTAACTTGCTTTAAAAATAACTGCCTAAATCCACTCAAATAAGGTATAACAGCTGTACAAGTGTCATTGTTGTAAACGAAAATGCACATATGATTACCGAGTGCACAAGGATGATAATTTAGCTCAAATTACTGTATATGATTATGTTGTTTCAGCCTCTGTTTAGATGTATGAAGATCCGGTAAGAGAGCTGGTAACTTTTAGTATCACTCCGCACGGTTACATTAGCTCTATTCTACCTACTGCTCGCTAGGTTCTAATAACATACATAACTAGCTACTTATAACGTAACGTTACACTACTTAACGTAAGCTAGCTATCTGACAAACTGGCAATTTTTACTTTCCAAAATTAAATGGAACATTGCCATTTAAAATGTGACATTGAAAAGGGTAAGCCCTTATTGTTGACACTCCAAAGTGGCATTGTGGATTGGGATGTACGTTAACGTTAGACGGGGGTCTTGTGGGATTGAGCACAGGAGTAACGTTAGACTATTTCACAAAACAGGATTACTGAGTTAGCTGGATAACTGCACTGAGTAAAAAGTGGAACAGCTCTTTTTACTTCAGTCCATGTTCCAAATTTTGGAGGGTTCCGGGTTTTACTTTGTGTAGTTATCCAGCTAACTCAGTAACGTTAAAGGGATAGTTCACCCATTTTGAAGAATTTGATGTTGTTATACTTACCCCCAAAATGGTATGTAGGGCTGTAGTGATGCTGTCCTGGGGGGTATACTATGAAGGAAGTTTAACATACCCAGGGTTTCTTTGTGTTAGCTGGCTTGAGCGGCTTCACAAAACCTAACCACTGCAATCGGTCTTAACCGGTACTACGAACATGGTTATCATACTTGCTAAATGAACATGTTCCTTGTGCGCGTTCCCATGAAAGGGGCTGTGTCTGCAACAACAAGCCTTCAGTGGTACAGCATGGGCTGTACTCGAGCAGTGTATTTCGCTCTTGAGGAAAAAGACTGATACGAAGAACATAAAACAAACACAAGAGCAAAAAGCAACACCCTTGCCTCCAACAAAGCCAGGGAGGAGCTTATGCAAAAAAAAAAATAAAAAAAAAAACCTGTACTACATTCTAGAGCTCTTAAACTTTATACAGCATGTTTAAAATCTTGCTGAACAAAAATGCAAACATAATTAGGGAGTGCAAAAGGACGATATTTTTGCTCAAATGACTGTATATGATGTTTCAGCCTCTGTTTAGATTATGAACATCCGGTAAAAGAGCCGGGAAAAGTAACTTTTAATATCACTCTGCACCAGAACAGTAATTCTAAATCAGTATATTCTGGCTCGAACAAGTATGGTCAACTACAAATTCCAACCCGTCATCTTCTTCATAATCAGACATTTCGCTAAGAAAACAAACGCTAGCTGCTTCTCCTTCATTTACACGCTGACCACCTGTTCTCGTGTGGAGTGATACCGGCTCTCTTACCAGATGTTCATAATCTAAACAAACAGAGGCTGAAATGACAATCATATATAGTAATTTGAGCTAAAATATCGCCCTTGTGCACTCAGTAATCATGTGCATTTTTGTTTCCAACAACGACACTTGTAAAGCTATTGTTAAACCTTATTTGAGTGGATTTAGGCGGTTATTTAAACAAAGTTAGCCGGGGGGACATTATATCCAATGGCAAGAGGTTCAGCACTGCTTCAGGATTTACTACAATTTAGCTACAATGGTGAGACCAGGACAGCATCACTACAGCTCTACATAAACGTTGAATGTGTCAACCATTTAGAGATTTATTTGATTTCCAATCCGTTAATTATTCTAGTTATTCATATTAGAACTTGAATGTTTTGAATGTTTTGCCTAGTGATTTCCAACTGGAATGAGGCAAAGTACCGGGATGACCGTGCATAAACAAGCATATAATGCACGGCTGTCAACCAATATGAATAGAGTATATCTATATATACAGACAGGTGACAAAAAAAAAAACCTACAATAAGGGTCCGGTGGATTTGTCCCGAGAGGGAAGAAAATCAATACAAAGTTATTCTGAGTGATCACCTTTTATCCTATGATGAAACATTTCTATCCTGATGGGAGTGGTCTCTTTCAGGATGACAATGCCCCCATTCACAGGCACGAGTGGTCACTGAATTGTTTGATGAGTATGAAAATGCCTTCACAGTCACCAGATCTCAACCCAATTGAACACCTATGGAAGATTCTGGACTGATGTGTTAGACAGCACTCTCCAGGACCATCATCAAAACACCAAATGAGGGAATATCTTTTGGAAGAATGGTGTTCCATCCCTCCAGTAGAGTTCCAGAGACTAGAATCTATGCTAGACTAGTGGTAGAATCTATGCCAAGGTGGACAGAAGCTGTTCTGGTGGCTCGTATACACAAACCTCAATTCCAAAAAGGTTGGGACAGTATGTAAAATGCACATAAAAGCAGAAAGCAGTGATTTGTAAATTATGTTTTATTTAATTAAAACAGTACAAAAAATATATATTTAATGTTTTACCTTATCAACCTTATGGATTTTTCTAAATATACGCTAATTCTGAATTTGATGCCTACAACACATTCCAAAAAAGTTTTTAAAAAAAGAATTAGCATATATTTACAAAAAATCTATAAAGTTGATAAGGTATAACATTAAATATTTTTTCTTAGTACTGTTTTAAATTAAATATATGTAAAAGAGAATTTACAAATCACAACTTTCTGCTTTTATGTGCCTTTTACATACTGTCCCAACTTTTTTGGAATTGGGGTTTGTATATATTTTTAAAATAGATCTATTTTCCAGTGTAGGCCTAATGTCCTGCCCTTTCTACTGTGTCTTCATGTGAGCAGTGCAGAGGAATCTAACCGTTTAAACTCAAAATTGTGGTCAGGTTTCAGGGTTGCCACCCTATAATAACGCTGAATTTGGAACATAAAGCTGGTGTACAACAGCACAGGCAGACTGCAGCAATTGAAGTTCCTTTTAGGGGTGGTTCCTCTCTGCCTCTTTTCAGAGTAGTTTTATTATCTACACAGAAGACTACAAGACTGACATAGCTATAATACAAATACAAACGCCATTACAGTAAATATTACAATTTGCAACTCACCTTCAAATTTCTCCAATACAGCACCACCATTGCTAGACTACACTAACAACATTTTGATTTGTCTTCATATTTGAAAGTTTTTTTAAAACATATTTTTCCCCCAAATGTAATACAGTATTTATACAACCCATTATAGACCACAATATTTGCCTAAAAGATGACATCTTAATGTTTATCCTCTAGGAAATTAAGCCCACCCTGGATCATGGCTTAAATTATGCTTAGCTGAATGCTAAAGCACAGTTGAAGTCACATGTTTTATAGCATACCGCTTCTGAGGGTCCTGAATCTGTCAATTGATAGCATTGATAGCATTG
Source organism: Ilyophis sp. 1 JC-2022 (assembly GCA_022702515.1). Taxonomy (NCBI): domain Eukaryota; kingdom Metazoa; phylum Chordata; class Actinopteri; order Anguilliformes; family Synaphobranchidae; genus Ilyophis; species Ilyophis sp. 1 JC-2022. Next base: position 108,926,663 of record CM040395.1, read on the forward strand.
AACAGCAAAATATCCGAAACCCAGTTAATCGTAAACCAATATAATTTCTAAAGCAACAACATCTCTCGGTTTGAATGGTTTGCTCTTTTCTAGAGTGAATCCATTTCTTTTGAACTTACTCTCCCTTATAGTGAGGACAAGAATAGAACACTATATGATCCGTAGGTAATCATCAAATACAAAGACACTACATGCAAGTACTCTGTAGTTATAAAGTCCAGAAGCTATTTTAAAAATCGTACTATGAATGGAAAGCCTGGAGTAGTCATCAGACCAATGCTTTCTTGTGTAGAGTGGAACAACACCTAAAGATGACTCAGTCATCAATTTAAGACTTTGATGTAAAAAGAACACACTTGGTTACCTAGGGTGGTATGGTAATGCACGAGACCACTACATCCTATATACTAATAACAATAATGATAACTATATAACAAAACTATAAAAATATATAGGATGACAATTTGAATCAATGATGTGATCTTATATCTTGCAAGGTTATAATCACTCCAATCCCCAAGATAGTAAAAAAAAAAAAAAAAAAAACCTACCTACACAAATCCTCATTTTATTTGCATTATGTGTCAAGATCATTTAATGGTTTAAAAAGGCATTTACTACATTTAATTGGATCATCGCATACAAGTTCCATTTACTGGATGTGCATTTGTCGATGACTCCCCATTTCTAAAGACGAAGAAAAGGAGTTGTAATTGCAAAGTAAAGGTAGCCATAACTTGAGTCAGAATTAATTAGCTGGCCCACACTCCGACACACCCTCCCAACCCCGATTAGACTAGAACCTTTTATTTATACGAAAACAAAATGGTCCAAGGACTGGAATTCCAATCCAGAGCGGAAGGAGAATGTAAACAAGGCCCTGGTGGAGGAAAATTCAGGGAACTGAGGGATGGGGAATGTGTTGCTTCTTGTTTGGAGTAAAGTAGTGAGGGGGGTGCTGAGTGTCGGCTTGGATCCCAGCCCAGATTCTTCTCCAGGACTGGAAAAACAGAGCACACCTGACAGAAGTATGCAGAGGAGACCAGGGTGTGCAAGTGAAAAACAAGAGAGGAAGAAACAAAGAAGAGAGGGAGAGAGAAACACACAGACATAGAGCAAGAGGACGAGGAGAGATAGAGAGAAAGAGACTACAGAAAGGCAAACAGGGAGGGAGAGAAAACGAGAGACTATGAAAGAGAGACACAAAAAAGGAAGTGGTGAAGACCTGTTGGCCTTTAACAAAAACCTTCACTAATCAGATGGAGAACCACAATAAGTGCTTGTCAACAACTGAAAAGCAAGCTATTTTAACGGTTTTTCATAACGTCAACTTATAGGCCGAATTAAATTCTTCCCTTTACATCTGTATAGAAGATTAACAGAAAACCAGACTAACCTCTACATTACTGAGCAATCTATGGTAAGCAGGGTGGGAAATTAGCACATGCCAAATGCGGGTAGATTACAGAATTGTCGGGTAAATGTATCAAACCTACCCACCACAGTGGCGTGTAGCAAAGTGGATACAAGCAGGAATAAAAAAATAAAAACTTCAGGTTTCTTTCTCCGATTGCCTAAACGTGAGACAGAAAAAAAACGCTTGTTAGAATATCCCCGCCTTACGCCATGTTCATCCATTGTTTTTACGTAGCCTACCATAAATCCTCAACGCAATCCCCGCCCCCAGAGCAACGCAGCGCCATAACAGATCGGACGGAAACAACGAGAGAAAATAGGCTACCGTCTGAACTCCTGGCCGATTAAGTTAGTTGGAGTTCAAGGAAAAGTCTATGCATCCCTGCATCTCAGCAGTGGGTGAACCCAGTAGCCCATCTTGCAGAGTTTCTTCTAGAGCGAACGTTAGCAGAACTTTGCGAGTCTTGGCTCTCAAGTTAAATGAAAGAAATAGCCTAGGTTACTTCCCAAAAATAAGCTATGGTAGGCCTATTATGTTATACCCTCTATATAAATATGCATTTTGGACGGAGAATATGTGAATTATTTGGCTAATAAAATATGTATAATTTTTATAAAACAAACCTTTCAGAATGAAAACGTGTGTCATTTAGTATTGTCTGTTAACATCGTTTCATAAGTTTGCTGGAAAATAAGATTGTTTAATTCCAAGTTGTTATCAAAGAAACAAGCAGTGAAACAGGGTAGTTCCTAGACTGCTTTGATTGGGGGGCAAAAAGAGATGTTGGTGGGGCACAAGGGGGGGACGAAGTAGCGGGGGGTCTGGAGGTCCTCCCCCCCCAAAATTTGAGCCTTTTAAAACTAATTTCATGCATTTCAACACAACCTCACACAGGGCATTTTCAAAAATTAAATGTTTAATTTCTGAACATTTTGAAGATTTTCTTTTCTTCAAAGCCCTAGATGATGCCCCCCGCTAGACACGGCCCTGCAGTGAAATACATGCAACTGCGATATGCGTTCGATTTACCATAAAGCAATTTTAACAAGCGTCACACAGCGTCACACAGAAAAACAAAAAACTGACCAATACCTTTGCCAATACGCTCTAAGGTAAAAGTGATATCTCCGGACAGCTCGCTCTAACGTTAGGCCTACTGGAATCTGTTGTTTCAGAAAAACGTATCTAGTATTAGATAATAGATTATATGAAATGTATGTAATGAATTTATACACAATGTTTGACTGTTTGTAATACATGATATCATAAATACTATTTTATTAGAGCTACTAAACATAGTGCATTCTGAAACGTTATTCTAGCACAATGTATTAAAAAAATAATAGTAATAAATAAATAAATAAATAACGGTGTCTGGTAAAATTTTGGAGTGGCTGGTAAAATTTGGCATCTACCAGCCACTGCGGCTGGTAGGACAGAAAGTAAATTTCCCACCCTAATGGTAAGGTAACTATGTATGACAACTGAATATCAGTGCTTTACAGTCATTTTGAGGAGAATTATAACCAAACATTTTTAAATAACCAATGTGAAATGCTATTTATTTTCAGTTTTTTTCTACACATCTTTGTATAGATATAAATTGAATGTGATCATGTTTCACCTAAAACATTATTGTAAGATTTCTCTCACTTTCAGCAAGCATACATATGAGTTCAAATATAGTCAAGCTGTGTTTGAGAGACAGGAAATTACATCAGAACTGGTTGAAACCCCTTATCCCAAAAAACTGAAAATGCTCTTTCCCATACAGCAGGAAATTCTAAATCATTGCAAAATTAGCATAAAATGGCAAACAAATACGTTTACAATAAGGCATTCAATGGCTAACTATGGACCAGACACTTATAGCTGATTTACAGGAAAGAAAATTAAGTGCATCACTTGCCCTTCCCAGAGAAGTCACACTTAACAATGAAACCAGACAAAATTCTTTCACAGGGGCTGGGTACTGACACAACAGCAACATTACATAAAAGCTGCCATAATGCTCCTTGTCAGATTTATTTAAAGCTCGCATAAACACAGCATATAAATTTGCACTTTGTAATTTTGTGGTGCAGAAAATACATTGGGCAGCTGAGAAAGGAAAAAAGTTGTTTTTCATCTTTATTTCCAAATTCACTAGTTTTATGATGTAAAAATACATTTTATCTTCTTTTTTGGAAAAAATCCAAGAGGATTTCATGGGTGACTGTTTTTCTCAAAAACTGGAGTTTCATACCATAGGTATGCAGTGTATAAAAATAAACAAAGGAAAGAAAACACCCATATATCCTGTTTTTATATTCTGAGCGATTCTCTGTTTCACTTATAGTGCAGGTTTGCTGGCAGCACATTTCACACACCCATTTTATACATTTTTTTATTTAGTGTTATTGGCAAAGACCATGTGCACCAAACAAAACAATATCTGACTGAAGTATAAGTTGTGAAATAGGTGAATACAGCAGAAAAAAGCCCTTAGTAAGTTATGCAGAAATACAAACCTCTGCATCAACGGGTTGCGATAGTCGATGTACTAAGATCCCAGACAAGGCGTGTTATTTTGCGGGTGCAGCCAAAGTATTTGCATGCGTTATCATTTCTGACTTTGCGGGTGATCAACTAAGAGTCATTATGTAAATTCCTCCAGCCACAAACAGCCATATTTAAATGAGAGATTTTGCATGTTTGGAATGGTTATACTGTAAGAAAACTGCGAAAAGACTGTCACATAAAATCCCATTTCCATTTGATCATGGGTTTTATTTTTATCATGTTTTGATTTGCTTGTTATTCATTTTGTTATAATAGACATTGTATTGCTTGTTTGATTCAAATAATAGTTACTCTTCTATTCTGTAACACAATTTGCTTCATGATTAAAAAATATTCTTACTGTTCATGATGTAGGCTATCCACAAATTCTCTTCTTGTGTATTTTGAGCGTTAGCTAGAATGGGCCAGTTAATTGGCCCCAATTTTTACACAATCATTCAGAACGTTCAGTTATGGATATTCCAAACACACCCGTACGTGTCTTGCTACAATGACAGCTGTGATCTTATTGATTCCGTGTTTTTTAATACCTGCTTTCCATTTCTACTAAAATGCACCTGCAAATACCTATCCCAAGTTTCCTATCGGGCGTAGTAAATCACTTTACAAGTGCTAAAGTAATCTATTTGCAGTGGGGGACCACCTCCCACTATTTCGCGAAATAACGTAGGGACGCCCAATTTTGCATATTCATTCAGGCTAACCCGCAAAAATGAGAAATCAACGTATCTTTCAAATTCTCTTTACACCTCGTCAGTTGACCACCTCGGATGATTTTTTTTGCGGGTGGTAACAGTTTTACACATGTTTTTGTACACACAAACCTTTAGTAAATCGAACCACAAGAGTTTGGTTTAATTTAGTATTATGCATTTAGTATTATGTTTCAATGAGGTTGATCAAATCAGGAAAAGGGCTAGGAGAAATAAAACATACTTTGTACACACAAGCAAAAGTATCTTAATAGAAGGGCTTGTAAGCAGGCCTTGAAGAAAAGGGCCATATTTGCAGACCTATATTTTCCACTAAGCTAAAGAAACCAAATAACCAATGGCTTCAAATTGTCTTGTGACAAGTTATAGTACTGGCCTGGCCTCAGATAAATCTTTATGAACCTGCTAAGCAAGTCAGATCAAAAAGAGAATGAATTCTCTTAACATGCCCATGTGGCACTCGTGCCACAACTGGCTTTGGTACAGCACTCGCTCTTGTTGACCCCCACGTAAACCCAGAGTGCGCCCCCACAAATACACAGTTGTCAAAACGGACTTTGGCAAATCAAAACCATGCAGCTAACATGTAAACTTCTACACCAGAGCATCAAACGGTATCTATGTGCCTTATGCTGTGTGACCCAAGTTAGTGAGGAGTGGAAATGGCTATGGATGCTATGCTGTGGTCTATCAATAAACAAATAAAACAGCATTAGTAGTTAGTTTACCGTTTAGTGCACATCTATCTAGCATAGCACTCCTGGCTTGCTATTGTGAAATCAGTAGCTTCAAAAAAGTGTTCCAATTTAAAGGCTCTGATGAAATTACTTGCCACTAAAAAACTGCTAAAAACAAGTAATAATCTATATGGGCCCTCTATAAAAAAACTAGCTCAAAAAACAACAAAACAAAAACCAAATTATTTATAACTTTACAATCATTTGTTTTTACATTCAATCATACAGATACTCATTTTGCTTTGAGTATAGTGAAATCCATAAAGAATTTCCAGACTGTTACTGGAAATTTATACTACACTATAGTAGAAGATTTCATGTGTGGCCTAGCCATTCATTACATGGGGTGAAACAGTATAGCTAATAGAAACATAAATGGATGACACGGCTGCTAGTTGTCCCGTAAAATAATCCATGTTTATATAGTATATATTATACATATAAATAAATATAGTAGTTGTAATAGTAATAGTTGTAGTAATTCATATAACGCTGTAAATTGTGTGCATGTTCCCATACATTGTTAGTCTGGTTGGTAATAAATTATCTTTTATGATGAGAACGGGCTGTGTTTGACATTTTTGGCACAGGAAACTAAAGTGAGACAAATAAATTGATTATCTAAGGGTCAGTCCTCTCTTTAATTGCCTACTCATAGGACATAACAATGTGCTTCAAATAGACACTAAAGCTGTGTTCATGTTTGGATAGCGTGGATACTTTGCATGGGTTTGGAAAGGTTTGCGTATGTTTTTGGACACCTATAACATGATCTTTTGCAAATGTTTGAAATTATCTAATGATATAGATGCACATATAATTCCAACAAGTCAAAAGAGTTTATCTGTTGAATTTTTTTGATTATCTCCTGCATTACTGATGCACAATTATCCATTTTGGGTAGATTTTTGGACACCAAGGTACACCATTCCAAATTGCGTCATAGGATTTAAGCAGTAATACATATCACTTTTGTATGTATACATGCAGACAGGAGGTTTGCAAACCAGAAAATGTAAAGTTTAACCTTATTCACATATTTGACTTTCATATGTTCACTGTAAACTAGTGTGGTGGAACTTTTCACTGGGGGTTGTGCATTCACTGCCCATAATTTACATCAGAGTTATGAAAATAATTTAATTTAAGGCATGATAATAAATGGTACCAGGGTCTTCTTTATTATTGGTGTTTGTGTTACATTGATATCTGGAGTTATAAAGCTTTAAACAGAACGTTACAAAACAGATGAAAATGGGTAAAATTAAGCCTCTGCGCAAAGGGGTTAACAATAAAGTACATTTTATGAAACACTTTATGTTCATATTAATTTAAGGTGCCACACACACAAAATATATCGAACTCTTCTGTTACACAATATGTATTCCATGTAACTTATGAGATTTTTTGCATACAGCAGTGTTTGGGAACGAGACAGGACATGACTCGTCAGTCTGGTTCAATGAAGTTCAGCCCCACTGCTGCAAATAAATCAGCAGAGAAACACCTGCCTCTCTCCAAAAAAAAAAAAAAAAAATTTAAATGGTCAGTGAATTTATTGCTATGTATAACCAAAAAAGAACAGGAAAAAGAGACCAACAAAGCAGTATTATTTTCTGCAACTTGGTGAAACAGTGCGGTGATTCACAAAAAACATTTAAAAAAAAGAATAAAATACAAATGGCGCAAAATATTTACAACCAGAGCAGAGCGCACTTGGCTACACTAAAAGAACACAGCTTTCATTCAGGCCTTGGCACCAGGACACCCCACTTCAAAAGGCCGTACTCCATCTCCAGCTCTTTTTGTTCTGTCCAGATCTCTCCTTCTCTGAGGGGGCGGTCAAGAGAGAGAACCCCAATCGGGAAGGACACAGGGTGCCTCTGTGTGTGGCAGTGCAGAAACTACATCCATCTGTCCTGATCTGTCTGTCTATGCCATCTGTCTTTCCATCACTTGTTCTATTGTGCCATCTCTCTCTCATACTTATTCCCAATAGAAGTAGATTAATATTTTTTTGTTTAAACTAATTCTCCTTATGATCATTCTGCCATGCAAATGGTGACAAAACAGCATGGTGGTAAAAGGTAAAAAAAGGTAAGGCAAAACAATCATTCCAAGTGTGCTCAGGATATCATGGCTGAATTCCATAAAATATGTCCATTGGGATGAGTGCAATTGTTCCTTGTGCCCCGAGTGGCCATGTTTGACGCCAGCATATAAAAATAACATTGATCTTAAATTATTGCCTTTATCTGTTATTGATTCAATTGTCACAGTGCATTAACCTGTGTACTGTTGGAAAGTGGGGGAAAAACTCTTGATCAGAGCATCAGTAAAACCACGACAGAGATCTAGAGATAACAAAAGCAATAATCACCAAAGTAGGCCAAAATTGTCCACAACACGACAAACTACTCCTAATCCTACTGGACTGGCATTGACGTAAACAAATTTCCCCCTGAGCCATAAGCAATCAATCCACTCTTTCTACATTGGCTTATTCATTTCACTTAAATTCACTTTATTTATTTGTACAGTAAAAAAGATTAAAAGCAACATGTGCAGAGATGTTACAAGAGTACACAATGTACTTATAAACCTGAGCCCAACTCAGTTTAAAAACTGATTTGCAGTGAGGTGTGCCATCTACAGAAAGAAGACATTTAATGAAAGCAGAAAAAGATGAATAAGATAAAGTGGCATAAAAAATGGCAAAAAAAGGTTTAATTTTGGGGAGCTGGTTCAGAGTCAGTGGGGACATTGTTTGGACTGGTTTGTAATCAGGTGCTGTTTGTATATGTGCTTGAAAGATGAGGGTGATGTGATCGTTCTGAGGGATAAAGGAATGCATTCCAGATTTTGGTGGAGTGATGGTGAAAAGATCTTAGTTATTTTTGAAGTGTGATACAGGGATCTGGAGGTCAGTGGTGGAACGTGTGGTACAGTAGTGTTGACGTGAGTGGATTTATTTTCTGGCTGGTGCATGGCAAGTGGCGAGCCGACGCATCGGTGATGTGGCATTTTCGGCATGATCTACTTTAACATCTGTCCGAGAATGTAAACAAGTTGTCCATTTTCACTAAGAAAAAAATATATGACAACGTCGCCTCTATTTCGCTAGCTTAGCCTACTTGAACAGTTACAACCTGCATGAGAAGAGTAGCCTACCCATTGAAAGTTGATTGCTTTTTCTTTGTCTCACCATTTGTTTGGAATCTACACACGAATCTACAACGATGAAAAATTATCGTTCTTTGGATGCCCACAACTTTTTTGTTAGTGGATGGTGATATTTTTCACTTGCAAATTTAATACTGTAACGTTATAGCACTCCGATGTATCCACATTCCACTACAAACCATTTGCATATGGTCAAAATGTTTTAGCGTTTCTTACAGCAATATTAGTTAGCCATACATTGACAATTGGATAACTTATTTGACTTAGGCTACCTGTGAAACAATGCCTGCTGCACACATAAGCATGTGGAGTTTCAGGGTCCCACATTTTCCCCTTTCTTCCCGCCGACGCCTCACGTCTTATTGCTCAGATCCACTTTTCTCATCTTATGGGCTCCGTTTTGCGGTTCGGAATCTTATAAAACTGCAACTCTGGGTTTTTTGCCTTGTTTGTAGTGCATCCCATCAAACAACAACTTTTAGGCATTTTTATGCTGTTGGCTAATGGATCGAAATGACAAGGCACCAGCACATCAAGTCAATAGAGGGCGAGAGCGGGATGTGTTTTCTACCCTGGGATGGGCGGGGCCTATTTGCGCTCAGTCTCCTGGCAGTGCACTGCCGTTAAGCAGCTGGCTGGCTATACATTTGTTATCTTCTTTCACATGCATGAACTATTATGAAAAATAGAATTATTGATTTAAATAAATAGCACCTAATGTAAAATATCAGATAGGGGGGGGCAACGATTTTATCAGGGTGGCCGTGGCCCCCCCTGGCCACCCCTTGGCGGCGCCACTGTCCACGTGCCCGGTAAAAATGGTCGTTCCGGGCATAAAATTACTAAATTACCCTCGTGAAAATTACATTACCTGACCTCCCCTGGTGAAACTAATCCCGTCCGGACAGTGCTTTATTAGGCTGAAATAAAGCTAAATCAAAACTTGGTTAAGCCTGCTAGCATTTGGTAGCCATAATATTATAGTCTACATTAAACGGATAACTGTGATAACACAAAATAACATGCTACACATTTCCTGCATATACACATACAGTAAGTCGATACAACAGTGCACATAAAAATGCGTATATCGCAGACAACGCGAATGTGTTTCGAACATGTAAGAGGAGTTCAAGCTAGCAGCTTAGCTATCCTGACTAGCTATGACATAATTTATTTAATTTTATTTATTTCATATATTTGCACTTAACTACAACTTATAAAAACACTCCTAACAATAATTACTGAATAAACGGTAAGGACTGAGAAAATGATGCAAGGACTGAAAATAAGCAATTGGACTGAACCCAACGCGTTCATATTAGCAATGAGTATCATTCAGATGATTTAGGTCTGAATAAAATATCAAAGAACTTAAATTGCCACCAGCTAGACACTGCTGCCTGAAACAGCTTTTAATTCCAGCTCGGGCCGCTGGGAAAAAACGATGCGGCTCAGGTAGTTCGAAAGAATCAAATGAACGGTATGGTATGAACCGGAAGTACCAAAAACTTGAAACTCCCGACTCCTGAAATCAAACGGTACGGAAAGAGCCCATCACCACTGCATATCTGGCAGCAGAGTGATGGTTCGAGGCTCATTTAACACCTCAGACCCTTGATGACTCACAGCCATTTAGTGTTCCATACTATTCCCGCGTAATTTACAGCTTAATCTAGTCCCGCCCCCCAATTCCCATAGAGATCCATTCAAATGCAGAGAGGTTATAGTATCGCTTGTAAGAGTACCGGAAAATGAGATGGGTCACAGACATCATGAAGTCATGGCATGCAAAGGATATGCAAAGGATATGCAATCAATTTTTCGTGCCCTAAAATGGGGGTGACTGTGTAAAAACGGTTACAAAAAAGTTGCTAAAGTAGAAATATAATGAAATAGAAATAGTAGTTATCAATGTCTAGACTGTATTTTTTGATCAATTTAATGCTACCTTGGCTACCTTCTTTCAAAAACAAGGACATTTCTAAGTGACCCCAAACTTTTGAATGGTAGTCTATATATACTGTATCTTTTTCTTAAATTTTTTATATTATGTATTTATTTATTTTTTAAAGATGGACTGGTGCTGTCAGGCCAAAATGTGTCCGTGAGCCAAAATGTGTCCGGGCCAGGCATCGGAATGCTTGGAATGTCGTTGCTATGCCAACAGACACGCGAGCATTGTGACGCGATAGCATTGCACTTGCTTTGACCTCAGAATCGCCGGGTGACAAGCTCGCGCTTGCTTTTATCCTACAAAACATGACAACAACTCACTAAATAAAAGTTAACAAATAACATTTATTGAAAACAATATTCAACGTCACAAAACATTTTTAGGAAACGTGCCTGATTATTACAACGGCATTTTCATTGGGTGAACGCGATCGCATAGCAAATACAGTAAAACAAATAATAATCGGTCATCAGAAAAACTACCAATAGGCCCACAAAAAAAATAACAATTAGGCGTACTGATCAACGTGACATTAGATTAGTTTTATTGGGCTATTCAACAACGCGATTGGCCTACTTACTCTTTCCACCTCGCTGGTTTAACTTGCAGTGCGAACAGGCTAATGCGTTTTTTTTTAAATCCGGCGTTGTTAACATTATTAACGGATGCTCGTTTTTTTATAAAGCAACATTTGACCAGGAAACTACTATGTAGTATTGCTAGCTAGTTAGTTTCAGTAAAAGACTATCTACTTCAAAATGAATCACTAGCTAACACAATCTAAAATCGAAAACAATTAACAATATAAAGCTTAGTAGCCTATACAAAGGGAAATTATAAAGGTTATCTGAGTGATAGTGATGGTTATTTGAGTGATGTAGTGATTTATCTCCGTCCAACGATCTCCGGCGATTCTGAGGTCAAAGCAAGTGCGAACACGTCACAATGCTACGCGTCACAATGCTCGCGTGTCTGTTGGCATAGCAACGACATTCCAAGCATTCCGATGCCTGGCCCGGACACATTTTGGCTCACGGACACATTTTGGCCTGACAGTGCCACTAGAAGCCCTTCCTGAATTGGTGGGTTGGGGTGCTGGTCCTGGGGTACAATCATATCATTTAGACCTATGATAAGGTGTGTGCATGTTTGTGTGTTTATGAGCTTGTGTGCATGTGAGTGAGTGTGTGCCAGTATCGAGCATGAAGGCCGCTTTGCTGAAGCAGTCAAATACACTTCACTGCTTCAGATGTATGGCATGTTGTATGTGTAAGTGTTTCATTAGATTGCTAAGAGCAAGGAACCCTCTGGAGGGCTTGCAGTGGCAGGGGGTGAGGGGCCACTTGGACAGGGCAGCAGGATGGCTGCTTCTGGTAGGTGCATGCCTCTAGGGTAACCAATACTGGTTATGGAAAGGGTGTGAATAACAAAATAATAATCATATCAACAGTAACTGCTAAATAAATCCTAGTAACTTTAAAATAAAATGTTGGTGCTAGCCTATCGGGAACTTAAAGGAACAGCTCCATTATACCGTATCGTCAAAAGATCATTACTCCCTACACACCCTTACCAGACCCCCGCTCCAGACCCCCGCTCCAGCCCGCACATCTCCCAGTCAGAACAGCACAAACCCTGCCCATATTCCGATGCAGACTGAAGATTCAGGTCTTCAGATTGCACCAAGGGGACAGCTTTTGGCTCTCAAACTCAGCACCGGATATAATGTAGCCCTCTGCTGATATCTATAATTTTAACTCAAAAGGCCAATTTACCCATTGGGCTCCATTCGTTTTTTGACAGCAAAAATGCCTATTTATTTAACATTCCAATTGATGTTGCCACCTTTAACTCCTGCCTTTCTCCGTCTCTTAACTCACTATGTCCTCTTGTCTCCAAACCAGCACGATCATCACCCTCCTGACCGTGGCTGACGGAATCTCTCTGCTCCAGCAGAACCTTGCTGCAGGTTACTGAGAGAAAGTGGAGTAAATCCAGATCCCCAGACGACCTGGCCTCTTATCACACCTTGCTGGCAGCCTTCACATCTGCAACCACATCTGCTAAGACTTCATTTTTTCAGTCTAAGATTAATGCATGTGTGTCGAACCCACGTAAACTCTTTTCCACCTTCCCTGCTCATTCCTCCTCCACCCCCTTCACCCTCCTCCCTCTTTGCTAATGACTTTCTGGTCCACTTCGAAGGGACTGTAGCCAGCATCTGGACCTCCTACGCTTATCTAGCGATGCCCCGTACCCCCATAACAAACCCACCGCTACACTGATGTCCTTCAAGACTTTGGAGGATTCAGATGTACTCCAACTTGTGACACACTATCGAGCAACTACCTGTCCACTGGACCCCATCATCAGTCCTCCAGTCTATATCTGGTAAGGTCCTTCCATATCTGTCCTCCAGTATTAATGCCTCCCTAGCCTGCAGCCATGTTTCTTCTGTTTTTAAGACTGCTCGTGTTACCCCACTCCTTAAGAAATCTAACTTGGACCCCTCTGATTTCAGGAACTGTTTCCCTGCATCTCTTTTTCCCTCCCTGTCTAAAACTCTTGAGCAAGCCGTGCTTAACTGATTATCAGCTTTTCTCCATCAGAACAACCTGCTCGACCCTCATCAGTGTGGCTTTAGAACCGGGCATTCAACTGAAACAGCTCTCCTGGCTGTGACAGACGGCTAGAGCTTTCTCCCTGCCGATCGCCGCCAGGATCAGGTTAAATGTTTGACCCTGGCCTATGCTCGTCCACGCTGCAGCAAGGTGAATCGCACTTCCTGTCCTCCATGTCAACGGCTCTCGCTTGTCCGGGCCGTAGAGCTTCTCCACCCTAGCTCCCCAGTGGTGAAACAAACTCCCCATTCTTCTACAAACTGCCCAATCACTGCCTGCTTTCAGTCACGGTCGGAAGACACATTTCTTCAGACTCTATGTTGACTGACCCTAGGGCTAGCCCCGAACGTTCAAATGGTTCGGAATTTGTTCGGTATATTGGCATTCAAATCTCAATTCAGGATTCAGATTATTCTTTTAAAAAATTATTATTACTATTATTTTAAGGCATATTTCAACGAAGGCGAACTGCACAATAGGCTATATTTAGTCAGAATATCCCAGTACTATATACATTGTGTTTGTTTGTAATTTATGAGGATAGGTTAGATAACCGCATATTATAAAAAATAAAATAGACTAAAAAAGAAAGAGCACGTAACGTGCATCACTCACTCTACAAACTATTTAGTCCACGTGTTCATTAGCACAATGGTAACTGCAAAGAAATTGTCTGTGTGGAAACACTTCAAGATTACAGATGACAAGAAAAAGGCTCAATGTCAAATATGTGACAAGCAACTGGCATACCACGGCAGCACAACGAATCGGAGTGATCATTTAAAATCTGTAGTCTAAGTATGTCTAATTAATTTGTCGGGGTGAAAAGATATCCTGTAGCTAGCCTAGGCAGTTAGTTAACAAACTGGTACAATGCTCGTTGTAATGTCCTCATATTGTCAGGTTATGTATTCAGACGTAGTGTACATTAATGGCCTTGGCCGCCCATTAATTTATTTAAACATTTTGAAAAAGTTCAAAACTTATTATTTAATAAAGCTGTATGCATAATGTTTTCTGGTCGGCTATTTTTATTTGCCAGAGCGCTTTGTCCGACAGTGATTGTTTTTTATTGTACCGTAGTGAGATTGCACCTGTTACGTGTTTCTGTTACTAGGCTACTGATCTGCAGATTTTATAACGACTTTGTGCAATAAAATAGAATTTTGGAAATAACTTTTGTGTTATTTGATTCTTTAAAAAAACGGGCATATGAAACTTGAAACCCTTCATTCATGGCTAGGCTATACAATTTCGCCCCGCACTGGATCTATAATGATCCAGTAATGAGCTTTTTAAACGTGTCTTTTTGAGAACGAACGTTCGGAGCCTAGTTCGGAAACACCAACGAATGTCCAAAGCTTAAAAAATGGCATTCGGGCCAGGCCTACCTCTAACTACTTTCATATAGTACTTGTTTCTTGTATCCTGCACCTTACTTCTTTTACACACGTAACACTAGTGTCTTGATTGTGATGTTGTAGTTTGGCTTACTGACAGTGTTAAGACTTAGCCAAAGCTTACCATGTGAACTAGACTCAATGTTCATGTCGATGGATGGTGGTTAAGGTTAGGCGCGCCTTGGGAATTCTCTCTTTGTGCTCATGTTGGCCCAGGCCCAGATGTTACAGCCACACCCTGTAGGCTCAAGCATTGGTGACCTGAATGACGCTTCTCTTCAGGCTTTCGCCCTGATGAGCAGAAAGCCAGGCAGGCTGAGGTCCACACTTGCGGTGGCTCGCCGTCAAGTCTGGCTTGCCCAGGCCCCCCTGTCAGATGACTTAAGGGGGACCCTGAGGAAACACCCAGTGATCCCTGGCCGCATTTTTGGTCCCACCGCCAAGCGGGCCCTGGACAGTAGGCAGCAGGTGAACCAAAACCCACCACACTGGGATCCATGGCAGAGAGGTGCTGCACAGACGGCCGTGAGACGCAACAGGAAGAGACCTGAGGGCCGTGTGGTCATGTGGGTGCTGACTACCCCCTTCCACTGTTACAGGCTGCAGTTCTGACACCGGCCCCCA
The DNA here is from genome assembly GCA_022702515.1 of Ilyophis sp. 1 JC-2022. Lineage (NCBI taxonomy): Eukaryota > Metazoa > Chordata > Actinopteri > Anguilliformes > Synaphobranchidae > Ilyophis > Ilyophis sp. 1 JC-2022. Next base: position 108,941,877 of record CM040395.1, read on the forward strand.
CCGTTTTCAGGGGTCAGAATGACCTCAGTCACATACCCACTGAAGGCTAATGCCCTCTGCCAGGAGATTGTTTCTCTCTTCGAGAAGGGTGCAATCACGAGACTAAAACCATCAGAACAGCTAGATGGGTTTTACTCAACCTACTTCATGGTTCAAAAGAAAGAAGGGGGTTTTCGTCTAGTTCTGGACTTGAAGCGGTTAAATGTGTTTCTCAAAGTTCTCCCTTTTCACATGTTGCGAACGGCCGACCATTCTTCAGACCATATCCACAGGGGAATGGTTCATATCCCTAGATTTAAAGGATGCTTATTTCCAGTTTTCCCAAAGCACAGGCAGTTCCTGCAGTTTGCCTAACAAGGCCAGGTATACCAATTCACAGTGTTACCATTCGGCCTCTCACTAGCCCCCCATGTCTTCACAAGATGTGTGAGTGCTGCATTGAGTTCCCTCCATCTGCAGGGGATCAAGACCGTACCTTACCTCGATGACTGGCTCATTTGCGCCTCCTCTTACGACAGGGCAGCCAGCAGCACAGCACTGACTGTGGCCCATGTCACTGCGCTGGGTCTCACAGTGTACCTCAAGAAGAGCAGCTTCACTCTGAGCCAGAGAACCATTTATACTAGCATAACACTGAATTCCTACATAATGAGGTCATGTATCTCCCCTCAAAGCATGGAAGGCGTACTGCTCCTCATTCAACGCTTTCAACTGAATGCGTTGGTAAAAGTCAGAACATTCCTTCGGCTGATAAGCATGTTGGCAGTGACCTCAGGAGTGACTGTACTAGGCCTTCTGCTACTACGCCCTCTACAGGTGTGGTTCAATGCACTCCACTTGGACCCCATATCTATCAATGGGCGTCCATCTCGGCTCTATCCCATCGAGATGGTGACAACAGATGCCTCACTCTCAGTGTGGCAGCACAGAACGGCAAGGGGGATGTGAAACACTCGCTGGAGGGAGCACATCAATGTGCTGGAACTCCAGGCAGTCTTCCTTGCCCTAAGGCATTTTTTCCCCATTCTCAAGAACAAGCATGTCCTTGTACGAACAGACAACACCTCCACAGTGTTTAATATAAACCACCAATGGGGTACAAGGTCAGTGGGTTCTCTGCGGGTAGCCCAGCGACTGGTAATGTGGACTTGGCCGCGACTGGCCTCACTGTGAGCCATTCACCTGCCACACAAGATTTTTTTTTAAAATTATTATTTATACTGACTTCATATTTCTGCGTGCTAGTTGGCAACCAATAAGGCTTTGACACAGCTATCTTCATGTCACTTTCTGTGCCGTCCTCATTGTACATGTGACTCCAAGGAGACAACTGTGCATGTGAGATGAGTGCAAAAACATTTTGCAGGCAGACTAAACACTAGCAAGCTATCTTCCAGTCTACTTCTGTATCACAATGTGATGCTGGCCACTTTTCTCGCGCAAAGCGATACTAAAAGTTACCGGATGTTCATAAATCTAAACCGAGACTGAAGCGAGATCATAATTTGAGCGAAAATATTGTTCTTGTGCATTTTCGTTTCGAACAGCGACACATGAAAAGCTGTTGTTAGCATTGCTCCAATTCAGGATAGCTACAATGGTGAGACCAGGACAGCATCACTACAGCCTTACATACCATTTTGGGGGTTAAGTAAAACATAAAATTCTTCAAAATGGGTGAACTATTCTTTTATTTCTGTGACGCTTCACCCCCGTCTCATGCCAGTAGCCAACTGATTTATTCATGTGCTCTGCATATGCCTATAATAAATAGGCTAAGATAAGTTTGTTTTTCTAACGATAGCCAATAATAACACCACACAGACTACCAACCTACAGTATAATAGGCTATAGGCTAGACCTTCCATTTTTACAATGTTATGGCATGCATTTTACATTCTTTCAATTGTGATAGTGATAGCTACCTACCAGAAAACATGCCATGAGATTAATGCTTATTTTCAGGGTAATATTTCTTTGTCCATTTCATTGTCGTTCTGGATAAGAACATCTGCTAAGTCAAGGGTGCACTATTATGAAACTAGCTAAATCTAGGCCTGGCAGTATCATTAATACTATTGATATCAAAATGAGACCAAGATACAACAAATAATACTGGTTATCTTAGCTCACAAAAATGTTACAATATTTTCTACATTATTTCATGTAACTTGGGCCCTGTATTTTCATATTACCATCCCAAGAAACAGTGGTCATTCAAACCTGTCAAACCTGCCATCCCAATATGGCGGATGGCATAATTTGCATTAAAAACATTTTAGAGAACCAAGTCCCCAGGAAATGCTAGTCCAGTGCGAATATACATTAGGCTTTATCAATGAAGCATAGTAGGGGGAAAGTGCTCAAAGCTCCCAGATCATCGGATAAAAACAAAACATTTCTTGTCATTAATGTTACACTCATCATCAGTGCAGCTCTTTTGCTGGGATGTATTAGCCACTTATCAGTAGGAAACTGAAGACAAATTGTCGAATATTTCAATACAGCCAATATTTCAATAGCCTACAGATTTTTTTATGTCAACAGCACAAAAAGATTGGATTGCAATAATTAGATAAAGCCGTTAACTATTTATGTTGTAAGAGTTGTAAACATGTAGCCTAATTAGCTAGCTAGCTTGTAACAAAAAGCATCTTCAAGGGCAACATGATCAGCATTTTGGCAAATCTGGGCTCTCGTGGAGTGCAGCAAGAATGACGAGCCAATGTCAAGATTAAATAAAGTAGCATGTACGTGATCACATGAAACACAGTTAAATGTAAACAGTAAAAAATGTCTTAAGTTGTTTTATTTTTTCATATATTTGTACAAATGCAGAATAACATCCAAGAATACAAACACTTTGTTCATATAGGCCTAATAGCATTGGAATGCTGCTGCAGCCTACACGATTCCTCTACCCAATAGATATCTCCCGTGAGCCAAACCCACACTATGCTAAGTGATTGTAACATAAATAGAATGTAACAGCATATATGATCCAACAAGTTACAATGCTTCTGAAAGTATTCACTCCCCTTGAACATTATTTCCCAGCATTATTTCCATGATAAAATTTTAATGCATCGAAAGATTTTCCCATTCACTAACACAATAAGATCAATGCCTTTTTTATATTATTAAATATTTTGAAAGACTTCACCTCCAAAAGTCAATACTTTGTAGGTAGACCTTTGGCAGTAATTAAAGCTCTAAGTATTATCAGGTACGTCATTATGAGCTTTTGCTTTCCGTCAGTATTCAGGATTTTTTTTCCTATTCCTCCATGCAGATTTGCTCCAACTTTGAAAAATTAGATTAGAGAATGAATGGACAGAAATTTCCAGGCCATACCACAGGTTTTCAATGGAATTTAAGTCTGGGCTTTGGCTGGGCCGGAATACTGATCATCTTGTCTTTAAGCCATTGCTTTGTACTTTTTACAGTGTATTGGGTCATTGTCTTGAGTGCTGAAATATGAAATATTCTCAGAGTTGCTTTCAAAATACCTTAAAAAGGCATCTGGGAATATCATTATCTTTAAAAAAATTCAATAAATTTGAACTCAGGCAAGGCACCTCCCTTATGTGCCTTAAATTCAGAAGTTCCCTATACGGGTCTATGGTAAATCTATGGTCTATTATGTCAGTGACTGCTATACTGTACATTATTACTGGAGTACCAACAGTGATTGGTCTATGTGAGTAGACCAACACAGCCAGGGCCACTTAAATATTTTCCCAGTAATCCATGTACAGAAAAATTTGGTAAAGATGTCCTTAGTCCGATAAACATGCTACAAATTCTTGGCATGATAAAGTAAACAAAATGAGTATAATATGAAAAAAGAAGATCAAAATGAAAGTTGACATCTTTTGCCCAAGTTTTCCGAAAAGAAAGCAGGAATTATAAGCATTGTCTACCACAGGAAGTGGTCTGCTCACATAAATCAGTTGACAGGCTGGCAGGCCCGTTATCAAGTTGTTGCAGATCTGCTTTTGGGTTGAGAGCCGATGGAGGGGGACGGGCGCTTGCGCCAGATGAACTGAAAGGAAATAGATCTGGAGCGCACAATATCCCAACCGGGCTTTTTATAACTCCATGTCTGCCTGTTTACCGTAAGTTTTTCCACGCCCGGCACCACCCCCAAGCCATAAACTATGCATTCTCATGCCAAGCCCTCAAGCGATATCGAAATACTGTCGTGGGGCAGTGTAACCCGATTGCAGTCTTTTTCTCCCTTCGAATTCATGCGGAATATTTACTTTGTTGGTAGAAATCAGCTTACTCAGTTAAGTCACACAAATTTCATAGATGGAAAAGAAGATGCTACAAAAGAATATAAGGATGAATATAAGGATCAAGCTGGTGACTGAAAAAATGCAACCTTAAGAAAAAATTCAAGACACAAAGATGCATACAAAAAGACAAATTTAAGAGAACCAATGTCGTGCGTTGCATTTCTAAACAGCATTCCTAACAATTCCAACATTCCTGAGTGCAATGTAGGTTGAAAATTCTGCACACTTGCTGCTTGAATTTTGAACGAGTGAAATTCATAATAACAAGCACAATTACAATTTGAAATTAAAAGTAGTTCTACATTTAATTATTTTGCATATCATAATGCCACTCCCTTGATCTGACAGGGTGTTGCTTTGCTACAAATATTTAATTGGGTAACATCTGACAGGTGTTAAACAACTTGATAAGTTTTGAAATTATATATATTTTGGTATGTGTTTTACACAAGCTTTAAAGGAAAACTTATTTTAAAAAATAAAATCCAGGCTCACAAATGGGCCTACAGGTTATTAGGCACACCACAAACCAAAAAATGGATCTGACAAATTACCTCAAACATTTTCCCTCTTTCCCCTTTCAAATTAAATTAATACTACCACTACCCTCTAAATAAAGTGTGCATGAATGGATACTTGATATACTGCAAAAACCCCCCAAAATCTTTAATTAATTTTGCCTTATATTTAGACTTAATCATATTTCTAGTACTGCTTTGCTAATTAAGACAAAACGATTGCCAATGAGCTGAGACAGTTTGGCTAACTTCAAGATTTGCCAATGAGGTATGACAATTTCACTTGACAAGCAAAAGGTAACTCAAAAAAGCTAATTTCCTTTTTTCCTATTTCCATGTGCCTTTTAAAGTGTGTTAAAATGGCTGCACACTACAACATTTATGTTATATTTCTTTCAGGAAAATGTTGACAGTTCTCACTAATTTACTTGAAACCAGGGCTGCGTTCGAATCCAATTTAACACGCTCCCTTCCCTTGCTGTCTTCCCTCGAGGGAGACATCTTGTGACATCTTGTGCAGCAAGCAAACTTAAAATGTGAACAAAAACGGAACCGAACCGCCCTCGCAACATTTCGGAAGTGGAACACCATAGAGTTGAAATATGACCGCCACATAGTTCTGTCTTGACTGCCCACTTTTTCCTTGTGGAGCATTGAATTGTGGGATTCCCTTCTTGCTGAAAGCTTGCATTTTATACCCTTGGTGGAAGGGAGGATAAACGAGGGAGCGAGGGAATATAATTACTCTCTCCCCTTTCTTAAATTGGATATGAATCACTTGGTGTGGCTGCCATATTTCAACCTGGCATTTTGGGGATTCCCCCCTTGAAGCAAGGGATGGGAACGACAGAAAAAAAGGATAAATTTTGGATCCAAACGCAGCCCAAATGTCATGCTCCTCACTTCTTTTCAACAGCACAATATACTGTGGAGCTGATGGCACCTCGGTTAGCTTGAGGTTAGCACACTGCTGAGTCAATACCATAAAATAAAATGCCAATTCGGCATAGTCATGCGGAAACCATTGTAGCACCAAAAATATCCATCATCACTTTTCACAGTTTCCTCCAGAAATAACCACAATGACCACAGACTCTCAGCCCTTAAAAACATTCACTTTACACGTTCTGACCTCATGTAACCACACAAAATTCAGGTATAACTTCACACATCCACACAATAAAGCCCCAAACTTGGGTTATTTTTGCCATTCTTCTTCTTCCTGCTGATTTCATCATCAAAAATGCTCAATGCCCTCAAAGAATAATTCTCCCCCATTGGAAAACAACATCTGATCTACGCCTGATCAAAGTACTCATCTCAAAGCACACAGCTTAAGAGGCTGCCCCACAAAATGCAATTTCACCATTCATGGCCATTTAAGTAAGTGTTTATAACTTTTCCTTATGTAATATTGAGGTTATATCACAAAGTGCTTAGGAAAAGTCACAAAGGGCAGCCATATGGATTTCATGACGGCAGATTTATTAATTTTCTCAGTCATTTTCTGCTGTCAACCAATGTTGCTTTTTCACTCAACTACTGTAGCTACCTTGCAAAGTTTTTAGATAGCTACACCTGTATCATCTACCAACATACAAACCATTAGTAGCTACGTCTACCGAAGATACAACCATCATGGCAATTGTAGCAAGCAAGTTAGCTTCCACACACAACCTTTTTGAAATATTGTAGCGATTACTCTATTGGGTGACATAGCATCACATGTGCACCTCCTTATATGTCCAAAAGCATGACGGCTGTATAGTGTTAATTTTGCCTGTGTATCCTGCAATTGGCTACTTTTTGACCAGACTACTTTGATAAAATGTTGTTATCCAATGGGGAGAATTATTCTTTGAGGGTATGATCATTTTTGATGACTAATTCAACAGGAAAAAGGAGAGGAGGAAGAAGAAAAATAAAAAATAAAAACCTGCAAAATAACCCAAGTTTGGGGCTTTATTGTGTGGATATTTGAAGTTGTACCTGAATTCTGTGTAGGTACATAAGATCAGAACGTGCAGAAGTTAATATTTTTAAAGGCTGAGAGTCTGTGGTCATTGTGGTTATTTCTGTAGGAAACCCTGAAAAGTGGCAAACTCTCAGTGCTGTACAGGTGTGGGACATGCCCTGCCAAGCTGTAACTTGGCGGACGGCATACCTGCCATCCCAATTTAGAGCACATTCCATTGAAACTAATTGTAGTATTTACAATATTTATACTTCATTTGTTTTAATACAGGAAAATTCCCATATAGTGAATAGTCAGGCAATTGTGGTAATTTTAGAAATTTATACTGTTAAAGAGATTGCCAACTGTGATTAAAACATGTTTTTCTTTGTTTGACACTACTCCGCATTATTAAAATAATCATCCACCAAGATTTCAGCCTTTAAAAACGTCTACAGCTGAAAAAATGGAAGATTGAACAGTGTCACTTTCTGCCGACTATATGCAGTTCTCAGGCCTGGGTGGGAGTGAAAGCTATAATATTCAGGCCACGCCCAAGAGCCTCTAGGCAAGTTACACGCAGACTGGGAAATGCAAACACTGTTTAGCAAAACAAACAATAGCTAAACAAAAAAGAAAGTGCGTGGTGCATATGTTTGAGCCACTGAACTAAAGATCCTTTCACATAATAATACTAACGGTAATCTCAGAGACCCACGTCTTTCAAATAGTAACATTACCGGTACAGCGTAGCACGCTCTATTGCGTATCAACTTAATGGGATTGCCCTGAGACACAACAATAAAATCCCTGTATAAATACATTTTAAAAAGACAAAAAATGAAAAATATGTTTTGTAATGCACCTACCCAAAATGTCAACTTCTATTCTATTACATCACTACCCAGCATTTTACAATGTTAAATTTGACTTGAGTTCAAGTTCCAGCAAAATAAACATCAACAATTTTCTTTTTCTTTGACATTTCAGTGTGGTAAGGTTAACAAATTCTGAGACCACAAAGTTGTTATTTCTTAAGCTACATATGCATTTGCTATTGGACCTATTTAAGGGGTGACTCATTGTTATGGAGAAAACCGTGGCTTTTAAAAAATGCCAATAAATATGATGTTGGTTTACCACAATATGAACATGTTCATTTCAGTTTTTTTCCAAATGCAGTTTAACAAAAAGCATATAAGAAAGCATAATGCAGGTAATTTCCTTTCATCTAAGATGGCAAAGTAATGTTCCTATGTATTAAATAAGGTTAAATAAATCTTAAATAAGGTTAAACAAAATATTTGAACTTTACTTGCTTGACCTCAGCTAATTATTTATCTCAACCATAGCTAGCTTCATCTTCAGAAAGAAACTGGACAATCCTCCTCAGATTCAATATGTGGGGTGTCATCTTTGATGGGCACCAAGAGTTTCAAGTTCGACCGAATAGCCACCAGTTTTCTCAACTATTTTGTCAGCCTGTTGCACACTCTGCTGTGTGTCCCACCAAACAGGGACCAGTTCTGCTCTGACACAGCTGATGTTGGGTGGATCTGGAAAATAATTGAAGCAACAGGGGACATGACTTCATACTTATAGGCCCTTCCACCAGGTTAATGCCTTGATGTGTTTAGCTGCCTTCCAGATGGCATCAGCATTCCACAGCCCGTCCTTGCTGGGAAATTTAGACAACTTTGCCCTGATCTAGATTAAGGCGCTGTGCAATGGCAGGGATGGTACCATATGGTGCAGAAACCTGCTCTCTAAAAAGGACTTGGGCCTGTTCAGCAGATTTTACTTGTGTTTTATTAGCATTGTTTAATCTTCCTATGTTAGGGCCTATCTGACCCAGAATTACTTTTGTTTTTGTATAATTTCAAATTGGTGATTTTTTTAGAACAGTTTGTGTGTGTGTGTGTGTGTGTGTGTGTGTGTGTGTGTGTGCTGTAGGCTCACTACCTCATGATGCAAACAGTATGTGTGTGACATAAATGCCTTTAAGACATCCTAGAGAATAAGGAAACGTGTAGAAAAGACGTTACGAACTGTTTAAATATAGTGACCTGTAACAGCACCTCAACACAAATGGCAGTAAAATTCTAACATAATAGGAAGGTTAAGAATGAGATTGAAAATTCACAAAATTGCTGAAAATTACAGAAGGTTACTACAACAACCAGACAGAAACACTGCCTGCACTACTTTAAAAGCACTGAGTCCATTTCCCATCCGCTAGCTCTTGCACCATATAATTTGAGTAACATACCATTCAAGTTACAAAAGTCTAGCAGATGTGTGGATGTAGGCACACACCTCCAGAAGCAATGCAGTGTTTGCCTTTATGGTACTTTTCTCCTGTACAATCATAGAAATGAGAGGTGCGTGTCCAAACAAATCCCTTTTAAGCAACAGTCTGAACAATCCCGCCACAAGAGCCTGGTGTTTACCAGCAGTCTGTTAATGTCATCACCATTGTAAGGAATGTAACCTAACCATGATGGCAAGCATGCGCGCGCACACACACACACACACACTTTATTTTAAGTGCCCTAAACAGTGGGAGTTTCAATGTGAAGGGGGTATCCTGGGAAAATATAAATGATTCAACAAATCCTAGCACACTGATACAAGTACTCATCCAGGATATCCCTCCATTGTATTCTTTGAGTTTCTCAGATAGGGAAAAGCCCTCAGAAAAAGACTGGGAGGAGACCCACTACCAAATGGGAGATTAAGTATTTGAGAGGGGGAGGGGGTTAATGTTAAAAAATGTTCTTTGACTTTCTTTCATTTTAAGCAATGCTCTGTGAGACAATTTGAAAAATAATGTGATATTTTTTAATCTAATGATAAAGAATGGTAGATTGTGTCATTTTGTATGTGTGTGTATCAGTGGAGGCTAGTGGGTTTGGAAACAGGAGGACAGAATTGTATTTGTGAAGTAAGTACGTAGGTGTGCGGGGGCATGAAGAAAAGTTTTTTGCCAAAATCACCCCTAGAATAACCCCTAAAAGTTGATAAAAATGATAGAATGCTACGTAGAACTGAACTCCTAAGCTGTCAAATTGTTAGAATATTAAACCTTCAACCTTGATTTGAATAACAACAAAGTTGCAAGATGACTAATTTACGTAGTCACAAAATTGACTGTGTATAATAATTAATTAAACTCTAGAAAGGGTAACTACACCCTAGATCACTTTTTTTAAGCTGTAAATGTGTTTGTATGCCTACCTTATAATGAAACTTATTAATCCATTCTGTTATTTCAACAATTATGAAATAATAACATAAATCAGGAGAAACTGGTAGAAAGGCGTCTTTAAACTCTCTTATTCCACCTAAATATGTTTCTGAAGATATTTGAGGTGAGAAATAGGCCATGCAGTTGCTGAATCTTGATTCATATTTGATATGCAACGTCTAGTTTGACCCAAGTTATACGTAATCATTCGTACAATGTAGCGACGTTCATTTATGCAAATGACAATGGCAGCTCCTCCACTCCCACCCCTCTCCTACCCCACAAAGTATTTTTCTAAATTGTTTCATGGGTGGAGACAGGCTGAAACAGTGGGTGTAGTTCCCCTTTAATAGGTGTGCATTTTTCAAAAGACTTTGTAAAGTAAAGATACTAAGATCTTAAACAAAATAGTGGGTTAAAAAGTGTTCAGTCCCCTTTTTCATATTTAGCTGCGTACGAACTTTTGATAAAAATTGATTTAATCAGGCTTTTTTGCTGGTATTCAACACAAACAAATCTACGGTGTCAACGTGAAAAGTAAAATGTACAATTTTTCCAAATTATTTATAAATATAAAACCGAAAACAATCAATTCCTTAAGGATTCAGCCCCCTGAGCATGACGTCCTTCCACGCATTGTGATGCTTGATCAACCCCTCCCATACTTTCGTTGGATGGACAGTATGTCAATCTTTTATTCCTAAGGCCAATTAGTCTGACGGCGTTATGGAGCTTGTCCTCCCTATATGCCATTTTTGCAATGTAAAACATAGGAGAGCAGAAGCCATGGTACTAGGTTATATCTGAATGGAGGGTTATTGGGGGCTAGGGGAGGACGAGAAAACCGTGGCCTCCTGCTACATTTGCCCATTGCACTAGTGGGCGCTGTTGACATTTCTTTTTACGATTGGAAAAAGTACATCTTAGAAATGGATATGACAGTGATTTTGTTGAAGTTGTTTTTATCTAATTATAATTTTAAAAATTTAAATAGATTTCTTTCCTCTGGTGTGTATGCATGTGTGATGGGGAGGGGATTATGAACATACTTTTCTCAGTTGTACAATGAATGCAAGTTACACTTGGCACAACACACACTCGAGAAAACATATGGAAAGGCAAATATTCCCATGTTACAGGAGTTGACTCATTATGCTTAGGGTATTCAGTCCCACAGCCAAATGGCAATTTACCTCCAAAGTATTGTATGAACATTTTCTGTAAGAAAGTGGACACTACGAATACAAAAATAGAAAAAAAAGGTTGTAAAGGTATTTTGGTCTGAAGGGGAAAGGGAGGGTGTAGGCCAAGACCTATGGTTACATCAGTAGAACATAGGAAACAGCAATTGAATCCACAATGGGTCATTGGCTGCTCTTGTACGGTGTTGCCGCTCCCTTGAATGTTGTAGCTACAATGACGACCACAAAACCATAAGAAGACTGTCAATTTAAATTTTGTTCTCCAAAACGGGTTGTTGTGAAAATGGGCCCAATTTCCTAAATTATCCAGATTCCGGTGCAGTTCCAACTGACCTATTCCACTGGCAAGACTGTGAAAACCGATTTTTGATTTCACACCAACTGTCTACTGTTCCGTATCAGAACTTCAAAGGGATTTACTCTTAAATTATTTCCGCATTTGTCGGATACCTGCTATACCCGATCATATTTTTGTCCAAATATTAGTATACCCCCAGGAATACCCTCCTCCTCCCCCCTCCAAAAAAAAAAAACGATGAGATAGATATCATATTAGGCTACTTTTGTAAAGCATGATAATATCATGTGCCCACACGCTACATAATAGTAAAATAAAATTATATAACGCCTACTACAGGCTATGTTAAACTACTGGATACTGCTTTCTCAAACACATGCTAAATTCCAATGCTTAAGAACGTTAGACTATCCCCAATGGCATCCAAGTCAGCAGCCTACATAACGTTAGGTAAGTTCAAACACAAACCTAAATTCAGTAAAATTAAAAAGTTTCGATGCAATTTGCTACACAATAGGCTAATATCCGTTAGCACGATGTTCCGGTGCGGCGCAATGATTTTAAACAGTCCAAACATCTTAAAATATCAAGTACAGCGTAAGTTATTTTTTTAATGGCCTACTTAAGCTCTCAACTTTCTACTTTTCTAAACTGTTAAAGGCACGCAAAAAAACATGGAACGTAAAGGAACGTCAAAAACATGCCCTCAAACAGGTCGCATCTTGCCTCGAACCCTGCTGAAAGACCCCCAGGAATGTTCGCATTTGTGTCTGGAAAAAAAAAAAACAGGTAGCTACGATGTGCGTGAACTGTTAACCATATACCCTTTGTTTGAGCAGCTAGTACTAGTAGGTAGGCTACAGCTCAACTACATTCAGCGCTGTAATAAAGCATAAATAAATAACCTAATAATCCCTAGCGTCGCGGTAAACATTTCTGTGTGCGTATTTTTGCTGTGTAGCGCTAATAGAACAGCTATGTAGCCTATCGGTTGAAATAACCATAGGTTTCGTCCACGGGGTAGCACCGGGAAGGAAAGGCATTAAAAAGGAATTTAAAATCGTTAGATTAGATGAATAAACACCCACCAGAGCTGATCACATGCCGAATAGAAGTCTATCTTCACAGAAGAAATCCAACATTTTCGAGTCCTCGTCAGAAACACTTCCAGAATTTGCAAGACTTCCTTTTAATCCTTAAGAAATACTTGTCCCGTAAAGTAGCTTGTGTAGCCTACTGGAGTTGGCTACTTTCTAAGATTTCAAAGATGGATTCGTTTTCTCCACCAGAAAGTCAAAGTTGGAGAAGAGTAGCCTACACGAAAGCATTCTACTTTCGAGAAGATGTTAATAATCCCCAAGTTAATGTTGCGTCCAGGAAAAAAAAATAGAACAAAGCACGCCTATGCCATCAGATCGTAAATCCAAAACATTCAGCGCTCTGTTAATTTCAACACGGAATCGGCCAAGAGCAACGGCGATCGCGTAGGTTTAGAGACGTATGGTCCGTCCCTCTTGAGTCTTGACATCAGAATTGAGGAATTCCAGGAATGCAAAGCAAACGGCGAAGTCGGGTTCACTTTTAATGATTTTCGAGGCAAGAAAAGTGACTAACGCCAAATAAATCACCATGCTTCATACAACGGAATTCATATGCTGAACCGCGTGTTAATATGGTAAACAGTCTTTTCTTCTCTAGTTCGCAGAGATGTGAAGTTGCCTTATATACTTTTAATACAACACTACGGCATAGTGATTTTTTGCCAAGGAGTCCTTTGTTCCATTGAAGACACAAGACCAAGCGCCCCGCCTTAAGTTTAGTTACCGAGAGGCTATAGCCTATATCCGGAATAGCCTACCTACTCACATAGTCTAGAGTAGTCACTTAAATAATAAAGGACTTTCCCTATTCTGTGATTTAGCTTCTTTTTTTCTTAACTCACCCGAAAGGCCTTGCGGGGGGAAAAATAGCCTTGGGTGTGTGCGGTTCTGTAGAAAAGAATAAATAAATAAAATAACGAGGAGGGAAAGAATTACTTTCAAGACTCATGTAAATTGAGACAATTTTGACTAATTGTGATATAAAATACAATTACCTCTAATTGAGGCTTAATCCATTCACATTATTATTAGACATTCTATCTCAACCCAATAAACACATGTAGCCTAAATTAGTTTGAAATTTTTTTTTTAGGGTACATGTTTTCACGTAGCCTATAGGCATATGCTCACTTGTCAATGGTGAATTAAACACATGTAGCCTACTTGTTAGCCTGCTGTGCAATTGTTTAGACATTTAAACAGCTGTATTTGAGCACTACAACTATGTTTGGAGCAATAAAAATACTCCTTAACTACAACTTCAGAATGGCTTTGCTGGAGGGGAAAGTGTCTTGTGTCTAAACAGCTATTTTCAGACTGAATACGTTGTATTTGAAAGTAGAGGCTACCTCAGCAGTCAGAGGAGAAAACCGCTATGCGTTCACTGCCATCCCAGCGAACATTTCGGTGAAACGCCGTCTCGCGTTCAGGTGAAAAACCGGCTAAATTGGGTTGCAAAGTTAGTTTTTTTTACCCGGCTAGAATGCGGCCAGGCTATATCCGAGTAAAATCTGAGCTAAATTGACACGTTTATGTCAAAAGGTCTCTACCTGATATTTCCACCACTCTAGACTAGATTAATTCTAGCTTTTGCTCACTGGGATGTTGTTAGCAAGACTAGTGGGAAATAGTTAATGCCACAAGGGGCTACTCATTGTCGCTGAAACACAGATTAATAAACCATATTCAATGACAAGCTCTTTCCAAATTCCAAAAAAAGTTGGGACAGTAAAGCACATAAAAGCAGAAATCAGTGATTTGTAAATTCTCTTTTACATATATTGAATGTTTTACCTCATGAACTTTATTGATTTTTGTAAATATGCGCTAATCAATAAAAATCAATAAAGTTGATAAGGTAAAACATTAAATATCTTTTATTTGTACTGTTTTCAATTCGATATATGTAAAAGAAAATTTACAAATCATTGCTTTCTGCTTTTATGTGCATATTACATACTATCCCAACTTTTTTGGAATTGGGGTTTGTAGCTTAGTGATATTACCAACAACAGAACATTTTTTATTTTTGACATTTGATATAGACCAGCATAATTAACGTTGTCAGCAGTTAAGGACAATGATGTCAATGATACTTTTTTTTCTACAGGCTGAGCATTCCTAAAATAGCTTAACGTTTTACATGTGTGAATTATACTTACAATTGTGCTTTAATGACTCATATAAAAGCAGTCTTGGATTAGCCTGAACAGCTACCTGCTGAATCAAGTGAGGCAGGAGGTTTTACCTACAGAATAGTTCAATGCACCAAAACAAACTATGAATCATCAATAGCAGTGGTTCCAAAACTGTGGGTTGGGACCCAGTGGTAGGTCATGGGAGGGGATGAGGTGGATTGCAAGATGATGAATTAAAAAACAGCTTTGCATAGGCTATGTACTTTATATTGAAATCCACAAAAATCTAATCAAAAACAACTTTTTACACAGAAACACATATAGTTTTTTTTTTCATATTAAGACATTTTAATTCCACGATTGAAAAATACTATTACCGAGTGGGCCACAGAAAATGAATGAACTGATAACGTGGGACATGGTCATGGGTAGAAACCTAGACATATAGTAGGCCCTATCAAAAATGTTGAAAAGTACTTTTTAAAGCAGGTTTACAGAGTTGTACAAAGGAGGAAGTTTAATTATAAAAAAAGGGATTTCTTGCCTTATTAATAAAAAAATAAAAACATCACACATTTGTGCAAAATATATTTAAAATTTTCATCTTTTAATTCCTTTTTGTTCAGCTGAAGTGTGCATTTCTCCAAAGAGCTTGAATGTAATTTACAGCATAACATAACATATACTCTACCTATTTCTACATAATACATTTCAATTTATCAGCAGAATAAAGGCCCCGGTTTTTGCAATCTATTATTAAATCTATAAACACAGGAATGCCTTTATCAGCATATACAAGCGTGCACCCACGACGAAACTCTGCTCTCTAGTGTTGTACTAGCAACACTACAATGGATAGATTGGTGACTGAAACCAAAACTGACTGAAGGAGCTCTGGGCCAATTAATTTTCAAGGTGTGAACCCTCATATGATTGCAGTTAAAATTTAAGCCTTATTACTACTATTACTACGTATTTAAGCCTTATTACTATCTATTAGATTCAGCAGCTCACTTTCAAGTTAAGAGGGAAAACGTTTTCCTACAAAATTCTTTTTTATTTGTCAGGTTATTGATTTTCAGTGGAAGGGAACTTAATAGATCACTCAACCTTTTGACTCAGTTACTTTAATTACATAGGTTCACATACTGTATATGCATTGTAGTCCAAAAATATACAGTATTGTATCCAAATAATGAACATGACTTTATATTCAGTATTAATACAAACAATTTGCTATGGGCTACATGCATTGGGATTAAACCAGGGGTACAGAGAAGCAAGCAAAGAAAATTATGAATATAAATAAAATTTTGTTTAAAGCTGTTCATTTGTGGTATGGGTGCGGGCTTTTGTTCTAACCCAACTCAAACTTGGCGAAGTTTGCCAGGGTGAAACTATACAGGAAAACCTATGAAAAAGAACCCTTTTTCAGTGTTATCTGTGTCAAATGTCAGCAGAAAGTTGACAATCAGTGGCAAAAAAAGTCAACAAAAAGTACACCAGATATATATTGAAAGGTAGCTAATATACTTCTTTTTTTGTTTTACTTCTAAAAAGTGCAGAATCATTGAATCACTGGATGGCCAGTGTCCACTGGTTTTTGTGCGTTTCAGCACAAGTTTATTAATTTAAGTAATTTATTAGCAAAGATTCCATACGCCTTGTTCTCAGGGCCTTAATTGGCTTCTGCTTAAAATGAAAATGCAAATACAGTGCCTTGCAAAATGACTCAGAAAAGTTCAAAAGTTATCAAATTCTTCCAGATTACAAAACACACATATATTTCCAATCAGTATTCTTATTGTAAACATATGATCGAACAGTACATCCTCAAGCCAAAATTAGTTATTTGTCAGCAGATATTTTAAAGAAAATGAAAAACTGAAATATGCTGCTTCCGTAAGTAGTCAAACCCCACACATTAAAGGGTAATTACACCCAAAAACAACATTAACCTTATTTAACAGATGAAGGCACAACTAATTAAGTCTCTCTTTTGTGGCTGGCCAAAAAAAAATCTGTACTGAAATATTTGAATATAAAGTAGAAAATTCAGTAGAGGTATACGTCATTTTGATGTATACCTCTACCACTTCCTCATTTTTGAAAGACTATGGCTCAATATTCTTCACTCGCCACCTACCACTCCTCTCTTACCCGGAAATATGCAAAACTGTGAGCGTTTCCAGTACAAGTATTTGCATGTACAGTATACAATATAACTGATATTGTGGTTTGCGTCAAGACATTAATTAATATGTAACCATTAATAGGTAATTAAGATGTAATCAACGACATTAGATTAAAACACAAAGATCCGTTTCTGGGGCACGGAGTCAAGGAGTGGTAGTGGAGGAGGAAAGGTTGCATTTTTCGACTATTGGGACGCACCCTATATTTTGTCAAGTGGGCGTGTAAATTACATAGTCATGTACACTGCCTGGTCAAAAAAAAAGTTGCACTCTAATATTTCATTGGACCGCCTTTAGCTTTCATTACAGCGCACATTCGTCATGGCATTGTTTCGACAACCTTATGCAACGGCACAACATTTATTTCCATCCAGAGTTGCATTCATTTTTGGCTGAGATTTTGTATTGACGACGGGAGAGTCGAACCACTCCGTATAGTCTTCTCCAGCACATCCCAAAGACTTTCAATGGGGTTAAGGTCAGGACTCTGCCCATTGATGGGATAACCTGGTCATTCAGTACATTCAGGTACTCAGCGTGTCATTAATTTTATTGCTGCATAACGTTGCTGAGCCTAGACCTGACCAATTGTGTTGTTCTGCCACTGGGTTGGATGCAACAGCGCCATGGTACTTCAGAAATTTGGTCGTCAGTAGGTCTTTGTACATCCCAGTCACGCTTTCCTGCCTGCAGTGCTCGTCCATGTCAGGTGACCAAGCTGTCAGGTTGACGAGGACTGGAACATGGACCCACTGGATGTTGTTGACCAGAACTCCTGGGTAGGGCTGCCTCATCACTCCTGATTGGGGGGGCCATCCTTTGCTCTGGACATCCTCCTATCACTACGGCTACTGGCAGTATAATTATAATGCATATGGTCCACATTTTAAAACTGGTGCCTGAAACGACAAATGAACAATTATGCCCCCCCTTCCCCCCACATACATATGCAATAGATAACAAAATGGATAACCCCCCTTGATTGTAGACATAATATGAAGTGTCTGTCTGCAATCATTAATCCTCCTTCTGCTCTATGCTGTTGCTTCCTGTTCTCCTTTCAAAAGTCTAACCTCTGCTTGTAATTCATGCAAAGTTTTAAGAAGGGCACAATGACTACGCCTCTTCCTATGAGAAGATCTGCACTGTCTTGCTATGTGCCCATTGATCCCACATGCAAAGCAAACAACCCAATTTCTCTCCTTGTTATGAAAATGTCTGCATTGTCTTGCGATATGTCCTCTATCCCCGCATGCATAACAGACCATCGCCCCACCTGAATCACCTTTTGTACATTGTCTTGCTATATGTCCACTCTCCCCACATGCATAGCATACAACAACTCTACTTGGATAGAATTTAATGGGCCTTTCAGATGTAGCATGTCTACCATCATTAGGCACATGTCCCTCATTTCCTGAAGAAACTGATTTATAGAAGGAGGTATTGTGTGATGATTCCCTCCAAATTGCAGCTATGGGCTTAGTTGGGTTATTATGTATGTTGATGTTATATAACTGAGTCATTTTTGCAACTATATCGGAATATAGTGTGTTGGAATCTATGTGTAGTGCAAGGGCAGTTTGTGTGTGTGTGTCACATTGCGAAATTAAAGCGGATTTGAACATGGGATCCTGCTGCGTCAGATTCGCTACATCGCTGTAAGAACTAAATGCTTCCCACAATCTCGCGGCATATGCTGCTGGATGTTCCCCTGGTGACATCACTACCTCTCTTATCTTATCCCAATCAACCGAGCGTGTCCCTAGCACCCCCAACAATGCAGTTTTCCTGTCATCTTTCTTCGCATTCCTGTTGTGAATAATCTGAGGAAGCACACTAGCTAACGCATGGGGCAAACAAGCAGTCAATATTATGCAAGCATCAGCATCCGTCAAACAATGTAGGTTAACCATCCTCTCTAAATTGGCTAAAAACTCAACGGGGTCTCGCCTTGCAGGCTCGTACGTACCAATATTTTTAACTAAAGATTCAATTTCACTGGGTGACAATGGTTTTACAGTCGTAGTGGTCGTTACACGGTCTCCCCCCTCCCCAGGTACAATCGTCATTGTCGCATGCACTGGTGCTACAGGGAATTTCACCGTACAGTCAGAATTGTTGTCCCAGGCATTATTTGTGTTATGTTTTCCGGGTTTATTTCTGAAATCACTCTCATTGTAATCTGTCCGGTCTACACAATGCTCTGTGATCTATTGCATTTTTCATATGCATATGCGTTTGGTAACTTTTTTACCTCTGTGTGGGTACTATCCAATTCGCTCTTTATCTCGGAATTAAATCGTTTTAATTTGGCAACCTCTTTACGCAGATCCAATTGTATCTCTCGGCATTCAAGTTAGCATGTACGTAATTACTTTTAATTGCGGCTTGGTTCTCTTCGATCTGTTGTTTTAAACTGTCGTTCTCCACTTCAAGAGCCTCCAATCTCTTTTTGCACAATTTGTATGAAGCAAGAACACCCGTCATAGCTACCGCAATCTTCCCTTTTTGATTTAATTTGCCAACCTTTGGGTGGCTCTCAAATTGGGACACAGCCCATGTATACGGCTTCTCTTGACTTTCAATGCCTTCTAGAATGTCAGATTTGCCGTGCTTGGCAATGTAAGGAACCATAAAGCTCTCCATAGCTACAATCTAGGTTCCTTCTACTGATGCTAGGTGAATAAACAACCTGTTACACATATAATTATGAACCAAATACAATAGTCTAGCCTTGTTACGGTATCCAACCGAACAATCTGCTAAATTATCAGGACAACACCAAATTACCCAGTTACTTTAGGATAAAACCACAATTGCTGTTCCAGTGCTTCGGACACAGCTAACTCAACTATTCCAGTTACTTTAGGAATTACTTTTACAACACCCAATTATCCAGTTACTTTAGGATAAGATAAATCACAGTTGCTGTTCCAGTGCTTCGGACACAGCCAACTCAACTATTCCAGTTACTTTAGGAATTACTTTTACAACACCCAATTATCCAGTTACTTTAGGATAAAATAAATCACATTTGCTGTTCCAGTGCTTCGGACACAGCCAACACAACTATTCCAGTTACTTTAGGAATAATTTTTAGACTAAATGTCCCAGTACTTCGGGCACCATTTATTAGCCCGATTTAGTAGCCAATTGAACCCCTATTCTAATTCAATTCCCCCCATGTAGCAACCGCTTCAGAACCACCGCTATACAACCCTGTCAGCCGGTAGTAGGAAGGAGGCCGCCACGTCCTCTACAGGGCGCGACTCCTCGAGCTCCTGACCGTGATTCCAACTCGCCCAGGGCCATTTTTGTGCGCAGCGATTCTTTTCCGAGCCACTCCCCCCACCCGGAAGCAGCCGCCAATTGCCGCTCCCACAGGGCACCGGCCATGCTCGGAGCTAGCTTACAGTTGAGCTTTTTTGAATATTCTAGTTATAGTAGCCTATTTTTTTATAGACAGCTTGATAGTCCCTTGCTTTTTGATAGTTCGTTTTTCAGTGTAGCTTAGCAAGTAGCTAGCTAGTCCCCCCCCCCCCCCCGCCCCCCCGCTGCACGACACTGTTCCGTGTGAGCAGCAGTGTTCGCTGTGGACTAGAGCAGTTATTTAAAGAAGTGTTAAATTTATGTTTTCGGGTATATTATTGCTATATGTGGCATTTCCTGCAGAAAGGGGGGATTTGGGTCAAATAATTGAGCCAGGAGCCAAATAGTAGTAGCCTATAGTCTATGCATGCTACACGTTTACCTTTGCAACGTACGCCCCTACCACAGACATTCTCTCTTGGGCCTCGTAGCTACAAACTGGGGTTTTATTTTAGAGGTTTTCACTACCTTGACCTGCAGTAGGCCACACAAAGTACACATTAGCCTACTTGCAGGCATTCTGTGGTTTTATAATTTTCCGCAATGCACGTTTCCTTGACAACCGATTTGATGTTTTGCGTTCCTTGGTATCCATATTGATAAAATAAACAACATGGATCATTTGCCGCAATCAAGTGGTGTAAATGTCTCCTTACAAATTGAACCACGATCGGCAGTCACAATATAGAGATAAAATAATATAATAATGTTTGAAAATCCCACAGAATTTGTGAGTACCACCAATGGAACTGTTTATGACGCAAGCAGAATGATTCTAAAGGTTGGTTTCGATAACCGACCCTGTACACACTGATGGCTAAAACAATAAAATGAGTAGCCTACATGGCGTGGGTAACTATTTGGACAGTGTGTGATTTTCAAATGGGGCATGGCAGCAGCATGAGTGAGAGGTAGCGAGCGAGAGATATAGAGAGACAAAGCAGCCGCTGTGAGTGCTGTCCAGAGTAGAAATTAGCTTTTGGCTACTCGTGAAAAAAATTGCTGGGGCGTGGTTTGATACCTGGAGCTCAGCCCCTATATTACCACTTCATCACGCCCAGATTTAGGCATTTTTCGATGAACATACTTTTCAGAAGGCTGACATTTCTGTTTAAAATATCCTTTTTTATTGATTTTATTTATTATGTAATATTCTAATTTTCTGAGACACTGAATTTGAGTTTTCATTAGCTGTAAGCCATAATCATCAATATTACAAGAAATAAAGGCTTGAAATATTTCACTGTACAGGTGCTGCTCAAAGAATTTGAATATCGTGAAAAAGTTCAATATTTTCTGTCACTCATGTCAGAAAGTGAAACTCATATATTATATAGATTCATTACACATAGTGAAATATTTCAAGCCTTTATTTCTTGTAATATTGATGATTATGGCTTACAGCTAATGAAAACCCAAATGCAGTGTCTCAGAAAATTTGAATATTACATAAGATCAATAAAAAATGATATTTTAAACAGAAATGTCAGCCTTCTGAAAAGTATGTTCATTTCTATGCACTTAATACTTGGTTGGGGCTCCTTTTGCATGAATTACTGCATCAATGTGGTGTGGCATGGAGGCGATCAGCCTGTGGCACTGCTGAGGTGTAATGGAAGCCCAGGTTGCTTTGATAGCGGCCTTCAGGTCATCTGCATTGTTGGGTCTGGTGTCTCTCATCTTCCTCTTGACAATACCCCATAGATTCTCTATGGGGTTCAGGTCAGGCGAGTTTGCTGGCCAATCAAGCACAGTAATACCATGGTCATTGAACCAGCTTTTGGTACTTTTGGCAGTGTGGGCAGGTGCCAAGTCCTGCTGGAAAATGAAATCAGCATCTCCATAAAGCTTGTCAGCAGAAGGAAGCATGAAGTGCTCTAAAATTTCCTGGTAGATGGCTGCGTTGACTGTGGACTTCAGAAAACATAGTGGACATGGCACCCAAAATCATCACTGACTGTGGAAACTTCACACTGGACTTCAAGCAACGTGGATTCTGTGCCTCTCCACTCTTCCTCCAGACTCTGGGACCTTGATTTCCAAATGAAATGCAAAATTTACTTTCATCTGAAAAGAGGACTTTGGACCACTGAGCAGCAGTCCAGTTCTTTTTCGCCTTAGCCCAGGTAAGACGCTTCTGACGTTGTCTCTGTTTCAGGAGTGGCTTGACACGAGGAAAGCAACATTTGTAGCCCATGTCCTGGATTCGTGGATCCGATTGATGCACTGACTCCAGCCTCAGTCCACTCCTTGTGAAGCTCCCCCAAATTCTTTAATGGATTTTGCTTGACAATCCTCTCAATGCTGCGGTTATCCCTGTTGCTTGTGCACCTTTTCCTACCACACTTTTTCCTTCCACTCAACTTTCTATGAATATGCTTGGATACAGCACTTGGGAGGGTGTCAATGACTGTCTTCTGGACATCTGTCAAGTCAGCAGTCTTCCCCATGATTGTGTAGCCTACTGGACCAGACTGAGAGACCATTTAAAGGCTCAGGAAACCTTTGCAGGTGTTTTGAGTTAATTAGCTGATTAGAGTGTGACACCATGAGTTTCCAATATTGAACTTTTTCACAATATTCTAATTTTCTGAGACACTGAATTTGGGTTTTCATTAGCTGTAAGCCATAATCATCAAAATTATAAAGGCTTGAAATATTTCACTCTATGTGTAATGAATCTATATAATATATGAGTTTCACTTTCTGAAATGAGTGACAAAAAATATTGAACTTTTTCACGATATTCTAATTTTTTGAGCTGCACCTGTATATTATATCATCTGGATCTGTTCTCCAGGCGGTCTATTTCTTCAATCGCATCTTATAATTTAGTTTCGATACGTGATTCATGTCTGTCGATTTTTATGTTGTGTTCGTGTAGTTCACTTTTGGTTTTCCCCAGCTTGTTTTCAATGGATTTGATAGACGAACTCAAGCGTTCGAGTTTAGAGGAAATTGTGTCAATTTTGTTCATTATTTTGGTTAGAGCCTGGTTAGACTCTACAAGCTCACTCAGGGTTTGTTGAAGCTTTTACATGTCTGTCGCCGACGCTGCCTTCAGTGCCTTGTTGCAGGTAGACATGCGGGGTTAATGGCGTTTGTTTGTTTTCTTTTTACTTTTCTAGACTTGAACAGTTGTTTTTTTTACAATACTCCTTTATAAACAGCTTGAGGTAGGTCCTCGCATAATTGTCTTTGTTTGGCTGTTTTCTAGAAAGATTGGCTAAAGTTTTCCTCTCCGAGTCAGAGCTACGCATCTACTCACTGCCATCCGCCACATCTTACTCGAAAGGCTTTCAATAAGCATAACAGAGATCTCATTTGGAAAATTGTAGCTCCTTGGAGACGTTCAAACGCCAAATTCATAAGGGGAAGTGGGTATCGGTTCTTTATCGTTATGGCGTTTAATGTGCAATGATCAATAAATAGTCTTAAAGTACCATCCTTATTTTTTACGAAAATGAACCCCGCGCCAGCTGCGAGGTCGATGGTCTTATGAACGTTGAGAGGTAAAGGAAATTCCATCTCAGTATCCTCCTTCTGAGGAGGCGACCACTGAATCTCAGAGTCGGAAGGATCCTCGGAAGATATTTCCTTCCAATAAGAATCTATGTCAGCCAGAGTCCCATTCCAGGCTCTCGTCACCAACCTCAGATTCAGAAACCGATGCTCTTCAATTTGGCGGAGAAGCAACCTCCTCCAGCTCAGAGTCGGAATCCAAATCGTTAAAACACTCCCCGGACAAACTGGACGGAGCGATGTGACCTTGCGCTGTACACGCAGAACCCTATTGACAGATAACCCTCTTATCCTCTCCCCACTCAATATGGGGTTCGTGCTTAACGAGCCACTTATGACCCAAAGCAAGGATGAGTGGAAGAATAGACCAAAAAACAGAATTCTTTCAGTATGGGTATCCTGATGAACGGACATAGTAAGTAGAGCCGTAGTCTCCTTAATAGTATGGGCGACCGTTGAGAGCGGTGAAAAATCGGGGCTGTACGAGGAGCTGAATAGGGATGTGGTGCTCTTTAGCCCACTGGGCATCCATAAAACAATCCACAGCCCCAGAATCAATAAAAGCCTCGACCTGAAGAGAATGCTGTCTCCACAGGAGGCTGACAGATAGTAAAGTGCGCAATGTGGTATCCTGGAGTCTCGCTATAGAACCTGGTTCTTCTAGTGAGATTTGCCACACTGACTGATGGTGTGACCTCTTCTTTTACAATAGTGACACCACTCAGCCTTGGAATCTTTATCAGAAAGCCTAGAGACCCATCTATCTGCATAAGTCCCTCTGTACTAGGCGATAGGGATTTTACGGCAGGAGAAACGGACTTACATTACATTACATTATAGACATTTAGCAGACGCTCTTATCCAGAGCGACGTACATAGTGCCTTTCCGAACAAGGAACAAGTGCGTTAAAACAATCCTAAAAAGGTAAATACGTAAATACGAAGTACTAGGCGCAGTCAGTATGATTGGGGTTTTTTTTTTTTTTTTTGGGGGGGGGAACTACACAATATTGATAATAGTCACAAGGAGGTAGGGAGGGGTGGAGAGAGGTGCAGCTTGAAGAGTTGAGTCTTCAATCTGTGATTGAAGGCGGTCAGACTTTCTGCTGTTCTGACCTCCACGGGGAGCTCATTCCACCACCGTGGGGCCAGGACAGACAGACGTCGAGACCGGGTGCTAGTATGAAGAGGGGGGGGTACCAGTTGTCCTGAGGAGGCGGAACGCAGGGATCTGGCAGGTGTGTAGGGTCTGATGAGCTTTTGGAGGTATGGAAGGGCAGATCCTCGGATTGCCTGGAAGGCGAGCACCAATGTTTTGAATTTGATGTGAGCCATCACCGGTAGCCAGTGGAGGTCAATGAGCAGGGGGGTGACATGGGAGTGTCGGGGGAGGTTGAAGACCAGGCGCGCTGCTGCGTTCTGGATAAGCTGAAGGGGTCTCACGGCCGATGCTGGCAAGCCAGCCAGGAGAGAGTTGCAATAGTCCAGGCGGGACAGCACCATCGCTTGGACCAGGAGCTGGGTTGAGTGGGTGGTGAGGAAGGGGCGGATTCTCCTGATGTTGTACAGGAAGAACCTGCATGCCCGGGTTACCACTTCGATGTCTGAATCTGAGGTTGGTGACGAGAGCCTGGAATGGGACTCTCTGGATGACATAGATTCTTATTGGAAGGAAATATCTTCCGAGGATCCTTCCGACTCTGAGATTCAGTGGTCGCCTCCTCAGAAGGAGGATACTGAGATGGAATTTCCTTTACCTCTCAACGTGCTAACTGAATACACAGAGTTGAACTATTTAACGATGTGTTCTCGCTAGCTAACAATCAGCTCATGATGGCCGCGCCTGTGTCGGCAGCCTGTCGTCTTAGCTGGCTACTCATTGTATTTGTCCTGTCTGTGTGTTCGTCGTTGTGTATGAGCAGCAATGTAAGGCCGGCGATTGTTTATGAGCGTCTTACCTTACTGGACATTGGTGCATCGGTGGTGAGATCCCTGTCTCATCGACCCCATCAGTGGAGCTCCCACCAGGCCCTACATTTCAACATCCCCGGGTCCATCTGGGCTTCTTCCTCCTGTTGCCCCCGGACGAGGAGAGCCAGGAGACGGGGCAGACGAGCTGGAGCCGCGGTGAAGTTCCGGAAGCTAATCCGAGGCCGTCCACCGGGCCGGCTTCATTCCATCTCCACGGATGCTAACTGCGGTGTGATACCATCTTGTCTCCGACCTATCCTCCCTGCGTTGGCTTCGCAGTCATCGGCGTTTGTCCCTGTGAGCAGCCGTGTGGCTCCAGTACCTGCGTGTGTCAGGACCAGGAGCGGAGAAAGGTGCCTGCGGTCTCTGCCTCGAGCCTCGACTTTCGGCAGAGTTGGAACCGATTACATTTGTTTTGGATTACTGAACGCCAGATCCATAGCAAACAAGTCATTTTTCTTGAATGATTTTTTTGTTTCCAAAGACCTGGATTATATGTTGATCTCTGAGACCTGGCAGAAAACTGATGAGTTTGCCTCGCTAATTGAACTCTGCCCTCAAAACTGTGCTTTCTCCTGCGCACCCAGATCCTCGGGTCGTGGAGGGGGCCTAGCTATGATCCACCGAGACTGTTTCTCCTCGCGCCTGGTAAGCGTTGGAACTTTTTCTTCATTCGAAGTATTAATGAACAAAGTTGGATGAAAAAATCCTTTCCACTGTGTTTTAATTTATCGCCCTCCCGGCAGAAATAGCACTTACCTAACTGAGTTCGGTGACTTTCTGGTTTCGATCATCCGTCTGGATAGAATTCTCTTAATTGGAGACTTTAACATACATGTGAATGACAGCTCTGATAGTTTTGCCGCTAGCTTCCTCAATGTCACTGAATCGCTTCACTTTATCCAACATGTATCCGGGCCTACTCACAACAAAGGCAATACTTTGGATCTTGTGTTCACGATTGGTTTAAAAGTCAGTAATGTCTGCACTGAGGAACTAGTGGTGACCGATCACAAATGTGTATTATTTAACGTGTCCTTTGACAATGATTTTGTGCCAGCGAAGCGCATAAAAAGCTCGCGCATTGTAAACAGCTTAGCTGTAGAGAATTTCAATGCTAGTTTCGATAGTAATGTTCTAGTGTCCCCTGATGATGACGTAGACTGTTTAGTTCTGGCTTTCAACACACATTGTACTGCCATTTTAGATGACGTAGCACCCTTTGTGACTCGCACTGTCCGCCCTGTGAATATCGCCCCTTGGGTAAATGATGACATCCGCATTCTCAGACGAAAGTGTCGCAAAACAGAGAGGCTCTGGAAATCTTCCAACCTTCAAGTACACCGCCTCTACCTTAAAGAGCTCATATCTGATTTTAATGATCTGGTTAAGAGCTCTAGGGCTGCTTATTTTTCTAAATTAATCACCTCTAGCAAGCAAAATCCCAGAGTATTGTTCAGTACCATTAAGAAGTTAGTTAGCCCCCCTTCCTCATCTGTACCTATTGTTTCAAATGTAGACTGTAATCATTTTCTTTTATTCTTTGTGAACAAAGTTGCAGATATAAGGGCGAACATTACCCCCTCCCCTTCTCCCCTCCTTCCCTGCCCAGCCAGAAATTTCTCTTTGAGTAGTTTCTTTATCATCTCGCAGACGGAGCTAACAGACATAGTAGCCTCTATGAAATCTTCCTCTAGCCCCCTAGATATTCTCCCTACTGCCATGCTAAAGGAGGTAATCAGTGCTGTTGGCCCCAGCTTAGGCATCATTATAAATAGGTCTTTAGTTTCTGGCGCAGTCCCAGCTTTTTTTAAGCAGGCGGTCGTTCAGCCCCTCCTTAAAAAGCCAAATCTGGACCCCTCCCAACTAAAAAATTACAGACCCATCTCTAAGCTGCCCTTTATCTCGAAGGTGTTAGAGAAAGTTGTGGCAAACCAGCTCACCACGTTTTTGACCAACCATAACATCTTAGATAAATTTCAGTCAGGTTTCCGCAAAAAACACTCCACCGAAACCGCCCTCCTCAGAGTCTCAAATGACATCATGATGTCCTCTGACTCCGGCAAATGCTCTGTTTTGGTCCTGTTAGACCTTAGCGCAGCATTTGACACGGTAGACCACCGTATCCTACTAGACAGGCTCAGGGAGTGGGTGGGCATATCTGGGAGTGCCCTAAACTGGTTCGCCTCATACCTCAAAGAGAGAAGTTTCTCGGTGGCCGCTGGCCCGTTTAGGTCTGACCTTTCCCCCCTCCCATGTGGTGTGCCACAAGGTTCCATGCTGGCTCCAATCCTTTTCGCTCTATACATGCTCCCCCTAGGTGTCCTGATCAGCAAATTCAAGGACATTTCCTACCATTGTTATGCTGATGATATCCAGCTCCAGATTTCTTTCAAACCGGATAACTTGGAGAAACTCTGCATACTCCATGAGTGTATATCTGCCATAGAGAGTTGGATGGCAAATAATTTCCTCCAATTAAATGCAGCTAAAACTGAGGTGCTAATCATAGCTGCTGACCACATCGCGTCCAAAGTGGCACACCACATGGGGTCCCTTAAGGGAAATGTACGTACCCATGTGAGAAACCTTGGTGTAATATTTGATCAGTCTATGCTTTTAGAAAAACATGTCATATCCCTCACCCGCTCATGTTTCTTCCACCTCAGAAATTTAGCAAAACTCAGGTCCATTGCTGAACTAGAAATGTCCGTACATGCTTTTATTTCATCCAGACTCGACTACTGTAATTCATTGTTCACCTGCCTCAACAAATCATCCGTCAATAAATTACAACTGATCCAAAACGCCGCTGCCAGGCTGCTCACCAGGTCTAGGAGGTCTTGCCACATCACCCCCATCCTTGCCGCACTACACTGGCTTCCAGTGCATCTCAGGATCAATTTTAAAGTTTTAGTAGTCACCCACAGAGCCATCCACGGTCAAGCCCCCGCTTATATCTGTGATCTCATTCAACCACACTCCTCTAGTCGGTCTCTGAGGTCATCCAACCAGGAACTCCTGCAGGTACCCAGGACCAAACTTAAAACAAAAGGTGACCGAGCTTTTGGGGCGGCAGCCCCAAGGCTCTGGAATGCTCTCCCCCTGGACCTGAAATCCTTGTCCTCCGAGAGCTGTTTCAAGAGTCACCTAAAGACTCTTTTGTTCAGGCAGGCATTTGGACATTTATAGACAATCCAGTGTCTGGTCCTTTTAATTGTTGCTCCCTGTGCATGTTCAATGTTCTGATTTTAAATCGTAAATGTTCTGTTTGATGTTATTTTATTTTATTTTATTATTTTTATCTTATCTACTTTTAAGGATGTGAAGCACTTTGTACATTCGTGTTGTGAAGGGTGCTATACAAATAAAGATTTACTTACTTACTGAGGTTCCTGGCACAGGGCGTTGGGGTCAGTGGGGTGTCTCCTAGAGAAATAGAGAGATTGAGAGGGGGAGAGGTTAAAGCAGGAATGTAGATGAGCTCAGTCTTGCCTGGATTGAGCTTGAGATGGTGGTTGTCCATCCAGCTCTGGATGTCTCTCAGGCAAGCGGAGATGCGGGCTGACACCTGAGTGTCAGAGGGTGAGAAGGAGAGAAAGAGTTGAGTATCGTCAGCATAGCAGTGGTAAGAAAGACCATGAGCAGTGATAACAGGGCCAAGGGATTTGGTGTAGGTGGAGAAAATGAGGGGACCAAGGACTGAGCCCTAAGGGGATGGGGTGCCGATACTTTACCAGCCCAGGCAACCTGGGAGGAGCGTTCCGAGAGGTAGGACTCAATCCAGGCCAGGGCCGAGCCGCTGATCCCCGATGCAGACAGGGACGACAGGAGGATGGAGTGATCTACTTAGCAACCAAAATAAAAGAAGACATTTCGGTAGTTCTCTTTGTGTCCCGTAGACGATTGTCTATCCGAATAGCAGAAGACACTAACTCATCTAAGGAATCAGGCTGAATAGAAAATAGCTTGGGCATCCTGAATAGACTCGTTCAATGCCTCAGAGAACGACATCATAAGAGGAGCTTCTGACCAACCTGTCTCGCCTGCCAACGATCTAAACATTATGGCGAATTCAGCCACAGTATTGTTACCCTGGCGAAGGCGATGAAGCCGTCTAGCCGATTCCCGACCTGAAATGTTATGGTCGAAAACGACTCCATTTCCTTCATAAGTGTCATAGTGGAATTTAAAATAGGATATTTATCCCTGTTCAAGGGCGTAGCCCAATCAACCGCAGACCCAGAAAGTGATGGAATAAAAGCTACTTCAGTCTGGATTATTAAACCGTGAGAATTCATCTTTAAAAAAATGTGAACATTGAGCGAGAAACCCACGGCATTTTCCTGCTCTACCGTCATAGCGGAGAGTTTTAACTTGGGTTCCCTACCAATTTGAACAAAAGGAATTGAGGAGGTGATTGCCTGAGTGTGGGAGGTGTGAATGCTTGGTGTGAAACTGTGAGGGATTGCATACCCTCCATCAAATTTGGGCGCTCAGCTGACTAACTTCATTAGCCACCAACTGCTGATTGGCCTCAATACCCCTGATGTATTCGTCAGATCTCTTATCCCCTGATTGATCTCCCTGCAACCTTGCTGAATCATCCATGATTGGCTTGATTGTTCAAAAATGGGTTCCTTAATTGTTCTGAGATTCAAACGCAAAGGTGGGAGGAATCTGAACAAGTAAGCTCACAAGACGTGAGGACCAATAATTACGGGAGAGAAAATAATAAATAAAGAAAGAAAAAACAGGAACGTAATTCCTTAAAGCTAAATAGCCAAAACGAAAATAAACCCACAAAAACGGGCGAACTAGAAAACTAGTTCATAACAACTAAATCTCCCGAACCCAAATAATGACACAAGAACAGGAAACTTAGTAAACAAAAGAACACCCTCGGTTCCCTTAGCTCAGAGCCAGAGAAGTGTAAAACCAAAACGAAAGTAAAAAGAAAAACTGTCTCAGAGAGAACAGCAATGTGCTAAATAGATAGCGCAGAACACTACCAGGAGGAAAAACAAATCCTATACCCGATTAAGTAACTAAATAGTAAGTCCCCCCTGAACATAACTGAAACTTAAGTACCCTGCAGGTAGAAGCATAGGTGAAAACAATAATGAGGATGGCAAACCACGAAACGGAACGTGGAAAAAATCTGATTGATTCACAATCGGGAAAGCAGGACGAGAGCCGCAAAATAAAAGAAAACAAAACAGCCACGAACCACTACATTGTATCATACAGTTGGTTGGTTCTCTCTTGATCTACGGAGGAAGCTGCATTATATATAATTTATTTACAAAGCTTTACTTGCTAAACTCCCTCTGTATGTATCCAGTCTTTTTAACATCTCAATTAACATCTCAAACTATGCCACTAGATCTCAGGATTGTATCACCCTAAAAACACCCAGATATAAGACTGAATGGGGCAAAGCTGCTTTTAGTGTTTCAGCACCAATTATATGGAATGAATTCCAAGATACAACTAAACCATCTTCTCTGGTGTCTTATAAGATTTTTAAAGAGCTAGTGGTTGAAATATGGGAAAAAAGTAATGTTGAAATGTTTGTATGTGTATGTATGGTATGTATGTAAGTTTTATGTGTTATACTTGCTTTTTAACTTTGTATTGCTTTTAACTTTGTATTGCCACAGGGCCTCCCTGGAAAAGAGATTTCGGTCTCAGTGGGTCCCCCTGCTAAAGTAAAGGTTTAAATTTTTTTTTTATATTTCCAGAGGGAACTGAAAAACCAGATACCCATTTAAGCCAATAAGAGAGAACTGGTCGAATTCGTCCCCAATCTCCTTTAACAGGACAATTGAGCAAGCTCCTGGAGAATGCACACAAATCATAAACATAAACCCATAAACTATATACAGGTGCAGCTCAAAAAATTAGAATATTGTGAAAAAGTTCAATATTTTTTGTTACTCATTTCAGAAAGTGAAACTCATATATTATATAGATTCATTACACATAGAGTGAAATATTTCAAGCCTTTATTTCTTGTAATTCTGATGATTATGGCTTACAGCTAATGAAAACCCAAATTCAGTGTCTCAGAAAATTAGAATATTTTGCTTTAACATATTTTTAAAGTATCATATTTAATATTTGGTCGCATATCCTTTGCATGCTGTTACTTCCTGAAGTCTGTGACCAATCAACATCAAAAGACTCTCAATATCTTATTTTCAGGTACTGTTACAAGCGATACTATAACCTCTCTGCATTTGAACTGATCTCTATGAGAATTGGGGGGTAAGACTAGATTCAGCTGTAAATTACGCTGGTACAGTATGGAACACATGACTGGCGAAATGGCTGTACGTCATCAAGGGTCTAAGGTATCAAACGAGCCCCAAACCATCACTCTGCAGCAAGATATAGAGTAGATGTGGATGGATCTCTTTAAGGGTTGTTTCTCCTGACTTTTTTCTCCATAGAGTTCTATAGGAAAATGAGTCAGGAGAAATAACCCTTGCAGTGATCCATCCACATCTACTCCATATCTGGCAACAGAGTGATGGTTTGGGGCTCGTTCGATAGCTCAGACCCTTGATGACTTACAGCCATTTAGCCAGCCATGTGTTCCATACTGTACCAGTGTAATTTACAGCTGAATCTAGTCTCACCCCCAAATTCCCATAGAGATCAGTTCAAATGCAGAGAGGTTATAGTATCGCTTGTAACAGTACCTGAAAATAAGATATCGAGAGTCTTTTGATGTTGATTGGCCACAGACTTCAGGAAGTAACAGCATGCAAAGGATATGCGACCAAATATTAAATATGATACTTTAAAAATATGTTAAAGCAAAATATTCTAATTTTCTGAGACACTGAATTTTGGGTTTCATTAGCTGTAAGCCATAATTATCAAAATTACAAGAAATAAAGGCTTGAAATATTTCACTCTATGTGTAATGAATCTATATAATATATGAGTTTCACTTTCTGAAATGAGTGACAAAAAAAATAGAACTTTTTCACGATATTCAAATTTTTTGAGCTGCACCTGTATATGAAAATGTATCTGAAAATACACCTATATTGCCTATACCAAAAATACCTGTAAACATGGGTTATAAATGCAATCAATTTATACTTGAAATTACATTAGTCATATTCAGTTTTGTACATATAAGGAGTAGTCAAACATACTAGTGGAGCCACAGGGACATGTAGGCTTTTGTTCCAGAACCTTTATAACAGACCTCATACTAACAAAAACTGAATGTTTTAGAGGTGGGCTGGAACAAAACTTTGCACACAGCTGTGAATTTCCCAGAGAGCAATATAAACAAATATTCACACAAATCAATGTGTTTTGACACAGAGGCCTCTTCAGGCAGTACCCCAAAATGTGAATGCCACAGGATCTAGAAAAGAGGAATAGGATAACTCAAATTGAAACACTTAAAATTGCTGCTTGTGCATACTCAATGTTTCACACAGAACAAATTATATTTTTACAAAATAAAGTAACATCTGTTTTCTAACTACAGGAAACATTTCAGAACAATCTGAGATGGTGGGTGTCGAAATCCACTTTTTTTGTGAAATGGCATGGAATGACCCTCCCATGAATTTGGGAGGATAGGTTTTAATTCCTCACTAAACAAAAGTTAAATAAGCCAAAACAGAGTAGGATGAGCGTTGTTTTTTTAGTGACACACACACACACACACAGGTTGTTTTAAAACAATTTATTGTTTGATCATTAATGAAAAGGTGCAGAGCTACTGTACAGACTTGTACAATTAAGCTAAAATGCAGATAAGCATAAGCTACTGATATTGGTCAGCTGATCACGCTAAAACAATGCACATCCTACTCGGTTTAGGCCTATTCACCGATGTATTTGTAAGGCCGGGTGGGAATAAGGGACCCAGTAGCAGGCAGGGAGTACCATTAAAAAGTTTAATGACAGGGGCAACGGTCCAAAAAATAAGAGTCCAAGAATCAGGGTCGCGAGAACACAGGCAGGAGTCGAAACTAGGGAGGCGTAACGGGAAACAAGAAAAAACAAAAAGACAGCAACAAACAAAAAACAACAGGAAAAAGCATGAGGGATAATACAAAAAACTCAGAAACAGAAACATTAACGGACAACTCGGAATAATACTAACAGATAACTCGGAAGGACTATCGCAAAAGCTGGAAACACAAATAGTGAGGAACTCGCAACAAAGGACTGAAAGCACAAGGTATGAATACACTGAGGGAGACAAGAAACAATGAGGATCAGGTGTGAGGATCCAGGAAGGGCAATTGACAGACAGGTGCACGTAATAAAACAATGAGGAGAGCTGATAATAAAATAACAAGGGAACACGTAATACGTGGACCGGAAATGGAAACATTGTATCAATGTAACAATAACAACCAAAGTCATCATACTGATGAATAACATTGATTTTTGATCAGATTAATCAGATTCAGGTGCGCTTTCATTTTCAAATAAAAAAAAAAAATGTTCTAATTATTAATTGCCTGTTTCTGCGGTCGCTGCTGTAGGCCTATATGCTAGCCTACTCGTATATGTGTATGTTACATGGTAAGTGAACTTCATTTGTCTTGGTTAAATTGGTTAAGTTCAAAGTTCTAGTTGCTACAACAAGGGTGATGTAGGAAAATAAACAAAATGAAACTTAACAGCAAAGCGTATTTGTGGTTGATGCTAATGCTGCATTCGTTTATTCACTAGGAATCTCAATATCTAGGGAAAATATAGGAAACGCCTTTTCAACTAGGTGTTCCATGTCGGAAATCAGGGATCGGGAAATCAACCCCGACCTCCCGACTAGGAAGAACTTGACATCACATCATCCTGGCAACTCACACCGCGACCCACATTGTGAACAGTAAATAAACATTATTTTTATACGAGTTTAGCTTTTAAAACACTTCAACTTTAGTTTTTCAGCATGAAACTACTACTACTGTGTCCATTAAGCATAGGTTTAAAATCAATAAAGATGTTTGCATTTTTTAAATTGATGTCAATGTGTTATCTATTTTAGTAGCCTAACTCAAAAGTATTTTGATTTGTTTTTTGTAGTTTGACTACTTTGAGCAAGAATTGGTAAAATGTAGTTATACAATTATATTGTCATTAGCTATGATAGATTACATTAATAATAAATTGATTCATCAGTTTCATCGGCCAAGCAGCGTGGTAGGGCCCCACTCTTTCTATCTTTGTTTAGTGTTTGTTTTGAGGCGTAGAGTGCATGGGCGTTTGCTTCTGGTGTGTGCGCTAGTTTTTCAGTCTGTGGCGATACTCCCTCGAGTGCGTAGTTGGGTCGGGCAGCTGCCCCCGAGGTGAGCTATTGTGGTGTGGGTGGTCACGAGTGTGTGTGCCCAAACATTGCAAGTGGAGTAAAGCTAGCGCCCAGCACACTAATGGGTCTTGCAGGTGTTCCCGCACCGCTGGTAAACCTAGCTGCAAAACTGCTGGATGATGGATTATTTTTTCTGACTGGCATTAGGCCAGACCTATATTGCATATTGATTTTCTGTTTAGAATTCAGAATTAGAATTAGGATTGCTAGTCAACCTTCACCCAGACTGATTTAGATTACATGTGACACAACTATGTATTTACTGAATAAATCAAGGTTACATATGTTGTTCGTACAAAGCAGTGACACACATAGGATGCATACTTCTCTAACCACTGTTTCACACTGCAGATTGTAATTGTAAAATGTACAGCATTAATAGATTTAGTCCAGCTGCCTGAGGGTTACCTGCTAATGCATGCCCCCCCAGGACATCTTACTCCACTTGCCATAGCCAAAAAGCTCCAGCAGAGGGGAGCATATAGTAGAACCTAAGCCAAGGCAATCCATAACATGCACGCACCAAACATAACTGTTATGGAAAGCAAGTCAATGCAAAACACAGACAAAATCTCCTGTAAAAGTAATCTGCAGTAAATGGTTCAGATTACAGACATGCTTTGCTCTCACCCCATATCATCATTGTATATATTGAAATCTCCTTGAAGATATGCCACTCCATCATTACTATACTAATGTTAATATAGCAATGTTGCTCCAAGACAACTCATCTGCCTGAACCCCCCCACCCCACCAGGTTTCCAAGTCTCCCTCAAATCTATGTTACAAAGTTTGGCTGTCTAAAAAGGTATGCATCAATATTCCCTAAAACTTTGCTTATGTATTAAAACTATTTACAATGGAAAGCTCATGTTTATTTCCTTCAAGCGATTCTAAGCATAGCCTGTATTATAAATGTATTACTAAATTAAAAAACGAAGTAACTGGAATGAAACATGTACAACCTTTATTTTAACCACTCTTCGCTATTGTCAAATGAGAGATCTAAAGAGCTAACTTCATGGGGGGGAAAAAACTGGAAATGTGAAGACATTGGTGGGACCAAACCCTCCTAAGCACTTCCTTACATAATAAAAACAGGTCCCTGAAATTATAAAAGATCACAATAACCTTGCTTCACAGTGCAATAATATTTTGGGTTACTTGAAAAAGGACACCTGATATTTTTAGGTGACAAACTATGACAAATTATAGTTTTCTTTGCTGGAGTTCTCCTTTAAGTTGCCTGTCATTCTCAAGAGCAGAAAGACCTTTTTATAAATGCCGCTACCACATTTGTGAGAGCTCTCAGGCTTCTAACTCTCCCAGTGAAAACAGCACTGCCTGGCAGCTTGGCACTTCAATGTCATCCTCATCTTTGCTTCGTGTCATCTTAACCCTGCCATCATGCTGTGCCATGCTGAACTGCAAACCATTCACCTACCAATTTCCATTACAGACAGTGGGATGCTTTGCATTGCTATTTCTGTCGTCTTTCCTTGAATACATAAAAGGATCCGTAAGATCTGCATTTATAAATTGTGAGTTGAGAGTGCTCTTACACACCCAGAAAGTGAGTTTGGGAGTTATCCTCAATCATATATGAGCTATAATAACATGCTATGTACAAAGAGATGCAGCTGTATCATGTGCTATTATTGTGTGAAGGTGCATAACTTTTACAATCCAAATTTCAACATTAAAATGAAATCTGTACAATTCACCGTTTATTTTTTTTTATTACAAAATATATACTGTAGATCAGCATTCCCCAACCTTTTCTGAACAGCGGCACACATTATGAAATCTCACAGCACACCAGACTCTCACAAGCAAAAAACAAATAAATAAATAAATATTTGCCATCCACCAGATGAGTTTTTCTTTTTTCAATCTGTATGTTGATTGCATTGTTTATTTACTCATTATAATGCCTGTAAGTAATATCATTGATTCAGTAAATGTGTCTTTTTGCCTCCATGTTTGCCAGAATCTCAGCAACTTCATAGCTAGCCTGAAATGGACCAGTTATCATTTCTATCTGCTTTTTTGTTTGATCCTTCAGAGAAATTAAATATCTCAGTCCAGGGGCCTCATTTACAAAAAAAAATACTTCAACGTCATCTTTAACTTTAACGTAAGCACATTTCTTTAAATGGACGTAATCCTTATTTATAAAATTGGTTGCGCTAGTTTAAAATAGTGTACGTCTGTCATACATACTTACATCTATAAATATCAAATGAACTTCAAATTGAATGTCATGATTTGAAACGGGCAAACCCCGTGCCCGAATCCAGAACAGGTTTTTGCGGAATCCACCACTCTCCAAAACAGGAACCTAAACAGTTCATTTAAAACAATGATTTTCTTTATATGCACAACTGACAGAGGCTATGCCTGTCTGTGGGTTCCTATTCCCCTCCCCGTCTCTCTCCACTCTGCCGGACAAAGCCGACCCCATCCATAGGTAAGCGTGCCTACCCCCACACACCACACAGTACACACTAGCAAGCACACCACTCGTAGACACACTGTGCTCTTGTGAACATTTAGGCGACTGCAAATGGGCACACACACACTTGTGATCACATCCTCAATAGCCCACCTCGGGGGCTGCCGACCGCCCGGCCACACAATACTCAGGAGGGGAAAAGCCACAACCAGACACGGTGGTATACACTCATACAATAACCAAACTCACTAACAGCCCACGCCACAAACAAGTAAAATGAAACACAAAGAATGAATAAGTGTTGTGGAGTCCTACCCACGACGCAACACTGGGAGGACTGCCACAAAACAAAACAAAAATGTAAAAACCCAAAATAATCAACACACAAACACACAATCGGACAGGTGTTTGCCTCCCGTGGTGGTCGCCAACGAGGATTCCAACTGTCGCGGGGATGCATACCTGCACTGTGCACCGTCGCCCTCATCACACTCGCCAGGCTGGATGCAGGACACCGACTCTGGCAGGGGAAAAAGGACACACCTGCTGCTGCGCAGTTCCCCGCTCGCTCCGGTCTGAGACCCACACACACGCTGCTGTCGCAGATACAGCGTGAACACATTCCCTACGGTCTGGGAGAAAGTCAGTTCCCCCAGCAATAGCTCATCACAGTCTCCCCCGGCACCAGAGGATTTTAAACTGCCGGCCAGAATGTACGGAAATGTTATGATCCGATGGAACAGGAACCCAAACGCAGGCAGGAGTGCGATAACCAGGTTTAATAACCAGATGAAAGTACAAAATCAAAGTCCCAGGGGAAGTCAAACAGGCAGGGGTCGAGCACGGGAAGACACGGCAGAGGTACAAAAACAATATCCAAAAGAAGGGTCGCGGGAACACGGACAGAGGTCGAAGCCAGGAAATCAATCAGGAGAAAAACACTATCAAAAGAACAGACTACAAAAACTCACTAACTCGGAATAAACACAAAAACAAACAAAACCAAACTTAAACACGAAACAGACTCGGAAACAGACTCGGAAACAGATGCTACACTCGAACAGACTCGGAAACAGAGATACTAACTAGAACAGACTCACGTGAAATTAGATGACGAACTCGCGACGAGGAACAAAGACAGCAGGTATAAATGCATGTGTAGACAGGTGCAAACACTTAGCTCGAGAATAGCAGGAAATGGAAAACAGCTTGAGAGCTGAGACAAGTAACAAGGCAATTAGTAAATCGTTAGTAATTATCCTATCCTAGCCCTGTCGTTAGTAAATTAGTTAACAAGACAATGACTGGATACGTAGGGAAACACTAAACAGCTGTGGAAACGTGATGAGAACTAAATTGTTAGTTTGTGTTAGTAATAATTCTATTAAACCCTGACGTTAGTAGATTAGTTAACCACCCCGTGTTTAGCCAGTTAGTAATTAATAAGTCCTATATAAATATTAGTAGTGCAGGGTAATACAAACGAAGTGTACAGAAACGAAAGTAAAACTCCGTGAGAGGGAGCGAGAGATACAGCACAGAACGTAAGGCTGCGGAAAACATGGAAAAGTGTATGCTACAGAAACTGACAATACTAAACATGACAGAATGACATAACAAACTCAGAACATGACAGGAAATGATTACAGTTTGTCGGACATATGATAAAAAGAACTACCATATCTATTTTCAATGCATGAACGACAGGCAGGTGCATTTAATGATGTAGCCTAACAACATATGTTACAACATAGTATTATATTTTGGACTGAAAACTATTTTAAAATAAAGAAATAATATAAAAATGTAATAAAGGCTAACAGCTTCGCCTTGCACAAGTGGATGAATTACATTAAAATCACGCATTTGGTGTGCGTGACTGCGTGCGTAATGTTTTCTCAACAAAAGAAGCTGTCTTGATTCTGCATCATTAGTTTATTAGAACACATTTTTCTTCAGAATAATGAGCGAGCAATAACCTCATTTTGAATAACGATTTTAACATTTCTTTACTCCAAGGCAAATTGCAGAGTTGCGGAAGATGCTATAAAGAAAAGAGCCAGCAATGACAGGTGACAATTGGGATCCGACCTAACGTTAATGAACGACGCTTTCGGGAAAGTCAGACCAGAACAATGTAGGCGATTGATTTAACAAGGAAAAAAATGCTGATTATATCAAGCTAGCCTATTAAGTTCAAGTAGCCTATGCCTACTGACAGTTAAAAACTGTCAAAACTTCACAGGCTGACGATTTGAAATAGCGGATTTCGTGAGAGTAGCGTTGTCTGATTTGAGGTGATAATAGACCTAATGATAAATTGCTGTGGTTTTGAGACTAAATATGTTAAATTACTATATATAAAGTTTTTTTTACCGGCCCGAATGTCGGGAGGGAATTACATTTTCCGGCCGTTGTCATAAAAAAACGGTCGAAACCGGCAATTGCCGGCCTAACGCAACCCCTGCCCGGCGCAC
The DNA here is from genome assembly GCA_022702515.1 of Ilyophis sp. 1 JC-2022. NCBI lineage: Eukaryota > Metazoa > Chordata > Actinopteri > Anguilliformes > Synaphobranchidae > Ilyophis > Ilyophis sp. 1 JC-2022. Next base: position 108,981,982 of record CM040395.1, read on the forward strand.
TGGCTCCGTCGCACTGATCAGCTCTGCAGTTCTCTGTCGTTGTTGGCCACCAGTTCCGGGTATAAAGCCGCTGTTATTGTTCTTGTTTTCAGAGGCCATCACAGCTCGCTTCCCGCTGCCCGCCTCGTTCAGGTAAGTTCACGCCCTACACAAATACAACACAGTTGCAATCGCACAAACAAAATAAAGCTAACCAAACCAAACAAAAAGTCCAGCTGGTCATCCAGGACCACCCGCTGGTTCCTTGCAGAGCGGGAGGCAGCCACCATGGTCCCGTCAACGGTGATGGAGAGGTCATGTAGTGGGGAGGTCTTGTATGGCATGAAAAGGAGCTCTGTCTTGTCAAGGTTGAGCTTCAGGTGATGGGTAGCCATCCACTCAGAGATGTCAGCCAGACAAGCAGATATCCTAATGATGAGCTTTCGGTTATGAAAGAGCATTAATAGGCCTACGGCATTCCTCATTTTTAAACGTGTTTTTGTGAGAACGAATGTCCGAAGCCTAAAAAATGGTATTCGGGCCAGGCCTACAAACTAGTGAGGAGTAACAGTTTTTTGTTTTATTGAGATTATCATTCAGTTTACATATGACAATGGTACAAGTGTAGATCATGAATGAAGACAGAATTAACAACAACAAAAAATAATTAGTTTGTAATATGTGGGACGCTTTTGTACTCTTGTACTCCAAGTTGCAGTTTTTACTTCTGGTTTACCTCCCGAAATTGTTGGATGCGTGCAGTTCTGTGGATGAGTGTGCTCCTGAATCCCCTCAACAAAATTCCAGAAATAAGGGAATTTTAAGTGCCCCCATTTGTGAGAAAAAGTTGCCCACTCAAAATTTTTTGTACAAAGTTGACTCAAATATGCACCCTCAATATTCGGTCATGGCCTACAACTTGTAGTACAAGTACAAGCGGAGAATATTACAAACTACTTCCTCACTAGGTTGGAAAGAGTTTTGCAGGATTTCTTTCGCACACTGTTTGCAAAGTGAGGGGAGAGGGCACATAGCAAATGGGTCTGAGTGGACAGGTGGCAGGGAACAGGGATGATATTCGTTTATGGCCTGTGGCACGGGCCTAATTTAGGACAGGTTTGAATTGATGATTTTTGTTCTAAATTATTAGAATGTTAGATCAGGGCTCCTAGACTATAGCTCAACTGGTGCGTGGTGTAGGCCTGTCATAAGACTAGAGTCTGTTCTTATGGACAATGGTTCGAATCCATCCCATTTCATGATCTCCAATAGCCTAATTCCCGTCAGATGTTCCTGTTGTTCAATGAATGTCGCGCTGTAATGGCGACGCTTAGTCCAGCTGTCTCTCGTGTTCGTGTTTGTTCATTTGAATGTATTTTGTTGTGTCTGGCTTTTGTCTTTAGTTTTTTTCATGCGCTGTGTGTCTGTAGTGGGATGGCTAAGCGGGCTGGAGATTTTTCAGGGCACTCCTGCTGCTCTTTTTGATAACATTGACGAATTGTTTAGTCGATATAATTTTGTTTGTGGTCGTCACCGTGCCGCATTCACAACATATGCTCAAGAATGTCCGTTGGATCTGCAGCAACAAAGTTTACCATCGCTCTTCACCAGAGTTGAAGATGTAGGTACTGATCCGGGAGTGCAGGCAATTTTTCAAAAGGCAACCAGGGAAGGGAAGAAGAGGATAATGCGGGGGAGGAGAACTGGGAAGGCTGACGCAGTTCGGTGCTCCATTTCGACAGTGGAAAGAAACCGCAACACTGCATGTATGGAGGAAAGACGTGGAGGCGGAGTTTGTGTGTTAGACTGCTTAATGACACTGGACATCTCGGGACTAATTCACTTAATTAGTTTGATTAATGCAATGATTCTATTGAATGTCTTTATTTGATATGTTTGTTTGTGTGTTGTGGGTCTGCCCTACTGTCTATGTATTTTTTGTTGTTGCTGGGGCTACAACTGAAGTTCCCTAGCGGGAACTTGCATGTAAAAAAAACCCAGGATGATTATTACCCAGATATAAAATGTTGGTGAAATATGGAATACCATCTTAGCTCTCATTTAGCCCTTTTTTAGACTGGCTAAAATCTACAATATAAATGTGCCATATAACACATTTTAGTTCATAATTTTCATATGCGATTCAGTTGTAAATTCAAAGACAAACAATATGGATTAATGTGGATGCATTTCTCAAAAGTCATTGCTTTGGCAAGTGAAATCCGGTTTACACGTAGACGCAATTTCACCGCATGTAGTGTATCACTTAAAATGTCAAAACATTGAGACTATTTGTTGCCACTAGACGCTTGGGCAAACACCATGGCACACGTTTCTATCCTAGGCAGAGTTTTGACCAAAAAATTATGTTGCATGAATTTCTGCTGTGCGCATGTGTGTGGACTTGTACATTAGTCAACAACTTGCCTGTCCATGCTCGTTTGTGTTGTCATTAAACACTAAAACACACACATAAGCATGTGGCTTCAATGGCTCAGTGGAAAAGCACTTGTCTTCAGATTTGAAGATTGTGAGTTTGATTCCTGCTTGGCGTGTTTTTTTACATATAAAAATTTGGTTGAAACATGGTCTAAACAAGAACATTTGAAACAGGTCTACAAATAGATTCACTTTTCACCTTTCAACCATCGAACCATCTTAAGAGGTGTTTTTACTTACTGCAGTAGACATATATTTTACGGCTTTTAGCCTGACAACTGCTCGCTGGCTAGGAAGAGGCACTCTTGTAGCGTAACCGGATAAACCATGTGTCATTAGCGACTCCTGTTTTCCAAGACATGGGTTCAATTCTGGCTCAAAATAAATCTCAAAGGCCATTATCTCTCTCCCTACTATATTACAGTTTCTCACGGATTGCTGTCCAATAAAGCTGAAAAGCCCCAAAAATATATTTAAATGGGACTACATATCACCATCTACTCGGCAGCTGAAGAACAGGCCTAAGATCTAATATAAAATTGAATTCAAAGTTATGCTTTTGAGATAGATATAACATTAATTCGAATGGTGATCATTTGACATAGCATAATCATGAATTCCTGTAATGTTAGTGGAATGTGAAGGGGTCAAGTTGCAGGAATGTTCTGAGGACTTTATGACATCCAGGGAAGGCATTGCAACGTTTGTGACATTTATGAGATGTTCCTGGAATGTTCTTTTGTTATCTTGGGAGTAACATTCCCCTATACGCCCCAAAATGTTCCCAAATTAACATTTTGTAATGACATGGCAATAATGTTTGTGGAATGTTAGCAATGTACTCTGGTCTCACAGTAGGCAAACGTTAAATCTAAGCGTTAGTGAAACCCAAATGGAACGTTTCTACTAACATTCCGAGAATATTCCACTAATGTTACATGGCATGTTACTGTACTGTTAGTTGAATGTGAAGAGGAAGTTCCACAATCAAGTTTTAGGAATGTTCTGAGGACTTGAAAGGAACTCAACATTATTACATCCAGGGAATATATTACAACGTTTCTTACATTTAGGAGGCGTTCCCGGAATGTTATTTTGTTATCAGGGAGGAACATTCCTGACAGACTTTTCTCTAAGCATAAGAGAAACCCAAGAAGAAGAATGCTCCTCAGAGCCCCCAGCAATGTTAGCAATTAACCTATGAATGTTCCCCATGTTCCCAAAGTAATGTTCTGTCATGACATTACAGGGCTGTATAGGGAACGTTCTTTAAATATCCCAAACGTTCCTCGTTACCTGGGCATGGCTTTCTCTTCTTAGGTAAAGCGTTGGTATGATACCTCTGCATATTTCATTCATCATGGTGCTCACATGCTCTGGCTGACAGAAAGATAACAAATAACAAATTGCATTTCCAAAGTGGAAAGTAATGTGTGCATAACTCCTCTTTTTGAAGGATTTAGTTTCCAACGTCAAAAAAATAAATAAATAATATACAGTGCCGTGAAAAAGTTTTTGCCCCCTTCCTGATTTCCTCTATTCTTGCATATTTCTCACACTGGATGTTTTCAGATCTTTAGACAAAATATAATATTGATTTTAGGGAACCTGAGTAAACAAATGACACATTTGTTTTTTACTTATTAAATGTATTTAATGAACAATAAATCCCAACACCCATTTCCCTTGTGTGAAAAAGTAATTGCCCCCTTACAATAACTGCAGCCAATGTATAATAAAGTAATCATTTGTAATATTTGGTCACATATCCTTTGCATGCCATGACTTCCTGATGTCTGGGGGGTGGGACTAGATTTAGTTGTAAATTACACTGGAATAGTATGGAACACATGGTTGGCTAAATGGCTCTAAGTCATCAAGGGTCTGAGATATTAAACGAGCCTCAAACCATCACTGCTGCCAGATATGCAGTAGATATGGATGGTTCACTTTAAGGGTTGTTTCTCCTGACTTATTTTTCCATAGAGTTCAATAGGAAAATTTGTCAATTTCACACAGTCGCCTTGCTCTTACTACTCTTGTTGAGATAATACTAGATAGTGATGAGGTAATCTTCTGTGTCTACTAAGCTGCCTTGATGCCCTCTCTGCAGCTGGATGGATAAGGTGAAAGGCACAACCAACTAGGAACATATTTGGATTTTGTGTCACCAGATTGGTCAGGAAAGTCCACATTGTAACAACATAAATCTGGGATGGTTAGTTTTTTGTCACTAAAACTGTAAGGGTTTGTAACAATGAGCCAAACGCAACAAAACAAAACACGATTATGGAACAAGTCACTCACGAACGTGAGGACCACTAAAAGAGTCTCAGTAGCAAAATAATAAACAACCCACTAACATGGGTGTGGCTCGTAGACATGAGCAGAAAAGTAAGAGAACAGAGACTCCTAAACAGAAATACACTAGCATAGCTCGAAAAGGAGAAAACAAAGAATCACCTTCGGAACGTAGACTACAACGCCCGATAAGAGGTGAAAAATAAATTAAATAAAAATAAACCTCTCACTCTCAATATAGCAGAGAGTAGAAGAGAGAAAGAAACAAAAATAACGAAAGGGACTAATCCCTAAAGAGCTTCAAGGGCAGCTAAAGCTAATCTAGTAGTGAAAATATAGAGCAGCTATTTTCTAACCAACCCTGACTACATGAAGGCACGAAATGACAAAGAAGCGCCAGGAAGCGGAAGTGAGAGGCTTAAATACCTAGCAGGTAATCTGACAGGTGAAACAAATTATAAGCGGGGAGAAACAAAACCCCGAACCGGAACGTGAAAAAAATCAGATAGGCTGCTTACCGGAGAGAGAGGATGAGAACTCTAGCGAAACAGAAATAAATTGCCACGGACCATGACAAAAACATAACTTTTATCCATAATATTAAAAAGCAAAACAATTATGCGGCACTAATAAATTGCATCTATGATTATTTAATGTTTTTCCTGAACTGAAAATCATTCTTAGAAGCTGTTCTTTATTAGTGGACTATTCAAAAAGAATTTGACCAATTCTATCCGACAGTTTTCCATCAATACATTCAGGTTATTCTAAAAGAAATTCTGAAGACACTGTGACAGGTGGGAAGTAAACAATGTTCCCTGAAAAAGCTGGTAATAACTGGAGAAAGACAAAGTTATTTTGTTATGTATAAATATAATTTGAAGACTATTGCTTTGAATTGCACTGTGGACTCAAATAGGAACAGAAGCAGTAATCTGGCAAAAGACAGCTTGTGTTTTTCCACTGCCCACTTACACCTGTGGCATACTGTTCAAACAAAAACCTCCTTCACAGTACTCAGCATGTCGAGTAAGGAAGAAAGCCAATCACTTCAAAATTGAAGAAGTTCTCCCATCTCAATGATAGTGTTGACCAAGTGCAATCATTATCATATTTCATATTTCACAGACCTCCAACTCAGGAGCAGGATTGGTTTTGCTTTTCTTCCCAACTTCAGAGATTGATGCTTAGAAAGTTAGAATTACTAAGAAAAGACCATACAGCCTTTTATATCTTCTCTATATGGTAGAAATAGACTACCTGCATTCTATCCCATGGCTAATTCTTTCTTAATTTTTTATCAAGATTATTCCACCATTACATTTCATTATATTTTAAGCATATTGGCAGACGCTGTTATCCTGTGTGACTTACACAGCTTACATGCATACAACTGGATATTTACTGAAGCAATTCAAGTAAAGTATCTTGCTCAAGGGTATAAGAGTAGTGCCCCACCTGGAAATTAAACCTATGACCACAATCCCAGTTACCTATCCATTATTCTACACTGTCACCCATGCATAATACCAAATGCCTAATTTTAGACAACACTTGTATTTCACTGTTAAACCTTCTGTTGTCAGAATAGTTTGAATTGTGAAATGTACAGAGTATATGACTGATTCTGTAATTAGACATGCATGCATACTTTGTGACTAATGTGTGCAACTGATGGGTGGCCATATTTATAGGATTGTTTCTGACTTACATTGTGCTATATTGCACAATAAATTACTGCTATATTGGTAAAAAAAATCTACCAACCCTGGTTTTCCAGAAAATAGTTTATTAAAAGGTAATCATTTATATGGCAGTTATTTCAACAGTTCTAAATAATGTTACGTGTTTAAGGAAATACTGTCCAATTCTGTTTAAGTCACTCTCATCACTGGAATTTAGTTGTGGCTTTTTGTAAGTTTCCATGGACAGAAAAGGTCCTTTATTCTAACATTCTAACATAATTTAATGAAATCTAGGAGGGTTTATTTCATTGTCAGACTGTGCCTCTGGCTGTCTCAGTGCCAATTATAAGGAATGTGTTTGAAGTAGCTCACAATCAATCAAAATCCTGAAAAATGAGTAGACAAAAATATTCTCAGCAAATGAGGCTTAATGGGAGTTTGAGCAGCTTTATGGGTATAGGATAATAGAATAGAATATGATAGAAAATAATGTTTCCGTATACAGTTTTATTTTCTATGATTATTAGACTAAGTTTGGTTTTGGTTGCAAATTACATGTTAAAATCTAAATTCCGCCCGTCAATATCTCAGCCGTTTTCATACAATTAAGTACATAAATAAATTAGCATTTAGATTAAGACTTTTTTTTTCAAACGACCTAGCTCAAATTCTACAACTCGAATTGCTAAAGATGACATAGCGATACGTCGGTCGTGACATGGACTAATGCTTTTGATGGGTAATCAAATCAATCAATCACACAGTCTCGTGCAATGCGAGATTTCCTCTCTCTGAAGCTTCCACAGTGCACAGAAACCAGCTGTAGGTTACTAACGTTAACTGTTACCTATTTTTAAACTAAATGTCCAAAGCGAGTTTAGAATGTTCCGTATGGTTTAACATTTTTCTGAATCACAAGAAGTGTGGGCAAATCAACTCGAGAGAGCAAGTTGAATAGCTAACATTATTTTGCGAACTTCTGCACTGTGTACTGATGTGCGAATAAAGCCGGCGAAAATGTCCTTTTACATGATAATCTGAGTACTCACCATAGTAGCTAAACCACCAGGCAGGGTGAACGAACTAAATTTTACGACCGAAAGAAGAGACTGGTGGTTGAAAGCAGTGAGGAGTGAGCTGGATTTAGACAGCAACCAGGCTCGGATCATTACAGCATAGGCTCGGATTGTAGTATAATAAATCGAACAATCCTTTCACCGACCTGTCGGGAGGGGTCAGGACTATTCTACTACATGTAATTCAAACTTTCTTCCAAATAGACACTACATTCCAGAGTCTGATATAACTTAATTTATTGTAAAAGGATTTGCATGAATATACATACCCAGGCTGATCGGCTAAACATACATATGTTAAAAACACTCTCAATCATACGGTCCAGTCCAAGTCTGAATGGGTCCATTGCCTCCTTTTCGAGATAAGTATACATATGCTTCATCACTCTGATGTTTGAGTATACAAATTTACATTACATTATAGGCATTTAGCAGACGCTGTTATCCAGAGCGACTTACACAACTTCTTACATTTATCCATTCCTATACATCTGGATACATACTGAAGCAATTCAGGTTAAGTACCTTGCTCAAGGGTACAACGGCAGTGTCCTACCTGGGAATCGAACCTGCAACCTTTCGGTTACAAGTCCAGTTCCTAACCATTACACTACACTGCCGCCCATGTAACTGAAATGTAACTGAAACAGTCTCTGGGAAATTAGGGAGTGTTTTACCATATGGCTTTCTGCTGAGAGTGAGCTTTTCCCATCAACTTTCCAGCGTGTGGGTGCGTGCACATGTCCTTGATTTACAGGTGTCGAAGATGAGATCATACTGTGTGCCTAGCTTGGGACAATTGTCCATTGACCACTGCAGGTACAAATAATGAGCTTGTTTTCCCGGCGTGAGTGTCTGCCCTTGAATGTGAGGCCTTGACTGTGTGCTGTGTGCACATTTGGGCCTTTAGAACTGTTTTTTTGCAATTCATCCTACCACAGAAAAACATCTTCTTATTAAGACAATTGTTTCATATGGTAGGCCCTACAGTATGATATATAATATATGTATAATCTATGTCTTTTTCACTACAGGATCATTAATGGTAAATTACATTTTATGAACAAATTATTAAGTTAGCCAGTTAATATATACATAACTAGCTGGCCTAATGTACATTTATGTGCATTATCTTAATGTTAGAAAGTTAAAAGTTAATTAATCGCTAGGTTTAGCTAACGTTAGTAGCTATATCATTTGTGTGAACGACTGCTACGCCCACGAAACATTAATGTTAACCTAATGCGATACGTCAAGCATATTGTGAACATCAAAATGTGATTAAAAATGAAATGTGATAGCCTATAAGTTTGGTTTGCATAACATTTGGTCCTCCAAGATGGCGGTTGGCGTAAAAAGTGGGCGTGTCTGGCCAAATTGTGACGTCGGTGACAGGCCTCTATTAATTTTAACGTTATGTTAGTTCGTCTTTAAAATAGCCAGATATTTCTCTGAATAGTTTTGGCTGAACGTAATGTTAGACTAAATAAAATCCTACCAACACAACACAGTTGATGAGTGATAGTTTAAGATGACATTTTTAGCCAGTATAACATTAACGTTAGCTCAGTTAATAGCCTAACTTACTTAACGTATAACAATACGGAGTTATTTTTCAGTACAATGCTACAAAAATAATGATCTCTTAGCCAAGTTAAATAACATTAGCTAACATTATATCTTCCATTGCCATGTGGCGCTAGCCAGCTTGCTAACTTATATTGGGTAAAAGTGCCTGACATTGACAGATTAAGAATTGTAACGTTATATGTCAGTCCTATTCGGACGGGATACGTTTTCATTAATGGGGGAGGTGTGGTAACGTTAATGTAGCCAAATTATTACCGGAGGATCTCCGTTATTTTAGTCCCGTAACGTACAATTCTTCCCACAGTAAGTTATAATTCTTTCCACTTTTGGGTCCGTTTCTGTAGCCACCGAGCACTGAACTGTGTCGATATACGGTCTATTCTAGCCAGCAATCTTATAAGTGGTTTCATCATTTTCAATGTATTTGTTCATTTTGCCTGTAAATAAACATTATTACCTAGTTCATACCACCAACCTATATATAATATAGGTTGGTGGTTCATACACACGCATTATGCTATGTAGGCTAGCACGAATGCTTAAAACTCATAGCCTATGTGCTTCGTCTGCTAATTTAGCCAGGTATGCACAGTGCACACTATGGGAGTAAAGTTAACTTAGCCAGGTCTGCACAGTGCATACTCTGGGAGTAAAGTTAACGTGCAGAACAGTTCTGTGGGTTAATGTTAGCTTAGCAAACACGATACGTTTCAAACAAAACTTTCATTATAGCTAAGTAGAATTTTGGATAGATTAGTTATCAAATTTGAAAAATGCACAAAATAATTATATATCTGTTGTCATGATTCCATCGGTTTTATTTCCAACGTGTTATGAAATTTGTAATGTTATGTTATTATGTTATATTTAATGTTATTTGGACTTATTCTGGTCTATTGGGGTGTTCTCAAGGTACATTAATTTAACTTTCTAGCGGTAGCTGTACATCTTCTAATGATTGTGTAATCTTCAGTTATGTTTATTCAACGTTGAAGTGGATGTGTAACAATAGTTATGATGATTACATTTTTTTAAGAAATTGACAATTTGAAACCCTGGGAATTAATAACAAAAAACTACGTTTTAAGTGTTAGGGTTGGCTTGGTCAAAAGACAGGAAATTCAAATGAGCATCACCAAGCCAAACTTCAGCTCTCTACACTATCAGGGATTTCCAGTACTCCGTTTTTTATATCTGACGGCTATACAGTTCTGTAGCTATGTTGGTCTACTGTATTTCAAACAACATGTACGTATCACTGGACAGATTGGTTCAAACCTTCTCTCAAAGAGCCTAATTCATACTCTTCAAAATAGTAAGCGGCCTACGACTGCTGCATTAGACTATAGAGTAGGTTTAGACATTGGCTATAGGTCTATAATGCATTAAAGGCAGCACAATAGTATATATATATTTCTGTACGTGATGATGATTATTTTACACAGAAGACTGTGTAGACTGGAAACTAAATAGGCTATCACTTGCTGCTGGAGTGCATAAATACAGTGGTATTTTCATCTTGACTTAAACTTGACTTAACTTCTACTCTTAATTTGATGATTAGAAATCATCCATCCAAGGAGTAGCCTATACTGGACATGTGGCCTAGGCTTACACCACCACCCATGAAATCACTTACAAATCATGTACACCTAAGAAGTATGAAATATATGAAAACATACACTGTTGAAATACAGCGTAGTAGTCGATAAGATTTCAGTCGTAGCAAAACATGTAGGCCTAATTGGCCTGATATGTCATAGTGGAGTTGAAAGGGTAGAAATAAAAGCAATAGGTGAAAGTATACATTTAATAGCCTAATGCAATCACAGCATGCAATTATACATCTACTCGTATAGCTTTAGAATACTTCTAAAAAAGATTTGAAATGTTAGCAAAAATTTAGATCCACCTTTCTAAAGCTACCTACCAATATTATCACGTTAGCTATCAATATTGGTATGAGGCATAAGAGGAATAGAGAAATAGCTACACAACACTGCAGTAGGGAAATACTAAGCCTTTTTGTACAGGTCACTATCATGGGTGGCAGCTAGTGATGTGCAGTTTGCGAACAAATCGGTATTTTTGATCGACTTTATGCTGTCGACTCGACAGTTCGAGGGAATCGTGCTTACCCACGGCTCTGGCTCTGACTCTGCCTGCTTTCTACTACAGCCGGGAGCCATGTCACTAGTTGTAACCTAGGTTGAGCAGCAGTAGTGATGTGCCCAACAAAATTGGTCGCACAAATCTGTTTTATAATCATTTAAGAATACATTTCAATTTTATCTAACAATATTGCACACATTTTTGTAAATTAGATAACAGTTTTAACAGTTTTTAATAGCAAATGCTGCAGCCTACACGATTAATAATTGGGTTTAGCCTACTCAGCGTCGGATCAACCAGAAACATTGACAAAAGTATTCTGTTATATGTAATGATAGTCAGAGACGCCTACTTTTTACTACGAACTTATTACATGTGGCTGTTTGCAACCCAAATTGCAGTATAAAACAGAATTAGAATAGTATATTGTATAGTAGAATAGGCTAAATAAATAGCCTAATGGTTCAAATAAACATACTTTATGATGTCCAAATAAATCTTTACCAAATCTACTATTTAAAACTAAACGGGCTCCTGCACACACACACACACACACACACACACGCATCAAGATCTGGCTTGTTTGTCGGATTTGGCTGGCTATCTCTCCTACACAGCCATCCATCCACCACATTTTCAGTAGGCTACTGGATTCTAGGATCTGATAAAAAATAAGATTTATATTTGCATAGACTAATAAAATAGCTATAGTCTATGCAAATATAGCCTAACCATTCAATGTCTATTCTTACATATAAATATCTAACGTGACAATCAATGACCGACTTCTGCTAGAATGACGGAGATGGGAAAGTCGAAAATAAATGTAAACTGGATGCGATTGCAAACTAGCTTGAAAAGTAAGGGGGACTGAACAGAAAACATTGAGCATAGGCTATTAAAAATGAGCATCAATCAGGTGATTTAAGTCTGAATAAAATATCAAAGCTAGTTTACTACCTTCATTTGCTACCAGCTAGACTGCTGTCTGAAACAGCTTCAAATTCCAGCACGTGCCGCTGGGAGAAAAAGATGCGGCTCAGGTAGTTTCAAAGAATCAACCAAACAAACGGTAGCTACTATATTAACCGGAAGTACCAAAAACTTGCAACAATATAATTGTGTACATATGGCCTGATAAAGAAACTTAAAATTCCATCAGTTAAGATGAGGCAATTTTAAACTGACCTTCTCATTGGCTGATTAAAGGTAGTCCAATGGGGATAATTATTATTTGAGGGTATGGAGGCAGGAAAAAAAAGAAGAATAAGAAGGAGAAAAAATGTGAAAATACATGAGGTCAGAATGTACAGAAGTTCATGGTTTTAAGGGCTGAGAGTATGTGGTCATTGTGGTTATTTCTGTCGGAAACCCTGAAAAGTGCCATACTCTCGGTGCTGTATAGGTATGGGGCATGCCCCACCAAGCCATAACTTGGTGGACGGCATACCTGCCATCCCAATATTGTGAAATTTCTTAGCCTTTGTAATAAAAAGACGTTATTTTATGTGAAAAGGATATTCTTAGTATAACGTGCATATTGTTAATTGTTAAATGCATATTAATAAATTTTGTGAAATGGTGGGGCTCGAACTACTGTATTGGACTGTGTCGGCTTACTGATCCTGGCCATAATTCAAAGTTACACTGGCTGAAAATAGTAATTTCCGGGACAAAGCAGATTCTGTATATTCCCGTGAAATTTAGACTATAGGGAGTAGTGATGGGCAGTACGTGAACGAACAAATCTTTTTGAACAAATCTTTACAGTGAACTGAGTGTACCGGATCATCACTCTCAATGATTCGTTCATATGCTTGCGTGCATGTCAGCTAACGTTATAGCTAAAGGCGGGCCTGATAGTTGGAATGAAACATCGAGATAATGAAAGGAAAACTTGCTGGTTGCCACGAGGAAGCCTAAAAATTCATATGAGGTTTATAGAAAAGGTTTATATTTTTTACTTGCAGTGCTTTTGACTGGAATCATTTTGCACAATACCTACGAATAATATACTGAACTCTGAGTAGTTATAGTGAACTGAACATGCATGCTGTTGGAATATTCATGAGCTTGCGCAACTGACCCCAGTGAACGAATCACAGTCAGTGACTAGAATCTTTGTACTGAACTGAACGATTCGAATCAGTAAAGTGATTAGTAATTTCCACCACCAATACGGAGGTAACGAAGGTTACGGAGGTAACGAAGGTTACGACTGTAACCACAGTTCTACGCGATTCGGATGACCATTAGGGTCGACAGTTTACGAATGTACTTTCTCGCAGCCGGATGCGTTCGAGACTTTTATACCCAACAATTTGTCATGGCCATGATCTCCGTGTGACGACGTCACGTCCTCTATAAATAGAGGTCACGTCAATGCAGACATTCTCAAAACTATTCTCACCCCTGAAAGGGTCTCGAGTGACTATGACCCCTAATGGTCATCCCGAACACATAGAACCGTGGTTAGAGTCATAACCTTCATTCTATTCCGTTCCTTCGACCATTATAGTAGTATAACAGAAAGTATAGATAATGTATGAAGTGTAAAACAGCGTGTATGGATCCTGGTAGCTCCAATGACATGCTCCTGTTTGTTTGTTGTATACTTCAAGGATTTATTTTTAAATAACCACTTTAGGGAATAGGATAGGCATTCATAAGCTCTCAGCTTCTGCCTTTTTCCTTTTGATCACCTGAAATAGTCTTTTTTGTTGATGCATGTGTATTGGTGATGTATGGTATATGTTACTGTTAAAGATGATCAAATAAACTAACTAACTAACTAAAAATTATGGTCGACAGTTTACAAATAACTTATACCCCGTCATGAGGGACAGTCATACCGCCAAGTGGTTGCCAGGATGGCCAAGCCGACCGTTGACACAGGCGCCACGCTGTCATTATAAAACCTGAAAAATGTGCAGGCGGACGCCCAAGTCGCCGCCGCAGATATCAGGAAGAGGGACACCCCTCAGTGCTGCCCATGATGTAGCCACACTCCTGGTGCATCTACATTGGACAAATGTAGGTGTAGCACTAGTCTCATAGGCCGCAGCTATTGCCTTCACTATCCACCAAAACAAGTACCAAGTACCAAAACAAAGATAAGATAGATAATGGCGACCCAGATAAAAATGGGAAACATGAATAACAAGACATGGTCTGATCCGACTTTAGCAGAGGCATGCAAAATTACCTTATTTAGTGGACCATGAGTGCCCCCAAGCGCATAGGGTAGAAACTGATTATCTAACCAGATACAATGTGCCTTTTCATCTATTTCATTGGCTAAAATAAATTATGATGGAGGGGTGTTACCTTAACTCATTGGTGTATTAACTAGGACGAGGAGGGGTTATGAAAGTATATAAGCAATTGTTTGTTTTTGTTCTGAGAGTTCCTGAATCCTCTGCGTAGGAGAAAGGACTTCCTACTGGCTAAGTGCTCAATAAAAGGGTAAACTGAATACAAGACTCTGCAGGATTATTTCCTTCATCTTCATCCAACCAAGGACGAGACTCCAGCTTAAACCCCACCTAAAATTGAACCTGATAAGGAGAAAGTAAAGACTTACCTCCACAAACCACACCCAGCTAACAAAGGGTCGGGCTCCTCAATAGCCAGACCCAGAGCTTCATCTTGCGTGGATGCGGATGCCACACAGAGCCGTTCCTATGAGACAGGAGGTTTGCCCGGGTCGGGAACCTCCAGGGCGGTCCACAAAGAAGGCAGAGGAGCGTCGGGAACCAGGGCTCCATCAGCCTCTTGGGGGCCACCAGAAGAAGCTTGTGGTGGCCCATGCTGACCCTGTGCCATATGTGTGCTAACGTGGCCTCCCCCAGGGTACTCGTGTCCTCGGCTATCGAGAACCACTGGGGGCAGTGAGTGGACTCCTGAGAGGCGAACAGGTTTGTCTGAGCACGACTAAACCTTCGCCACACCAACTCCACCACCTCAGGGTGGAGATGCAACTCACCTGGATGAATCTCCTGGCAAAATAAAAAGTCAGCTGCCTTGTTCCGAACCCCCGGGAGGTGAACGGCATGCAGAAAAGCCAACCTGAGAAGAGCCCAGACCAAGAGACACTGGGCCACCCTCAAAGACCGGCGGGACCTTAACCCGTCCTGGTGATTTATATGATAGATTGTTGAGGTGTTGTCTAATCTCACGACCACATGCTCGCCACATGGCTGCAAGGAGTCAGAGAGGCACAACTGCTGAGGTGGCCACTATCAAGGGCCATTCACACAGCGGGCGGTAGACGGCAGGACGAAACCGGATGTCATTGTTTTCAATGAGACAGCGACGGCATTGCATCCTGCACCCGGAGCATCCGAAAGTGTACTGCTTCAGGTGTGAATTCAGGCCCCTCAGATCTAGAATTGGTCGGAAGAGACCATATTTTTTCGGTACCAGAAAATACATGGAGTAAAAGCCACTGAGCCGTTCGGAGGGAGCCACCACTGATACAGCGCCCTTCTTCAGGAGGCCTGCAATTTTCTGAATAAGCATCCCTGACCGAATGGGGTCCATGACATGTGTAAATCTGACCCCTGAAAATGTTGGGGCCTGCTGGTTGAACTGGAGGGGGTAGCCCTCTGAAATTGTGGAAAGAATCCACGGGTCGTTTGTAAGTGCCGCCTAATTTGGTCTCGGCGAAACTGCCTTCGGGCGTCATGCCCGTTTTAGCAGTGTGTTTGGGGCCATTGGGGGAGCATTGGAAGCCTCGATAGAGAGCATGTCAAACACCTCAAAGTCTGGGCCCATGCCCGGATCCTCCTCTGCTGTAGGCTAATCAGGGAGATCATGCTGGGGAGCCGATATGATTTCAACACGGGTCTTCAGCATAGCTGTCAGTTGCTGAACTGCGGAGCGGAGCTGCGTGACCTCCGCAGAGAGGCGAGTGCTCCTCTCAGACCTGCCCCTTTTATATGGTGGGTCATCAGTGGAGGAGACTAGGCTTGGGCGATATTAAAATTCCCCTGCAGACAATATTGCTTTAAGAAAAACGACGATATTTCATATTATCGTCCAAAAGAAAAAAAGAAACTAGAATAGTATGTTGCAATACCCATAAGTGGACACAATGTGGCACCATTAAGCTATTATGCACTATTTTACATAGGTGATAGCCATCAGCTGCAATCAATAAAACGGATCAATCTATCGTCTTTTTATCAGGCTATTCAAAAACACAGTATCTATGAACACCATTAATGTCACATGTTATATCAAAAAACTAAATAACATGAATACTTATGTAGCGAGTAGCAATCCTTCAGCCACTCTCTCTGAAAAGTGTACACCATCCACATCACCATCTCCATCACCAACTGTTTCAGCAGCCACAGCGACTACATCAGTTACGTTTTTGGTATAACGTTAACGTTACTAAAAAATGCCGTAATCGTTCACTTCATCTTTTTTGCTTTCCATCTTTTTTGCTCTGTACTAACTAGCGAATGTACAGAGAAAGGGACGTTCGACTGGGGACAAAAACACCAGAACAATTATTTGCACTTTCACAAATGCTCCCAATTATATTTTGAGGTCACAGATAAAATTTCGGGAGCATATGCGACTAAAACGGTCACAATATCGAGCCCTGTGTGTTGTGTCAGATGTGTGTGGGCCCAGAGATTGTTGAGCATGTAGACCACTAATGGTTTGTGGTAATTTTGTTAATGAAGGGCGGGATAGTGTAGGGCGGTGGAAGGGTCAGGGACATCAGGGATAGCCTATTTTTTGTGAGGGGGAAGGTTCAAGCATTTTTTCACGTTTTATTTCGCCATTCTAAAACTTGTTTGTTGTAACGTGACCGATTTTTTATTTTTAGTTTTATTAACCTAATGTTAGGCAAATTAGACTCACCATTGTGTATTAAAGTCACAAGGACTCCAAAGGATATAGTATAGCCTACTGTTTGGTCGTGGAGAGGTTTGTGTAAAATATGTCAATTTTATTTTGGCATTCTAAAACTAGTTTGTTGTAACGTGACCGATTTTTATTTATTTAACGGTTTTATTAACGTAACGTTAATAAAGAGGTCACGTTCATGGAGAGGTTTGTGTAAAATATTTTTGGCGGGTTGGAATTAAATGAAAGCATTTAATTTATCCATTAGGCATATGATTTATCTTTAAAGAATGTTTATATGTTTGCAACAAATACAGTCGTATGAAAAAGTTTAGGCACCCCTCTGAGGCTGCATAATAATTTACTCTGTCTTCACAGAAAATGATCACAGTGGCATGCCATTCATTTTCTAATAAAAGCTGAGTACTGGGGTGTTTTCCAGACACAGATTTTTAGTGTAGCAATATTAAGTTGTATGAAATTAAATCAAACGTGAAAAATAGGCTGTGCAAAAATTTGGGCACCCTTGTCATTTTGTTGATTTGAATACCTGTAACTACTTAACACTGATTAATTGGAACACAAAATTGGTTTGATGAGCTCATTAAGCCTTGAACTTCATAGACAGGTGCATCCAATCATGAGAAAAGGTATTTAAGGTGGCCAATTGCAAGTTGTTCTTCTCTTTGACTCTCCTCTGAAGAGTGGCAACATGGGGGCCTCAAAACAACTCTCAAATGACCTGAAAACAAAGATTGTTCAGCATTATGGTTTAGGGGAAGGCTACAAAAAGCTATCTCAGAGATTTCAGCTGTCAGTTTCCACTGTGAGGAACATAGTGAGGAAATGGAAGGCCACAGGCACAGTTCTTGTTAAGGCCAGAAGTGGCAGGCCAAGAAGAATATCAGAGAGGCAAAGGCGAAGGATGGTGAGAATGGTCAAATACAACCCACAGACCACCTCCAAAGACCTACAAGGTCATCTTGCTGCAGTTGGTGTCACTGTGCATCGTTCAACAATACAGCGCACTTTGCACAAGGAAAAGCTGTACGGGAGAGTGATGCGGAAGAAGCCTTTTCTGCGCACACGCAACAAACAGAGTCGCTTGAGGTATGCAAAAGCACATTTGGACAAGCCAGCTTCATTTTGGAATAAGGTGCTGTGGACTGATGAAACAAAGAATGAGTTATTTGGTCATAACAAGGGGCGTTATGCATGGCGGCGAAAGAACACAGCATTCCAAGAAAAACACTTGCTACCCACAGTAAAATTTCGTGGAGGTTCCATCATGCTGTGGGGCTGTGTGGCCAGTGCCGGTACTGGGAATCTTGTTAAAGTTGAGGGTTGCATGGATTCCACTCAATATCAGCGGATTCTTGAGAATAATATTCAAGAATCTGTAACAAAGTTGAAGTTACACCGGGGCTGGACATTTCAACAAGACAACGACCCAAAACACTGCTCAAAATCTACTCAGGCATTCATGCAGAGGAACAAGTACAATGTTCTGGAATGGCCATCCCAGTCCCCAGACTTGAATATCATTGAAAATCTGCGGGATGATTTGAAGTGGGCTGTCCATGCTCAACAACCATCAAACCTAACTGAACTGGAGATGTTTTGTAAGGAGGAATGGTCCAAAATACCTTCATCCAGGATCCAGACACTCATTAGAGGCTATAGGAAGCGTCTAGAGGCTGTTATTTTTGCAAAAGGAGGCTCTACTAAATATTGATGTGATTTTTCTGTTGGGGTGCCCAAATTTATGCACCTGTCCAATTTTGTTTTGATGCATATTGCACATTTTCTGTTAATCCAATAAACCTCATTTCACTACTGAAATATTACTGTGTCCATCAGTTATTTGATAGATCAAAATGAAGTTGCGGATCCAAACACCCAATGATTTATAAATGAAAATAATGGAAATTGTCAGGGGTGCCCAAACTTTTTCATACGACTGTATTCTTCATTCTATGGCTGGGACTGCTCGAAACAAACGCGTATTTAGGGACCGTCCGAAAAGTGCGTTGTTCATTCTCAAGTTAAAATATCAATAGCTATTCAACCATAGCACTCAGACTGTGCATGTAGGCTAATAATGGTTTGTGGTAATTTTGTTAATGAAGGGCAATGCCATTTAATAGGATAGTGGAGGGCGGTGGAAGGGTCAGGGACATTAGGGATAGCCTATTTTGGGTGAGGGGGAAGGTTAAAGTGGTGTTTATGGGGCTGTGGTGCAATTCCTATTATTAAAGGGTTTCGGGGAATAGGATCTGATTAGGCTAATAGCCTAATCTACTCCACACTCCAGCACAGTAGGCGACAGTAATGCCTCTAACGTAGGTTGTGAACCGCCAATAAACACTATCGAAGAAGAAGAATGTGTTGGGAATTCCTTTAAACTATATTACCTGTGATAATATGTATTGATTATATTTGAATATGAATCACCTTTAAACTATATTACCTGTGATAATATGTATTGATTATATTTGAATATGAATCACCTTTAAACTATATTACATGTGATAATATGTATTGACTATATTTGAATATGATTTCCTTTAAACTATATTACCTGTGATAATATGTATTGATTATATTTGAAAATGTATCATGAGCACTCAAACACATAGTAATATATATATATGAGATCACAGCACATTATGTGGGCCAAAAGTACAGAGACAGACTAAATGTCTATAAAAAGCAAGTTTCCTTCAAAAGGTCCAGAGAATATGATAAGAAGATAAGATGTTCCTAAACAATGGGAATTTTAAAGCTGGGGTTTTCAGAGAAGCCCAGAGAGTCTAATAAGATGAGGGGGGTTGGCGCTCCTGGCGCCTGGACACCTGCTGTCTGACCGACCAAGGCTCAGTACAAAACAAAAGCAGAACAACAAATAGCAATGTACTAATTAGCCATTGTTATTTTTGCACACAGTCAGCAGTCCATGAATTTGAAGAAGAACTTGGATAGTAGCCAAGAAACCAAAGTCTGATAAGAGATGGTTCCCAGGCCTGAAGGGCAATGCCAGGGGGAGGGGGGCACACAGCTGGAGATGGGTGGCTGGGGATCTAAAGGGGGGGGGATTTTGAGAGATATCTTTGTAGGGCGGAGCCGGGAGGTTGAGAACCCAGGTGTCACTAAGATACAATCCAATAGGCGTAGGCCCTACAAAGAAAAAGTTTGGAAAGTTCTCGAAGAAAGGCGGGGATAGAGATTGCCTGTGTTTGTATGGTCAAATATGTCAGATGGATAAAAAATTAGATGTATAAACTGATAA
This sequence comes from Ilyophis sp. 1 JC-2022, assembly GCA_022702515.1. Lineage (NCBI taxonomy): Eukaryota > Metazoa > Chordata > Actinopteri > Anguilliformes > Synaphobranchidae > Ilyophis > Ilyophis sp. 1 JC-2022. The sequence continues at coordinate 109,002,318 of CM040395.1, forward strand.
CGAAATTGTATAAAAACTGATGGAAAACATGTAAGATTGTGATATCTCTTTGATGGGTTCACACTAGACTTTTTATTAAGCGGTGTTTGAAATAAAAGTCTAGTATTCTTTGAAGTTCTGTCTCGTCCTCTTTGATTAAACACTTAGAGAAATTCGAGAGATAAAGTTGAAGAACTCTGAATTTCTGAAAACAACTCAGAGATATTTTCACTTCAAAATCCACAACAAATTGGCGTAGTCATGCAGAATAGGTCCAAGGTCAGACCGGTTGCGGTGTGAACGGGAGACGGAGAGAGAGACCTTTTTCCAGCCGGCTGATTAAAAAGAAACCAAGGTAAGCGAAGTTAATCTTAGATCGCTTGAGAAGACCTTGTTGAATATATGTATAGATATAGTGTGGAAAAAAGAGGCTCTCTTTCGCCTTCCATGTTCTGTAAAACCAGAAACCAGAGACCTTGCCTATTAAAAAACCTGTGTAAAAGTAAAATAGAGATTAATGAAATTGTATAAAAGAGGACGGCAGTAATTTTGGAGAATCAATGCGCAAGCGATATAGGTGTAAGTAAGTTTGGGCGGTTGGAGTCACAAACTTGTTTCCGTGGAAAGGCGTGCGGAGGAAAGGGGGTACCCCCGGATAGAATAGTTAAACGTCTTGAAAGTTTTAACGGTTGGAGTTAAACTTGAAAGTTTTAACGGTCGGAGTTAAACTTGTAAGTTTGGGCGGTTGGAGTTCCAAACTTGTTTCAGCGCAAAGACATACGGTTGATATTTACAAATTGGTGGGGTAAATAAACCAGTGATGGGTAATGTAAATAATATAAAGAAATAGGGATATGTCTAGCGCGGTGTTATTGTTATTATTATTATTATTATTTTATTTTTTTTCTCTCTCTTCTTCTTCTTTCTTTCTTCTTTTTTGATGAATTGATGTAAATAAACTGTGTTATAAAAAAGTGTTGAGATGCAATATGCATTATAGTATATTACAAAAAAGTTACATGAAGGAGGTAGCATAACTGATAGGTGTATTAACGGAGAGGGTTGTACATCCAGAGAACAAATTAAATATATGATCGAGAGAAAAATTAGTGAAAAAACAGAACTTGCACTTGAAAATACGCGAAGTGAGTGACATGAAGAAAAATTAACGGGTAAATGCTACACGGAAGGTGTATGCAAAAAATTTGAACTAATAAAGAGTTATAAAAAATTAATAAAGACAAAGAAAATAGTAGAACAAATTAATAACTTAATCTGTTGTGTGGATAAAATTGGGGAAATAAGGTGCATAATAAAAAAAGTGATAAGCTAATAAACGGGAAAAAATTTGACCTTGTATTTGGGAAGGTGCACAGCGTGAGTGGCACGCGGAAAAAAAAAAATAATAATAATAATTAAGGCGATGTGGCAAGGAGGGTTTGTTCAGAAATTTGAAATAACAGAAAGTAATAAAGAAAAAATAAGGTAATAAGAATTAATGTCATAATATGAAAATGTGTCTGTTGTCTGAACGGGCATGTGGTGTCTGAGTGAGAAAAGTGTTTTGAGCATTTAAAGTGTGTTGAAGAAGAACTCGGATAATTTGGAAAACAAGTTGAAGGACAACATAAGATAAGGAAGGGGGGGGTTTGTGTTTGGTATATTGTTTCTCTGTTGTGGCAGTGCTTCTTGCGGTGAATTTTGTACCGTTGGGGTCCTGTTTGTTTCCCTTTTGGGTGGTGCTCCATTTGTGGGGGGAATGCGTTTGTGGGAGGAGAGGATTTGTCGGATTTTGCGTGGACATGGCCCGCGTGCTCGGCTGTGCTGCTTGTCCCGCGGGTGTGTGTTCCTTACGGGTGGGAGTGCTATTTGCGGGGGAGGGGTGGACGGGCTTTCCGGCGGTGTGGGGTTTGTTACCGGGAGCCGTTGTTGCGGCGGAGGGGTGGTCTGCCAGGCACGGGTTTCCGAACTTTTTGTTTAATGTTTAAAAAGGGAATATAGAATACTGCCTTTAAATAAATGCCAGTGTGAAATAATTTAGAGAATAAAGTGTGGAATAAAACGAAAATAAAATAAGAATTAAGGTAAATTAAAATTTTATTTTCTATCTGAACAAACAGAGGGTGTCTAAAAACTGTGCAAATGAAATTAAATAAACAATAAGATACAAAAACGGAATATAAGATATTGAAGTGTAAATAAATGCGACTGTGAAATAATTAGAGAATACATTGCTTGGTATAAAATAAAGATAAAATAATTCATAAGTTAAGAATTATCGGTTACCTGAACGAAACTTATGGTGTATAAATACAGAGGAAAAAGTGTTGACACATAATTTAAAATAAGTCTACAAAGGCTGAAAGAATTCAAGAAATAAAACTGTGACTAAAGTATGCATTTAAAGATACTATTGCATTTAAAGTTAAATAACGAAGTAAGAAATACAATTTTTTATGAACTAGTTGAAGTTAAAAAGACAAAAGTAATTAAAAGAAATGAGGAATGATCTTCATATATTAGCCTGTTATAGTCAGATTGCATAATTATTTACCCATTTTCTTCAATATGGGGAACAGCATGAATATGATCCTATTTTCGAGTGAAAAAATAGGTATATTGTGTCTTGGGGCCATATAAAATAATGTTTGATATGGGGACTGTGGTTATGATGAGCTAATAAGTTTGTAATGAAGTACAAAACAAAACTGGATGATAATCCTTATTTTTTGGGGTGGTTGGTACTGAGTTACACACTGGGTCCATTCGGACCCACAGTTTTTGTTAACACCAAAATAAGATAAATAAATAAGCAGTGCACAAGGGTTAATAGAAGGAAAAGATGGTTTATTTTGTTTTATAAGAATGCAATAAGAGAAAAGTGGTATCTTTTATGAAAAAAAACTCCATTGACAATACCAGTGACAGTAAAAATAGGTAGAAAAGAAACTACTATACCATTGATAGTATGTAGTAACACTCCTGTGAATTTATTAGGTAGAGATGCTATTTTAAATTTAGAATTGCAAATACAGTGCCAAAAAGACGGAATTAATCTAATGGGAATGTATGGAGTACAGACAGAAAAGGAAAATGACTGGGCCAATGTCTACTGGTTGGGAGGCATAGAAGAGCAAGTCAGAGCACAAGCCTGGAAGGAATGGGGAAAGTATGTGGAAGCACAAATACCTGAAGCAACATGGCCTGAGCTAGAATTACATTGTACTATGAGATTTGACCCTGCTCAAGATAAAGAATTGGAACAAAAATGGGCCCTGGAAAAGGGAAATGAACAATATATTCGATCCCAAGCTCTTCTAATTGGACCAGAAGGAGCCGCCCTAAGGGTGGATGAAACAGAATGGACACAAAAAAGGATCAAAGTGTTTACCGTACAGAAAACCTGAGAATTTGGATGTCTGAAGACCAGACAATGATAAAAATAATAACTGAAACACGAGATGTTGACAGGGCGAACAATGCCAGCACCTACACTAAGGGGGCCTTCAGGGGGTCCGACCTTAGAAATTTTGGAATTAGAGCTAAGAGAGTACATGAAACAACTAACTTCCATACATCAGACAATATCTGAACAGGAAAGAACAAACCAGCTGGAGAATCCGGGAGAGGAGCATCATCTGAGACCTGGTGACTGGGTCTACGTGAGGAAATTCCGGAGACGGTGGAACAAGCAGAGGAGAGAAGGACCATTCCGAATTACCAGAACGACACCAACGGGTCTACAAAATTGTGGGAGCTTATCCTCTGGTGGCCGAGACATCTCAAACCCCAAAGGACCCTTCTCTGACACCTGGGTACAGATGAACATTGGTTTCAACGTGGAGAACACCATCCAATGGAAACTGCAATGACTGTACTCCAGTTGACAAAATATGATAATGTGTAAATCCCTCATTCTGACCAACTAGCTTACTCTGAGTAATAGGAGGAATTCAGAGTTGTAAGAGGAGTGCAACCTTTTTCTCCTCCCTAGACAAGAGTGGGAGGTTTTTTGGTTGTGCGTCTCAGGGCCCTTAGTCACCTCTGGAACGGGCGATAGAGAGCTATATTTATTTATATTTAGAAAAGATCTAAGTGATCTACTTAGTATGCGTGCCTCTTGACACCTGCTCCAGATATGACCGAGGATAGGGTAGTATTAAACTGTAAGTGTGGGGGGGGGGGGGGGGGGAGTGGCTGTGTGCCGCGATTGGTGGCATATCTCTACGCTCCCCTGCGGCACTGCAGAATTTAGATAACGCAGGGAACAGTTAGTAAGCGAGTAGTGCTTTCTGTGATCAGTGTTTTTGAAAAGAAAGCATTGGGAAGCAGAAAGGCTGAATTTCTTGGGGGAAAGGAATTCAGCGGAAAGGGATCTAGCCTGGAGCTGCGCCCGAGAGAGAGGGAGGCTCGAAGGATCAAAGTGGAGTTAAAAAACAAGAAACATTGGTAAAGAGGGGGTCGGATATATGAACGATCCCCTACAGCACTGTATATTTATACCGGAATTGTTAATGGTGAGGCTATTAAGCCTCAAAGGGGGGATTGTTGGGAATTCCATTAAATCCATTGGTCACCTGTGATAATATGTATTGACTATATTTGAATATGAATCACTTTTAAACTATATTACCTGTGATAATATGTATTGACTATATTTGAATATGAATCACTTTTAAACTATATTACCTGTGATAATATATATTGACTATATTTGAATATCGAGCGCAAGGTGCATCTCCAGTTCACTGGAACACGCATCACACAGTATTGGATTAGACAAACTCACCTCTGTAACAATTTTTTTTGCATACCAGGTATATTTCCATGCCGTAGCACAGATTCACCTTCTTGGCTTTGGGCATTTGGGATATTTCATTCATGTACACACTGACGAAACATTTTTCAGTATTATGTTAAATTTTGATGTCCTGTTCTCAACCAAACCGGCCGCTCAATCATTTTTTTCTGCACATTCCCCTGGACCAGTTACACAAATTAACAAAACTTATGGGATCTGCACGGAATGGGTATATGGTCCCAATGGTGAACGTAAGTTCGACTGGGATAAACTGGATAGTGAACCTTGGACGAGCTTGAACAACAATTGGAGCCGGAAGTGGCGTCCAAACAGACGCCTCCGCCATGAGGAGTAAAATGCCACATTCTCATGGGGGCTGATGCCCATTTGACTACCATTGTGTATGTCTTTATTACATGCATTTGCTACAATATAATCAATTTTCACATTTTTAAACATATTTACTCTTATAATCATATAAATGTATACTAGCGCCAGATCAGATAAAAGCGGCGGCCAGGCATCAAGGACTACTGGCTGCGAGATAATTGATCTCATTTTGCAGTATACATAACATAATCAATTTCTTATATTTCAAATTATATACTTTTAAATTTTTATTTTTATTTTTTTATTTATTTTTATTATTATTATTTTATTTTTTATGTTTAGCCGCTGCAGGGGTACAGCAGTATACCTGTAGGCTGAGACACTCTGCAGTACAACTATAACTGTATGTAAAACTTAGATAAGGTAATGGTGAGGCTATTAAGCCTCAAAGGGGGGATTGTTGGGAATTCCTTTAAACTATATTACCTGTGATAATATGTATTGATTATATTTGAATATGAATCACCTTTAAACTATATTACCTGTGATAATATGTATTGATTATATTTGAATATGAATCACCTTTAAACTATATTACATGTGATAATATGTATTGACTATATTTGAATATGTATTTCCTTTAAACTATATTACCTGTGATAATATGTATTGATTATAATATGTATTGATTCCCCGGCTATGCTGCAGCTCAGTTAGACATGAAACATTGGAATGACATCTCAAATTGATGGCCAGTATATAACGTCAACTTTACGCTGTAAGGTGGTTGAAATCAACGTTAAAAATCATATGTTGTAATTATGTTGCAATTTTATAGTCAATCTGTGACATTGCATTTGAGGTACGTGAAGGTTGAAAATTTAAGTTTATTCAATGTTGTAATTTGACCACCGTCACCCTACAATGTTAGATTTATGTCCCATGATGGTTGAAAATGAAAGTTTATTCAACGTTAAGATTAAAATGTTGTAGCACCATACAAAATCAAACATCATAATAATATGACAATTTAACGGACAAACTCTGACATTGATTTTGCGTTCCATTATGGTTGGAAATGAAAGTTTCCTAAACGTTTTAATAACATAGTATTTAATAAGCCCCATCCTTGTTAGAGTACGTGGATATTTCCAGTGTTGTGCATTGAACGTGCTCATGTTTTTGGTGAACGGTGAACAGAACGTATCCGTTTGCAACTAATCAACGTGAACGTGCTCTTTCCGTACCGTTTGGTTTGAAGAGTCGGAGTCGCAGGTTTTTGGTACTTCCGGTTAATACAGTCCCGTTTGTTTGTTTGATTCTTTCAAACTACCCGAGCCGCATCTTTCTCCCAGTTGCGCGAGCTGGAATTTGAAGCTGTTTCAGACAGCAGAGTCTAGCTGGTAGCAAATCAAGTTAGTAAACTAGCTTTGATATTTTATTCAGACCTAAATCACCTGATTGATGCTCATTTTTAATAGCCTATGCTCAATGTTTTCTGTTCACTCTCCCTTACTTTTTATGCTAGTTTGCAATCGCATCCAGTTTACAGTTATTTACGACTTTCCCATCTCCGATATTGTAGCAGAAGTTTAACGTTAGGCCTATAGCCTAAAATAATGCTGTCGGTCATTGATTGTAACGTTAGATATTACGTTGCCTGAGAATAGACATTTAATGGTTACATTTGCATATAGCTATTTTATTAGTCTATGCAAATATAAATATTCAGATCCTAGAACCCAGTAGCCTACTTAAAATTTGGTGGATAAATGGCTGTATAGGAGAGATAGCCAGCCAAATCTGACAAACAAGCCAGATCTTGATGTGTGTGTGTGTGTGTGTGTACAGAAGCCTGTTTTGTTTATTAGCTTTAAGTCGTATTTGGTAAAGATTTATTTGGACACCATAAAATATGTTTATTTGAACCATTAGGCTATTTATTTCTTCTATTATACAAAATTGTATTTATCTGTTCACTGTTGTTGTTGGTCAAGAGTTCTAAAATAAAAATGTCACTAAATAAGAAGCCTATTTTGAAACCTTTATTTCGACAGGGAAGAACATACTGAGACCAGGTCTCATTCACAGATGTGCCCTGCTTACAATCAACATATACAATAAATACAGTAGCAAAGGTAAAAAAAGTAGTAAATATAGTGATAGGTACAGAAGTGCAAAGTACAGTAGTTATCTAGATACAATAAGCAAATTAAACAGATGCAGCGCGGTCAATTAATCAGTGACAATTACAAGCTACAGTCCCATATGTATCAGCTAATAATTCTTTAAATGTTTGCAGGGGAATAAGGGATGGCAACTTGTTCTGTTTCTGGAAGGAGTTCCAGAGTGTGGGACCCGCAATGCGAAATGCAGAATTTCCCCATTTTGTTCTAGCTCTATGAATGTTTAATGCTAGCGGTACATGTGAGCTAGTAGGATAGTTCAAAGCATGAAATGAAAGGAGGCTGGATAGATACAGAGGTAGTTTGGCAATGAGAGCTCTATATGTAAATAAGACTCCATGATGTTTTCTCCTGAGCTCAAGGGAGGGCCACTCCAGTTTTTGGTAGAGCAGGCAGTGATGGGTTCTAAACCCTTCGCCGGTAATAAACCTTAAGGCACTATGATAAATTGGGTCAAGGGAATTTAGGATAGTGGCTGAGGCGTGCATGTACAGGGTATCGCCATAGTCAATAATTGGCAAGATATTTGTCTGTATAATCCTTTTTCTACACTCCAGGGTGAAACAGGATTTATTTCTAAATAGAAATCCGATTTTAGGTTTAATTTTGTTTCTTAGATATGTAATATGGTGGCGGAAGGATAGATTAAAGTCTAGCCAGATGCCTAAATACTTATATTCCTGAACACGTTCTATTTCAATGTTGTTTAGAGTGGTGAGGCGCGCCATCGAAAGATCAGGGCTCTTGATGGAGAAAATCATAAATTTGGTTTTATTGGCATTTAGAACCAGTTTCAGACTGGCTAGCGAGTATTGAATGGAATTGAAGGCTGTTTGAAGTATCAGGAGGGCTTCGCTGGTAGAGGGCGCTGTTGTATAGAGTACCGTGTCATCAGCATAGAAATGAACATTACAGTTAATAAGATTAGAAGCAATTTCATTAATGTAAATGGTGAAAAGTAAGGGACCAAGAATAGATCCTTGAGGGACTCCTTTCTTTAAAGTCAGAAAAGGAGATTTAAACTCATTGGATAATACAGCTTGCGTTCTATTTGATAGATAATCCTGAAACCAATTGCAAGCGTTTGCATCTACGCCTATGTCGGACAGTCTGCTTAGTAAAATAGAGTGATCAACTGTATCAAAGGCTTTAGAAAGGTCAATGAACAGTGCAGTGCACTTCAGTTTGTTATCAATGGCGGATATAATGTCGTTTACTACTAATGTGGTGGCTGATAAAGTGCTATGGCCTGGTCTGAAGCCAGACTGATGCGAATTCAAGATTGAATTCATGGATAGAAAGGAGCGGAGTTGGAGATTGACTAATTGTTCTAGGATCTTGGATCTTATTTGCTGTCATTAGCTGAACACAATCGCATATTAATTATGTTTTATACTGCAATTCGGTTGCAAACAGCCATGTGTAATAATTTCGTAATAAAAAGTAGGCAATTAAAGTGTTGGTGTCTCGGAATATAATTTGATATAACAGAATACCTTTGTCAAGGTTGCTGGTTGATCCATGCTGAGTAGCCAGGCTAAACCCGATTATTAATGGTGTAGGCTACAACATTTGCTCTTTGTAAAAACTTGAAAGAACTTTGGTTTGTGTCATGGCTCTGGAGCCTTGGAATATTGCCGCAGCTCAGGGCTCTGAGTCGGGTTGATTTCGTGCTGATGAGAGTTGGGTCGTAGATGACTGTAGGTACATCTTTTAACCGTTGGCAGTAGTAGTAATAATCACTTTGGAATGAGCTGGGGCGATTATCTAATTCACAAAAATGTGTGCAATATTGTTAGATTGGAGCAGCTCATTTAAAAAAACAGAAGAAATTAACATGAACTAGTAAATTTTTTGGGACGGTGAACTTAGTTCAAAATTCAAAATTGTGAACTATGAACGTGAACTAGTTCATTTTAATCTGTGAACTGAACTTTGAGCTAGCTCTTGTGAAGTGTGAACTTGCACAACACTGGATATTTCTTTAAGTGCCTAGGGCACCGCCCTATAAAGCACCTGTGCTAGCTTGGCATTATTGATTGTTTGATCTCCACCTGTTAGGGTGCAGTTGTGGCATGGAACAAAGTAGAGGAAATAAAAAATTGAGGAAAAAAAACGCTAACAGCAGAGAATCCACTTACTAGTAGTGTAAGGTTGGGCATCTGTCTTCGGGCAGCCTCCCTGAATTGCAGTTACTGTGCATAATTTATGTATATATTTGCGGCTCTGGCTGAGAGCTCTGTTGGACGTATTGCTTGCGGTTGCGTGAGCTAACACGTCCTGTGGTAGCCCTTAGCCGTGCATGGTCGGCTAGTGCTTGAGCATTCGCGCAGCTTACCAGCCCCGCTGTAGAGAAGTGGTAGACGGAGATTCCCATATGGCGTATTGCTGGCGGTTTGTGAGCTAACGCGTCCAGGGAAAGTCTGCATGCTGTGTCTGACCTGGTTGGCTAAAGCAGCAGACGCTCTCTTTTCCCATTTAGCTTATATTTTTGTGCGAGAGTAACTCTTCCGTGTTCACTCTTGGAATGGTATTCTCTCAAGAATTCTTACCTTTACCAAGGTGCTGGATTCCCAGCACACAGGGGTACTGCAGGCAGAGCTCACCTTTCTCCTGGCCAAAGGGGCAATCAGAGAGGCAGAGCAAGGCAACTGGCAGGCTGGGTTCTACTCCAGGTATTTTGTGGTACACAAACGAGATGGGGGATTGTATCCCATACTCAACCTCAGGGGGCTAAACAAGTATCTCCGCCCCCTGAGATGCAAAATGTTGACGGTCCCCAGGGTGAGGCAGGCTGTCAACATTGCGACTGGTTTACCACTATCGACTTCAAAGATGCCTACTTCCAGATCCCTATCTGGGAGGGGCATTGGCGTTTCCTGAGGTTTGGATTCCAGGGCAAGGTATTTGAACTCCCGAGTCCTCCCCTTTGGAATTTGGATGACTGGCTGGTGTGCGCCCGCTCAGAAGAGCAGTGTAAGCACCATTTATCCTTGCTCGTGCGTCACATTCGGGCCCTGGGGCTGTGCCCAAATCTGGAGAAGAGCAAGTTGAACCCCTCCCAAGTTACTCAGTTTCTGGGGATGATTCTGGATACCAAGGCAGCGCTGCTGACTCTGACCCCCAAGAGGCAGCAAACCTTCAGTGTTTGCCTCTCAAGCATCCAGCCGGGGTTGGAGGTCAGCTGGAGGCAATGTCTCAGGATCAGTGGCTATGTGTACCAATGCATGTTGGACTCCCCTGGGAGCCAGAAGTAAGATTAAACTAAACCCAGGAAGTTCTATGTGTTGTGATGAAGAACAATGTGTGACCTTTCAGCTACCGATGAAGCCATCCTGTCTGTCAGCTCAAGGCCCTTCTAACGTTACATGGATCAGTGGCTATGTGTACCAACGCTGTTGGACTTCCATGGGAGCCAAAACCAACCAGGGGAAATCTATGTGTAGCGATAAAGAACTATGTGTGACGTTTCAGCTACGGATGAAGTCTGACATGCCTATAGGAAGAAGCCATTCGTCCATTCAGGTCAATGCCAATTTAATATTGTACCAATGCATGTTAGTCTTCTCCCTAGAGGTCAAGGAGGATGCTGTGCGTAATATTGGTTTCGTAGCGCCCGTATGGCTGGGGCCATTCTAACTACTGAAGTATTTTTGTAGTATATACACTATGTACCAACCACTGATTATTATAAAAAACCCAAAACCAATGGAAGGCACTGCGTCTGTGAAATATATATTTTTTTAAAGTAGCTGATGTTTCGATGTAGTCGTTATAAAAAATACGGGGAAAAAAAGATGCCATTCTAATTGTCACAAAGCAACGACCAGAACCGCAGGTCGGATCTACACCCTGAATCTAATATAATATGATCGTGTAGCTTACTCACGGCTTTTGATAATTCGAGCAGCCTTGATATAAAAGAACGTCCCTGAGGGATAATTCGTATAGCAAAGTTGAAATGACCCAATAGGGAGAGCAGCTCCTTTTTTGTAAAAGTGCTTTCCCTGTATATTTCATAGCTTCGTGAATGCGAACCAATTTATCCGACGGCAGAGGCCTGCATGAGATGATTATCTAAAATGATGCCCAGAAACTCGATAGCACAGGGCCCTTTAAAAGTTCTCCTTGGATAGAGGAACGCCTAATTCATTAAACGTATTATTATTATTGTTTTTTTACGCTGTAATGCAACGATCCGCTTGGGAGTATGGGAAATCCACCACTAGGAAGTCGTCTAGCAGGTGTAAGACAAAGGTAAATTAGCAGTTATTTTATAAAAATCCATTGAATGACTGGCGGTCAACTGAGTTTTTACAAAACAGTTCGCTAAATGGGTAATTTATCAGACGGACGAAATCAAAAGTCTCCCTTTTCTTTTTATTATTTTCTTATTTATTATTATATATGCCTAGATTGTCAGGACACAGTACTACTACTTACAACCTGTTATGATTTTCACTATCCAACAAAAACCAACTATAAATCCGGCTAGCGCCGGTCAGATGCACGCCACTCTAAGCATACGTTATGCAAGCTAACTGAAAACACTACTGCACATGCCTGATACTTTTTAATTTTAATGGGGAAAAGCGCCAGTTGCGTATCTTGTCATATATCTAAAATCTTTGCTGCAGGGAACCAAATCTGGCCCCTGAACGACGCATCATAGTTTTAGTAGTGCGCCCGGTTTTGTGGGTTGCGTTTCATTTGGCTGTTAGCCTTCAGGAATTAGGTTTCTGTCTTTTCTTTCTTCCTTTATTATTTTCTTCCCCTAATTATTGGTCCTCACAGTTGCAGACTTGTTCTGATCTCCCCACCTTTGCGTTTGAATCTCCGAACAATCAATAAACCCCTTACATTAGGGGTGGGAATCTCTAGGCACAATCTTTTTTTTTTTTTTTTGATAATAAAACTATTATCAATGCATCTTGATGCATCAAAATTTTTGATTTCTATACATGATTTATTTTTTCTCACTGTGTGACTACTTGCTACTTTTAAAACATTGTATTTGTAACGATCCATAATTAAAATAAACTGATTCATTCACTTTTGCAAATGCACAGAACCAACAAGAAAAGAAACAAAAGTGTGCCTGTAGCAGCATCCTTGTAGTAAATTAACACATGTAAAATGTTCTGAATCACTTCATAACATAAAAAGTTGCCTTTATTCATAAATAGGTTCAGCCATAAGGAATGTACAGCCCGAAAATTGTTACAGGCGATCATAATGTTGAGAATTGACCCCTCGCTAAGTCCCGCCCCTAATGTTCCAATCTCGGACAAACAATTGATTTCAAGTCAGAACTTTACAGTGTAAACAATGGCCACAGTGGCTATTTCCGAGATACTCGGGTAACGTTAATTTTGGGAAAACGAGAGAGCGATTTCCTCAAAGCAGACAGAAAGGTTTGAAATATGGAATTGAGCGGTATGTGCAAGTATGGAAAAAAGAAAATGTCATTAGAATCAAGCTCAATTAAAGTCTACCGCTGGAGAAACTGCACCAGCTGATTACCAATGTTGCTGATAAACCATTGAGCAGCAGTGTTGTTCCTGCACTGCAGGTAAGATTAGGCTAATGAACTAACCTAGTTATCATTAACATTATGAATATAAACCCCCAAAGCCAGTGACCTGAAACTGTCATGTTAAGATGCCAGACGCCAGGACCCCAATGGAAATAAGCCTAATTGGCTTTTTGGGTTATCCCAGATGAAATCAACTGTATACTGTTTTATGTTTATTTTTGGTGATGAACTAATTGTGCTTGTTCTGTGTAGGCTACTGTCTTATTTGTTGTGTGTATTTTTGATGTAGATTTTTTATCTGAATAAAAAAAAAAAAAATAATAAAGTATGAGTTAGGCTACTGAATAGCTAGCTCGCTAGGTAATGTCGGGGTGACCATATTTTTTATTTAAAAAAGGGGGACGGGTAACGTTAGACAGGCGTTATGAACAAAAGAAAGGCTACCTGTTTGTTTATATACGGTTTATAGAACAAGCAAAACTTAACTGGACATTTTTAGGAATTTATCATTTCCGTCTGGACAGATATTTTCAGTCCCAAAATAATTAACTGTGCAGGAAAAAGGATATCTGGTCAGCGGAGCTAACGTTAATGTTAAATAACTTAATGTTACCTCAAGTTGGCTGCTGTTCAGATCACATCAGATATGGTGGTAATGATAGCTGGCTTTACTAGCTCCAAGACCAGCATTATTGTTACAGCAGTGCGGTCTCAATAACTGAAGCGCAAATGTTAATGTTACTTTGTGAGTAGCACTGGGACATTTAATGTTACATAAGTTAGCTAACTTTAAGTTAACACAAATGCATTTGTCGCTGGTTTTGGGTTTCGGAAAAGAGACAAAAATGTTCTCCTCCCACCAATTTTTCAGGGTACCCAGTGTAGGTATTACAGGTTCCCCATGCACATCTTTTCACCATCTGATTTAATTCATGTTTTTTTAAAACAATTTTCAGTGAGCTACTGCAATCTTTCCATTAGTTTCAGTGCACCTTGACTGATGTCAGAACGTATAGTAACAGTTTCTAAAAGATGATTGGACAATTTCTGGCTTGGGGAGGAGCCTAGTGACCGGTCAATTGAGTTTTAAATAATCGATTATTGAGTTTTTTGCATCAAGCCATAATAATTTGCAAGGTAGCTACAGTAGCTATAAAGTTGTTAAAAGATAACACTAGGAACACCACAGCAGTCAATGACCGTTGTCACAAAAAAATTCAATAAATCTGCTGTAGCTATCCCTTTTGTGACTTTTCCTAAATGTATGTATTGAACATTCTGATATAATTTGAATATTAATATTGCATAAGGAAATAACGTTATAAACTTAACTTAAATGGCCATGAACGGTGAAACTGACCATCATTTGTCTTGCGTGTATAATTGATAATGTTGGTCTTGCGACGTTTGATCAGTAAAGTTGTTGCGAAATGACAAGGTTGCCCCACGTGATTGTGTTGCCTAGTAAATAATCATTATTTACTAAGCTACTGTATAACTTATGCTAGCTATGAAGGGGGAAGCTATATAAGCTACTGGGGAAAGTGACAGAAAGCTAGAAAATGTTTCCTTTGTGTTTAAACTTTATTTTCTCTGCCTGACAAATGTTATATATTTTTTGGTACTGCAGTAAATCCTTTGGTGGTAAGTACCGGACCATGTTGGCTTACTCTGACATCCGTTTAGGCAAAGTATAATTTAAACATTTAACAAATAATATAAAAATGTTATTTAATGTGAAAAGAACATTCTTATATGTGAAAAGCACAACATGTGCACATAGTTTTTGTCAAAAAAAGAAAACTTAACCGTAGGGATTTGGCAGGGCTCGAACATGAGTCTACAGTGTGAAAGTCTTGGCTCAAACCACAAGGCTAAGGCGATTGTTAACATGTTGATATAATGTTACCATTTAGATCTACCAATGTTTCAGTGAAACGCCACACTAGCAGAACAAATATAGCACTCACAAAGTTTAGAAGAAGAGCACCCAGGACGGTGCCCTCACAACCACATCCTACAGTCCCGCAAACCCTTTTCCTTAAAGCGACAGTTTACATAGAGTACAAAACTTCTTGCGCTCACAAAAACTTGCCTCTTAAAGCCTGAGGATACACTCTTTTTCAGAACTCTCTGGTAGCGCATTGGTTTAAGCCAGGGGTTTTCAAAGTGGGGGCCGCGGCCCAACGGGGGGCCGCCAGGGGGGGCAATTGGAAGGGAGAGGAAAATGGAAAATGCAAAAAAAAAAAAAAAAAAATTTATTTATTTATTTAAAACATTTATTTCAATTAAATTCATAAGATTACTGTGCCAGTTTAAAATAAGATATAAATTGTTATAAATCCTTTCATATCGAAATTAGGTCTTGCCATGCCCTTCTTTCAATCGCAGCCAATAACTAACCGTCTGCCTGTCAGTCAAAGCGTTACGTTGAGCTGCTAACAGCCCGATTATGGAATCAAAATAGGGTCAAAAGTATTGTGTTGTGTATTAAGAAGCTGTATGTTAGATTTTTTTATATTTGCCAGTGTAATTTAAAAGTTTTTTAAAAAAAGCCATTTCGCAATCGGGGGGCCCCAGCCAGAGGCTACGACTATTTGGGGGTCCTTGGTATGGAAAAGTTTGGGAACCCCTTGTTTAAGCAGTAGCTTCTCCCGCTGTAGGTTCTCTCTATTGTGGTGATGCAATTTTGAATCTCACCTTTGCAAAAATATTTTTTGCTGTGCCTGCCGCAGTTCTTGCTCGCCCTCAGTTCACTGATCAGTTTGTTTTTGATATCTTCTGAGGGAAAGCATTATCCTCAAGAATAATAATTAATAAAAAATAAAAGGAATCAGATGCTGCAGAGTGGGATTCAAACCTTAAACGCTGGAAGTAGCCTAAACGTTTCCAGAGCCACAAATGATCACGTTGTGCCACAGAAAACACACACCACTTGCTAGAAAATACAGTGCCGGCCACTATTATTGGCACCCCTGGTAACGATGAGTAAAAAGGGTTATAAAAAATTTACCGGTCGGGAACTTAATCTCACACTGAAAAAATTAGAAAAATCCAACCTTTAATTGAAGTAAATTTATTATGAAAAAAGAAAATCCCTCATCAAGAAATAATTATTTTTATAACAAAACCATGTGTGCCTCAATTATTGGCACCCCTGCATTTATATATAGAATAAAGTTTTAAAATATTTGGTCACATATCCTTTGCATGCCATGACTTCCTGATGTCTGTGACCCAACAACATCAAAAGACTCTTGATATATTATTTTCTGGTACTCTTACAAGCGATACTATAACGTCTCTGCATTTGAATGGATCTTTATGGGATTTGGGGGGTGGGACTAGATGGTTGGTAAAATGGCTGTAAGTCATCAAGGGTCTGAGGTATCAAACGAGCCTCAAACCATCACTGCCAGATATGCACTAGATGTGGATGGATCACTTTAAGGGTTGTTTCTCCTTACTTATTTTCCTATTGAACTAAACAAAATAAAATGGGCTACAATTGTTACAACACAGTTCATCCGATATGGATGTAGACACCCTCAAATTAAAACTGAAAGTTTCCATGGTTTAATTTCAAATCCAATGTGCTGGAGTACAGAGCCAAAACTACATAAAATGTGTCACTGTCCAAATACTTACCAACTGCACTGTATGTAGGGATGTTTGCAGGCTGAATGTAATAATAAATTGATGTTGGTGGGATCAATAGGTATTGATGTTTGGATAGATAGCTGGAGAAGATGGTCAAACCTCTCTTTGTTACGTTCCCTAGGAAGACCCAGACGCAGACCACAGAATAATTCCAAAGGGGTAGTTTATTGTCCGTTCCTTAAATCAAGCCAGGTAGTCAGAGATAGCGAGGTACAAAAACGACAGGCAATAGAATAGTGAGACAATCCAAAAATCAGAAAACCAAAAAATCAAAAAGCTAAAGTACAAAAGGGCTAGGCAGGAGAATAGTCAAAAACAAAAGCTAGGTCGTAAACGGTAATCAAAACAAGGCAGGCAAGGGCAAGGCAAAAGAATGGTCGGAATGCAAGGTTGTCTCAGGAAAAACTATCAAATCACTGGCTAGGAAAAAGGCGTAGACACAGGATGAGTAGATCAACGTTCTGACAAAGGACTGAAGAGAACACAGGGATTAAATACACAGGTAACTAATGACACAAGAGGAATCAGGTGTGTGAGAGGGAGGGACTCCAAACGAGAAACAATGAGGATACATTGGGCGGATAATCAATCACGTAGACAACTAGGGAAAACGCGGACTGGATTGCAAACATATACACGATAACAGATGACCTGGAGTTTCAGGAAATCGTGCAAAGATTAAGAGAACAGGGAGAGTAGATTAGATGCAGCTGCGAATGATTAGCAGAGAAAGAACAGCGTGAAAAATGTGCGCTCTAATATGTTAGTGAGATTTAGTAACTATACACACACCCCTGCCGTTAGTATGATTAGTAAGTATATACAAATTAGTCTGTTAGTGGAGTTAGTAGATCTAATCTTATCGTTAGTCTGTTAGTGGTAATTAGTAAATCTAATTGCTCAGAGATAGGTAAGAAGCAAGAGGGAAACCGAACACCAATGAAAACACCGAAAAAGTACAGAGACGTAAAACTGGGAGTGACAGATCGAATGTAAACAAGCAGACACAAGACAACTAAGAAAACCCGGAAAATAAACAAGATGCTGGAAAATAACAAATACATAACAGACAGATCACAGATCCTTACACTCTTCATCTATGTCATTGTTTTATATGTCTGTTACAGTTGATAAGGCTATGTCTGTCACTTACTGGGGCGGCTAGTGGCTCAGGAGGTAGAGCGGGGTGTCCGCTGATCGCAGGGTTGGCGGTTTGATCCCCGGCTCCTCCTGTCCACATGTCGAAGTGTCCTTGGGCAAGACGCTGAACCCCAAATTGCTCCCAATGAGCAGGCTAGCACCTTGCATGGCAGCTGCCGCCATTGGTGTGTGAATGTGCGTGTGAATGGGTGAGTGAGAGGCCATTGTAAAGCGCTTTGGATAAAGGCGCTATATAAGTGCAGTCCATTTACCATTTACCATTTACTTAAGAAAACAGACATGTTTTTGCAGAAGCTAACACTATCAATCATGAGTTGAGAGATGTAATGTAAACGAACATGTAGTGGACAAAATCATGGAAACACAACTGGAAACATAGGGAATAATAATAAGTGTTGTATTGTGCTCTGTGGGGTTCCCAGCAGGCTGCTTTTGATAAAACTGGCTGTTCTAACCCCAGTTATATATATGACATAACCTTTTATCTGTGACTGCTAAAACATCTAAAAGGTTAATCAATAGACATTGCGTTATTCTTGCTTAATGCAAACATTCTTTTACACCACAATGTAGTTCAACATACGCCCACAGTGATCATATTCACATCAGTGGCGCCACCAAGGGGGAGCCACGGCCACCCTGATACAATTGCTGGCCCCCCCCTCGCGAGTCGCATATGCATAATATGCTGCTATCTGATATTTTACATTAGATACTATTCATTTAAATCATTAATTCTATATTTCATAATAGTTCATGCATTTGAAAGAAAATAACAAATGTATAGCCAGCCAGCCGCTTAAGCACAGTGCACTGCCAGGAGGCTGAGCGCAAATAGGCCCTGCTCTTCCCGGTGGGGGGAAAACACATTGCGCTCTCGCCCTCCATTGACTTGACGTGCTGGTGCCTTCTTGTCATTTTGATCCGTTAGCTAACAGCATAAAAGTGCCTAAAAGTCATTGTTTGGTGGGATGCACTACAAACAAGGCAAAAAACCCAGAGTTGCGGTTTTATAAGATTCCGAACCGCAAAATGGAGCCCATAAGATGAGAAAAGTGGATCTGAGCAATAAGACGTGTGGCGTTGGCGGGAAGAAAGGGAAAAATGTGGGACCCTGAAACTCCACATGCTTATGTGTGCAGCAGGCATTGTTTCACAGGTAGCCTAAGTCAAATAAGTTATCCAATTGTCAATTTATGGCTAACTAATATTGCTGTAAGAAACGCTAAAACATTTTGACCATATGCAAATGGTTTATAGTGGAATGTGGATAAATCGGAATGCTATGACGTTGCGGTATTATATTTGCAAGTGCAAAATATTATCAACCTCTAGCAAAAAAGTTGTGGGCATCCAAAGAACAAAAATGTTTCATCGTTGTATGCGTTAGATTCCAAACAAACGGTGAGACAAAGAAAAAGCAATCAGCTTTCAATGGGTAGGCTACTCCTCATGCAGGTTGTAACTGTTCATTTTACATTACATTACATTACATTCAAATTTGTTCAAGTAGGCTAAGCTAGCGAAATAGAGGTGACGTTGTCATAAAATTTCTTCTTACAGTGAAAATGGAGGACTTGTTTACATTCTCGATGTTAAAGTAAATCTATCACTACGGCGGCACTTTCACCACAAGTCAGCAATTACAGGTGCAGCTCAAAAAATTTGAATATCGTGAAAAAGTTCAATATTTTTTGTCACTCATTTCAGAAAGTGAAACTCATATATTATATAGATTCATTACACATAGAGTGAAATATTTCAAGCCTTTATTTCTTGTAATTTTGATGATTATGGCTTACAGCTAATGAAAACCCAAATTCAGTGTCTCAGAAAATCTGAATATTGTGAAAAAGTTAAATATTGGAAACTCATGGTGTCACACTGTAATCAGCTAATTAACTCAAAACACCTGCAAAGGTTTCCTGAGCCTTTAAATGGTCTCTCAGTCTGGTTCAGTAGGCTACACAATCATGGGGAAGACTGCTGACTTGACAGATGTCCAGAAGACAGTCATTGACACCCTCCACAAGGAGGGTAAGCCACAAAAGGTAATTGCTAAAGAAGCTGGTTGTTCACAGAGTGCTGTATCCAAGCATATTCATAGAAAGTTGAGTGGAAGGAAAAAGTGTGGTAGGAAAAAGTGCACAAGCAACAGGGATAACCGCAGCCTTGAGAGGATTGTCAAGCAAAATCCATTCAAGAATTTGGGGGAGCTTCACAAGGAGTGGACTGAGGCTGGAGTCAGTGCATCCAGAGCCACCACGCACAGACGAATCCAGGACATGGGCTACAAATGTCGCATTCCTCGTGTCAAGCCACTCCTGAACCAGAGACAACGTCAGAAGCGCCTTACCTGGGCTAAGGAGAAAAAGAACTGGACTGTTGCTCAGTGGTCCAAAGTCCTCTTTTCAGATGAAAGTAAATTTTGCATTTCATTTGGAAATCAAGGTCCCAGAGTCTGGAGGAAGAGCGGAGAGGCACAGAATCCATGTTGCTTGAAGTCCAGTGTGAAGTTTCCACAGTCAGTGATGATTTGGGGTACCATGTCATCTGCTGGTGTTGGTCCGCTGTGTTTTCTGAAGTCTACAGTCAACGCAGCCATCTACCAGGAAATTTTAGAGCACTTCATGCTTCCTTCTGCTGACAAGCTTTATGGAGATGCTGATTTCATTTTCCAGCAGAACTTGGCACCTGCCCACATTGCCAAAAGTACCAAAACCTGGTTCAATGACCATGGTATTACTGTGCTTGATTGGCCAGCAAACTCGCCTGACCTGAACCCCATAGAGAATCTATGGGGTATTGTCAAGAGGAAGATGAGACACCAGACCCAACAATGCAGACGACCTGAAGGCCGCTATCAAAGCAACCTGGGCTTCCATTACACCTCAGCAGTGCCACAGGCTGATCGCCTCCATGCCACGCCATATTGATGCAGTAATTCATGCAAAAGGAGCCCCAACCAAGTATTGAGTGCATAGAAATGAACATACTTTTCAGAAGGCTGACATTTCTGTTTAAAATATCCTTTTTTATTGATCTTATGTAATATTCAATATACAAATTTTCTGAGACACTGAATTTGGGTTTTCATTAGCTGTAAGCCATAATCATCAAAATTACAAGAAATAAAGGCTGGAAATATTTCACTCTATGTGTAATGAATCTATATAATATATGAGTTTCACTTTCTGACATGAATGACAAAAAATATTGAACTTTTTCACGATATTCTAATTTTTTGAGCTGCACCTGTATATCGGGAAATGCATTCTTTGAAATAAAAGAAAAAGGCTATGCTGTTACTGCATACCAGTTTTTGCCAAAGCTGCATCATAGCCATCATAGCGTAGAACTTTCAAAACCATAACAACGCGGAAACCCTTTAAAAAAATAAAAACGTAGGCTACGCATAGCCTATCCTATGATAACTGTGGACGAAATGGGCTGAGAAGAATGTAGCCTAATAAAGTAGGGATATGAGTAGGTTGTGAGTAGGCTATAATAAATTGTATATTGCTGTCCATGATTATGCTTTTTTGTTTTTCATTTTTGGACATATGTAATATAATATTTTACAGACACAGCAACAGCCAAATACAGCTGTATTGAAAAGAATTGGAGGCCTCTGTGTGGTGTTTTAACTCTAGTAGGCTTGTTCCTAGTAAATGTTTTGTAGCTACTCCTTCAAATTAAAGCTGAATATTTGTCTTTTTAAGGAAAAGGACAACTACTAGCCTATTTGAAGAACAATAAATCGCCTATGTACAGATACATAACACATTAAAACAGGATTGTTGTGGAACTCAAAATGTTACCGGTATTAGTCTGTGCACATCAGATCATTAGTAACATTATCTGTAAAATAAGAAACCAAAGTATATCAGTATGAAATTCCTTACCTCTCATATTGACATAGTTTTCAACTAGCCTATATACTACAACAACATAATGTTGAAATTCAGTTATGGCTTTTGGTTTTGGTGTGCCACCCCAATATTTTCAGTGCCCCCATCTGGCCACCCCGATGAAAAATGTCTGGGGGCGCCACTGATTCACATATGGATCAATTCTGCATTTGAGCAATCTCAAAATTGTAGACTATAAGGGGTTTCTTTTACATCATAATGAAGTTAGAAATACACTGCATGTGATTTATTTTTGATTTATGTTGAAAATGCTACTCTATACCTAGTGTACATTTGTAACAAGTTGTAAAGTTTTAGGCTATTTTAAAAGTTTTGCCTATATATGACAGATTAACTATGAAAATCATTGACCTTTTGTTTCCTTTGACAGGATCTGAAGAACCACATGTAAAGACACATAAAACCGAGGGCAGAGGGACATACTGTATTTAGGCGATATTCAAAACGCAATCCACTAAACTTAATTCATACAACAAGTCCAGGTTCTTCTCATTACCAGCATTCATCACCCTGTGAGAACAGCAGTAGCCATGTAGTTTGTGAACGCCCTAACAGACAAACCTCTGAAGATGGCAACCTAATGAGCGGTTCTTTTGTGTCTGACTCTGATGATGTTATATGCCTGAATTTAAGGTACAACAGCCTCCAAATTACCTTTCAATGCATAGCCATATTGATGGAAGAGATGCAGTATATGAGTCTCTCACCAGCCAATCTCCCGAAAAAGGCCTCCTAGTGTTGTAACTTTAAGTGTTCAGTTGACATTTTAAGCACTTGCAGTTAAGTATTTGAATACTGATTTAAGTTAACCTAAAGATAATTTACATAGATACTTTTAGATATGCATAACTGCCTAATTTCATTTGACTTGTTTGATTTATTTAAGTTATTCATGATCCAGTGAGTAATGAGCGAAACTGTAACTACATTTCCCATAGTGCATTGCGAGTTGCCTTGTTCCTGTTGTGGTTTTCCCAAAAGAGAAATGTGATGCGAATGCAAATTGTATTGAGAACGAATTTCCTCGGAGTAAAAGTTCCAAAGTTTATTTCAGTTGTCGACCTCCATTTATTTGCACGGCTAGTTAGATTATTAGAACACCTAGAGAATACTACTTCTCACTCTGCATTTGAAGATGAAGACGACTTTAATGAGGAGGAAGACCATGATTCATCAAGCCAAGATGCAGAGGTACAACTGGGAAGTCTCTGTCAGGACAATGACGATGACCTTGAATCGACTATCTCCTGGCATCCTGGTGACACAAACAAGGTTTCTGTACAGGTACTGATGGTAGCTGTGTAAAAGCAGTGATATGTTATCAACAGCACTGATTTAACCAGAGCCATGTGTATGACTGAACTAGTGTGTCTTTTGTTTTACTGGAGGCTGAAATAGTTCATACCGAGCATGCGCGTTAAGCACTCCACTGACAGATAGGTAGGTGATAAGCTGACATTATCTGGTAACACAATCAAGTTCAGAATAATTATAGTTCTGTAATTATAGAATATAACTTGTTGGGCTGCTGGGTGGCTCATCCAGTTAAGGCACTGTTCCAGGGTGTGGATGGGCTCCAAAGTCTGGTATTGAATCTGGACCATGCCAATGCAGACTGTGACTGATAGCCCCACATAATTGGTTGTTGCTTTGCCTTGGGAGGGAAGGATTCAGTCAGCCCATGTGTCATTGCTCACCAGCAACCCCTGCTGGTTAATCAGGTGCCTGCAGTCTGCATGCATACTTAGGCCTTTTAGAGCTGTTTCTTTCAAGACACCCTAACACAGAAAAGCATCTTCTTATTGACACCATTGTTTCATACAGAAAGTCCTACAGTATGATATATAATTATATATAAATAATGACTAATCTATATTTTCCCACGACACTGCATTCAACTTGTAGTCTAGGCGATGTAAACTCAATGTGCGACGTTACAGAGCGACTGCGGTGATTTGTCGTTCTTTTTTACCTCAGTAGCAGACGTTCAAGTTCGAAAGAGCAGTTAATTCCATTAAGTTTAGCCGGCTATTCTGTCTCGTTCAATTTGTTGTCCCGCTTCAGCGACGCCAGATGGGAAATAATTAATTATCGTAGACCTACGGGTCTTAAAATTATGTTTTTTAAAAGAAAATGGTTGTGCATATACAAACGAAGAGATATTATATCTGTAAATGTGTGCTATTTTTTAAAAACACTGTTCAATTATTTGGGAAATCTTAACACAGCAATAATTAATAACAAGTGGTGGTCAATAACAGGATGTATTTAGGAGATGCGTGTTTAGAGAGGCATCACAGATGAACGACCGCATCGACAAGGCAACGAAAGGTTTTTATTCACCTCCAATGATAAAGAAAACTTCCCTGTCAGCTATCGCAATTTCTGTCCCCTCTGTCCATGTTCGCAATTTAAATTACCGTCAACAGAGTGTAATGGCTAATGTTAGGCTACTGTTACCCCCAACGCCTATAAATTATAGCCTACAACATATTATGTCACCACCGCAGATAACCTCCATGTAAACAATGGGGCGTGGAAATTAATGAAATTGAAAAAAATAAAACACACAATGCACATGGTCTAACTTTAGCTATGATCCAGCAACAGTATCCACAATAATGTAGAAATTTAAGTATTTTGCCTGATATGAAGTGTGCACACCCGGGTATTATCAATATAAATCTGCGGTGAATTGCTTGAATCCGGAGATGCTGAACGTATATTGTAAAATCTAAGGTTTCCCTCTTTCGTCTTATTGTTTTGGCACCCAAAGACGCAACGGAATGATGTCATTTAGCAGCCTTCTTACTGGTTTATACAGAGCATGATTGATTATCTATTATTGCAAGCTAACTTTACTGAATGTATTGTTAGGTTGCAAACCTTAGATAAAAGTTAGCAACATTTTAAAATGTTGACTGTTTCGATAACCAACTTGTAACATAACAAGGGTAATTCGAGTTAGGCTAACGTTAGCCAGCTACTTTCTATGTTATATGGAAAACGATTTGATAACTGACCTTTGATAACGTTAGCGTAACAAAATCAAAGTTGTCTAGAGTCGGTGTGTCGACACATAGCTAGCTAGATCTAACGTTATCCTGCTCAACCTTACTCCTTTATCGCACTTGTCACACTTGCCCGTTGCCCCTCGGGGACATTACATTACATTTGGCAGACGCTTTTATCCAAAGCGACGTACAATAAGTGCATGTTGAAGGTCATTGACACAACTACAAAGAAAATCCAATGAAGCACAAATTTCTCACAACATAGGAGCTATCCCTAGTAATGAACATAGAATACAGTCGGCTATACCTTCTAAGCTATAAAATAGCAAAAAACCAAATAAAAAATAAAAAAAACAATAAAAATAAATAAAATAAACAGGAAGTACGTACTATATAATTGGCCCTATATAGGTAGTTAGTCAAGGTGGATTTTTCAGGTGTGTTTTCAGACCAACGGAAAACAGACAGTGTTTCAGCTGAGCGCAACAGAGTAGGGAGTTCATTCCACCACTGGGGAGCTAGAGTGGAGAAGCTCCGCAGTCAGGACGAGCGAGAGCTGTTAACACGGAGGGAGGGAAGTGCAAGTCGCCCTGCAGCAGCAGAGCGAAGTGGTGGAGCAGGAGCATAGTGCTGGATCAAGTCCTGTAGGTAGGAGGGGCCTGACCTTTTGGCTGCAGTGTAGGCCAGGGTCAGAACTTTGAACCTGATCCTGGCCACAACTGGCAGCCAGTGGAGTGACCTCAGCAGGGGGGTGACGTGTGAGAACTTCGGGAGGTTGACCACAAGCCGAGCAGCCGCATTCTGGACCAGTTGTAGGTGGTCAGGTACAGCCGAATCCTCCTGATGTTGCACAACAATTGCCCCTTGGGGACAATACAGATCTACTACCAATAGTTTTTCGACTAATAAACTATTCTGTATAGTTTTTCCATTTTCTCACTCATCTTGCTTGAAATCACAGCTCGGTGTCGCGGGAGACGCACCATCGTTATCGTCTTTTTTTCAAAATTACGCAAATTCGGGGATATGGCCTGGTAGGTAGCGTGTACCTTAACAATGTTTGGAGGTTAAAAGCTGTGGTGTGACATCTCACATTGCTTATATTACAGTTTTTTACTATTGCTAAAACACAATTTCTGAAACTAGAGCCCTCTTTGTCGAAACTCTACACACAAAAACCAAAAACTCATACCCAAAATACAAAATATCTCTTGCAAAAGCAAACACTTAATTCAAAACTATATAAACACTGCAAAAAATTATAAAAGTATTTTTGCATCACAACTTTACACACAAACACCAAATAAATAGCTCTTTCCACATGCCAACCACACACTGATGGGCTAAGCATAAAACACTATTATCTAGAGCAGGGGTGTCAAACTCATTTTCACCCCGGGCCACATCAGCATTATGGTTGCCCTCAAAGGGCCGGTTGTAATTGTAAGACTGTATAAATATAACTAATCTTTAACATATTGTTAAATAACTGTCACTGCATTTGATTATTATTTATTGAAATGTACAAATATTGTACATACATTAACATAAATGTAAAAATATATGTAAACACATTGCTCTGTGTTTTTATAACATAAATCCGTAATAAATCAGTAAACATTTGGCTGCATGAACACATACGCCTGTAAACACACTGAATTCATTTCTACACATACAAAGTAGTAATTAACTCAAAATAACAATAAGGGTTGTCTCAGTTCACAACTATACTGGTCAAGTTCTGGGTGAAGTTGATGAGGTGATGCTGCTTGGCCTTGAACACACCAAGTAGATCCCTAGGACACCATATCACACACCATCCTCATCCTGATCATGTTCTGAAAATAACAACAAACACAAAACAAAATGCAAGCACAATCATTAAATTGCACACATATTACACTGTGCTTATTCATGGTTGAAATACATTTTATAATATTTTTAATTCAGGTTTTTAAAAAATGCTTACCTATTTGTTTTCTGGCCGGATGTCTGACACCGTTTTCCCGTAGTCAGTCCGTCAATGTCTAGCTTTAGGTCTTGTGCTGTAGCAATCCGTAGAACAGCGTGGAGGTTGTCATCGGTGATGCGTGATCTGTGCTTGGTCTTGTTTAGATTCATTATTGAAAACATCTGTTCGCACAGGTAGGTACTCCCAAACATGGACAGAACACGGGCAGCATGAAGTCGGAGCTGTGGCATCAAAGCAGGGGGGAGGAGACGGTAAAATTCCTCGATTGCAGCATCTTGGAACTTTGCTCTCAGGCCGCTGTTGCTTTGAAGCTCTATTAACTCCATCTGAAGGAGATGGGGCGCACTGTCGACGTCGGCGGTGAAAGGATTGGCAAAGATGGAAAAGCCTGAGTGCTGTGTTCTAAAGTTAGAGAAGCGCCGATCAAATTCATTCATTAACCGGTTCACTCTGGTAGCCAACCGAGCGCATGAAAAAGCACCACAAACTGAGGCTGAGATGCTCTGACAGACAGGAAAGTGGGCAAGATTGTCCTGTTCCAGTTGGGACTTCCATAGGTGCAGTTTACGCTGGAAAGCTGTTATCATGTCAGACATCTGCGTGATGCCTTGTTTGCGTCCCTGCAGCCTCTGATTCAGTTGGGCGAGATGCTCCGTTATGTCACACAACATACCAAAATCACACAGCCAGTTTGGATCTGACAGTTCAGACAAGGGGTTTCCTTTACTTTGCATGAAAAGAGAAATTTCTTCCCTAAGCTCAAAAAATCATTTGAGGACGCGCTCCTACTCAGCCACCTTACTTCTGTATGGTACGGCACATCTCCATGCTCCAAGCCCACCTCCTTCAAAAACTGCTGGAACTGGCGGTGATTCAGGCCGCCCGCCCGAATGAAGTTCACTGTTTTCATGACTGTGGTCATTATATCATTCAGTTCCAGAACCGTTCCACACAGAGCTTCTTGGTGAATAATGCAATGATAAGTTATCAGAGGTGTGTGGCTGTTACTTTCTTGCATTTTCTTTTTCACTAGTCCAACCAAGCCTCTTTTTTCCCCACACATTGCAGGTGCACCATCGGTAGTTAGCCCCGGCAACTTTTCCCAGGGTAATTTAGTTTTACTCACGGACTTCTCAACTGCATCAAAAATGTTCCTCCCCGTCATCGTCCCATGCATTGCAGCTACATCCAAGAGCTCCTCACTGACAGTGAAGTCTGCCTTCACGCCTCTTATGAAAATAGATAGATGCGCCGTGTTGTCTGTGCTTTCATCAACAGCCATTGAAAAAACCAGGTAACTGCGTGTCTCTTCGGCCAGCTGTGTTGCCAGATTGCCTGCTAGTTCCTTAACTCGGCCTGCGATGCTGTTTCTTGACAAACTGACATTGCTAAAAGTTTGAATCTGGTCGGGGCATACGTGCTCACATACCTTTAGTATGCACCGCTTCACAAATGCACCCTCTGAAAAACACTTGGAAGCGTGGGCGATTTCTTCAGCTACAATAAAGCTAGCTTTCACTGCTGCATAATTTTTGGCTGTAGCTTTTGTAAACATATTCTGCTGCGTTTGCAGTTTGCCTTTTAATTCTTGGACAATTTTTTGTTTTTCTTGGAGGCTAAATTTAGCATAATTAGCTCCGTGTTTCGTGTCAAAATGCAGACGTAAATTGTATTCCTTCATCACCGAAACTGCCTCATAATACAGAAGACATACTGGTTTTTCTCCTTGAAGCACAAACATGTATTCGCTTTCCCATCTTTCATTAAATTGCCTTCCCTCTGCATCAATTTTTCTCTTCTTGGACATTTTGGGATTATTTTGAGATATTTTTCTTGTTAAACGCCGTTATGGAAACACTGCAATCTAGCGGCAGGATGCCGTTTCGCGGGTCACAAAATCAACGTGCATTGTGGGAGATGTAGTTTATTGTCACTGTACGCTGTAAAGCAGAATATACTTTTATTTTAATACAATTAAGCTCTCGCGGGCCACATAAAATGAGGGCCTTGAGTTTGACATCTATGATCTAGAGTCTTTGGCATTTTCATTTGTAGCATGCTGTAAATATAGACTATGGACACAAATGCAATGGAGAAACAAACAAATTTGTTTATTCTCAATAACAGTATCAGACACAATTATTTTAACTGAAGATTACATGATCATTGTACTGTAAACAGTAATACAGTATATTGAAATTATAGTCCATCCTGTCTTGGATGTGCATCTGGCCACAGCGCCTCATCAACATCGCAAGCGTCGGGGGGAAGTACCGTCTTGAGTGGCGTATCCAGCCTTGGCACGCCTCCACATCGATGTCGCCACAGGCCTCTTCCATCGCCTGGAGGAGAGTTGCGTGTTGGTAGGGTCGGCGGTCATACACCTTCCAACGCCACGCCGAAAATTATTCCTCAATAGGGTTCAGGAAAGGTGAGTAAGGTGGAAGGGGGAGAACTTGAAATAGTGGGTGATTGTCAAACCAATTATGGACCACAGCAGACCGCTGGAAATTTACGTTGTCCCATATGACAACATATTTGGAGTACCCTGGCACATTCCTCTGGTCATTGGGAATGAGAATGTCATGCAGGGAGTCAAGGAATGCGATAATATGGGCTGTGTTATATGGGCCAAGAGTGACATGGTGGTGAAAGACACCATTCTGACAAATTGCAGCACACATTGTGATGTTTCTACCACGCTGCCCAGGAACATGGACAATGGCACGCTGCCCGATGATGTTTCTTCCCTGGCGTCTGGTTTTGGCTAGATTGAAGCCAACCTCATAAATATATATATAAACATGCTGGTGTTCAGCAGCATCTAGCTCCATGACTCTGAAACAGTCAGGAAAAAACATATTGAATGACAGAAAGGATACAGATATCAGTCCATATAGTGTAGCACAGTAATACAGCAAACTGGAATACAGTACCAATATTGTAATAGGCTAATATATAAAATGCAACTTACTTGTACATATTCATAGCGCAGTTGTTTCACTCTTTCAGTTTCTTTCAAACGGCACTCTGTACAGCTGTTTCATACGGAGTTGATGCCGCATCAGTAGATGGCCCAGTGTGAATAAACTTACCCTGTGTATGTTGTTGAATGTTGTGTTGTCAGTGATGATGTGGTGTTGCAGTTGTCGTAAAAGTATGCTGTTGTTTGCAATGACCATGTTTATGATTTGTTGTTCCTGTTCTTGTGTGAACAGGTGATTTCTTCCTCCTGTGGGCGGTCGCCTTGCAATTCTGCAAAAACAGAATGCGAATGTTTAGGGTCTAAGATCTCCTTCTTATGAAATACTGTAAAATCATATAGAGGGTAGGATTTCTTACCTGTTCACATTTCAAAATGTCCTGATGATAGCTGCTACAGTGTAGTGGCTCAAATTAGGCTGGACCCTCTGACCAGCCTCCTGTAGACTCAAGCCATGGTTGATGACATGGATCTCATCTGTGACAGTTCTTCTGACTTGTCCTCTCACCACTCCTCGTCCTCTTCCTACTCCTCTTCCTCCTACTCCTCTTGCTCCTCCTCCTCTTGTTCCTGGACATTTCACTGTGTGTGCTTTCACTCCAAAAATGTCATACTTATTTTGAGCCACATATTTCAGAATGTTTGTAATACTGTCTTTACAGCTGTAATTCTCTCTATAGCTAATAGTACATATTTCAGCCATTATTGCTAAGCCTAGCTACATGGACAGTATGTTCAGTCGCCAACTTAAAAGATAAAGTTTAAGCACAGCCTAAAGGCCGTGACACATCGGGGACGTAACGAATAAGCGAGGCGAAAATGCGAAAAATTAGTCACGAATATTTCGCGTAAAAACCTGACACACCTGCAACGATGCGAAAAAACAAAAAACTCACATTCTTTTTCGCGGTTGAAAATCCCTGCGAATAAAAATTGATTACTCTTCGTCGAGCGATGACGACCTGGTTATCCGTTCGGTCCATCACGGAACGAAAGTGTATTTTTTTTTTGCCTCTACCAGAACGTTAAAAACAGAGCATGCTTAAATTACATTGGCAAAATATTGAACCGGGCTTATTATGTGTCCGTTTTTACTTATGTAAAGTTTATTTTGTCTACAACATGCTCTCCTTCTCTTCCCTCCTTTTACGGACATACGTGTTCCACTGCCTCTTGATCTCTTCCACTAATATAAAGGGTTAACCACAACATAACAATACATTACGTCATTTCAGCAAACATCTTTAAAATAAATTTGTCGTAGTCTATGCAAAACGATCGCTACAGGCAGACCTCGTCTGTTTTCCTCGTTATTTATATAACTTGGCTATCAGTAATCAGGAAATCCACACAGGAGTCGGAATAAGATTTTTGGGGAACTTTATATACTTTATTTGCCACGCACACAGACAACCGTGTGACAGCTAAAACATTTCATATAGGCTACTCGACCCTGCCCTTCTCCTCCTCCCCCTTTCTCTCCCTCCACCACAGTGGCTGCCCCTGGCCAGACCCGGTAGCTAGCCTACGTGTCGTCTTTCTCCTTCGGTTAGCATATAGCCCACAATTACTACGGCAAATATCCAAATATAGTTATGTTGTTCTGCTGCACTTCATTGTATGGGTGACAGCTGATGCATGTTTTTTCAGAATACTGCATATAAAAGATGCACTTCAGTTCATACCAAGTTCTTGTCAGCAAGCAGTTTTATATATCCAGGGGGTATTCCACAAAGCAGGATTACTGAGTTAACTGCACCGAGTAAAATCCAGAACAGCTCTTTTCACTTCTGTCCATGTTCCAGTTGTGTGAGTTCCGGGTTTTACTCAGTGCAGTCATCCAGCTAACTCAGTAATCCTGCTTTGTGAAACAGGCCCCAGTGGAGTATACTACGAAGCAGGATTACTTAGCTGAATAACTGCACTGAGTAAAACCGGGAACAGCTCTTTTTTACTTCAGTCCATGTTCCAGATTTGGGATGGTTCAGGGTTTTGCTCAGTGCAGTTATCCAGCTACTGAGTAATCCTACCTCCCAGGTGTCTTATAGGCCTAGGCTTAGTTATTTGACACATTAGGAGAATGTGTCTTAGACCGCGTTGTTTAACATAAACAAATTAGTCAGTGGTCTAATGCAGTGTTTTGTTAACGTTTTAAAACTATTACAAAAAAAGAAAGTTTAGTGCTTTCATGGAAGTAATTCAAAATCAAGCCAGCCTGCAAAATAACAAAACATTGTTGTTTTCCTGTTTACCTTTTCATGGTCATGCTGTTGTTCGCCCGTGTTGGTTAGAATATCAATAACTTTTTGTGTGAACAATTCATTGTTAGCTCATGTTTAGTGCACAGTGAATAAAATCCACAATGCTTTCATCTGAATGTGGTGGTTTGTGTTTCATTTCCATATTATAATACATGGGAGTGATGCATGAGGTAGCTTAGGGTTACAGATTTTCCCGATATTATAACATCTGGCAATCTCTGGATTTTTGACAGCTATTGTGGGAAATCCCTGGATTCCAGAACAAACGTTTTAGTGCTGAAATGAGATAATTAATGGGTATTTAAAATCGTATTTTATGACATTATACAAATTTATGACATTAAACTAATCGTTTAACAAAATGTGTATTCTATATAGTAAAATAATGTGCTTATAAAACAGTTAAATGATTGCAACATAAAACTCAAAACATTCTAAAAACGTTAGCAAATTTACATTTACACAGAGCGATTTACAATTGGTGCACAAAGTGCATACTAACAGTGTTGGGGAAGCTACTTTGAAAGCATAGCTTTGCAAGCTACCAATTACTTCACACTGGAAGAAGTTGAACTACAGCAAAACTACCCTAGGGAGAAATCTAGTTTGGTTAACTAAAGCTACTTAGAAAAAGTAGTTCAAACTACTTTGTAAAAAAATATATCAAATTGACAATGTACATGTGATACGAAATTATAACAAAATATAATACAAAAAAGTCACATACCAGCAAAAAATGCCACTCAATTGAGTTTATTGCAAAAAGTGCCCACTTGTTCACAGGTCGTACATAAACCAAAAAAATTAAATACCCCACAATTCATGGGAAAGTGCAAGGAATGTCAGCGTTGCTTTTGTTATATAATGTGGCTAACTTATCTAAACTACGCTAAATTGGCTAGCAAAGTCAAAGTTAATACACTCACCTTTATATGTGTTTTTAGATTTGTGTTTGACGTCTTTGCAGCAGTGGCGGCCGGCCTATAGAGGGCGCTGGGGCGCCGCCCCCCCTCCCCCACATACAAATTTTTAAAAAAGTTTTTAAAAAATTATTATTTTTTATTATTATTTTTTATTATTATTTAATTTTTTAGTAGCTTAAAATTATTATTTTTTATTATTATTTAATTTTTTAGTAGCTTAAACATGTTATATGTTGGCCTTGCGTTGTCTAAAGTTTAATACATTACATATGCATGTTCAGGGGCTGCGGGGCGCCGGTAACGTTATGGTGAATCAGAGCACTCATTCATTTTCAGGCGAGCCTCCTGATTCTGCTGCCTGATTCGCGGCCAAAAAAGTAGCCCCCGGGGCGCAGGCCTGTGCGCCCCGGACTATCCTACCCTTTTCTGATTAGTCCTCATGGTTTATGATATTATTGGATTGGATTTAAGGCATGTTTATCACGCCCAGCCGGCATCTAGCAGGATATCACTACGCACTAAGTACTACGGCTAGGTTCAGTCGGCTGCTACGCATTCATTCAAGTAGACCTAGACCAAGCGAGAGAGATAATTCGAAATGGCTTCTTCAAGTGGAACAGAAAGCAAAGAAAATTCGGTTATTTCTTTGCAAAAAGAACCTTTCTCAAGGCGTTCATTGGAAGAAAAGAAAAGAGTAAAGGAACTTGGACCAGAGCGACCAGATTTGTACATTCAACAGCAAACAAGTGATCGCGGTCGGGCCGGGGCTTCTCTCGCTCGTGTTATGACAAACGGAGTTGGCTAGCTGGATGTGCTGTGAGTAATGCGTTATATTGCTTTCCGTTTGCTATTTCAAAGTGCTGGCACCGAACCATTGTGGACAACGACGGGGGTACGAGACCTAAAACATCTTGCTGAAAAGTGCAAACGGCATGAGTAGCCGCAGCCATCTTGACAACAGTATGAAGCTAAACTTTTTTGGCAGGCTTAGCATTGCTGAACAACTCGATGAAGGCTACAGAATTGGCATTAGAAAGCATAACGAAGAGGTGACAAAAAATGTATGTTCAAGTAGTGGTTTTAGGCAACATTAGTGTGTTGTTGTGTTGTAATGGGCCAATTCACCTTTAGTGTTGTATGTCTTTTGTCTTGTTTCCACTTGCACATTCGACCCGTTCCAGAGCCAACCCAACCCAAATGCGAGACGTACAGCGCGGCTCAAATTGCTTTTCCATTAATCCGAGCTGGTTCTCCGCCAGAGATTCGTTATGTATCGGTGCTATGTAACGCGACACAGCTGTTCCAAAGTACCTTGCTAATGTTAGCTATTATAACATGGCGAACTACGAGTTGCGTTTGTTTGTGTTGGTGTTGTGGAATATGTTGCTTCAAAAGCAACAACGTATCTGTCAGCGCAGACATATGTTATCACAAAAAGCCTCCCTCCCAGTCGTTATTTATGTGGATTGATCTTCGCTAAACACATTCAATTGTTTAAACCAGCAGAGTCCGCGATCGTTGGATCGGTTCAAAATAGGCATAGAAAATAGTTTCGTACTGGATCGGATTCTTTTTTTCAATTAACATTTATTTATTCTCGTTTCTGAGCGATGAATTCAGCTGCTGCTGAACTGACTCGTCTGCCCAAATCATTAAAAGGGCCTGGACTTCCTCGAAACCCCACGGGTTGTTTATTTTTTCCATTTTGTTGTTGTTGTTGTTATTAAACAGCCGACAAAGTGAGTAAGCGCGTCTTCTTCGGCTACGTTGCTGTGGTGAATCACCATAGCAACGCACTGGCGGCTCCATTATATTCGAGCCAGCACCAGAGGACAAATCGGGCCGTTTTTGGAGTGGGTCTCGTTGGCGCGGCTCGAATTTGAACTAATGGAAATGCTCAGAAGTCGAGCCAGCGCGGCTCTGGAACGGGTCGAATGTGCAAGTGGAAACAAGACATTAGTCTCAAAATGTATGATGACTCATTTGAATGACCAGTCAAGTAGGCTCTTCTCAGTCTGAGGTTTTTAGCGGTTTAGCAATACAAAGGAATTGTGCAGCAAGGAGTTGTGTGTGGGGGGCAGCAATTAGCACCTCTCTAGGCAACATGACAGTGCTGTTGTGTTTGATTTGGACCCGGTGCTGCCAGGAGGTCTGTGTGATCTGTTTGAAGTCTAAATCTGAATGTATGAGTCCTGCCTAACTTGAATGAACAGAGGCTCCTCCACTGTTCAGTGATGTCTTACTTGAAAAACTGTCCTCCACTGTTGCCAATTAAACTGTCTTATGCAACTGAGACACAAGGTGGCTTGTTTTTTCTGTTTAAAGTCAAAGTCAGATGTATTTTTTTTTTTTTAGAAATGCTAGCGCCCCAACCTATATTTAGATCACCAGCCGCCACTGCTTTGCAGTAGAGTGTATTTACTCTCGGTAAAAACGTAGGTTTTGTTGGTGAAGCTAGTCAGTGTTATGTATTTGCTTAAGTATGGCCATGGTGATTCTGCCTCAGGCTGAGATTTGGGAGGTTTATCCATGATGATGCTGTCACTGTGTGAGCACTGAGCAACGCCCGCCCTTTTACACATGCACTACACAAAGGTCAAGTGTGTGGTGGTGGCTGCCTGATGAATGCATTGCCTGGGCATGCCTTCACAGCAATCAGGATGAAAGAAAAAGGGGGCGGAGCTGGTCAAAGGGGGTTCAATTACAGTAAAGAAGCAATGGTAAAATAAAAAATAAAAATCATTCCTTTCCTTTTATGGCCCAAAATAGTAGTTTGTAGTTTCAGTAGTTAATTATATAAAAAATGGCAAATTTAAAAAAGTAATTTAACTACTTGAATCACTATGCAAATATGAATGTAGTTGAACTACCAACAAGCTACTGCAAAATGTAGTTAAACTACTAGTTTAACTACATGTAGTTCACTACTCCCCAACACTGGTAATTAATGAGTGTAATAATTGGGCCATAACACGCCCTCGGTAGGTAATCCTTTGTCACAAGAATTGCCATGTGGAAAGGAAGGTAGAATTTTTAAAAAATTACTAATTGTTTTTAATCATTTTGTCAGCGTTTGTTATTCATTTTGTCAGCGTCAACAATCATATTTCTCATAGTTGCAACTCAATCAACGCAATAGAACTATAGCCTAAATGAAAAGCCATCATGTTAACTGACTGAAAAGACGTAATTTGTACCTAACTCTGAATTTGATTGCCAGACGCCCGTCATTGAACCGGACGCATATTCCTCAGACATTTGTAACGTAAAAAATGTTAATATTTAGTATAAATTAAAAATTAAAGTAGTATAAAGTATATTCCTAAATAGTACTTGCTTACTATTAAGATTAGGACAGAAATCACAATTTTTTTATTTAAATTTTACATAAATTAATACATGCTTCCCGTTCTAGAGAAATCGTCCCAAATCGCTTTGGGAAAATCCCAACCCCAGCGGCTTCATATTCAAATTTCGACTCACAAATACATTTATGGATAGGAATACATAAACAATAGACTTGTTTGTCACAGCTTCTTTTGCCTCACTGTAGGCTATTGGCAAGTAAAAATTTTTACTAACCTTTCAAAAAGGGCATGTAAAGCCACTATCTGAACAAAGAAAGACTTGGCTGCTACATAGCCTTCAGTACAGATACAGCATCGGCACCATCTTAATTTTATGATTAGGCAGGTGTAGCCTACTCTGGAGCAATTCACAAAGATGCATTTATAGCATATCTTAAATGCAAGTACAAATCTACAGCTTGATAAGGGTCATTAGGAAGAGTCCGTTGTGATTCTACCATGCAAATGTTGCATAAATCGTAGACGTCTGGATCGCAAGGCACTGCTTGGCGAAAAGTGCATTCAGTCCTACACAACTGAAGATCTTCGTTTTCAACAGGGAAAATAAAGTCTCTGGTCCGGTACAGTTCTGGCAACACATACATTACATTTGGCCGTCCACTGGGTACATGGCCATTTTTTGATAGTCTAATGATGGGCGAGTCCCAAACCCGTTGTTTCATCCAATTCGACCTGGAAAAACATTATCAAAACAACAACTGAACTAAATGATGCACATAGCATAGCCATCAACCATCAATGCCTAAATAACATTATTTATACCCCTCTACAGGTGCAGCTCAAAAAATTTTAATATTGTGAAAAGGTTCAATATTTTTTGTCACTCATTTCAGAAAGTGAAACTCATATATTATATAGATTCATTACACATAGAGTGAAATATTTCAAGCCTTTATTTCTTGTAATTTTGATGATTATGGCTTACAGCTAATGAAAACCCAAATTCAGTGTCTCAGAAAATTAGAATATTGTGAAAAAGTTCAATATTGGAAACTCATGGTGTCACACTATAATCAGCTAATTAACTCAAAACACCTGCAAAGGTTTCCTGAGCCTTTAAATGGTCTCTCAGTCTGGTTCAGTAGGCTACACAATCATGGGGAAGACTGCTGACTTGACAGATGTCCAGAAGACAGTCATTGACACCCTCCACAAGGAGGGTAAGCCACAAAAGGTCATTGCTAAAGAAGCTGATTGTTCACAGAGTGCTGTATCCAAGCATATTCATAGAAAGTTGAGTGGAAGGAAAAAGTGTGGTAGGAAAAGGTGCACAAGCAACAGGGATAACCGCAGCCTTGAGAGGATCATCATCATCATCATCAATCAACCCGCTTATTCCTATTCAGGGTCACAGGGGGTGCTGGAGCCTATCCCAGCATGCATTGGGCGAGAGGCAGGAATACACCCTGGACAGGCTGCCAATTCATCACAGAGCACTCACACCATTCACTCACTTATTCATACCTATGGGCAATTTAGAGTCTCCAATTAGCCTAACCTGCATGTTTTTGGACTGTGGGAGGAAACTGGAGTACCCGGAGGAAACCCACGCTGACACGGGGAGAACATGCAAACTCCACACAGAAAGGCCCTCGGCCGGGATTTGAACTCGGTACCTTCTTGCTGTAAGGCGACAGTGCTAACCACTGCACCACTGTGCCGCCTGCCTTGAGAGGATTGTCAAGCAAAATCCATTCAAGAATTTGGGGGAGCTTCACAAGGAGTGGACTGAGGCTGGAGTCAGTGCATCAAGAGCCACCACGCACAGACGAATCCAGGACATGGGCTACAAATGTCGCATTCCTCGTGTCAAGCCACTCCGCAGCCATCTACCAGGAAATTTTAGAGCACTTCATGCTTCCTTCTGCTGACAAGCTTTATGGAGATGCTGATTTCATTTTCCAGCAGGACTTGGCACCTGCCCACACTGCCAAAAGTACCAAAAGCTGGTTCAATGACCATGGTATTACTGTGCTTGATTGGCCAGAAAACTCGCCTGACCTGAACCCCATAGAGAATCTATAGGGTATTGTCAAGAGGAAGATGAGAGACACAAGACCCAACAATGCAGACGACCTGAAGGCCGCTATCAAAGCAACCTGGG
Organism: Ilyophis sp. 1 JC-2022; assembly: GCA_022702515.1. Taxonomy (NCBI): domain Eukaryota; kingdom Metazoa; phylum Chordata; class Actinopteri; order Anguilliformes; family Synaphobranchidae; genus Ilyophis; species Ilyophis sp. 1 JC-2022. Next base: position 109,040,528 of record CM040395.1, read on the forward strand.
CTTCCATTACACCTCAGCAGTGCCACAGGCTGATCGCCTCCATGCCACGCCGCATTGGTGCAGTAATTCATGCAAAAGGAGCCCCAACCAAGTATTGAGTGCATAGAAATGAACATACTTTTCAGAAGGCTGACATTTCTGTTTAAATTATCCTTTTTTACTGATCTTATGTAATATTCAAATTTTCTGAGACACTGAATTTGGGTTTTCATTAGCTGTAAGCCATAATCATCAAAATTACAAGAAATAAAGGCTTGAAATATTTCACTCTATGTGTAATGAATCTATATAATATATGAGTTTCACTTTCTGACATGAGTGACAAAAAATATTGAACTTTTTCACAATATTCAAATTTTTTGAGCTGCACCTGTATACACACTCCTATCTCTCACATTCAGACTCCCCTCTTTCTGTGTGCACACACATTAGCCTATTTGAACTGGGCTGGAGAACTTCTGACATCTTAATAAACGAGTCCTGGCACTTCTCAGCGAGTGCCAGCAGCCTGTAGGCTACCTTTTTCTATAATTGATTGTACGCAGCGTATACTATACCGTATAGTCTAGAGTTCTCAATGTCTTGCTCTCTCTCTCTCCCCCCCTTCCGCCCAGTTAGTAACATGGCACGCCATTCGACACCATTATCTTACATTTTGCATTGTTCAAGGTTCCCTGTTATTTAATTAATAATTTTTAAAAAAATTCTATCCACGATGGCCCTCCGAGTGGGTCGTCAACGTCCCAATTATAGGCTACAGTCACAGACAATAAAATGCATATCACAAAAACTCTTGGTACCGTTTCTAGGCTAGCCTACAGAAGAACGTGTCGGTGTTAGGCCATGCAGCTTGAATCGGCTATAGGCTAATAAACTCATAACGTAGGCTAGTCTAACAATTTAGGTGTTACCAGATTTGGATATCGTTAGGTCCCTGCATTATAACATATTTAGCTAACGTTAGACAGCCATCTGTTACATTATCAGTAGCAATGTGGAATCATGTTTGTTACGTTAGAAAAATATTGGTTAATGGAACCGGTCCTGTCTGCAACCTGGCTAATATTAGGCTACAGCTGCATGCATTAAATAGCCTACTGTATCAATTAATGCAGAACCTGGTCTTTCATGACGTATCTACTGTATTTTGTCATGTTTTAGTTGTGTTGTTAGGGGAAAGGGGAAACATAGCAAAAACAACATCCAGTTTTATCTGTTTGCAAATACTGGAAGTGATGGTGACAGTCCTCACAGTTGACACACATAAATAGCTGAAAGGAAGAGCTGCTCTACTGAGTCAAAGCGCTGCACACACAACACACACAAACTGACTACTCAGCCACATATTATTCTAATCAGCTCACCTGGACGAGGCCGATGCAGAAAAACTGAAGCAGGTTTTTTTCAAGAAACCCTCCGTCAAAGAAACCGTGGTCTTTCGAGTCTACGAATAAGGCTATCCAGAATTCTATGCATTCCCTCCGAAGGAATCCCCACCAGCTCTTGATACTCTGGTTCGACGTACTTGCTCCCTCAATCTAGCTGTCAATTGATAAATCCTGATCATTATTTCGGAGGAACCATGTCAATTTTCAGTCCCACGATCTCCTCTGACTACTTTTGGGCAACCTCCCAAATGCTGTACAGCTTCGAAATAATAGCCACCTATTAATTTAGGATCACTGCTAGTGGTATATGCATTTAACCATATAATTTTCCTTGAAAATCCGTCGATGCATCCATTAATACAAATTCCAAAAGGTTTTAATTTATCGTAGGAGTCAACGTGCCAAATAAAATTATGTCCCTTAGAAAAATAGTGACGTCTATGGCGCCTGGCTTTCCTCTTGGGTCCAACTCATTCAAAATCAAACGGACATCCTCCTTCCTTACATGGAGCCCATTTTCCCTGCACTTAGCGTAAATCCATCTATACCCATGAAGCTGTCCGGAAAACTGCAGCTGATCACGGATGAAAGCGATTTCCTCGGAAAAGTTTTAATTGCCTTTCGCTAATGACATAGCCATGACAAGTTCCAAGCACTGACACAATATCTCTATATGTAAGGCCAAGCTCAAAATTAAATTCAATAAATTTAGGCCTAGGCCTAGGCCTATCAACAATCCAAATGGACTTCAACCCAACCAGAGACGTATTGTCCACCAGAAACAGCAGTTTAGTTCCTTTGACACAATCGACAGCTGACCCGGAAATAACTTTGAAGCAACCAACCAAACATTTCTTTACCAAAGATGCGGTCCTGAATGAAGAAAATGTTACAGAAAAAAATATATTTCTCCCCATGTCACTTTAGGGGCTGCAAAACAAGAATTTTTTTTTTTACCAGAATGTTCTTTTTTCCCCATGTCACCTTAGGGGTTCCATACCAAAGGTAATGGGGTTAAAGCTAAGTAGAATTTTGAACAGATTAGTTATCAAATAAGAAAAATGCGCAAAACTAAATAAAAATGTAACTACAATGTATCTGTTGTTGTTTGTCATTATTGTGTTATGAAATATTTAATGTTATGTTGTTATTATGTTATAGGCTATGTTATGGTATTTGTAATGTTATTTGGTCTTATTCTGGTCTATTAGGCTGCTCTCGAGACACATTGATTGAACTTTCTAGTGGTATGTAGCTATACATTTTCTAGTGATTGTGTAATCTTCAGTTATGTTTATTCAACTTTCAAGTGGATGTGTAACAATAGTTATGATGGTTACATTTTTTGGAAAAAAAATAAATAAAATTTCACCTTCCGGAGAAAAAACCCTGGCAAAAAACTACATTTTAAGTGTGAAGTTTGGCTTGGTCAAAGGCCGCAAAAGACAGGAAATTCAAATGAGCACCACCAAGCCAAACAGCTCTCTACATGATCAGGGATTTCCAGTACTTCCAGGGATTTCCAGTTTTTTATATCTGACTGCTATACAGTTCTTTAGCTATGTTGGTCTACTGTATTTCAAACAGCATGTACTCATCACTGGGCAGATTGGTTCAAACCTTCTCTCAAAGAGCCTAATTCATGCTCTTCAAAATAGTAAGTGGTCTACGACTGCTGCATTAGGTTATAGAGGTCCCATTAGAATAGGTTTAGACATATGTCCGTGTCGTTAGCCCGCCCACCTCCGCTCCTGATCCAGACGGGGTGTACTGCGTTCCGGTAAGGGTGCAAAGCCTCACCGGGCGCTGTTGGACTCAGGGGCTATGCAGACCATGATACAACAGAGCCTGGTTCGACCTGAGGCTTTGGTATCTGCACGTTGGGTGGTTATTAGGTGTGTGCATGGGGATCGACACAAGTTCCCTATAGAACCAGTGGAAATTTGTGTCAAAGGAAAAGAGCAAATTTTATAAGCTGCGGTTAGCTCCCGCCTCTCGCGCCCTCTGATTTTGGGCACAGATTGGGCGGGGTTTAAACAGGTAGCGGAGAAGCTGATGAGGGTGCGATCATGAGTGATAGGGAAGTGTGAGGTGTGTGCAGTTGACAGTGGTGACACTGCCGGGGGGGGCAGCTCCGGGAGAGACTCCCCAAGTGCCGGTGTTACACCCCGTGGAGAATTTCCCACTCGCTCAGTCTCGTGACGACACCGTACGCTTCGCCTTTGACCAGGTGATATATGTTGATGGTCAGCTGGTGCAGACCCGTAGCCAGGACTCGGTCTTAAGGGGGGCATATGAACTGCATGGGGGGGCACAATTATTATTAAATATTTTTGATAATCCGATGTGTTATTGTATTCGTGCAGCACTGACGCATACTAATTAGGCTATACTGAGGTCGTATACTAACCAAATTGGTCTCAGATAGATTTAATATGTCCCGATGTATTAGGCTATGCCTAAAATTATTCGAATGCTGTAAATTACGATGATAACGTGGAGAGCGGCAACAAAACTGGCGCATTCACAATACAGACATTCACTGTTTAGACAATTGGAACCAATCAGGTGCACTTACAAGGTTTTGTAAACAATTAGCTTTAGAAAATTAATAGATGGGATACCATGACTAAACGGGGGAGGTTGGCACCGTGACCGCGCAATCAGTGCACTTGCAAATAATAACTTTAAACCATCAACAGCAAGATACCACATCAGTCCTCATAATTTACCACATTAGTCAATTACACAGAGGTCATGTTATGCACAAAGCACTAGAAAAACACATTGAATATAACACCAGAAGTGCAAAGCAACCCACACCTCTCGAACTGACAAAGCACCATGGCGGATGCTGACGCGTTATAATATCATGTCGTCATTTGCTCTTTAACTGTTAAAAAATATAAAACATTTGTTGGAGGCTATTTGTGTAAATGGGGCATGTTCATCATAAAAAAAACATTGGATTTGGATCTGCCCCACCCCAAAAAAATGGTTTGCTCTATGCAGTTGTGGTCCAAATACCGTTCCTGTGGTTGCAGCAGCAAGGCTAGTAGTCGGATTAGTCTCAGATCCGCGGCCGCTGCTACTGGTGCTAGGCTGCATTTCAGCACCATCTTTATCTCCGACGACCACGAGTCCGCCATCAACATCACGGGGCTTGGGTGCAGTCACATTGTGCGATTTGGAGGCGGAATCTGATTCGTTAGAGTTGATAGAGACTGGCGATTTAAACCATTTACGAATGTCCATTGTTAAGCAAATTAGCAAAAGCGATCCTACTGGGAAATAGAGCTCTGCTGGACTCCCAACTGAAATGGCGCGGTAACCTAGCCTACATTGGCGTAACTTCCTGTTTCAGTATGGCGGAACCCCCTCAAACAATAACACAATTTTTTTCTCTATTTTAATGTCTTAAAAAGTTAGTATTTTAAATTTTTGAACAGAAAAATACTATATATATATATTTTTTTTCTTCTCAATTTCCAGTGGGGGGGCACTAGCACTTCCGTGGGCGGGCCCGGCCCCCTAAGGCCCGCCCATAGCTACGGGTGTGAGCTGGTGCGTCCTGACGCTGCACGCTCTCACCCATATTTTGTAATTATTAAGGACAAACTGTACAGAGTGAGTCGCAGAAAGGTGAGGAGACGACCCAGTTGTTGGTACCTAAAAGCCGCCGGGAAATGATTTTCCAGGCGGCTCATTACAACCCCATAGCTGGTTATTTAGGGTATGAAAAAACACTAGACCGGATAATGGCCCATTTCTATTGGCCGGGCATTTGGGCGGACGTACGTCGGTGGTGTGCGTCTTCTCCAGACTGTCAGCTAGTGAATTCTCCGGCCACCCCAAAAGCGCCGTTGCACCCTCTACTATTAATTGAGGTCCCTTTTTATAGAGTGGGCATAGACCTCATCGGACCATTTGACAGGAGCACTCAGGGATACCGATTTGTATTAGTTCTTGTGGATTATGCAATCTGGTATTCCGAAGCAGTGCCATGATGCAATATCTCGGCCAAGAGTGGCCACATTACGCAAATTGTATGAATTATTGGCTGTTCAGTCCATTAAAACTAGCGTGTGCCATCCGCAAACGGATGGGCTCGTTGAGCGTTTTAATAGGACCTTGAAATCTATGATTCGAAAGTTCGTACACGATGATAGCCGAAATTAGGATAAGTGGTTAGTTCCTCTATTGTTCGTAATGCAAGAAGTTCCCCAGGGATTTTCTCCCTTTGAATTGCTGTTTGTTACGATCGCCTGGCTCTAGACAATGTAACAAAAATGGAGACTGCACATGGGTGCCAATAAAGAAATATTTAATACAAAAATAGTTAATTAACAGAAAGGTTGACTGGTAGGATAACAAGTAAATGGCAATGGAACACCAACGGCTGCTGGTCAAACGAGGAAGCCCCAATCCATGGGCATGGCGCACTCTTGTAGCCCCAGGGGTAATCAATGGAATCATCCACACCTGACGACTCATCTGAAAGAAAAGAAGGTAGCCCACCAGGGCAACACAGGAAACGGCGCCCCCTATAGTTCTCCATGGGGATCGTCACATCCCCCCCCTTAAAACAGAGGCCTACGAATAAGGTCTCTGCAAATTCGCCACCCGGCCTGAACATCAACTCCCAACCTCCCCCCCAGCCTGCCCACCCTCCAGCAATTTCTGGTACCTGGAAAAGCTCATTTAAGGAGGGAGGAGCGAGAGAAAGAGAGAGTTAGGATGAGGCATTCAGACCGACAGCATCGACTCACCCAGACCCTCTGGTGCACGTGACAATGCATCAGCGATGACGTTGTCCATGCCACGAATGTGCCGTATTGTTAAATTGTACGGCTGTAAAAAAAGCGTCCACCTCATTAGGCGCTGGCTCGGACTCTGCAGAGAATGCAAAAAGGTCAGGGGGTTATGATCTGAATAAACGACCACTGGATGGGACCCCCCTCCCACATAAACATCAAAATACTGCAGAGCCCATACCAGAGCAAATGCCTCTTTCTCGATGGTCGAATAATTCAATTGATAAGAATTAAATTTTCTGGAAAAGAAACTGACCGGTCTATCTACCCCCTGATCGTCAGTCTGCAATAGAACTCCCCCAGCCCCAACATGACTAGCGTCCACTTGTAACTGGAATGGTTGATCCAAACGAGGGGCTGCCAGGACAGGAGCTGTACTCAACAGCATCTTTACTTGTTCAAAAGCCTGCTGGCAACCTGGAGACCATTCAAACTTAGCCCTTAACTTTAATAGGTCAGTCAAAGGGGCGACCACTGTAGAGAAGTTTGAGCAGAAATTTCGGTAATAACCCACCATCCCTAAGAAATGTCTAAGCTCCGTCTTCGAGGTGGGGGGTGGAAACCAATCAATAGCACAAACCTTGGCCCTCACTGGCCGGACCTGCCCTTGCCCTACCACCAAATATGTGACAGTTGCTCTGGCAAATTCACGTTTTGCTAAGTTGATAGTAAGGTTAGCAGCTCTGAGTCTTACAAACAGTGAATGAATCCGTTCCATATGTTGCTCCCACGTGTTGCTATACACCACGACATCATCAAGGTAAACCGCACAGCTATCCAGCCCTGCAACAACCAGATTCATCAGGCGCTGAAAAGTCGCCGGCGCATTACGAAGACCAAAACTCATTACGTTGTATGAATACAACCCAGACGGTGTAATGAAGGCAGATATCTCTTGGGCACGAGGGGTCAGTGGAACCTGCCAATACCCCTTAAGCAAATCAAATTTGCTAACGAATTTGGCAGACCCCACCTCATCCACACAATCCTCCATCCTGGGCAAAGGAAATGAGTCAGGTTTTGTCACATCATTGACCTTGCGATAGTCTGTACAGAACCTATCTGTCATGTCTGGTTTTCCTACCAACAAACACGGTGATGCCCAACTGGAGTTTGAAGGAACAGCCAGCCCGTTATCTATTAAATACTGAACCTCAGTATCCATTCGGCAGCGTTTCTCCAGAGGGACTCGATAGAACCGTTGGCGAATTGGCTTCGCCTCCCCAACGTCGATGTCGTGCTGCACTAAGTGGGTACAGGAAGGGGTATCAGAGAACAATGAGGGAAATGCAACAAGCAAGCCTTCTAACTCTTTAGAGTTTCTCAGTCAAATGGCCAAACAGAACTGATAAATCAGCCAACGTCTCTGAATTTTTGAGCCGAGGACGTAAGACACCATCCCCAGGCCCACTCACATCCTCCTCCCACCCTGCTGCCACCAGAGGTGGGGATGGGGATGGAGATGGACACCCAATTTACCGTGGTCAATGCAACAGGTTTAACCTCCAAAACCGCATCTTCTCCAGGCCTAGGTAAACGAGTGTAATAACATTTTAACAAGTTTACATGACAAAGTCGTGTAGACTTTTTACGGTTAGGAGTATCAATCAAATAATTCTGTTCCGAAATCTGTCCAGCAAAATGACACACACAGCTCCAGTAACATTACACACACAGCTCCAGTAACATTACACACACAGCTCCAGTAACATTACACACACAGCTCCAGTAACATTACACACACAACTCCCACAACATTTCCCTGGTCTGAACTTCGATCTGAAATTGACGCTCTCGGGACTGAACTTCCATCTGCTTTTCTAACAACTCTCTCTGTTGCTCAAACGTGAACCCAGTAGACCCAGCGGCAGCCCCAACAGGTACTGATCCAATTTTAGGGACAGACACTTTTCCCTTCAATATACCCATATCAATTAAAGCATCCTGTAATGCCTCTACTACATCTTGTTTTTTTGCTCGGCCCTTCGTAACCTCAAGCTTAACCCCATGATATTCCACAACCTTCCACAGCTGTTCCGTAGTCAATTGTAACAACAAGTCAACCGACGGAGTTGCCACAAACTCCTCAAAAACATCCATACTTCAACATAACCAAATACCAAATATAAATCAACCTAACAAACGGGAATCTCCCACCCTATTACTAACTCCTCCTATATCAGCCAAAATCTTCAGCCCATTTGAAGCAAGTAACTGCGCACACATACAAAACAGAAAAGTACTAATGTAAGAGCTGCCCCGTATCTACCTCAGAACGGACTGACTTACTACTCTACTAGTCTTCAGTGCGTTCACATGCAACTCTTCCACCCGGCAAATGCCTGATGGCGCCCCCGCGTTCAACACACCAAAAAAAATAAAAACAATAAAACAATAAACAAGCACTACGCACTTCTACTTCTATCACGGGGGTTCACGTATAGCTCTGATGGTGTCTAAACCACCCGCCCTACATATCCTCCTTCTCTGCTTTGCATATGACACAGCACTCACCAAACTCCAGCCAAAGACCACAGCCGATACCGCTTCACGTCCCTGTCACTCGGATGGCCAGCTCCTCCTCGTCACCAGCACCGAAACCAACACACTAAACACGTTAAACCAAACACCAAACACGTTAAATCCAATCCAATCCAATCGAAAACCGAATAACTATCACCAACAACCATGCGAATCTCCCAATACTGTTACGATCCGCTCCGCTCCCCGTCCCTTCCTTGGTGTTTTCCTCTGTTTTCCCTGAACCTGATTGTGTCATGTCTGCGTTCATTTCCTTATTGTGTCCACAGTGCACCATTACTACTCGCACCACATCTTAATTACACAATTCACACTTAATTGCTTTCACCGCATTCCTCATGCGTTTTCTAATTATTCAATCAATTCGCTGATTTCACACGCATTTCCCGCAAGCTGCAGATTATCAGCTCTAATGACACTAGCTATATTAACCGTGCTGTTCCTGTGATTTGTTGTCAGAGTATTACGGTCCTGGTCTCGTTTGTACTTGTTTCCCTATGTGCTAGCTTGCTAGACTCTGCTGACTACCCCGGTCTGGATTTTCGACACCCTGGCTTTCCGGTGTGGATCCTGACTCTGCCTCCGCCTGACCCTTCACTGCTACCCAGGCTGAAACCACTCCTGGCTACTTCGCTGGATCCTGTTCACCAGTTCTCTGCGGGTTCCACAGTGGATATTGTTTTTTGTTAACCCTGATCTCCCGGTGTGGATCCGACCCGGGATTCCTTAAAATAAAAACCCTTGTTTTCAAAAGAAAGACTTCTGTCTCGTCGTGCATTTGGGTCCTTCCCTGCTGGTCATCACAGAATACTCTGACCAGACATGGACCCAGCCGACGTGGAACAATTTTGCCACGCCCTCACCTGCCAGGCTACCCAGATCCCCCAGCAAGGCAGCCGCCTGGACGAAGCACTGGAGCTGTTCCGGGGCATGGCGGAACGGACAACCCAATTGGGCACCATGCTAACACAGAGGGCTGCCCAGACGTCACTACTCTGTCCTGAATCGGAGAATCCACCTCAACCACCGGCACCAGCTCCATTACTACCTCCTCGGGAACCTTGCGCCAACCCTCCAGAACGGTACTCAGGTGAGCTGGGGAAATGCCAGCCCTTCCTACTACAGTGCGAGCTGGCGTTCCGGATGCAGCCATCCTCCTACTCTGCTGACGCCACCCGTGTGGCGTACGTCATCACCTGCCTGGGAGGAGAGGCGCGGGACTGGGCCGCCGCGTTATGGGAGAAGCAACCCACCCTCTGCACCAGGTACCTGGACTTCGCCATGGAGATGCGGCGCACCTTTGATCATCCCGTGTGCGGTAGAGACGTCAACCAGCAACTTATCGCGCTAAGACAAGGCGAGCGCATTGTGGCGGAGTTCGCGATCAAATTCCGGATCCTCGCGGCGCAGTCGGGCTGGAACGACGCCTCCCTACAGGGCGTCTTCCGCTCCGTCCTTTCCGAGGAGATGAAGGACGAGATGGCCACCCGCGATGACACCTCCACGCTCAATGACCTCATCTCCTTGGCCATCACGGTCAACAACCGTCTGCGCGCCCGCACCCGTGAGAGGAGGGCTTACGCCTCTACTCAACAGCCTCTGGGAACCACGTCCTCGCACCCTGCTCTTCGCCATCCGGCTCCCATGCCCCTTGAACCTCCGGAACCCGTGGAACCTATGCAGCTGGGCGGTACTATGTCCGACCCTGCCGCTCGCCGCCGCCAACGCCGGGCCACCGGAGCATGCTTCTATTGCGGCCGCACGGATCACCTCCTTAGCGCCTGTCCGGTGCGCCCAAAAGAGGGCTCGTCAGCAACCCTAGGCCTACTGGCTAGCCAGACCCAAACACCTGGCCTAGCTCACAACCGCTTCCAACTCTCTGCGGTCCTCAAATGGGGCACTACGGCCTCCGCCACCGTATCTGTTCAAGCCCTCATCGACTCAGGAGCCGACTCCAACTTTGTGGACTCCCAGTTCGTGCACGAGTCCGGGATTCCCACGGATGAACTGGAGAGACCCATCAACGCCTATGCCTTGGACGGCCACCGCCTGGCCCACATCACCCACCGCACCATCCCCATCCAACTGCTTCTGTCCGGTAACCACCGTGAGATCATTCAACTCCACATCATCAGCACTCCTCACTCCCTTCTGGTCCTTGGTCAGCCCTGGCTGCACCAACACAACCCCCTGCTCGACTGGATCACATCCAGCGTCACCAGCTGGAGCACCCAATGCCATACCTCCTGTCTCCACTCGGCGGAACCTCCCTCTAGCACAGAAATCAAGACGTCCGTTCCTGAGGTCGACCTTAAGGGGGTCCCCCAGTGTTACCGGTACATGTCCCGGGTGTTCTCCAAGTCCCTTGCCTTGTCCTTACCCCCCCACAGACCCTACGATTGTGCCATCTCCCTGCTTCCAGGTGCTCCCCTACCCTCCGGCCACCTGTATAGCCTATCCGGCCCGGAAAGAGCGGCCATGGAGGATTATATCAAGGCCTCCCTCGAAGCAGGTATCATCCGCCCCTCCTCCTCGCCCGTCGGAGCTGGATTCTTCTTCGTCAAGAAGAGAGATGGCTCCCTCCGCCCCTGCATCGATTACCGGGGCCTCAACGCCATCACCGTCAGAAACAAGTACCCGTTACCCCTACTGAATTCGGCCTTTGAACTGCTGCAGGGTGCCCGGGTCTTTACTAAACTGGACCTCCGTAACGCCTACCACCTGGTACGGATCCGGGAGGGGGACGAGTGGAAGACCGCCTTCAACACCCCCCTGGGTCACTTCGAGTACCGGGTGGTCCCGTTCGGCCTTACTAATGCCCCAGCCGTCTTTCAAAACCTAGTGAACGATGTACTGAGGGATTTCCTCAACCGCTTCGTCTTCGTATATCTAGACGACATTCTCATTTTCTCCCAGAACCAACGGGAACACCAAGACCATGTCTCCTTGGTGCTACAACGCCTACTAGAAAATAAGTTGTTCGTTAAAGCCGACAAATGCTTGTTTCATGCTCCCTCAGTCTCGTTCCTAGGTTTTGTGGTGGAGAGGGGCGACATACGGCCGGACCCGGCTAAGATCCAGGCGGTTACGGAGTGGCCTATTGTGGGATTCTGACATTTAATCCTATAAAAATACAGGTTGTAAATAGAATATATAAACTTGTCTGTGGTAGTTGAGTTTCGAATGAGTGACCTTGGGCCTGTGTTATGAGAGTTCTGAGAGGGGGGCTACAGGAAGATGTCCTGTGAAACATTCCTCAGAAAAAGGGTTTGCCACAAAAGATAAGCTTCTATCCTAGCAAACTTTGTGGAAAAATACAAGACATGAGCTGAACATGAGTAATTCTAAAGGTTTGATTGGTTTGAATTATACGCCCAGTGATGAACTAACCCCTTTTTCACTTTACAGTATATAAGTAGGAGTGTGCGCGAGAGCGCGCTTCGAGCGCGCGCTACCAGAGGACCACAGATGTACTAACCCATTGTATACTCCTGTTAAAGACACGAGCTGACACAATAAATACAAAGTGATTTAATCTTTCGAATTGAATTGAAGAGTATCCTTGATCTACCTCCTTGACCACGAAAAAGCAATAAATTTAGATTGCTAACAAATTGGTGACCCCGACGTGATGAGGAGATCTGGGATCTCGGACGAGTCCGAAAGAAAAGAAATTGCTGGTTTAATCTCTTGGACATTCTGAGGCCTCAAAAAGATAAGGTAAGCAGAACCTTTTTCATAAAATCTGCCTAGAATATTTTAGAGAATGTCTGAGAAATATAACTGACTATTTCCAAAATTCTAGATATAAAACTGATTTGTGAAAACTAAATTTGTCAGAACGAATATAAATGGATTAAGGTGTATTCCATGACCCAACTTGACAAAGAATAAGGATAAAAAGTGCAGGGAAGACACAGAATAAAATATTCTTTGGTTGTGTGTAATTAAAAATTTGCGGGTCCATTATTTGTGGGACCTATGTAATGAGATACTAAGTGCGTAGTCTTTTGGAAACGAATTCAGCCTTAGGATTCTGAGCCAGTATCAATAGTTACATAGTGATGCGACGCATATGCACCTCTGAAACGAAAATACGCAAATTACTGTGGTATACATTGATCTAGTGATATCAATGAAAGGTCCGTCGAACCAAATAGTCGACATTTAATGTATTGAGGTAACTCGAACCGGACAGTCGAGCTAGAATTGCGCTAAAGCCACGAGTGAAAACATACAAAAGGACTTGATTCATGGAATACAGTTTTGATTCATAAACAGGTCTTTGAGTTTTTATCTGTTGTATATCTGCTGTATTAAAAGGAAAAAAGGGGATAAATATTATGTGAAGCTGACTAAAGTCACTGGAAGTCGCTGCACAAGACAACTGGTACTTGTAGTCCTTGAGAGGAAACTCTAACGTCACAAAACTGTGGGTGTGTTTTTCTACACGACGCGGCCAGTCATTGTGATCCTTCGTGATACTGATTCAGTGAAAATATTTTCTGTTAATGCAGACGTTATGAGGCATTGAGAAAATTAAATGAGTAACTGAATACAGCGGATCACAGCCAATGACTGCAATATAACTGATATTTGGTGAATAATTAATGGAAATAAGGTTGTGTTAATTTAATTAGAACTGTTAAATTGTGGATCCTAAGCAAACATATCTAGTAAGAAGTAGAAATTAAAACGAGTCAATATCTAATTCTACAGAATAAATAATAAATAAATAAATAAATAAATAAAAAAAATAAAAAAAATAAAAAAATTTAAATAAATTAAAAAATAAAATAAAAAAAAAAAATTCAATATGGCTACTACAGTAGACGTACTGAATAAACTATGGGACAATCTGAGTACTAAACTATGTGCCCAGGAATTGAAAAAACGACGTGATAAATGGACTAAATATTTAGCCGAGTGGAACAAATTGGGATGGTTCCCCGAGCCAGACAAACCATTTTTGTCTGAGAAAAAGCGCCAGGAACTTGTCAAACAAGTTCAACAGTCCATGATAGCAGAGGAAGGCAAGCTGGAGGGAAAGACATTTCCCAAGGCCAGTGCTAGAGATCATGAGAAACTCCGTAACAAATGCATGCTTAAAAAAGAGCTACTATTAGCTCTGGGGGCCTTGATTCCGAAGAATCATGGACCCACTCAATTGCAGGCCATACAGGCTGTCAAGAGCAAACTGACAGAAAGTAAGCAGCCTACTACCCCGGTAGAGACCCCAGTGTCACCCATACCCCAGAAGAGAAGTTTATATCCGGCACTCTCCACACTTCCGCCTCCTTATGGCGAGAGCCGTCCTCCTTTTTTGGAAAGCCGTTCTCCCCCACCCACAGCCCCAGTAATGCAAGCCCCGGTATTAAATGTTCTAGATGGACAACTAAACATAGAGATACCAAACATGGATAGCATGCTTAGCATGATGCAGCGTCAAAGCTTACAAACTGCCGAGTTGATGGGATACATGAAAGACACCATGACCACCGCGATAGATCTCTCAAAACAGGTCGTGAGAAATGAAGAAAGCAGGCTTAACCATGACCAAACACCCACCATTGCCCCTGCACGTGTGTCAGAACGTAGCACTCTAGGAGACATTTCCATGACTGGAAATAATTGTACAGAACGAGAACCACCCCGTATGAGCACATATGAGGTGCGCCCCGTAGGAAGTGAAGCAAGTAGAAGTGAGTCGAGTGATGAGGAAAGTATAGACAAGGATCTTTATGAGTCAGCCGCAGGGCACTCAGGAACAGTGACGGTTACCGGCCTTGACTTAAAGGTACGGCAGCATCAAGGAATGTCAGAAAGCATGATGAATCGAGTAGAGATGGAACAAGTAGCAGAGACTGAGCGCTACACAGAAAGTAATGATCAAATAGCTGGTCGCCACAAGAGTAGGGAAGAGCAGCAGATGCGAGCTGCAGCAAGGACACCAGGAGGAGTGGTAAACCTAAATGGAGAATTTGAGCAATTAGGTTACCATGAGCAGAGATGGGAGCGAAACAACCCTTTCGTGTACCCAGAAAGTGGAGCCAGGAATCAAACAACACCGCGGTTTAATCCATCTGAAATAGGTGCTACTTCCACCCATATCGCATTACCCCAAGTAGAGGTGCAGGCCCCACTAGTAATGCAAGGACGCAAACATGTGTACGAAGCATGGGCAAGACAGGATATTGACGCAGTATTGGCTAAGCTACCCCCAATAGAGAAGGGAGGAGCACTGTGGATAGCAGAATTTGAACTCCAAACAGCCCAAGACACCCTTGCCTTACTAGATGTGCGTGCAGTGCTAATCAAAATAGGCCAGCTAGCTACGCTACACCAGTGCGAAAACGCGACACAAACCAGGTCTGAAATGGGACATGGGGATTTTGATCAAGTGCGCCCCACTTTTTGGAAAATCATAAAACAATTGTTCCCTACCAAGCGTGATTACACAGCACTGGCCAGCCTGACAATGGGCCCTGACGAAGAGGTCCATGAGTACCTCAAACGTGCATTTAAACTGTGGGAAACAGCCACAGGAGAACGACCTGATGCGAGTGATGCGGCACATGGACATTTCCGTCATGGAGTGCAAAATGGACTCCCCCTAAAGGTTCAGGCAAAATTAGGAGATGTAGTGGGATTGGATTCCCTCTCTGAACAGCTGTGGAAAGATCACATAGTGCATAATGTAAACAAAGATCGCGAACGTAAATTAGTCAAAGACGACGAATCTTCCTTGCTACAGACTAAACTTCTGAAACTCCAAATTGATAATTTGATCAAACAAACGGTCGCGTCTGAAACTGCTAAAGCAATACTGAATACCCCGATAGCTCAAGCACCACAGGCGGTGCCAGCAGCTGCGCCCACGATAACTGCCCCAAACCCACTCTCCTACCCACAACCGACTCCAGCAGCTCCCCCGGTGACCTATTGGCCCACCCCACAAACATACCCCCAACAAAACTATGCCCCTCAGCCGCAGCAATGGGGAAATAGGCCACTATCGGTATGTTGGTATTGTGGCAAAACCGGACATCTTCAACGGCGATGTTTTTTAAACCCAAATGCGTACCCAGTTGCGACACAGTCCCGAGGCAGAGGTAATTTTGGTGCCCCCCGCGGAAGAGGAGGGCCTAGTAGAGGTAGAGGTAATTTGGGAGGATGGCGACCAGGCCCAAATCCAGCACACGTAAATCAAACATCTGACAACACCCAACATACTAGCGTGCAGGCACCCGTGTATTATGAGGATCAGGAGTGGTGTGAGGAGACACAGTATCCAGGGTACTGACGGTGCCCCGGAGAATCACAGCCGCTTAAACCTACCCTGACAGCACCAATGACACCACCGTTAGTAAAAGCTGTAATAAACGGAAAACATGTAAATTTAATGATAGATACTGGAGCAGGCATCTCCACTCTCACCAAATTGGGGAATGAAATTAAACTCTCAAATGACACGGCGGCTACAGTAGGATTCTCTGGGGAAATTGAACAAACTTCGTACACCACGACCATTCCTATTCAGATAGGAAACCAAAGGGTAAATCATAAATTCCTGTATGCCCCGAAGTGTCCTATTCCATTACTAGGACGAGATTTGATGACTAAATTTAATATGACAATTCTCTGTAGCGCTGATGGACTATTGGTCCAATGTCCGCTACAAAATCAAATTCAAATCACACCCACTAATCCAATTGGACAATACATCGTACATGCGCCTAACACCGAAATGATACAAACCGAGGTTCGCATCTATTGGACAAGGCTGCTAGAGGATGCCTCATGTCCCGGTCTTTTGGCACAAATGGCGGAGTGGACTCCGTTCATTAACACAATGGGAACCTTCGCACAGCCAGCCGATGAAATACACATGACCTACAATTATGACTGTACAGATGACACCGATTACCAGGACTTGTGGGAAGGGTGTAAGAAGGGACAAATAGAGAGGATAGAGGCTAAATACCTCTACATTGGTCCTGAGGGTGTAGCGGCTGCTGCCCTCCTAAATGACAAACAAATGGAATGGTACAGGTTAGGAGAGAATGCAGTACCACACATATCCTTGGCAATATCCGAAGGATGTGAAGCTAAAGCACTAGGCCCCATGATTAAACAGGCATGTTCAGAGACGTACACCGAAACGACCATTCCCGGAGTATCTAGGAGTACAAGTGGCAAATACACTAGGATTTATGTGCATGACATGACGCAGGGAATTCCGGAGACGATTGTGAGAATTCGTAAAACAATGAGTGAAGATGTGAATCACCAAGGCACTGATGACATGTTGGCAACAATCCCAGAACACATCTGGACCACAGGTCCTCATGATGTAGGGAAAATAGAGGGTGAGGTCACCCTTAAACTAAAACCGGATTTGAACAAACCCATTTGGAACCCACAATATCCGCTAAAACCACAGCAAATTGAAGGCATTAGGGAAACCATAACAGGTCTTTTGGAAGCAAAAATTTTGAAAAAACTACCATACTCACAATGGAATACACCCATCCTACCAGTCCCAAAAGCAGAAGGGAAAGGATGGCGAATGGTACATGACTTGCGAAGAATCAATAATGCCACAACCACACTCGGTTTGCCCGTACCTGACCCGTATGTAGCAATACGAGCTATACAACCTGAACACAAGTACTTTACTGTGATCGATTTGGCAAATGCCTTTTTCTGCCTTCCATTAGCCGAAGAATGCCAGCCATGGTTTGCTTTCACTTTTGAGGGAACCAAATACACATACACACGGCTGCCTCAAGGGTTCAAAGACAGTCCGGGTCTGTTTAACACAGCATTGCGTCAGATACTGCAGAGTATCAAGTTACCAAAGGGATCCACATTGATCCAATACGTAGACGATTTGTTGATAAGTTCTGAAACACCCGAGGAAAATTTAGAAGCTGCCCAAGCAATTCTCAAAACTTTGGCCACAGCAGGCTTTAAAGTAAAAAGGGACAAGTGCCAAATTGCACGCAAGCGCGTTATTTTCCTAGGGAGAATAATCACACAAGCAGGGACAACCCTGACCGAGACACATAGGCAAAGTATTCTGGCATATAAACAACCAAACACAGTACAGGAAATGTTGGCCTTTCTAGGCCTGTGCGGATACAGTCGAACGTATGTTGAAGATTACGTTGGCCTCACACAACCCTTGCGAGATTTGATTAACAAAGCAGGATGTCGAAGTCTGCGAGGCATTTTGGAATGGACAGAGAATGCCTCTAAGGCATTTTCCAGAACTAAACAGGAACTAGGGTTGGCAGCCCATTTGGCCACGCCAGACTATGACAAAACCTTTCATTTGGATGTGTCAGAAAACGAAGGTGTTGTAAATGGCATACTTTACCAAAAAGATAATTCTCAGAGAAAGATCCTGCTGTATTACAGCTGTAAATTGGATTCAGTGGAATTGGGACAACCGAACTGTACTCGTTTTCTGGCAGCACTATCCAAAACAGTTGAAAAAACTGCACACATAGTCATGTGCCACCCGTTGCAGATCAACACGGATCACGGTGTAGCATCATTAATAGCTGCAGGCGCTTTCAGTTTCTCAAACACTCGTAAAATCAAAATTTCAAAAATATTGACAGCAGCTCACATCTCATATGTGCCAGGGTCAACCACAGTTGCCAATATGACATCAGGTGTTAATTCCGGGAGTGAACCACATGACTGTGCACCACTGATTAGGAGAGCAGGTTCCTTACGAACTGGTTTACATACTGAAGCAATGACGGACACTGACTGGGAACTGTTCACGGACGGCAGTTGCCACAAAGGACCTGACGGAAATATAGCGGCCTATGCAGTTGTCAGTCTCCCCGACATGGTACATGACCAACTGATTAGTGACGATCAATCTCAATTGGTTGAGGGCCACATAATACCTCAACCGGCATCAGCACAAGTTGCTGAAATTGTGGCACTCACCAGGGCGCTACAATTAGCTAAAAACCTCAAGGTCAACATTTACACAGATTCAGCATATGCATACACGGCCGTCCACTTGGACGGACCAGCTTGGAAAAGGAGGAATTTCCTCACTGCTGCTGGAACTCCGGTTAAACATGAAGCTTATTTAAAAGAACTGTTACAAGCAGTACAGGACCCAAAGGAGGTCGCGGTCATAAAAGTCGCAGGTCACGCGTCTGGAGCACACAAGGAAGCAGTAGGCAACCGCGCTGCAGACTACTGGGTCAAACATGTGAGTGGTTACGTCACTAAACAACTGGTGACACTGCGAAGCGGAACAAAGACGGCTAAACATGACATTTCATTGGTTCTAGAAGAACCAAAGGAGGGAGAAGTACCTGAGGTACTGATAAAGCATGACACATCACACGAATGCCCGAATCTGAAAGAAACCGAGGAGAAAACACAAATCAAGCATGTACAATTAGACACAGCACAAGTACAGCATTTTGCACAGTTACAAGAGGCTGCAAGCCCCCAGGGGAAGTCTCAGTGGATTGCGTTAGGAGCAACAAAACAGATAATACCAGGAGACAAAACTGGAAGTAAAATTGAACTATGGAGATCCTCAGAAGGAAAATTAGTGGCCTCAGCAAGGTTGGCCCAATTGCTAATAGAGCAAGCCCATGGGAAAACCCACATAGGGAAAAAGATAATGTTGACGCACATACAGAAATCATGGTGGTGTCCACAGCTAAAAGAAATGATTGCAAATTATACGGCAGAATGCGCAGTCTGCAACACATTTAACAATAAAAGAACAATTCCACATCCCTTGTTGAAATTTCCGGTGCCCACAGCACCATGGAAGGAAATATGCATTGACTACACTGACATGGGAATGAACATGCGCACTCCGACAAATTACAGATATTTGTTAGTGGTAATTGACAGGTTTACTAAGTGGGTAGAAGCAATACCCACCAAAAGAGAGGACAGCCAGACAGTAGTGGATTGGTTGGTACAGGATCTTATACCCCGATATGGCGTCCCTACAGTGATCTGTTCAGACAATGGATCACATTTTAGAAACGAACACTTACAAAAAGTGGAAGAATTCTATGGAATCAAACACAGATTCGGAAGCGTCTACAGACCCCAATCACAGGGTATTGTAGAAAGAGCCAACCAGACAATAAAGCGAAAATTGGCCAAAGCTATGACTGGAACCACACTGAAATGGACTGAAGCACTACCACTGGTCCTGTTTTCCATGAGACAAACCCCTGCCAAGGACACATTCCTCTCCCCACATGAGTTAATGACAGGAAGACCAATGCCAGGTCCATTAGAGGACCCCAACATAGTGCCCACTCATGAGCTTTTTCAAACTCATCTGACAGAATATATGCGGGTATTAGAACAAATGACAAGAGTCTTATCTCAGCAGGTTGCTAATGCAGGACGACCAGATTTGAGAACAGAACAAGACACAGAGCCCATTTCGGTAGGAGAGTGGGTTTACCTCAAGGTTCCAGGACGACCAGGGTGGAACCTCCCACATTGGACAGGACCGGTCCAGGTAACAGACGCAACCAACAGATCGGTAAGAGTGTTCCAAGACGGTAATACGAGCGCTCCAGTCTGGCACCATTTCGCACACTGTTCCAAAGCACCCACACCGAAAAAACCTTTAAGGGAAATTAGGGATCATCTCAAAGATGTCCACTACAGTTCTGATGAGGAGGGAAACTAAGGTGTGTTTCATAATGTCAGCGAGCTTCCTGTTTCTAGGATCAATTCGACTCCCCCGGATAAATCTGGAAATAACTAAAGTGCCCAAGTTATCTGCCTTAGTGACTACAATAATATTGATGATAACGATGGTAAGTGCAACAAAGAAAGACCCATGTGAAGCAAAAGTAATATTAAAAGTAGACAAAACAATGGACAACACATTTCAATTTGACTTATGTGATATAATAGACTGTGGAAGTAACCCCGAGGGTTACAGAGGATATGATATATATATAGGAGTGTTTGGTGAAGGAGGGTATCCCACAAGGGATCCGTGGATGAGGTCATTTAGGGGAACAGGACTGGGGTGGGGACAAATGTTCTGGAGTACAGGATTGTATCAAGTAAGGGATGGGTATATTGGGAAAAAGAAGGGTGCATTCGGGGAATTACAAAAACGAATCTCCATAATAAGGGGACAGTTGACCAGCGTGACAGATCCTAGAAAAGTGAATCCAATAATACTAACAACAAGGAAGGGAATGGAAAACCCCTGGGCCATGAAAGGATATGATAGACAGAAATGTAGGGGGGCAGACTCCAAGGCACACCAGGACAAATTAACATTCTACCTATTACTAGGAGTAGAAATAACTGGAAAGGACCCATTGGGACTATTCAGAATAGATCTAGTGGATGCAGAGACACCAGCCCCCGACAAAGGTGAAGGTTCCAAAATTACCCAAAAGCCCACAATAAAAGAAAATAAGACTGAACCCCATTCAGACTCAGCAGTGGTAAAGAAATTTGATACTAAAAAAATGTCATTTCAAAGAGTATTGGCTATTGAAACAGGATATACTAATAAAAATGCATGGATTGATCAAGCTGCACATTATGCACATCAAACAGGAAAAACTGACTGTATTGTATGTACTAGAGGCAGGCCCAGCCTCCTGCTTACCCCTTCCCCATTTGAGCAATATGCAAGAAATATGACCTCCCCAGGTAAAGATATCGAGTGTTTGCTGTCAGCTATGAGTAATGAGAATCCGACCAAAAGCTGTGCAGTATGGGAACAAATAGTCCCCATAGCTCCAGGTAATGTGACCCCACCAATATTTCAAACTGATGTAATACCTCCACTAACATGTTTCAAAAACAATAATACAGGCGGTGGCAGAATGGTTCTCGGGACCCTAAAAAAGTGTAACAAAACTGTTGATCTGACAAAAAATAACACGGTAACCTCGCTCACCCAATCCAGAGCTGACGTCTGGTGGTATTGTGGAGGAAGAAGACTGTTCAATTGGTTGCCCCCACAATGGTCAGGCACATGTGCCCTGATAAGCTTAAGCGCGCAGACTCTGGTACTTTCAAATGCGTTAGACATTCTGGAAGAAATCCCTGTAAAACACCAATATGGAAACAGGCGTAGGAGATCTGTATTATCATGGGGAGGGGAAAATAGTGGTATTTGGATAGACTCCATTGGACAGGCTAGAAACATACCTGATGAATATAAATTAGCAGATGAAGTCGCAGCAGGATTTGAGAGTTTCCCACTTTTCTCTGCTATCTTCCCGATAACGACCAACAAAAATGTGAATAGAATAAATTTGATCCATTACAATGTACAACGATTGGCAAATCTAACTAGAGATGCAGTAGAAGCAATACATGAACAACTGTCCCAGACCTCTTTGATGACCCTCCAAAATAGGATTGCACTAGATATGTTGTTGGCCGATAAAGGTGGAACTTGTGCAATGTTTGGAGATACTTGCTGCACAGCCATCGCCAACAATACAGCGCCGGACGGTAAGCTAACAAAAAGTCTGAACAAATTAAAGGCCCTAGCAAACGAACTAAAAGCACAATCAGGAATAAAAAACCCAGTAACAACATGGCTATCAGATACTTTTGGAAAGTGGGGCACTATGATTGGACAAATATTCATAGGCATAGCCATAGCTGTAGCTATATTTATCACTTGTGGATGTTGTTGTATACCATGCATAAGAACCCTAGTCACGAAAACAATTGAAAAAGCATTAACTAAGGAAGAAACCCCACCTCCGAAATACCAAGCAGCCCAGATTACACCCTATTTTTACGATGATGAAGTCCCCTCTGCCCCAGTAGCGGAGGAAGATGGGCCCGGAAGTGATGCACTAATGATGTTGCCAGTTTATTCCCATGAAACAGGTGAAAACATAGGAGAGGACTGGGGAATTATCGCGCCATACAGTGATGGGCTATGGGAACCCCCAATGCCAACCGTGTGGGAGGTACCAGATCCTCCCTACACCCCCAATTGCCCGATTGGAAATCCCCACTGTAAACATGCCCAGGGAGGAGGGTCAGGATGGCGTTGCTGGGAGTGGGCTGCCATCTATCACCCAGAAAAGCCAAATCTCTTATTGGCCCTGAGAGATGATGAGAAATTCAGTAATGCCTATTGGTTTGGAGAGTCAGCGATTGTGTTGTACGAGGAGCTTGAGGCTCGTGGGTATACTCCAGCAGATATTAACTCTGATGGCACCTTAGGACCTGAACACCAAATGATTGTGATGCCACAAATTGTAGAAATCATCACCAATGCGGGACATGCACCAACCCCTGAAGAAGAAACCCCCATGTAACTATATTGTGATAAAATGTTTAGAAAAAGCTGCCAATGCACTGTTGCCAAAATGCTAGGATTTTCTTTCCTCTTGATAGAAGGGTAAAAAGTAAAATGTATTAAAAATGAAGGAGTATCGCTTAAGATGGATATCGGACAGAGACATGTCCTCACCAGCAGCAGACTCAGTCTAGAGTTCTGTGGTTTTGCCTATTGAAGGTTTTCCTGGTGATTAAGTAAGAGCTCTGACATCATTGCTTACCGCTGTGCTAGTATTATAACCCTGATAGTTAGAGTAAATAAAATTAAGAAAACTGGGTTTGCAATGTGTACCTGCTTCAGGTAATGAGTGAAGATATCACCCATACAAGCTTGAATTACCGCTGTATAGTGTTGATCCCTTGGGATCAAAGGAGGGAATTGTGGGATTCTGACATTTAATCCTATAAAAATACAGGTTGTAAATAGAATATATAAACTTGTCTGTGGTAGTTGAGTTTCGAATGAGTGACCTTGGGCCTGTGTTATGAGAGTTCTGAGAGGGGGGCTACAGGAAGATGTCCTGTGAAACATTCCTCAGAAAAAGGGTTTGCCACAAAAGATAAGCTTCTATCCTAGCAAACTTTGTGGAAAAATACAAGACATGAGCTGAACATGAGTAATTCTAAAGGTTTGATTGGTTTGAATTATACGCCCAGTGATGAACTAACCCCTTTTTCACTTTACAGTATATAAGTAGGAGTGTGCGCGAGAGCGCGCTTCGAGCGCGCGCTACCAGAGGACCACAGATGTACTAACCCATTGTATACTCCTGTTAAAGACACGAGCTGACACAATAAATACAAAGTGATTTAATCTTTCGAATTGAATTGAAGAGTATCCTTGATCTACCTCCTTGACCACGAAAAAGCAATAAATTTAGATTGCTAACACTATCCCCACCACTCGGAAGCACCTGCAGCAGTTCCTGGGGTTCGCCAACTTCTACAGAAGGTTCATCCGCAACTACAGCCAGGTAGCCGCACCCCTCACCGCCCTCACATCTATTAAAACCCCGTTTACTTGGAATTCCCTGGCAGATCAATCCTTCACCAGACTCAAGACACTATTCACCACGGCCCGCATCCTCTGCTGTCCGGAACCCGACCGCCAATTCGTGGTGGAGGTGGACGCCTCTGACACAGGCATAGGGGCCGTCCTGTCCCAACACTCCCCCCTCAACCACAAGCTCCATCCCTGCGCCTTCTTCTCTCGCCGCCTCTCCCCTACCCAACGCAACTACAGGGTAGGGGATCGTGAGTTGCTGGCTATCAAGCTGGCACTGGAGGAATGGAGACACTGGCTTGAAGGGACCACTCAACCGTTCCTGATCCTGACTGACCACCGCAACCTACAGTACATCCAGTCAGCCAAACGACTTAACTCCAGACAGGTCCGTTGGTCGTTGTTCTTCTCCAGATTCAACTACTCCATCACCTTCAAACCCGGATCTAAAAACATCAAACCCGACGCCCTCTCTCGGATCCACTCCTCCCCTGCCGACCTGTCTGTCCCAGAGACCATCATCGCAGGCTTCCTGCGTCGTGGCTGCGGTCCGGTGGCCTATCCAGAAGATCGTACTGGATGCTCAGGTGACGCATCCCGATCCTCGCCCTAACCCCTCTTCTGCCCTGTTCGTTCCCAACCCTGTCCGCTCCCAGGTCCTGGAGTGGGCTCACTCCTCCCGACTGGCCTGCCACCCCGGAGGCAACCGCACTGTGGAGCTGGTGCGCAGGAGCTTCTGGTGGCCCACCGCCCGGCGGGACACGCTGGCCTTCGTCCACGCTTGCCCCCTGTCTGCGCCAGGAGTAAGGCGTCTCACTCCCCCCCCCTGCTGGCCTCCTCCGTCCCCTTCCCATCCCGGGCCGTCCTTGGAGTCACATCGGGGTCGACTTCGTTACCGGACTACCACCATCTGCCGGTAACACAGTCATTTTGACCCTGGTGGACCGGTTCTCCAAGGCGGTTCACTTTGTTCCCCTCCCCAAACTCCCCTCCGCTCTCGAGACGGCCGACCTCCTGGTGCAGCACGTGGTGCGGCTGCATGGGATCCCGTTGGACGTCGTCTCCGACCGGGGCCCCCAGTTTGCCTCCGCAGTTTAGAAGGCATTCTGCGCCGCACTCGGCGCCACCGCCAGCCTCTCCTCCGGGTTCCACCCGCAGACGAACGGTCAGGCGGAGAGGGCTAACCAGGACCTGGGAGCCGCCTTACGGTGCGTGACGGCCCGCAACCCTGCCTCCTGGTCCCAGCTCCTCCTGTGGGTCGAGTACGCCCACAACACCTTGGTGTGCTCATCCACAGGGAGGTCCCCCTTTGAGGCCTCCCAGGGCTTCCAACCCCCACTGTTCCCCCCCCCAGGAGGCCGAGGTGGCGGTTCCGTCTGTGGACGCCCACATCCGACGCTGCCAGCGGGTTTGGAAGGCCACCCGCAACGCTCTCCTCAAGACCTCCTCCCGGAATCGTCGCCTGGCGGATCAGCATCGGTCCGCAGCCCCTCGCTACCGCCCGGGACAGAAGGTTTGGCTATCTACCTCCACTTTCTCCCTCCCCGGCACCTCCCGCAAACTCCAACCCCGCTTCGTCGGACCCTTCACGGTGCACTCTGTCCTCAACCCTGTCACCCTCAAGCTCCGTCTCCCTGCCTCCCTCAAAATTCACCCCACCTTCCATGTCAGTCAGGTCAAGCCAGCTGTCTCCTGCCCTCTCAGCACTCCCACTACTGCCCCACCACCTGTTCGGGACATTGATGGTTCTCCGGCCTATACGGTCTCCAGCATCCTCGATGTCCGGCGCCGGGGACGGGGCCACCAGTACCTGGTCGACTGGGAGGGGTATGGGCCCGAGGAACGTTCCTGGATCGCCCCTCGTCTCATCCTGGACCCTACCCTCATCCGGGACTTCCATCGCCGCCTGCCCCAGTCGACCAGAACCTATGGTCCGCCAGGAGGCGTACCTTGACGGGGGAGTACTGTTACGATCCGCTCCACTCCCCGTCCCTTCCTTGGTGTTTTCCTCTGTTTTCCCTGAACCTGATTGTGTCATGTCTGCGTTCATTTCCTTATTGTGTCCACAGTGCACCATTACTACTCGCACCACATCTTAATTACACAATTCACACTTAATTGCTTTCACCGCATTCCTCATGCGTTTTCTAATTGTTCAATCAATTAGCTGATTTCGCACGCATTTCCCGCAAGCTGCAGATTATCAGCTCTAATGACACTAGCTATATTAACCGTGCTGTTCCTGTGATTTGTTGTCAGAGTATTACGGTCCTGGTCTCGTTTGTACTTGTTTCCCTATGTGCTAGCTTGCTAGACTCTGCTGACTACCCCGGTCTGGATTTTCGACACCCTGGCTTTCCGGTGTGGATCCTGACTCTGCCTCCGCCTGACCCTTCACTGCTACCCAGGCTGAAACCACTCCTGTTCACCAGTTCTCTGCGGGTTCCACAGTGGATATTGTTTTTTGTTAACCCTGATCTCCCGGTGTGGATCCGACCCGGGATTCCTTAAAATAAAAACCCTTGTTTTCAAAAGAAAGACTTCTGTCTCGTCGTGCATTTGGGTCCTTCCCTGCTGGTCATCACAAATACAGAGTTAGTCAGAAACCCAACAATCCAATCCCAAATTATTAACTATGAAAAGGGAGAGAATATCGCTCTCACCATAATCAATCCCGGACAAGCTCCCACTTTTGTTACGATCGCCTGGCTCTAGACAATGTAACAAAAATGGAGACTGCACATGGGTGCCAATAAAGAAATATTTAATACAAAAATAGTTAATTAACAGAAAGGTTGACTGGTAGGATAACAAGTAAATGGCAATGGAACACCAACTGCTGCTGACTACGGGGTGTCTTGGACCTAGTTAAAGAAAGCTGGGAGGAGGGTCCAAGTCCCAGTAAAAACGAGATTCAATACGTTATTGAATGCATCTAGACCGCGTGCATCTAGACCGCGTTTGTTGATTTTCTGCCGTCGGATCGTTGAGTATCTTTTTTACATTTGGTTTTAGCTGTGCATTAGATAATTTGAACCGCTCTGTAGTCATTGTGTAGCTGAGGTAAATCGCAGCAGTTAGCGATCTGTTTAAAGTGACTTGTATCTAGTTTTAAGCCTACAACCGGCCTTTTGTGTTGCTAATGTCAAGTACCTTCACGTGAGTGTATATATAGCGTGTGTGCCACTCGTGCCACAGAGTGCATCTAGACCGCGTTTGTTGATTTTCTGCCGTCGGATCGTTGAGTATCTTTTTTACATTTGGTTTTAGCTGTGCATTAGATAATTTGAACCGCTCTGTAGTCATTGTGTAGCTGAGGTAAATCGCAGCAGTTAGCGATCTGTTTAAAGTGACTTGTATCTAGTTTTAAGCCTACAACCGGCCTTTTGTGTTGCTAATGTCAAGTACCTTCACCTGAGTGTATATATAGCGTGTGTGCCACTCGTGCCACAGAGTGCATCTAGACCGCGTTTGTTGATTTTCTGCCGTCGGATCGTTGAGTATCTTTTTTACATTTGGTTTTAGCTGTGCATTAGATAATTTGAACCGCTCTGTAGTCATTGTGTAGCTGAGGTAAATCGCAGCAGTTAGCGATCTGTTTAAAGTGACTTGTATCTAGTTTTAAGCCTACAACCGGCCTTTTGTGTTGCTAATGTCAAGTACCTTCACCTGAGTGTATATATAGCGTGTGTGCCACGCGTGCCACAGAGTGCATCTAGACTGCGTTTGTTGATTTTCTGCCGTCGGATCGTTGAGTATCTTTTTTACATTTGGTTTTAGCTGTGCATTAGATAATTTGAACCGCTCTGTAGTCATTGTGTAGCTGAGGTGAATTGCAGCAGTTAGCGATCTGTTTAAAGTGACTTGTATCTAGTTTTAAGCCTACAACCGGCCTTTTGTGTTGCTAATGTCAAGTACCTTCACCTGAGTGTATATATAGCGTGTGTGCCACTCGTGCCACAGAGTGCATCTAGACCGCGTTTGTTGATTTTCTGCCGTCGGATCGTTGAGTATCTTTTTTACATTTGGTTTTAGCTGTGCATTAGATAATTTGAACCGCTCTGTAGTCATTGTGTAGCTGAGGTAAATCGCAGCAGTTAGCGATCTGTTTAAAGTGACTTGTATCTAGTTTTAAGCCTACAACCGGCCTTTTGTGTTGCTAATGTCAAGTACCTTCACCTGAGTGTATTAACCCTGCAAGCAGCTGAATGCAATCGGTAATTAGCAAATAGGGCATAAATTAAAGCCGAGGCTGCCGTAAGTACGGCAGCCTCATCAGCAATTCGTAAGACTTTGTTCTTATATTTTCACCACCTACCATGTGTTTAACCCCCATTCCTCTGTGCTATATACCTCGAGCCTGGAGGTCCAACCACCGCAGGCGCTGCCCGGCTAACCTGGTCTGCCCACCCCTGTCCCTTCATAAGGAACTCTCAGTGGTGGGTGGACTATGGAACTGCCGCTCAGCTGTCCAGAAAACTGACTTCATCACTGCCTACGCCAAGGTGAAGTCCCTCCACTTCCTGGCTCTCACTGAGACCTGGATCACTCCAGATAACACAGCCACTCCCGCTGCTCTGTCTGCTGGCTATTCCTTCTCCCACACCCCCAGGGCCTCTGGCCGAGGCGGGGGTACTGGGTTGCTCATTTCCTCATCCTGGAAATTTTCTATTCACACTGCACACTGCCTGAAATTCTCTTCTTTTGAGTTTCATGCAGTCACTGTAACCCACCCATCTACACTTAAAATTGTAGTTCTCTATCGCCCTCCAGGTCCGCTCGGTGCTTTCCTGGATGAACTGGACACACGGTCAACCACAAACTCCTGATCTCTGCACTTTCTGAGATGGGCATTTCTGGGACTGCCCTCTCCTGGTTTGTATCGTACCTCACTGATAGATCCTACCAAGTCTCTTGGAAGGGTTCTGTTTCTGCACCCCATCCCCTGTCCACAGGAGTCCCGCAGGGATCTGTACTTGGTCCTCTGCTGTTCTCCATTTATACAAAGTCTCTTGGTTCAGTAATCAATTCACATGGTTTCTCATACCATAGTTATGCTGACGATACTCAACTCTTCCTCTCTTTCCCTCCCTCTACCCAACAGGTGAAGGAGAGGATATCTGCTTGTCTGGCCGACATCTCTGAGTGGATGACTACCCATCACCTGAAGCTCAACCTTGACAAGACAGAGCTCCTCTTCATGCCATACAAAACCTCCCCACTACTTGACCTCTCCATCACCGTTGACGGGACCGTGGTGGCTGCCTCCCGCTCTGCAAAGAACCTGGGGGTGGTCCTAGACGACCAGCTGGACTTCAAAGACCACATCAGGGCGACGGCACGGTCCTGCAGGTTCCTCCTGTACAACATCAGGAGGATTCGACCGTACCTGACCACCTACTCCACCCAGCTTCTGGTCCAGACTATGGTCACCTCACGCCTGGACTACTGCAACTCCCTGCTCGCAAGCTTACCAGCCTGCACCATACTCCCTCTTCAACTGATCCAGAACGCAGCTGCCCGGCTTGTGTTTAACCTCCCGAAATTTTCACATGTCACCCCCCTGTTGAGGTCACTCCACTGGCTGCCAGTTGCAGCTAGGATCAGGTTCAAAGTTCTGACCCTGGCCCACACTGCAGCTAACAGGACAGGCCCCGTCTACCTGCAGGACCTGATCCAGACCTATGTTCCTGTTCGACCACTTCGCTCATCTACAGCAGGGCGCCTCGCACTTCCGCCCCTCCGTGTCAATGGCGCTCGCTCCTCCCGACCGCGGAGCTTTTCCACCCTAGCTCCCCAGTGGTGGAACGAACTTCCCATTCCCCTACGCTCAATACCAACCCTGCCTGCCTTCCGTCGTGGCCTGAAAACACACCTTTTCAGGCTCCACCTGGACTAATACTTATCTAGGACCTCATGGTATGTCTTCTTGTTGAACTGTGTACTCAAGTTTATACTATTTAGAATAGAATTGTAGTAGATTGATTTACTGATTTACCCAGTTCACTGTGAACTGCATTGTGTTCATTACTAGGGATAGCTGATACTGTATGGGAAGAATGTGCTTTCTTATCTGTTCTGCAGTTACTTCGATGACCTTTCTATATGCACTTACTGTACGTCGCTTTGGATAAAAGCGTCTGCTAAATGACTGTAATGTAATGTAATGTTATGGACCTGCGAGAAAAACTCCATACACTGGTTAGATTGTCACAGGAGAATTTGCTCAAGACTCAGGAACGTCAGCAGAGGCACTACAATAGAGGAACTAAGCTACGGCAATTTTCACCGGGAGATAAAGTCCTGGTATTGCTCCCGACAGCACAAAATTACTTTCCAAGTGGCAAGGACCTTTCGTGGTCACACGACGAGTGGGGGAAGTCGATTATGAGGTGGAGCGATCTGATAGCGAGGGGGTGAAACAGATTTATCACCTCAATCTACTAAAGGCATGGAAAGAGGTGGTACCGGTCTCCCTGGTCACGATAGATCAGGAGAGAGATGAGCTGGGGCCGGAGGTACCAAATTCTACCAATCAAACCTCAACCCTTTCAGATAGCCATCTCTTACCGAATCAGAGAGCAGATCTTGCCTGGTTGCAAAAGCGGTTTGCTGATGTGCTTTCCCCTCTACCAGGCCGCACCAATCTCATAAACCACCACATTGAGACAAACCCGGGCGTGACGGTGCGTTCGCGGCCCTATAGAATACCTGAATATAAAAACAAATTAGTTCAGGCAGAAATAAAATTGGAATTGGGGGTAATAGAGGAGTCTAACAGTGCGTGGAATATCCCCATCGTGCTAGTGGGTAAGCCTGATGGATCTACTCGGTTCTGTGTAGACTATCGTAAGGTGAATGGAGTGTCACGGTTCGATGCCTATCCAATGCCTCGGGTCGACAAGCTCTTGGATCAGCTGGGCATAGCTCGTTTTTTTTTTACACTGGATTTAACTAAGGGCTACTGGCAGATTCCCTTGTCTCCAAAGTCCAAGGAACAAAATGGCTTTCTCCGCTCCAGACGGACTGTACCAATTCCGGACTTTCATTTTGGTTATTCAGGGTCCCTGCCACATTTCAACGTCTGATGGACAGGGTGCTGCGTCCGCATGCTGCTTTTGCTGCAGCCTATCTGGATGACATCATCATCCACAGCACCAGCTGGGCTCAGCATGTGCGGCATGTGGGGGCAGTGCTCGATCGGCCGTGCGGAGGTACAGTATTTGGGGTACCACTTGGGAAGCGGACAGGTGTGGCCTCTCTTGGACAAAACCGGAGCGATTGTAACCTGTTCCCGACCGAAGACAAAAAAAGAGATGAGGAGGTTTTGGGAATGGCCGGCTACTACAGAAGATTTATTCCTGCTTTCTCAGAGCTGACCAGTCGCCTAACCCGTTTGAGAGGGTGAAGGAAGCTCTTTGTGGGAAACCACTCTTGTTCACCCCTAACTTCTCTCTCCCTTTTAATTTGCAGACAGACGCATTGGACAGAGGGCTGAGGGCCGTTTTGACTCAGCAGGTAGAGGGGCTTGACCGACCAGTGCTGTACATTAACAAGAAGCTGTCACAACGCAAAGCTAAGTACAGCATGGTCGAGAAAGAGTGTCTGGCCATTCGATAGGCGGTCGGGTCCCTCTGTTATTACCTATTGGGTCGCCCATTCACCCTCTGCTCGAACCATGCTCCCCTCCAATGGCTTCACTGCATGAAAGATACCAACGCCCGAATCACTCATTAGTATCTGGCTTTACAGCCGGTGGCTTCCCGGCATAAGTCGGGCAGTGGGGGTATGTGGTAGAGGGGCGGGCTTTAGGCGCTGCCGGCAAGAGAGAGAGTGAACTCGTGTGGTTTGTGGAGCCGTCCGGCACAGCTGTCGGAAATAATGCAATTGGTGACTAATTATTTTTTTATTGATTGTATCGATTAACCAATTGCCTTGATTGTTCGACAGTGAGCCTAAGAGCATAAAGAAGCCTTCTGGGAGTTCGACGGGAGAAAAAGAGGCGGAAGACTGTCTGTCTGTCTGTCTGTGTGTAAGTGCGTAAAACTCTTGCTGGAATCGCACATCAATTGGGAAGGAAAATAAAAACCGGTTCTCTCAATTAAAGTCTTGGTCTCTGCACGCGAGCAGTGGCGCTCACTTCGCCACAATAACAAAGACATATTTGCGATGCATCCTATTCTTTATAATTATATCATGACACTGATAATTATGTGTTCTCGCTAGCTAGCGATAGGCTATATAAAATGGTAAATGGACTGCACTTATATCGCGCTTTTATCCAAAGCGGTTTACAATGGCCTCTCATTCACCCGTTCATACACACATTCACACACCAATGGCGGCAGCCACCATGCAAGGCGCTAGCCTGCTCATTGGGAGCAATTTGGGGTTCAGTGTCTTGCCCAAGGACACTTCGACACGTGGACAGGAGGAGCCGGGGATCGAACCACCAACCCTGTGATCAGCGGACGACCCGGTCTACCGCCTGAGCCACAGCCGCCCCTATATCTATCTTCATTGTGAGCTAATGATCTTTATCTATCTAGATAGATAGATAGATTTATGTATAAAACTCAACTTGCTTGTACTAATAAGCTGTTAGCTTGATAGGTAGGCTACTTGTGTGGCAGTACCAGCCCATGGCCTCAGCTGTGGAGAGTATGTGCTGCAGGGAAGTGGATGTATTCTGGAAGTTGTTGGAGAACCTTACACCCTGCCCAGACATTATCTGTCTAACAGAGCACCCAGGCTTTTAGGCTTGCTGTCTGAATCTCTTTGTGCTTCAGATAGCATACATGAACTTCCAGGAGGAACATGGCCCACTCAACAGCAGTACACATGAGTAAGTTACAATGTCGCTCAGTTTGTATTGTTACTTGTGAGATTCTCAAGTTTTACTTCATCACCAGTCTAGTTTAATTAAAAAATAACAGACACAAGGATACTTTTTTATTTTTATTTGGCTAAATAAATAAAATAGACTTTTTATTTAATTTATTTTCATTTGCGGACTTAAAACATTACCGGCCAGCTAACAATCACTGACCGGTCCTTCTTCTCTTGGTCTATAAGAGAAATGGATGTGTTGTAATTAAATCAATGAAAATGATTGTCACCATTTCAATTTGAACTCCACTACGGACAAATCAGTGTTTTATGCTTTGACATAAAATATAAGTAGGCCTAGGTTACCATGTAGGCTACACTGTAAAACTGCACTGTAAAAGTTCAGTTTACTCAAATAATTTTAGGAAACCAATTACCTTGAATCACACTGACCTAAACCTTAATGGCAATCTTGCTAAAATAATTGGATAGTCCCAATTGAAGTGGATATTACTCAATTTAAAATAATAAAAATGAAAAGGTTAGTTTAATTGAAACATTAAAACAAATGATTACTTTCCCTATACTCAAATGATTCAAGCCAATTGGCTTTACAGTGTATGCTAGACAATTTGATCATGTGAAACTGCTCCTCATTTAGTTCTCTTGTAGTATCTTCAAAAACATCACAACATGTAGCCATCAGTGATGCTAAATACTGTAAGTGGGAAGTCAAAAGGTTTTAAACCCAGTAATTTTTCAATGGCCTGCAGGGCCAGTGGACAGGCCGGCTATACAAAAATCCAAAACAGTAAAATACACAATCTCACGTTAATTTCCTGCGATACTAATGGTGCGTTCTTAAAAAATTTTGTGAAAATCCGTACGATTCAATTTCCATCACCGCAGTGATGGGGTTTTAAACTTTTATACCAATGTAATCTTGTCTAGCAGTCGATGAGGCGCCAATTCATTCAAAAGTCTGTTGAGAACAGCGCAGAGGGGTGTCAAGGATAACCCACGCAAGGGATAGAGGATAACTGGCGCAGCCTGTTGAGTTAGTGGCGTTCGCAGCCTGTCTAGCGTAACTGGCGCAATGGATTGAGGATATCTGGCGCAGCCTGTCGAGCGTAACTGGCGCAGTGGATCGAGGATAACTGGCACAGAGGTGTGTCGAGCGTAACTGGCGCAGTGGATCGACGGCTTTCCTTAGCTGTTGCCCTCAAATTAGCAAATTTTGAATGAAGAAAACCCAGAAAAGCTGTTGGGTAGGGTAACAGAGTTAGCCAGCTAACTATAAAATATTTTTAATAAGGCGAAATTCACTTCAATTCAAGTTGCGCTGTCTCAGGTGCCGAAGGCAGCTTGGGCAGCACAATGAAATGAGCCGTTTTGGAAAAACGGTCGACCACCACTAAAATGGTAGTATTGCCTGAAGATAACGGCAACCCTGTGACAAAGTCCAGGGAAATATGACTCCAGGGGCGGGTGGGAATAGGTAGGGGGCGAAGAAACCCCGAGGGAGGAAGGTGAGAGGCCTTGCTGCGAGCGCAAACCGGACAAGCCGCGACAAATGAGCGTACGTCTCTCTCCAGACTAGGCCACCAGAAACGCCTGGATAAAAGGTCCCTAGTTCGATGAACACCGGGGTGACCGGTGAGTTGGGAGGCGTGGCCCCACTGGAGAACCCGAGACCTAAGACGAGGAGGCACGAAAAGACAGTTGGCCGGTGCCCCACCTGGGCCTGGGTCCGAGCGCAAGGCTCTCTGCACCGCTGCCTCAACCTCCCATATAACCGGGGCAACAATGTGGTCAGTGGCGATAATAGACTCGGGAACAGAGTCTGTCTCAGAGCGGTCGTAAATCCGCGAGAGAGCGTCAGGTTTTACGTTTTTGGACCCGGGGCGATATGTGATGATAAAATTTAATCTTAAAAAGAACAGCGCCCACCGAGCTTGCCGTGAATTACGCCTCTTAGCCAGCTGAACATGCTCAAGATTTTTATGGTCTGTCCATACCGTAAATGGATGTTCCGCTCCTTCGAGCCAATTGCGATGTTAGGGCGCCAGAGAAATAAGCGCAGGGGTGCATCTTGTGGTCAAGTGGCGAGCATTGGGACAGAATGGCTCCGGCGCCTAGCTCGGAGGCGTCTACCTCTACCACAAAGGGAAGGGAGGGGTTGGGTGTAACCAGGATGGGTTCGGAAGTGAATCTTCTCTTTAATTCTGAGAACGCTGCCCCCGCCTTGGAATTCCATTGGAACTGGCCACCGAGGTTTTTCTTTGTAAGCGCAGTAATGGGCGCTGCTACCGCACTAAAATTGCGAATAAATCGCCGATAAAAATTTGCTAAACCTAAAAAACATTGTACCTGTTTTACGGAAGATGGGGTGGGCCAGTTTTTTACAGTGGAAACCTTCTCCGGATCCATCTGTACCTTACCCTCTCTAACAATGAAATCTAAAAATGAAACGGAGCCAGTGTGAAAGACGCACTTCTCTGCTTTTACAAATAATTGGGCTTTGAGAAGAGCAGAAAGAACCTGATGAACGTGACCAACATGTGTGGTAAGATCGGGCGAAAATATTAAAATATCGTCAAGATAAACGAAAGCGAATCTCTCCAGCATCTCCCTCAGCACATCGTTAATTAATGCCTGAAACACAGAGGGGGTGCTAGTGAGCCCGAACAGCATGACGAGATATTCGTAGTGGCCGCTGTGCGTGTTAAAAGCGGTCTTCCATTCGTCGCCCTCGCGAATGCGAACGAGGTTATAGGTGTTACGTAGGTCCAGGTTCGTGAAGACAGACACCCCCTGAAGACGCTCGAAGGCGGAGTTCATAAGGGGAAGGGGGTACCTGTTCTTCATCATTATGTCATTTAGGGACCTGTTATCAATACAGGGTCTGTGACCTCCGTCTTTCTTTTTAACAAAAAAAAAACCCGCCCCTGCAGGCGAGGTGGACGGTCTAATGAACCCATTAGCTAAAGCCTCCTCAATTTATTTATGCATTGCTGCGCTCTCAGGGATAGATAAGGAATAAAGAGACCCTCTAGAGGGGGTAGTGCCCAGGTATAGCTCTATGGCGCAGTCATATAGTCTGTGAGGTGGTAGTGAAGTGGAACGTTGTTTGCTAAATGTCTCCACAAGATCGGCGTACTGTTTGGGGACATTACCGGGCAGCTGGAATTCGAGTGCCCCTCCCACTTCAACACCCTCAGTGTCTGAGACAGAGTGAATTTCCCAATCAATCTCTGAATCGAACGTCAACTCCGAGGAGGTCGCTCAGCTGAGTGATCCCAGTCTAAACTCTCCTCTCCATGCTCGGAGGTAACATGAGAGGACTCCTGTTTAACAGAACCATTACTCATCACTCTCTGAGTCAAACTCGGCATAATCCTCACCCCCTCTTCCCAACAGAAAAGGACTGGCGACGTAACAGTGGCGTTTTCATTTGGGACCCCATTTGTGAATAACAGAACCCGCTCCCCCCAAATTAATATGTGGGTTATGGCGAGTAAGCCAGGAATGTCCCAAAACCAGCGGATAAGCTGGGGACTCAGATAAATCTGATTTCCTCCGTATGATTCTGATACGGAATGAGCATGCGTATGGCGGCGGTAACCTGGGAGATGGTGCCAGTGCCTAACAGGCGGCCGTACAGAGCCGTAACCAGGCGAGGAAGAGAAAGAGGGTGGGTGGGGATCTTGTGGGATTTAACCCAGTCGGAATCGACGAGGCACTCAACTGCCCCGGAATCAATAAACGCATTGCAGTGAATCTGGCGGTCGTTCCAGCGTAAATAAACCGGCAGGAAGGTCCGAGGGTCATTTAAATCTAGTCCCGCTAGGCGACTCGGTTCCCCTAGCGAGACCCCTCTTTTCCCGAAAGTTTGGGACAGTGGTCCTTTATATGACCCCTCATTGCTCTTGCAATACCTACACCACCACTCATGAGATTTAGCATCCCCTGTTTCGTGCATGGAGGAACTATCAACCTGCATGGACTCCTCCTGCTCAATGGGAGCTACAAACGGAATGTGAGACGGCGCTGGCATGTGGGAGGAAGAGTAATGAGCTGGGTGATGTTTAAAACCCTTATAAGCCCTCTTCTTCTCTCTCTCTAAACCGGTTATCTAAACTAATGGCCGTAGATACCAGAGCACCGAATGTAGCGGGTGGTTCGATACCCGCAATGGCGTCTTTTATGGGTTCCGATAGGGCGTTCAGGATGATAGGCAGGCTCGGGGTCGAAGGCAATGCAAGAGTCAAAACCGAAGTCCGCTCCGCGGGGCAAAAGTACAAAAAGACAGCGGGCAAAAACTTGTGGTGCAGGCAGTGGTAACAAAACCGAGGTCAATAACAATGGTCAGAAAACAGACTTGGATCGTAAACAAAAGACAGGCTTGACAAAAACCGCTCAATAGTGCATTGATAAACAGGGGCAAAAATTTTGAAAAGACAATACATGAACACTGAGCTTAAATGCAGGTGTAGACAGGTGCAGACACTTAGCTTGAGAGCAGCATGCAAATGGAAATCAGGTGTGGAAGGCTGACAAGATAACAAGATAATTAGTACTCGTTAGTAATAAACCTATCCTGACCTAGCGTTAGTAAATTAGTAAATGACATGCACGAGAAACATAAGGTAAACATGAACACATGATTAGAGAGTTAGTATTACCCAATCCTTATCTAACGTTAGTAGATTAGTAAACTAGACACGGGAGAATGAAACAATTAGGGAAGCGTGAGCGACAGCAAGAGATAGAGAAACAGCATGAATGCACGGCTGCGGAAGAACACGGAAATGTGTATGCTTAAACAATGAACAGGAAACGTAACATGAATCAAATATAAAACGTGACATGACAAGACTAGAAAATAAATCGTAACAATAATCAAACATGAAACGTGGCGTGACTAGACTAAACACAATACGTGACATAAACAAGAAATCTATCAAAGACAATAAAATAAAATAAAACGTGACATGACAGTAGATTCGTGACAAACCAAAGTCAATATTCATTGTAAAACGATGAGCAAATAACAAGCATAAATGTAAATCAAAATGTTGTTTTATTTCCAGTAATATTCAGATCCATCAGGTGCAGAGGCAGACCCTGCAGGACAGGGTCAGTGGCCGGGTTGTCCACGGGAGCCGTAGTGGGGGACCCACAATGCTGTAACCAGAGGATGAGAATTATCTGGTGCAGTATTGCCTCTGGGTTAAACTCTACGCGAGTTCCTCAACCGTGATAGCGTTTGTCTTTTGCCTGTATTTTTCAAGTGTTCCAAGTATCTGTTTTTCCGAGTTTTTGTTTTGTTTTACCCCCTGTCCCGAGCTGCGGAGCCAGCTAACCTCCTGTCCCGAGCTGCGGAGCCAGCTAACCGCCCCTCCAGGGCTATGCAGCCGTCGCCGCCGGCCTCCTGAGCGATGTAGCCGTCGCCGCCGGCCTCCCGGGCGATGCAGCCGTCGCCGCCGGCCTCTCTGGTGATGCAGCCGTTGCCGCCGGCCTCCAGGGCGATGCAGCCGTCGCCGCCGGCCTCCAGGGTGATGCAGCCATCGCCACCGTCCACCTGAGCGGCCCTGTCTGCGCCGCCGTTCACCTGAACGGTCCTGTCTGCGCCGCCGTTCACCTCCAGAGCTGTCTCATCGGCGCCGCCGCCGCCCTCCAGAGCTGTCTCATCGGCGCCGCCGCCCTCCAGAGCTGTCCCATCGGCGCCGCCGTCCTCCAGAGCCGTCACTCATGCGCCGCCGCCATCATCCAGAGCGGTCACCCCTGCGCCGCCGTCTTCCAGAGCTGTCCCTCCTGCACCGCCGCCCTCCTCCAGAGCTGTCCCTTCTGTGCCACCTTCCTATCTTTATTTCCCTCCTCCGGACCCCCTCCACCCACCCTGCTCAGCATTCCGGACATTATGAACTTTTCACCCCTAGTCCTTTTCACCCTCCTGATTCATTACCGCCTTACCAGCAACCTGTTATTTCGGTAATTATAAGGTAGAGTAAGATTCCTTCGAACAATTTAAGTGATAGATGTGCACAAACACCAATCATAGGTGAAAATATCGATTTTAAATATCTTT
Organism: Ilyophis sp. 1 JC-2022; assembly: GCA_022702515.1. Taxonomy (NCBI): domain Eukaryota; kingdom Metazoa; phylum Chordata; class Actinopteri; order Anguilliformes; family Synaphobranchidae; genus Ilyophis; species Ilyophis sp. 1 JC-2022. The sequence goes on from CM040395.1 coordinate 109,079,549, forward strand.
GGCCGATTTAGAAAAACCGGAAATGCTACTGAATGAAGAGCCGTTTGGGAGCCGAAAGAGCCGGCTCTTATTGGTGAGCTGAGTGCCGGGATCCAGTTGTACATCAGATGGCATCAAGCGTGACTCAATCATTACGGATGGGTCGAAAGGCAAGATGCCCGTGTTCCTAAAGCCTGCCACCGCAATCTTACTTTCCTTGCAGCTCTTGTATGGGATGTCAAATATTTTTGGGAAACTCAGATTTTGTCACAATGTATGAATTTTGATATTGGGAACAAAGCCCGGCCTGAATTGAAAAAGCACTCTTGAGTGGCCCAAAATATCCAACATCCAGAGGCTGAAGAAGGTGGGAAGTGTGCGGTGGCAGGCAAAGGAGCGTGATACCTTCCCTTACAGCCATCCGACGCTCTTCCAGGTGGCTCTCATGTCCATCAAAGATGAGAAGGTGAGGGCACTCAGGAACGGCGTGGCGGATGAAATGCTGGAACCACCTGCTTGAACAGCTCCTTGAACAAATGCTTGAACAGCTCCCTGTCAATGTGGCCTGCCTTGAGTACAGGGCATTCCTGGGACCTCCCTGTGTGAATGATGGATCTGCTGGGAAGCTTGAATTGAATATGTTGTTTGGGGGATGTCTCCCCCAGCAGCATTTAAACAGGCTAGCACTGACACGTGTTCCTTGGTGCCACGGGACTGGCGGTAGACATGTTTAGCGCCTCTACGTGACAGCACTTTCTCCCTACCCCTCTCCATTGCAAACAGTCTCATCGCAGTTGTAGATTTGACTGGGTTTGTCCTTCAACCTCAGGGCCTCCAGGGTCATTCAGCAGGGTGTAAAACTGGTCTACCACCTCCCGCGTAGCACAAGCTGCCCGTGCCCTGTCAGGATTGTCCGGCCTCCTCATGCTCAGGACATTGGTGTACCTGGCTCTGAAATTTCTCCACCACTTCTTTCCTAGTTTTGGGATATCCCCCCCGGGTGCCTCTTCCGACGCAGCGCCGTTACAAACGCCGCCAAGATAGAGGCAATACTCTGGGTTAACTGGGTTAAATACGCAAGGAAGTGGGAGGGGTTACAAACAACGTAAGGTGAACACATTAGGAGACAATAACTCGATAATAAGGAAATCACAAAAACATGGAAGGGACTCGAAAACAAGCATTACAAACAACAGGCTCAAGTAGGAGCGGAACGTGACTAGAATTAAGGAGGCGTGGTCTCAAAGGAGAGACAGCTGAAATGAGTTAACCAGTATCTCAAGGACAGCTTTGGAAATACAGCGTGAACCCTCGGAAAATCCCGAAGTCACCCAAACAGTGCATACGCGAGACAGGGTAAACAAACACACAAATGCGACTCGGACAACCCACGAACAGAGGGGAATGTACTGATGAAATGAAAAGTAATAATAATGAAAATACAAATACAAAGCAGACAGAACTCACTCAGAACATAACAAGTGTTCTATAGCCTACGTTTCTTTAGGCTAGTCCACCATCTACTATCAGTTGACATTCTCAAACTGCTGGGTGCCGCGATTTTTGGACCACAACGGACACTGTGAGTAAAGCAAGTGAGCCGTGATTGGCTGCAGGAGCTATCCACAATCCATAAGTGAATGGTGAAAAGTGGCCTTTTTGATATGAAAAGAACAGCGGAAAGGGTGAGGATTTCAGCAAATTGGGTGGGGAATGCTGGCTTCAACAGAATTAATGGGAGAGATCCAGCTTGTTGTTTCCAGTTATCTATATAGTTCGGTGGCAACAACAGCCACCACTGCCCACCACGGACATCCACACGTCGGATGACAAGCTATTTACCGCATTCCCCGACACCGCTCCCGAAAGCCTGAAAGAGAGCCCCCCACGAATCAAACGACTGATCCGTTCCACCATCAGCATCCCCAAGCAATCCTCACACTGAACCCAGGCCAGATTTGACCCGGAAGCAAGGCCACCCGGCACAACAATCAGCATCCCCAAACACCATAGCAAGCTGGACTATGGCCAAACCACAACAAACCCTGCACCCAAGGAAGCCTTAGCCACCCAGGCCCCGCCATCCTCCTCTCTCTCCCCCGCCACATGGTTTCTGGCGGCATTGCAACCACCACGCCCACGCCACCCCCTGCCCTGCGGTAAACCTTTTGTTGGTAGGCTATGCTACCAGATCATGTTGGGTAACTTTCACCTTTTTTACAAGTGTTAATACTGTTAAATTTCTTGGCCTTTGCAAGAAAACTACTTTCTGTAATGTGAAGATAATGTGGAAAGGCTCGACGCTTACCAATACACCAAAGCTTTGTGGCTACGGGTATGTGATATAGGGCTTTTTATCCTGTGACACTGTGACTAGTCAGAGTAGTATCATGAGACCTTGTCATTGGCGGATGAGAAGTCCTTATCCAATGGGGAGAATTATTGTTTGAGGTTATGGATAATTTTTCATGGAAAATTCAGCAAGAAAAAGAAGAAGAATTAGAAGAATAAGAAGAAAAAAACGGCAAAATAACCCAAGTTTGGGGTGTTATTGTGTGGATATGTGAAGTTGTATCTTAATTCTGTGTGGTTACATGAGGTCAGAACATACACCGACGTTAATATTTGTAAGGGCTGAGAGTCTGTGGTCATTGTGGTTATTTCTGTAGGAAACCCTGAAAAGTTCCAAACTCTCGATGCTGTATAGGTATGGGGCATGCCCCGCCAAGCCATAAGGGTGATCCATCCATAAGTCATCAAGGGTCTGAGGTATCAAACAAGCCTCAAACCATCACTCTGCTGCTAGATATACAGTAGATATTGATGGATCACTTCAAGGGTTGTTTCTCCTGACTCATTGAACTCTATGGAAAAATAAGTCAGGAGAAGAGTCTTCTTCAAGAGTCTTTTGATGTTGTTAGGTCACAGACATCAGGAAGTCATGTCGTGCAAAGGATATGTAACCAAATATTAAATACGATGACTTTATTTAAGTTTATGTTAATTTGTCCAATTACTTTTGGCGCCTTAAAAAGGGGGGGGGGGGGGCGCTATGTGTAAAACTGGCTACAATTGCTACAAGGTTCACCCAACATTAATGTAAATACCCACAAATTAAAGCTGAAAGTCTGCACTTTTACCTCATTGTGTCACTGTCCTAACATTTTTGGAGTGCACTGTATCCATCAGAATATTGTGTATAAAACAGCTAAATATATCTGAGTGTGCAAAACTCAGGGAGGAAAAGTGAGTGAACCTTTTCATAATTCTGAAAAAAAAAACAAAGTCATGAGAATAGTATTTTTGCATAGTATTGGCGTACGCTGGTAACACCACAGTCAGCATCACCAACCAATCACATGCAGGAACATTCAGCAGAGCAGAAGTGGCACAGAGAAAAGGAGGCTCCAAGAGACACATCATTCACAAAACTCTGGAATCGAACATCCTGCCACAAATGAAAGTCTGGTCAGAAAACTAGGTGATGAGAGTCTTGAAAAGATCTCAGACCTCCCTTGCCTAGGAACCACACCTCTATGTTTGCATTGGTAATACAGTAATGAGGTATAGGTCTGGAAAATCGATAGATACAATCGTAATTTTTTAAATGATATTTCCTTTCCACTTATGAAATACATACATTTTATAGTGGATTCATAATTTACTCACATCATGTATTTAATTCTTACAATTAAGGAAATTAAATACTTGTTTTTGACAGAGATAAGAGCAACTCTGATCGGATACAAATTTTGATAAATACCTTTGATGCTTTAAAAAAAAAAAAAAGAATAAGTCTTGAATATTCTCTGTGAAATGATCCAGACTCATTTTAAAGAGGACTTAGTTTTCATGAAGGTAAATATCAAGTGTGTTATGTGGTTTTCTGCATATGTTACTTGTTTGGAACAGCACTAATTGTAGGTTAACACATCTTTAAAAACTTGTTTTATCTCTTTTTTCACCTTGTTTTGTTATTTTACATTGCAAAAAGATACCATGACTATTTTTTAACCTCAGACCACTGATTGACTCTTGACTGACTAATATGATGCAAACCTGTAACCCAACAACATGAATCAAGCGCATTCATGAACTTACACGAATAGGGTACAGGACCATTAACTTTTAGAGTTTAGAATAACTGTTTTTCATATATTAGCATTTGACCTGGACAACCCATCAGAGACTGAATATCATTTTTATTCTGAAAACATTTACACATTTCTATAACAGCATATGTTCCTGCAAAAAAACTAAAACATTCCAATGGTTTGCAAGTCAGAAGTGCAGAATTTGCAACTGTGGTCATGGGCTAATAAAGGTGAGAAACAATTCAAAGCATGTACACATCTTCAGCATTTAAAAAGTATAATTATTGAGTTTTACTTATGACTTACTGGATTGGGTAACAAAATGTTACACTAAGTATGTAGGCTACGTCAGTGTTTGTATGCATGTAGGCGTTTAGCTTTTGAAACAATTATAACCTACTGAACGCAAGTGGAGTAGCCTATATAATTTGTGTACAAGAACAGTGATGATAAAACTATGCCTATCTATGGTCTGTAGCGAATCAGACTGTCTTCAAGAGCACCTGTCGTTCTGAAGTAATCGTGTTCTCAAAGGAACGTGTTCTCCTCCGTCTTCACCGGCGCTGTCGTGCTTGGAGGAGCGTCAAAGCACGCCCTATGACTTATTTATCCTGAGAACAAGCCATGCACTTCGTGAGACGTACAACTAGCTGCTGTGAAACCTATACGTGCTTCCCCGATCGGTAGGCTATTATGTTCTGAAAGGTCTGGACTGGCTTCTTGGAAACAATTTGCTTTACTCCAGTCTTCCTTGTGTTTGCACACTCTCGGATTCGAACGTGATGTACTGAGAAACATTTCAATGGGGGACTAAAAGATGGAACGACTGTAGGACGCATTTGGAATTAGACGCTAGACCATGTGGAAATACCTGTCAGAGCGGATCTGCCTATAGGAGGAAAAATTTAACCTAAAAGAATATTGGAAATAACTGCTGATGAAGAATATAAAGGAAGGGCATCTGGTAGAGAAGTAAGTGTGCTATGAATAATTCACAACACAAAAACCTTATGATTATAATTCTGCTTGGAAAAACAGTAGCCGACTGTTCAATTCGTGTGTAGAAGGAAGATCCTATGATTGAGTTTAGAATCGATACCTACAAATCATAAAAGGAGAGTAGGCTATCTGCATTGGAAGGAGACGTTGCCCTGTCGGCTACAGTAATTCCAATTTGGCCCAAACAACAGCATTATTAGTGTGTTGTCTTTTTTACGGCTCTGATATTAATGTGAAACGTGTGACGTATATTTTACAACATGTTTATATATTGTTAGCAAAGACCGCAGTAGCGGTTCACTTCAGTAGGTAGGCTAGACTACATTAATCCAATACACTGACATGACAAAGAGCGAAAAGGCTTCCGTTGTTGAATCCCTAAAGCAAGTGGATGAATGATCTCAACGCGGTTCATACGATTTTTTGATTTTCTCGTACTTCAATAGGTAGGTAAGCGAATTGCAGTAGTGAAAGTATATAGCATACTATTGAGTTTCTTTTTTTCTTCTTCGGTTTTAGTCTAACGTTACGGTGGAGTTGATAGATGCAAGTTAAGGATTGCATTTAGACGATGGAATATTCACCAACGCTCATAGCGTTATATAGCCTCCCATATGACCACTAATAAATCATTTCAGAAACGTATCTGAATGACATTATGTGTAGCAATAAAAATAATACACAAATAAAGTGTAATATTGTTTAATTAATCCAATTCCTAAAAAACGCATCAAATGTTTTCTCATTTAGAGGAAATATCTGATTTTCCGGTTGTCCGTTTTTCAAAGATAAGTGGAGTGGTGTTGGTGTGGCCAAACTATCAACAAAAACAAGGAAAACAGTGTGTCTTTATGATGACTAGGTGATGAGTCTTGACAAGATCTCAGATCTCCCTTGCCTAGGAACCACACCTCCGTGTTTGCATTGGTCGTATAGTAATGAGGTATAGGTCTGGAAAATCGATAGATAAAATGGTAATTTTTTTACTGATATTTCCTTTACACTTATGAAATACATACATTTTATAGTGGATTCATAATTTACTCACATCATGTATTTAATTGTCACAATTAAGGAAATTAAATACTTGTTTTTGACAGCGATAAGAGCAACTCTGATCGGATACAAATTTTGATAAATACCTTTGATGCTTTTAAAAAAAAGAAGAAGTCTTGTTTTAGCAGTGATTAGGGTATTTGACTTACAAACCCCAATTCCAAAAAAGTTGGAACAGTATGTAAAATGCACATACAAGCAGAAAGCAGTGATTTGTAAATCATTTTTTACATATATTTAATTGAAAACAGTACAAAAAAATATTTAATGTTTTACCTTATCACCTTTATTGATTTTTGTAAATATACGCTAATTTCGAATTTGATGCTGGCAACACGTTCCCAAAAAGTTGGGACAGGGGCAAAAAAAAAAAAAAAAAAAAAAAGACGGAAGTTCAAAAAACATTCATTGGAACATTCCACAGGTAAAAATGATGCTATCATGACTGGGTATAAAAGGATATCAAAAGTCTCTTGATATCTTATTTTCAGGTATTTGAATGGATCTCTATGGGAATTGGAGGGTGGGACTAGATTAAGCTGTGAATTGAGAGTGTACATTACACCAGTGAAACTTAATAAATTTAATCACAATATTCCGGATTTATGCACCAGATGCAGTGGTGATAGAGGTACATTGTTCCACTGTTTATGGTCATGTCCAAGAGTGGAGGAGTTTTGGAGGGAGGTCAGGCAAGAAATTGAGAGGATTTTATCTATTGAAATTATCCTAGAACCTAAATTTTTTCTGCTTGGCCTTTATCCAGTTGGACACAGAATAAAGCGCAACAAACAAATTTTTATAGATATCTGTCTCTTACAAGCTAAAAGGATAATTGCATTGTCCTGGAAGAGTCCGGACAAACCAAGCATAGCACAGTGGTTCAGGGAACTGTCTTTATACCTTCCTTTGGAGAAAATCACGTATATTCTTAAGGAAAAACAAGATGTATTTCAGGAGGTATGGGGTTGTTTTATACAATACATTAAAAAGAATAATTTGGTACATTTAATGGAAGAACCTGGAGAGGGGTAGTGCTGTTATTGCTGTCTCTGTATGTATTTATTTTGTTTTTTGTGTGATTGTATTATTGCATTGTTGTAATGTATGTTGTACCTTTTTGTTTTTTGTAATTGTACTGTCATGTAATGTCATGTCTATAAAAAAAAAAGAAAATCAATAAATATATTGTTGAAAAAAAAAAAAAAGATTAAGCTGTGAATTACACGGGAATAGTAAATGGTTGGCTAAATGGCTGTAAGTCATCAAGGGTCTGAGGTATTTAAATGCATGTGGGTTTATAGTACTGCTTGTAAGAATACAAGAAAATAAGATATCAATAGTCTTTTGATATCCTTTTATACCCAGTCATGATAGCATTACCTGTGGAATGTTCCAAACTTTTTGAACTTTCTAGTCCTTCCAGGTGTTTTTTTTTTTTGCACCTGTCACAACATTTTTGTAACGTGTTGAATTAGCGTATATTTACAAAAATCAATAAAGTTGATAAGGTAAAACATATTTTCAGCGTACTGTTTTCAATTAAATATATGTAAAAAATTATTTACAAATCACTGCTTTTTGCTTTTATGTGCATTTTACATACTGTCCCAACTTTGGAATTGGGGTTTGTACAAACAGGTGAAGTAAAAACAATAATTTAATAAGCACTGTTGAAGGTCCATTGACTAAATTTGTGTTCTTTTTTGTTTCCTTTCTCTTTTTTGCACCTTTTTAAAGGAGCAATAATGATTATGGTCAGTGACACGAATACTAAATTGTTTTGGTAAGTCGTTCAGCTTGTTGGCTGGTTTTGGAGATGCTCTTTTTTTGTTAAATGGAGCAATTGTTTAATTGACTAATTCTACTGGTATTTCCTTGCATCAGCTCTACAGTTTATGTTTTGCCATTCAATATTTTTGACTTTAATATCAGAAACCTTTGTGAATTAAAGAAAACAAAGAAACATTGCATTTAATTAATTGTGGAGACTAACGTCTTTGGCTTTGGTGGACTGCACCCTAAAGACCTGTTTCTGAGAATGATAATTAAGACTATAATCATAAACTATAAACCCTTCACTAGCATCTACATCAGAGAATTCTTTGTCGTTATACACAGCAGTGAAAAAAAATGTTTTACTGTTCATTTTCCTTAAAATCACACTTAGAGTAAGCCAAACAATGTCATATCATTATCACTCTAGCGTGTTTTAATTGTAAACGTTTGCATTAATTTAAATTGGTTGATTGTTATGATTTTCCAGTTATTGCTAGCTATTGTTCCCAGTTTAACCAGTCCTTGAAGCTCTATGTTGGTCATAATGATGGTAGTACTCACAGATGGGCATGGTGTGTCTCTAGTGGCTGCACCTGATCTTCTGGATCCCAGATCAGCCACTCAGAACACCAAACCACGCCTGTCCTTCTCCACCAAGCCTGTTGTCTTAAACTCAGAGGACGAATTTGAAGCCATCACCACAGTCATGAGGTGGAAGACCGTTTCGGCGATATTTCTGCTGGTGGTGCTCTACCTGATCATTGGGGCCACAGTGTTCAAGGCCCTGGAGCAGCCTCACGAGAGCTCCCAGAAGTATGCCATTCTGGTCCAGAAGCTGGAGTTTCTATCCCGCCACTCCTGTGTTAACTCCTCTGAGTTGGAGGACCTTGTTAAGGTAAGAAGCACCTCATTAGTGCAATGATCACAAGACTTAGGTCTTTGTTAGTTGGGTACTCATTCATCGAATTTTGCACACACAGCCATAAATGTACCTCATGTAGACTGTGAAGTACATGCTGGGTTAGTGAGCTCTTGCAGCACTGTAATGATTTATTTATACAGTGTGAACCTCCAGCACAGTGTATCTTAGCAAAGTCCTCTGATCAAGCTTTACCTCTCCCTTGCCTGTGGCATGCTCCAAAGAACAATGGATGGTGAATTTCTCCTAGGGAGCAATTAAACCTGCGTCTGATGCAGAAAGCCCAGCCAGCGATTCCAGTTGCCAGAACACCTCATGTACTCTGTCATGTACAGATGTTTGCAGCCTTCTGCACATTAACTACAAGGCCCACTGTAATGTGGAGCTGCAGCTGTTGAAGGCAACACATAGTCAAGTTCTGTCCTCTCCTAGCATGGGCAGCTCAGCATGACAATGGTTATTTAACTCATTCAGTGCCGCGGGCGACTTTAGTCGACGAAAATACGAATGGTCTAAAGTGCAGAGGGCGACTATAGTCGACCACAGTCGTCTTGATTTGGTTACACCGGTAAAGAACTCTGGATTTGAGTCAGGGAAAAATGAAACAATGACTAATTTACAATTACGTTTTTTTACCATTTTTTACCAAGATTTGCTTCTAGATAAAAATATTTGAAGTTAGATGTATCCCATGTTTTTAAAAAATGTCTAACCATCTAAAACAATATCGGGGCGTCGGAATAACGCGTCCCCGTCAATTTGTACCAACATGTTTCTGCGCCAGTGACCAAGAATATAAAGAAATTTAACACAATCAAGTGGGCAATATAACAAACTAGGCTACTGCTATGCTACTGTCGCAGTAACGGGAGAAAATGGGAGACTAGTTTTTAGTCATTCCATGATCGTCTGGTAAACGTTTGAGTCACAGTAGCCTACCATCAATGAGTTTTACAATATCCCTTTGTTATGTTGCGAAATCAGGAGGCTTTAGAAGCAAACATGGAGTATCAAAACGTAGTCTTTACTCAAGAGCAGGAACAATCAGGAGGCTTTAGAAGCAAACATGGAGTATCAAAACGTAGTCTTTACTCAAGAGCAGGAACGTATTCATCACTTCCTTTTACATCCCCTACGTCACATCCACATTCGGGTATCCTTCCAGCTACTATCAGGAAAGTAACACAGTGCTCCTAGTGGTAAGTATTTATACTCAGTCTGTACCATTTACAATAGTATAGTAATGAACACAACACCCTTTCCCGACTTATATTGAATAATTCTCTGATTTCCACTTCTGTCAAGTAATTTCTCATATCTCCTCCAGTGTCCATCGTTTTAAATAGTCCCTCGCACCACCGATTTTAGCCTACATTATTTTTGCCTCAGGATAACTGTTTCACTTTGAAATGGTTGATATGAAGTAACTCACGTGGACAGCTCATTTGTACATATCTATACAACTGACCAGTGATTATGTTAAATTTATTTAAAAAGACAATTTTTACATGTCTATTGTCATGCAAGAGCAAGTATATGCGTTTCACAGTGGCTTCAAACTCATTACATTACAGTCATTTAGCAGAAGCTTTTATCCAAAGTGACATACAATAAGTGCATATAGAAACGTCATCGAAGTAACTACCAAACAGATAAGAAAGCACATCCTTCCCATAATGTTGCAGCTATCCCTAGTAAAGAACATTGAATGTAGTTCGCAGTAAGCTGTGGGTAACTCCGAACAGGTGTGTCTTCAGGCTACGACGGAACGCAGGCAGGGTTGGAGTAGAACGTAGGGGAATGGGGAGTTTGTTGCACCACTGAGGCGCGAGGGTGGAAAAGTTCCGCAGTCGGGACGAGCTAGAGCCATTGACACAGAGGTGATGGAGAGGTCATGTAGTGGGGAGGTCTTGTATGGCATGAAGAGCTCTGTCTTGTCAAGGTTGAGCTTCAGGTGATGGGTAGCCATCCACTCAGAGATGTAAGCCAGACAAGCAGATATCCTCTCCTTAACCTGTGGGGTAGAGGGAGGGAAAGAGAGGAAGAGTTGAGTATCATCAGCATAACTATGATATGAAAAGCCATGTGAATGAATTACTGAACCAAGAGACTTAGTATAAATGGAGAACAGCAGAGGACCCAGTACAGATCCCTGCAGGACTCCAGTAGACAGGGGATGGGGTGCAGAGACGGAACACTTCCAAGAGACTTGGTAGGATCTATCAGTGAGATACGACTCATACTCTGGTAAAACATGTTTTAAGTTGTGGTCTTGATGTCTCCGTCTCAACAGTACTTTAAGAATTAGGGAGAGATAGTGACAGCTCGTGGGTCAAAATGTGGTCAAAGCTGTGCGAGAGTTGCAAGATTTCCAGGGGCAGGTTTTAACAATAGTCCATTTGTTTCTCCTGACAAATTTTTCGATTTGAACTCTATGGAAAAATAAGTCAGAAGAAACCCTTCAAGTTATCCATCCATATCTACTGTATTTCTGGCAGCAGAGTGATGATTTAAGGCTTGTTTGATATGTCAGACCCTTGATGACTTACAGCCATTTAGCTAACCATGTGTTCAATTCTGTTCCAGTGTAATTTACAGCTAAATCTAGTCCCACCCTACAATTCCCATAGAGATCCATTCAAATGCATTCAAATTCAAAAAGACATTATAGTATTGCTTGTAAGAGTACCACAAAATAAGATATCTAGAGTCTTTTCATGTTGTTCGGTCACAGATATCACAAAGTCATGGCATGCAAAGGATATGCGACCAAATACATTTATTTTTAAATTTGTAGGCAGTCAACTTAGTGAATGTAAACTTCTGACCCACTGGAATTGTGATATAGTGAATTAAAAGTGAAATAATCTGTCTGTAAACAATTGTTGGAAAAAATACTTGTGTCATGCACAAAGTAGATGTCCTAACTGACTTGTCAACACTATAGTTTGCCAACATGAAATCTGTGGAGTGGTTAAAAATTAGTTTTAATGACTTCAACCTAAGTGTATGTAAACTTCTGACTTCAACTGTAGCTACCCTGGCAACCCACTGGAAAACACAAACACTATGGGGAAGAAAAAAAACAGAAAAGCAAATGCCAATCAACTCACAAAACAATTGTCTAAAAATGCAAATGTAGTATAATCACAGTAAATATACCATTAGGCTATGTGAGTAATTGTGCTGATGTCAGTCAACAGCAATGTTAACAACATCAGTGTTTAGCCCAAATTTATAGGCTATAGCAGTAGAAGAATTGGATAAATCAAACATAAATCTGAATCCTCATCCAATGACACAATGTACCGTAGCCTACATTCCCAGCTATGTAGGATAGTAGTCCCTGTCCAAAAGTGAAACAGTTCTGCCCCATGTGGGATTCAGACCGAGATCGCAGGATTTGTAAGCATGAACCTTAGGCCACCACTGGGCTACTTAGAAAAATAGGCTAGGCTATAGCCTAGTCTGTGGAATATCAGAAAGTTTAATACTCAATTGGTTTTGCTTGATCGTTCAAATCTTTAAACAGAGTTTTAACGTGGAAATGTAACCAATGGACTGTAATTAATCAATTAGAAGCTATGGTTTTTAGTTTTAATGGGGTAAAATGAAATGTAAATACTTTATTTTGACAAGCCGGTTATGAATCTCTTATCCACGGTGCCCCCCTAGTGGTAGTTGTCGACATCACAATTAGGTTGCAGTAGGCTATTCATATTTCTCTGAAATGATAAATTACAGGTTAAACCCCAAAAATTCTGCTGTCACCATCTTGCCACAGTCACAGACAAGAAAATACATGAAACACATCATTTCTACATGCTAAAAAATATAGCCTCTATTATTAAAAAGTTGTCTAAACAAAAATTTGGTTACAGTTTTCCAACGTTCAGCAAAGTCTACATTTCAACAGCGACCGCCTATCGCACTTGCGGCTGTAATAGCCTAGCCTACATTGCTGTGTAAAAACATACCTTTTAACATAGGCCTATTTTTTTACCCTACGTAGGCTATACAAACATTAGACTATGTATTTTTATGTGTAGGCTATTATGCAGCATATCTAGGTTTATGTGACAATTCTGACAAATTTATTCTGTTGCAAATGTCTAAATGGTAGGCGATAGTCTCTTCTTTAATTCAAAATGTAAATCATTTTTGAGATATGACACTTAGGCTAAATAAGACGAGTAGAAAATGGGTGAAAATTTCTTCTGGTGGGCCAAAGTTAATAGGGTTAACTGATTTCGTAAGTCCTTCTCTTGAATTTAACGACTGTTGCCTTGTGGATAGCTACAGACTCAAACTGCAAATACAAGAGATGATAATTTTTTTTTTTTTTAAAGAAATCGCCAATCCAGTGGGTTGCCAGCCTAGGAATGCTAGTGACCAGCCTGGTCAGTTGCAAATCCAGTGGGCTGCTAAGCTAAAGCTAGGCACATGAGTTACCCGCCTCGATAAATCAATAGACGGCTTCTCATTTACCACCGCCGGCCTCTCATTTACCAGCGCCGGCTTATCAGTTGCTAGATAATTTACTTTGAATAGGATAAAGGCCTACACTCCACCGGCCCCTCAGCAGTCTTATTTTTGGCACTTATCCTGCGGCATAAAAGTCACGGTGAAAGGCTCATTAAAGCTCCGGTGACCAATACTAAGTAGCCCAAGTTTTTTTGGGTGATGTTATCACTCTCCTACGGTCGTGGTTGTCTGCGTCCATTGATCGTTGATATTAGAAAATACCCCGGTTTTCCCACCCATGCCAACAATGCAATTTTCAACTTTCAAAAGACAAACGGTAAATCAGAAAATTGGAAAAACTAGTTAGAATTCTCAATTTGCCTATAATTTAAAGGATAAAAAAATAAAAATTTAAAAATTGAATAAAATTTTCAATGTTTCTATTTGCGATATATGCATCAGGAAATCAAACTGTTAAACGTTATTGCACTATTCCACATACATTCTTTTTTTTTGTTTTGTTAAATTCTTAACAATATAGGTTATCGGCAATAAGCGGCTCATGGCCGACAATAAGAACAGTGTGTATAAGCGGCTCATAGCCGACAACAAGAACAGCATGTAAATTCAACACATCACATAGATCAGTTTTGATTAGGTTAACAACAAAAACAAGGATGTACAGTACTGCAATGATTACAATTGTTAAATAATAAGCTTTTCATTGGCTACATCCTTTTTTTCCTCTTAGAATTGTTAATTACTGGCAATTGGCGGCTCATAGGATATAGGCTAGCCGACAATAAGAACAGCGTGTTAGTGATTTCTAATATAATATGCATTTCCTTTCACATGGACTTAACGAGGGCCGCACAAAATGTTTTCGAGGGCCGCCATTGGTCCCCGGAACACACTTTAAGAACCCCTGTTTTATGGGATGGCACCATAGGCTATACTCGAGTTCCGTGAAAGCCATTAAATCATGGAATCCTTTTCCTTCAACGAAAATTATGGGTAGCATGTCTTTTGCTGTCATTTTTGTGATAAGCACTGTTGTTTGTCCCGCACGTTTATCATCACATTGCCTTTGCCAATCAAAGCTAGAAATGGATGGGTGGGCACTTACGGTCTGTAGGCTTGCTGCTGTATGGTCTGTGGATGCTTTTCTTTTAAATGAGTGTGCTTTGTTGTTGTTGACTTGTGATACGCTAGCTTAGTGTTGCACAATTAGCATTTCACTTTGGTGTTATTCATTTTATCTAATTCCACATGGAACTTTTTCCTTGCCGCCATTCTTTCCATGTTTTTAACTGCGTGCACTACACCGTTATCGCCCTCTCCAGTAGGCTATTTCACTCTAGTAGTGTATAGGCTAGTGTAGGGTATTTAAAGAGCCACCAGATGGCAGTGTGAACCACCGAGAGATCTAACATAGCCTACAGCTGCATATTTGTAGGTCTATACACTGTGTAGAAAATATATTTTTTTAAATGAAATGCGACCCTGGCATGCAATTCGATTGTTTAGATGTGCGCGACTAGTCAAATATTCGAATATTCTAACCCATCCCTAGTTAAGTGCATTTTGCACTGTTCTGTTTAAAGCCTTATAACCCCAGATGTGCACATCACACACATATGTGTAATGGCTTAAATTGAAGAGGACCCTTGTACCATTTAATGCCATTGCTTAATTGCATTGCATTATTTGTTGACATAATATTTATATACATTATGGGCTGTAAATGCACAAAATTCTTGCAGAAAATGTAAAACAGAAGTTGTAATTCTTACATTACAGTGCACCTCTGAAAGGTAAAGATATAAAACAGGCCATACTTTACATTCCCTAGTCCACACACCTCTTGACCACATGTGTAAAACTTTTTTGGGGAATATGTAAAACTACTCAGGTTCTACAAGGTAATTTGTAAAGACTGTATCCTGGCATCCCTTAGTGTCTCCAAATGTATCCAAAATGGATAAAATGTGCATTACAGTAAATCAGGAGGTAATCAGTTTCTATCAACACATAAAGTATTCTGACTCACAGAAAACATGTTTGTATGAAGGAATTTTCATCTTTTTCAAAAGAATGGGGTGGTGAGATATATAGGGGTCCAGAAACCTATCCAACCCTATCCAAAAATTAATACAATGTTTTGTCTGTCCATATTATGGCCCATTGATGCTGGTGTGCTCTAAATACTAATGGTACAATACATGATATGACTTATCCTACAATTCAGCCACAACAAATGGGATAGTAAAATAAAAACAACATAATGTACAATGTTGCAAATTAAAAATAAATATGGTAGGTCTTTCACAATAATAATAATAATCATAATGATACTAATAATAAATAAATAAATAAATACTATATTTTACATGGATTGTGACTACAATTTACCCTGGTCACATATAAACTTGTTACTTTAGTCTTATAAATATTACAAAATATTGTGACACTGAACCAGTGACACTGGATTACCATTGACAGTCAGCAAAAATGTCATAGGTTAGTTTATAGCCCATTGATTCTGGTGTGCTCAACATAGCATAATGCATATGTACCAAATACTAATGATACAATACATGATATGACCTATGCTTCTATTTAGCCACAAAAAAATCGATAATAAATGCTATATTTTACATGGCTACTGTGACTAAAATTCAACCTATGCACAAATAAAGTTATTACTTGAAATGAGGCTTTGTGCGTCTGAAACTGGTAGAAATCAGATCCAAAATGGCTTCCGAATGGATGCAACCTAGTCCTGTGTTACGCATGGATATTGGTCAGCTGCTTAAATGTACCTATGGGAATGCCATACCATTTCAGAAAGCTTAGGATGCGCTCTATTGGACGAAATAAGTGCCAATTAAAATCAAGTTTGTGTGAAGGATTTACAAGTGCATCTTTTGAATGCGATCATTTACGCACGGCTATTTTAGGGCATGACACATGTTGTAACAAGGATTAAATATTAAAAACGGGTCAACCAAGGCAAAAAATAACCTAAGATTCTTGCAGGGGACATCTTAATCTTCATAACCAAATGTAAGGTTACGACTTTATTTATATTTTACCAGAGTTTTTTATAGCAAAAGAAAGTTATGTGGTAACAAACAAATTCCACTTGTTTTTTTTCCTGTGGAGTGAGTAGGCATGTTGACAGTTTTACTTATGTATTCAGAATCTTGGAAGGTGTTTCTTGCTGCTGTGATAGTAAACGATTTTTTGGTGACAAAATAAAAACTTGAATTAACTCTCAAATATGTTTAAATAAACACCAGACAGGCTTGTGTGGGGGATGTCAGGGAGAGGAATCAGTGGAGCACGTAGTGCTGAGTTGTAGGAGGTACGGGGCACAGAGAGAGAAGATGAGGAATAAATTGAGGGAATTGGGGGTGCAGGATTTCACATTAAAAGTTTTACTGAAAATGGGTGAGAGAGCACAGGTCAGGGTACTGTTAGCCTTCTTAAGGGATACAGGAGTTTTTAATAGGATATGATGGACAAGCAGGTATAGGGTGCTAGAGTGTCTGATATGGATATGGATTGTATAGTAGAACTAGGTATAAAGCATGGAGGGTTAAAATGTAGTTTAGAATGAAGGGAAGTAGAATGTAAGCCTATTGTCTGATCCACACTCCGGAGCAGAAGGTGGCGGTAATGCACCAACAAGCTGGATGCCAACCGCCGTAAAAACACGAAGAAGAAGAAATATGTTTAAATGTCTGCTATCTTACATGTGGTCGGGTCCATTGTAGATAACAGCGTAGCAGCATAGCATGCTACTTTCATGAATTACAAGCTAATGGTGGTACATAGAAACGTGATATTTTGCACGCTGATAGGATATTAAGTACTGATTATGATGATATGCGGGTTATGGTGATAAAATATTTTCGTAGAACTAGCAACGTATCTGTGATGTGCCGAAAATGGAGACGCAGGTGTCTCTACCACTAGGGGTCTGCACAAACAAGTTAAGAGATAACTATGTTGGCTTTCGCAGGGGAAGGTCATGCCAGACAAATCTTTTGGAATTTTTTGAGGAAGCTACCAAGTGTTTTGATTGTAACAAGGCTTATGATATTATATACCTAGATTTCCAAAAAGTATTTGATAAGGTACCACATGAGAGACTCCTTATCAAAATGAAGATGGTAGGAATTATATGAAGCATTTCAGAATGGGTTTGGAACAGGCTACAGGGTAGAACACAAAAAGTAGTAGTAGGGGGGTACTGTGTTCCACAATGATTGATTTTGGGACCTCTGCTCTTCCTTATTTACATAAATAACCTTGACAGGGACATCAAAGCTACACTATAAAAATAATATCCCTCACTTCTGTTTGAGAATGTGAAAATGTAATGATTTTTGTAAAACATTTATCAACACAATATACACAAAAAAATATTTAATTTAGAAGACCTCTCCTAATCTGTGCCTCTTGCCATGGCACCTGACCATGTGTCGAAAGGAAAATATGCCACAGTGGCTCGGGATGCCCTAGTGTTGGAGAGGCGATTCAGGAGGTTGTTGTCTCCTGCTACCACACGTCTCCACTCTTCTAGCTGGATCTCCTGAGAGGCTCCTGCTGTGTCAACAAAGTTTGGGGGAATGTACCTGGAGGATGAGTCTGGAATTACTGAGAGGAGCATACCTGTCTTAGGAAATAGGGCTAGAATAATGGGCAATAAAATAAAAAAAATGTGAAATTGGATTGGCTACTGACCTAACAGCCAAGTGGTTGGCAGCATCTGTGTGGCACAGGTAGGTGTGAAGGGCCACACATGTCTTGACAACACCAATTGTTTTGTCAGGGTGGAATTCGATTGGTCTGCCCAGATTTCTCCACTCTAATTTCTATTACCCTCCTGGCCCTGGAGTGAGGGTAATGATAATTATTTTCTGGATAATCCAGATTTGACCTTGTGTATTGAAGATAAACATACAAAATAAACTAAACTGTAGTGCAAATAACTTTAAAATGGGTTTGTGCATGACCGATACATATCCACAAAATCTATATTCTGTCAAATATTTACACATAAGGGGATCATTTTATTTACCTAAAGTAATTTAATGTAATCGTTATATTATGTAATGTAATTTCTGGTAGGCTATTTTCATAATTTCTGTCCTGAACATACATCTATATATCACATATATCACAGCAGGGAGCGAAGCGATTTTAATGTGGGTGCGCTTACCAAAGGGACGCACGAGATTTGCATGGAGGGGGAATGCCGCATCTCCCAAAAACATGTATGGTATTGGGACTTAATTCCCAGGCATATCAACTGGCAGGGGTAGATCAAGCTTTGAAAGAGGCTCTGTGAAGGTTTCCAGTGGCGGAGAATCAAATGCAATGGGAGTGGGAATCAGAACAAGTCACTCACAACGGTGAGGACCACAAATAGATGAAAAGGGTAGAAAAGAAAAGGAATAATCCTAGAAGCTAAAACAGTCAAATAATACTCAGCCCAGGAAAACAAGAACACAAAACTAAGTCTCCCGAACTCAATACTAGAGCTAACACAGGAAACTGAAAAAGAAAACACCTTCGGCACGTAAAACTAATGCGGCCAGTGGCGCCGCCAAGGGGGGGCCAGGGGGGGCCACGGCCACCCTGAGAAAATCGCTGGCCCCCCCACTGGCGGCTCGCGAGTCGCATATGCATAATATGCTTCCGAGTATGTATAATATGCTTTTATCTGATATTTTACATTAGGTACTATTCATTTAAATCAATAATGTATATTTTTCATAATAGTTAATGTGAAAGAAAATAACAAACGCATAGCCAGCCAGCCGCTTTTGACCGTCCGTCATTGCGTCACACTCCGACCCCTCCCCCGCATGGACAGCAGCAGCTGAGCTCAGCGAGTTGAGTTGAGTTGAGACAACCAGACTGCTAACGGGTAAGTAAGTCATACAATACTTGCTTATAGTAAAAAAAAAAATTATAATAATTATGTATTTAGTAAACTGTTCGTTTTTTGACGGTGTCGAATTGCCTAGCTAGCTAAATTAGGGCTTAGCTAGCTAGTTTATGCCTTAAAGGAACACGCCAACTTTTTTATTTGAAGATGATGGATACCCTTCTCCTCTTTGTGCGTGCAGGAGGAAGCATAGAGACCCGCACCGTTAGCCTAGCTTAGCCGCAATCACTGGAAGAGGGTTAGTCCTGTTAGCCTAGCTCCCTCAAAAGTGACGAAATACATTTTCCAACAACCATTTGCCATCTTCCCAAAAAGTTGGCGTATTTATTTAAGGTTACTCTGCAGCATATAGAGTGTTAGCTAACTATAGTTAGAGTTATCGTAGCATTCTAGAACGATTGTCAAGTCACTTGATTAGCTTGACGAGCGCATTCACGTGAAGGGGGGTTGAAATCTGCTGGGGGCTCAAAAAACGACTGCATGATCGTCACCCGAGGCAGGTGAGCCTGCCGCTGTCTGTCCTGAGTTGGCAGCAGGACAGCAGGAGGAGAAGACGGAACAGGCCAGAGAAATGTGAACCAGACAGGGTGATAGCAACATAGGCGGCCTTTGCTATGTTTCATTCGATTTGTAGAAAGAAAATGTTAACGTTATACCGAAAGTACATTGGGTAGGCGTAGCCTACATACAGTACGCAAAGGAAAAGGCACCGAATGTTTATTTGTAACAGTTTAAACTTTTTAATAATAGCCTATAGCAGCTAGCCTATTCGGTATGCAGGTTTTTTGCTGCGCAGTTAACAATTTATTTAATTAGCCCAAATCGTTTACACGATCTGATATTGTTTCTACATATCAGAACAAACATTTTTGTAGTGTGTAGAAACGGTACATTTTATGCATGTTATTGTCCGACTGTGGCAAGATGGTTGTAAACGGGTTTTGTATGCACAAGCGGCAACACTGTAGCAATCCTGCATTGATTTTATGCATGTTATTGTCCGACTGTGGCAAGATGGTTGTAAACGGGTTTTGTATGCACAAGCGGCAACACTGTAGCAATCCTGCATTGGAAATTTGAGGGTTTAAAGTTGTTTAGAATTTCAGAAAAATATGAATAGGCTACTATAATTGAAACAACAACCAGTTTAATAGAGCTCACAGTCTTCCTTGAGCCATATAAGGAGGTGTTCCACGAGATGTTTAAACTTTGCAAAATTGCCCTTGCATTACCTGTGAGCACTGCAGCATGTGAGCGCAGTTTTTTTGTGCTAAAGTTAATCAAGACTGTCTTGAGAAATACAATGAGTGACGAGCGATTGAGCAATTTGGGGGTGTTAAGTATAGAGTCAAGAAGGGCTAGGGCCATAAATCTTGATGAATTTGTGGATGTGTTTGCCAAAAGACACAGCAACAGGCGAATAAAGCTGTATTGAAAAGAGTGTAGCCTAATAAAGCAGGGATATGAATAGGTTGTGAGTAGGCTATAGTAAAATGTATATTGTTGTCCATGATTATGCTTTTTTGTTTTTCATTTTTGGACAAATATTTTTGTTTACAAAAAGACACAGCAACAGCGGAATAAAGCTGTATTGAAAAGAATTGGAGGCCTCTGTGTGGTGTTTTTAAACTTCCCAGTATATGTTTTGTTCCTTACAATCAATGTACTCTTTCAAATTAAAGCTGTATATTTGTCTTTTTAAGGAAAAGGACAACTAGCCTATTTGAAGAACAATGAATCGCCTAACACATGTATACAAATACAAAACACATTAAAACAGGATTGTTGTGGGACTCAAAATGTTAACAGTACCGGTATTAGTCTGTGCACATCAGATAATTAGGAACATTAACTGTAAAATAAGAAACCAAAGTATATCAGTGTGCGATTCCTTAACTCTCATATTGACATAGTTTTCAACTAGCCTATATACTACAACAACATAATAGAATTCCTGAAATTCAGTCATGGCTTTTGGCTTTGGTGTGCCACCCCAAGATTTTCAGTGCCCCCCCCCCCCCTGGCCCCCCCTATGAAAAAATTCTGGGGGCGCCACTGAATGCGGCCAGAAGAAGGTGAAACAAAAGTGAAACCACTAAAGAAAAACTGTCTCAGTGAGAACAGTACGGACAAAATAGCACAGTGAAGCTAACAGGAAGAGATAATCTTATACCTGAAATAATAAAGCTACAAAGCAAGTCCCTCATGAACATAAAACAAGTTTAATATCACGGGGTCGCTTGTACATGGCTATACCTGGCTCAATGTAATACGAAATGACAAAGAAGCATTGGGGAAGTGGAAGTGAGAAACTTAAATACCCTGCAGGCAGAAGCACAGGTGCAATGAATAACAAGCAAGGGGAAGCAAAACCCCGGAACGGAAAAAATCTGATAGATTCTCAATCGGGGGAAACAGGATGAGAACCACAATGGAAAAGGAAACAATAACCCACGAACCATGACAGGACCCCCCCTCTAAGGGACGACCCCAGACGATCCTGATTACTGCGGAAATCTTTGATTAGATCGGGATCCAAAATATTCCTAGCTGGAACCCAACACCGTTCCTCTGGACCATAACTCTCCCAGTCCAGTAAAAACTACCAACCCCTACCTACCTATCTTACGGATGATCTTGAACGGTCCCACGTAACGTGGAGCAAGTTTGCGAGATTCAACCCGCAGAGGCAGATTTTGCAATGAGAGCCAGACTCGCTGACCTACCCGATAAGAAAGGACTGTCCGGCGATGTCTGTCGGCTGCAGCTTTTTGGGATGCCGAAGCTCGCAAAAGTGATGCGCGAACTCGTTTCCACACCGAATGACACCTCCATAGTTTGATTGGTACGCTCTGTTTGCCCGTTAGTCTGTGGATGAAACCCGCAAGACAGACTAACCGACGCGCCTAACTGAGCGCAAAAGAAATGCCAGAACCTGGTGATAAATTGGGGACCACGGTCTGATACTACGTCTTGAGGTAATCCGTGTATGCGGAACACGTGATTGATCACCAACTGAGCGGTCTCCGGTGCCAATGGTAATTTGGCCAGAGCGAGAAAATTAGCCACCTTAGAAAACCTATTGACAATGACTAAGATAACCATGTTACCTTGCGAATCGGGCAATCCGGTTACAAAATCTAAAGCGATATGGCTCCAAGGTCGACTGGGCATGGGTAAAGGGCATAAAAACCCAGAGGGTGGGAGTCAAGAACCCTTGTTCCAGGCACAAACTGAACAAGGAGCAACAAATTTGCACACATCTTTCTCCATACCAGGCCACCACAATAGTCTGGAGAGAAATTCCTTGGTACGGTGGGTGCCAGGATGCGCCGCGAACTGTGAGGAATGACCCCACTGGAGTACCAGAGAGCTCACCTTGGGAGGTACAAAAAGGCAATTAGCGGGACCCCCACCCGGACCCGGGTTAAGTAGCAACGCCTGTTGAACCGCCACTTCAATGTCCCATAACACAAGAGCAACTATCTGGGAAGCAGGCACAATGTGCTCCGGAATAGCGGAACTGTCAGTCCGTTCAAAGATACGTGGCAACGCATCTGTTTTAACATTCTTAGTACCAGGGCGGTACGTCAAAAGAAAGTTAAAACAAGTGAAAAATAATGCCAAACGCGCCTGTCTAGAATTACGTCTTCTAGCCTGTTGGACGTATTCCAAGTTTCTGTGGTCAGTCCATACAGTAAAGGGGTGTTCTGCTCCTTCTTGCCAATGACGCCACTCCTCCAATTTGACTGCCAGTAGCTCCCGATCACCCACGTCGTAATTCCTCTCAGCCGAAGTGAGAGCCAGAGAGATGTATGCACACGGGTGCATTTTGCGGTCGATGGGTGAGTGCTGGGATAATATAGCACCTACCCCCAACTCGGAAGCATCAACCTCCACCACAAAAGGGAGGGAGGGACTGGGCGTAACAAGAATAGGCTCAGAACTGAACCTCTTCTTGAGTTCCTCAAAAGCAGATGCAGCCTGCGGGTTCCACCGAAATTGAGTCGCTGATGTTTTCTTGGTCAAGACAGAAATAGGTGCGGTGAGCGCACTGAAATTACAAATATAACGGCTATAAAAATTTGCGAACCCAAGGAAGCGCTAGACCTGTTTAACTGAGTAAGGAGTGGGCTAATTGAGTACAGCAGGGACTTTCTCGGGATCCATACAGACCTTGCCCTCTGACACAATAAATCCCAAAAATGAAACAGTGCTAGCGTGAAATGAGCACTTCTCTGCCTTCACGAATAATTTGGCCTCCAACAGGGCTTTCAACACCTGTTTTACATGACCGATATGGGTTTGCAAATTGGAAGAGTAAATTTAAATGTCGTCGAAGTAGACAAACACAATTTTTTCTAACATCTCCCGCAGTACGTCATTCACTAACGCTTGAAACACGAGGGGGCGCTAGTGAGCCCAAACGGCATGACTAAATATTCGTAGTGCCCACTGTGAGTGTTAAAAGCAGTTTTCCATTCATCACCCTCACGCATGCGCACCAGGTTATAGGCATTGCGGAGGTCGAGTTGGGAAAAAATAGTAGCCCCCTGGAGACGTTCAAAAGCTGAATTCATCAGCGGAAGCACATACCAGTTTTGTATAGTAATGGTGTTCAGAGAGCAATAATCCATACATGGCCTTAATCCTCCATCCTTCTTCTTAACGAAAAAAGAATCCTGCGCCAGCAGGCGAAGTAGATGGCCTTATGAACCCATTAGCTAATGCCTCCTCAACATACTCCTTTCTACACTCTCCAGAGCCGCCAAGGAATATAGGCTCCCTCTAGTAGGGGTGGTACCCGGATAGAGTTCTATGGCGCAATCATAAGGGCGTGGGGAGGAAGGGTGGTTGCCCTCTGTTTATTAAAAACCTCCGCTAATTCGGCATATTCAGCAGGAACGTTGAGTGGCAAAGGAAATTCAAGCATCCCTGCAATTTTAATCACTCCCCACTGAGTGGGCGAATCAGGAGGAGAAGCTAAAATCTCAAACCACTGAATCTCAGAGTCGGAGAGCTTAAGAAGTACATAAGTGACCCCATCAACGAATGATAAACTTATCCCCTCCCCACCTGATATGGGAATCATATTTTACAAGCCAAGTGTGACTTAAAACAAGGGGATAAGCGGACAAAAAAAAAAAACGGAATTTTCTCAGTATGAGTATCCTGAAGAACAGACATAGTGAGGAGAGTGTTGTGGTAAAAGATAGATTATTCATTATTTATGTATAATTATATATCATGGTGTAGGACCTTCTATATGAAACAATGGTGTCAAGAGGGAGATGCTTTTCTGTATTGGAAGGGTGTCTATTGCAAGACACCCTAAGAGGCCCAACCAGCACACTTTGAATTTATGACCGTGCACTCACGAGCACACACTCATGCCAAGGAAGGAAAAACAAACTCGGTGATTTGTATCTGTGTGATCGGGTGGGGCATGGTCCGGAGCCAGGCACATAGAATGAGCTCATCTTTAACACTGGTAAATCAAGGACATGCGTGCGCATCCCCACGTTAGTGAATTGATGGGAAAAGCTTATTCTTAGGCAAAAGCCATATGGTAGAACAATCAGAGACTATTTCAGTTACATTTGTATATTCAAACATCAGAGTGATATACGTATCTTGATAAGGAGGTAAAAGGACCCATTCACACCTGCATACACACACTCACAAGGGACACATTTATGGTCCTAGATCGGCCGAAGAGATAGAGTGTGGATCTTCTCAAGGAATGCCTTGGGGCCCGGTCGTTAAAAAAGACATCTGGCCCCTAGGCTTGGAAATGTGTGTGTGCAGTGTCAACAGCTAATAGAGTTTGGTAAACTTAAGGAAAAACATTTCCTTTGTTCTGCAACAAACATTTAGTATAAAATACATTTGACAAAATAAGTTATCTTTCTTCATCCACAACCCGTTAGTATAAAATAATATGTTAGTACAGATAATGTTTCAAATCACAAAGGAAGGTGTTATGCTTGGTTTATAATTATACATACCTGTGATGAATAACAATAAAAGGTTTATAGCTAGTATTATATAACCCATCATAGCAGGGTATTATTATGTAATGAACAACTATGGTCAGACCATGGCCAGACTGTTTTTGAAATAATTAAATCATGGTATTTCATTTAAACTATAATATAAAACAAAGGCCAATTGTAATGCTAAATAAGACCAGCAGAGACCGCTGCAGACCATTGAATATATTTCCCAGGGGGGAGGCGCTTTCAAACTTTAGACACGTGGGTTGGGGTTTGAAAGACGCATATAACGGGGTCATCTGAGTTGGCCCAGTGCTAGTTTTGTTTTGTCTCTGTCATCAACGGAACGGTGTTTATGTCTTGTGGGTGAGCATGATATTGACGGACTAAGACGGGACTGTGTGATTGAGAGTGTTGTAATATTGTTTAATATGTGTATGTCTAGCCGATCAGCCTGGGTATGTATATTCATGCGAATTTATATACAATAAATTACGTTGTGCCAGACTCTGGAATGTAGTGTCTAATTGAGAGAAAGTTTGAATAATTTGTAGTGGAATGATCCCGACTCCTCCCGACGGGGCGGTGAAAGGATTATTCTATTTTATTTTACTACAAGAGCAGTAGTCTTCTTTATAGTACTCGAGCCTAACGTGCGACAGTCAAGAGCGGTGACTAGTCGGGACTGGTCGAGGTGCTGGACAGGAATGTGGTGTTTTCTAGCCCACCGGGCATCAATAAAACACTCCACGGCCCCAGAATTAATAAAGGCCTCAGCCTGAAGGGAGTGATGTCTCCACAAGAGGCTGACAGGTAGTAAAGTACACAAGGTAGTACTTTGGAGACTCCCTTTCTCTTTAATTTACTACACTAACTTATGGTGTGGCCTCTCCTTTTACAGTAGCGACACCACTCAGCTCGGTGATCTGAATCCTTATCAGAAGAACAAGAGACCCCATCTACCTGTATGGGCTCCTCTCCATTATAAGATTGGGGGTAGATAAATAGATCTCTCCTGCTATTTTAAATTTGAAAACGATTGTCTATCCGAATAGTGATGGACACTAACTTATCCAGTGAATCCGCTTGCTCCAACACTGCTAGGGCATCTTGGACAGAATCGTCTAACATAAATAGCGTCATAACGGGAGCTTCTGGCCAACCTGTCTCTTGTTACCATGGTGCTTAAGCAGTCTAGCCGACTCTTGACCCGAGATGTTATGGTCAAAAACCGACTCCATTTGGCTCATAAGTGTTTTAATAGCGTTTAAAATAAGAGAATTGCTCTGGATTAACAGAGTAGGCCAGTCAAGTGCGGATCCGGTGAGTAATGTGAGGACAAACGACACCTCAGAATCTTGAGTAATAAACCGCGATGGCCAGAAATCCTCGGCACTTGCCGGCCCGACCGTCGTAGCGGAACAGGAGCTGAAGTTTGGGCTTTCTAGGTGGAGTGGGCAAATGGGCGTGGTTAATGGGCGCTTGGGGAACTGGAAGAACAGGAGGAGTGACTGCGAGAGACAGGACATGGAGACTCTGTGTCAGCTCCTTGAGACATTCTCCCTGATCACACAGCTGTTCACACAGCAGACTTTGCACATAGCCTGCTGCCTGGTCTGAAGGGCAAGAATGCCCTCCTCATGAGAGGACCAGGCAGAGCACTGGGCAGTTAGAGTTTGTTTAACCCCCGATCCCGTCGCTGAAACATCCATATGGCTTCTTAGTACTGTGTTGGTTTCCAGTGGCGGAGAATCTAATGCTACAGGAGTGGGAATCAGAACATGTCACTCACAACGGTGAGGACCACAAATAGATTAAACCCCAAAAGGGTAGAAAATAAAAGGAATAATCTTAAAAGCTAAAACAGCCAAATAATACTCAGCCCAGGAAAACAGGGCGAACTCGAAACACGAGTAAGAACACAAAACTAAGTCTCCCAAGCTCAATACTAGAGCTAACACGGGAAACTGAAAAAGAAAAGAACACCTTTAGCGCGTAAAACTAACGCGGCCAGAAGAAGGTAAAAGTGAAACCACTAAAGAAAAACTGTCTCAGTGAGAACAGCACGGACAAAATAGCACAGCAAAGCTAACATGAGAAGATAATCCTATACCTGAAATAATAAAGCTTCAAAGCAAGTCACTCGTGAACATAAAACAAGCTTAATATCACGAGGTCGCTTGTAGCTGGCTATACCTGGCTCAATGTAATAAGAAATTACAAAGAAGCACCGGGGAAGTGGAAGTGAGGAACTTAAATACCCTGCAGGCAGAAGCACAGGTGATTTGGATATGCTTTCCGTCAATTCAGCCGATGCAGTTTGGAAAATTCCAAACCCTCCAGAAATATTTGGCGATGTTATTCCAGTCGTTTCTGGACGGGAAACAAACAAACTCCGGTTTTAATGCCTCCTCAGACTCGATCAAAGACACCGGGGTTGAGCCAAGTCTGTAGCTTGTGGCAGCGCTCTGTGAGCCTCCACTGGCCAAGATTCGCAGCATTACTGCAAGTCTCTCGGACACAGTGATTGGTGTGTGCGAGAATGTAAGATGTTGGGATGGATGCGATTAATTAAATCACTAAATCGGTTGGCTGACATCCTAAACTATTTAAAATGCATTTCTTCATCCAGAATTTCATGCATTTGTTTAAGGAGAACATATTCACCCTGGTTTTCCCTTGTATAGTTTATGGGAAAGACGGACCACCTTCTTTTCCGTTCACATAGTTTTTTCAGCAAACGTAGATTTAGCAAAAATTCTTCCTCTTCCATAATCTCAATAATTTCACAGAGCGCTGCCATGTTTCAAGAAATGTAAACAAACAGGTCAGAAATTTGTAGTCTTGTTACCATAGAGACAATCGAACCCTCGTCACAGACCTTCGCCCGAAGTATAAATGGCAAATGTCGTTCGACACTTGTGGGCAATTCATCGTCAAAATTTAGAATTTTGAGATCACATTCAAATTTTATAAAGTTTACAGCCATGAAAGTAAAAGCATGCAGGTCATACAATGACCAGCAGAACGAGGGGTCTTGTGTCGGGATCCATTAAGAGTTATTTTTGCGAAATTTTTAGGGGGTACCCGTAACTTTGTAATGGCCTAACATAGCTATACCAAAAACAGTATTTGGCGAGCCCATGGTGATAGTAGTCCAACTGTGAAATAACATTGAGATCGGTTATGAAACGGCAGAGATATCGAGGTTCAAAAATCACTGTTTTACTTTGAAGGGCTGACCAACGCAAACATACGTGTAATGTAAAATTCTGATTTCATGTCTGACTGAGTTCTCCAGGTTTTTACAGTATAGATTTGTAGGTGTGATTAGGTGTAGTTATGTCCTGTGTGTTCTTGGTGACGAAAATTTGTGAGTAACCAAATGCCTGTTATACTCACAGCAAGTGGTGTCTGCAATAAGAACTGGGGTCAACCCATCAGGCAATTCTTCCAACCAGACCAGCTTGTGGGACCTCAGCAGTTCATTTTTCTTTGCTGGGACTGTCATCACTACAATAGGTAAGATCATATCTCTCTTGTTCTCTGAACTCTACACTGTGATGGGTGTTTTCAGTCTTGCAGTGTTTTGTGATTTCAGTGGTTTGAATTTGTAGCACAGATATTACAAATGTGTATTACATGATGGTATCGGAGATATGATTGTTTGAATATTGTGGTTTTGCAAAACAGAGTTTTGAGAAAACTGGCTTTAAAGGTTTTGTTGTGAATTCTGACCTTTCTCATCATAAAATACACCCTCAAACAAGGAACTATTGTATGGAATTGGTATATTTGTGTAGTCCTTAACCCAGTGCTTGCTATGATTTTGAATAAGTGTGATTATAATTGTGTTTAAACCATAAATTCATAAAAATATGAACAAATTCATAAATTTGGTTTTACCTCTGATTTTGCTTAAAACCCTCATCCTTTTTCACTTTCCTAATTATTTTGTGGCCAAACGGAATCGAGTTCCGTAATTCTGACACATTCTGGCACTTGTCCTCTCCACAATTCTCAGCCGTAATCCATACTTTTAGCGAGCTATAGGCGATAATTTATATACAAACTAGTGAAAAATGAACATGGACACCACAGACTTCTTCGCTCTGACAATGCAACATGTGCTCAGCACTGATGCCGCTGGCCGGGGGTGTATTGAAGAAGTCTCCAGTTTGTATTGAAATTGCCGGTTATAGCTGTCATGGTTTTTGGCAGCCTTTTTTTATTTTTGTGGTCGATCTTTCTTTTGGCGGCGTTGGGGCACTCTATCAGATTTTCCGTCTTCCGTTTGGGTATTTTGATAATATAATATAGGTTTGTTGACAACCACTGAACTTAAAAGCTTTTGCCTTGAAGTTACATGGGACTTGCCATAGTTGCTTTCGAGCTCCTCCTTGCCATAGTTGCTCTCGAGCTCCTTGTTGGATTTAGTTTTCTCGTTTGCACTTTGTTTTCCCCGTACTGGTTTTCTACTGTTCTCACTGAGACAGTTACCTTTGTTCCTATTTTTGTTGCTTCTCGTTTTCCGTTCTCTGGTTGAGAGTGAGAATTAATTATTCCTTTCCTGTTTTGTTTTTACTGGAGTCTGGGTTATTTTGCCTGCTTTTCTAGCGTTGATTTTCTTTGGTATTTCATCTGGAGTTTTTTCGTCCCTTCCTTCATTTCGTTCCTCCCTCGTGGATTAGTCTCCACATTTATTGGTTATTTTCTTAGCAGGAATAACTTTCAGATTCCCTCTGTCACGTCTGGTCCTCCGAACCGTTCATAGCCAGCCAGAGCCGGCTGAGATTTGTGGAGAGGACAAAATAGGTAAGAACTGCACAATTACTGAACTCAATTCCGTTCGGCCGCAAAAGTTCTTAGCTCTTAAGTTACAGTGTTCGCTTTTTTCTGTGGAGTAATATGGAGTTTTCTCTGAAGATATTCATACCGAAAGCCAGAGGTCCAGATGGAGCAAGTAGCTCCTGTGAATCGTGTACATTCTCGACTCATTTTACTTGGAATCTTTGACGTTTGAGTAATTTCAGAATCATTAGCCTAACGTTAATACATGTCCATATAGTTCCTAAAATAAGCATGCCTCTGTTGTCTGCTGATGATGACAGCCTGTTTTTTCTTATTAGCATCGAATTGTAGGATAAAGGATTCCATTAATTCTCCGTTGTCTATGCTTCTACCAGCAGCTACATTATTCAGAGAAATAGGCTCTTTATGGGCGAGGCATACCGAACCTCAGTGCCAATCGAAACTAGGAAGGTGTTAATGGACATTGAATATAGTCCGTCCCTCAAATTGAAGCCCGCTCCCGGCAAATATGATTTTAACAAACATATTTGCATTACTTATTACAGGCATTTAGAGATCGTAAATACGTTGTATATTATATTAACTTAAGCGTTTTACCAGCTCGCATCACATTTGTCCTTAAATTTGTTCGGTTAGGTAAAGATGTTTCACCACAATAGCTTGCCAATACTTGTTTCTGTGAAGAAAAAAGAATGCTTTAATTTAATTGTCAGTAAAAATGAATGCCAGCAGCCATAACACCTTGGCAAACTGCTTAAGCTAAAAATGTTTGTGCTTGGTTAATGCTTGGATGGCAGACCTCCTGGGAAAACTACGTTATTACTAGAGGAGGTGTTAGCAAACCATTATGAGCCGGCTTCCAAGTAGGAAAATCAATTCCCGAGTGCAGTGATGGGGACATTGTATGGGTAAGACATAATATTTTGTATTAGATGTTAAACCAAGGTCCTGACTGTGCTCAGTAGTGATCCCATTGTACATGTTGAAAGAGTGGTGTTTGTTTGGTGTCCTGGTCAAATTCCCACTATTACAGGATTGGTACATCTGACAAACAAATCACCCCCTACATATGATTGGCTAGAAAATCCTTGAGTTACAAACCCACTTTGATTCCCTAAGTCATCACTGCATTTGACCTACATGGCTAAATAAAGGTAAAAGATAATAAAGAAAATCTATTTTTAGTTAAGGACAAATATTGATGAATCCAGACTCCATGTGCATCTATAAACCCCAATTCCAAAAAAGTTGGGACAGTAATGCACATAAAAGCAGAAAGCAGTGATTTGTAATTTTTTTACATATATTTAATTGAAAACAGTATTTATATATATTTAATGAAAACAGTACAAAGAAAAGATATTCAATGTTTTACCTTATCAACTTTATTGATTTTTGTAAATATACACTAATTCCAAAATCATCAAGGGTTTGCGATATCAAACAAGCCTCAAACCATCACTCTGCTGCCAGATATGCCATAGATATGGATGGATCACTTGAAGGGTTGTTTCTCCTGACTTATTTTTCCATAAAGTTCAATAGGAAAATGAGGTTCATTAGGCATTCACTGACTATCATGCTCATAAAATAGAACCGATAATACAATGACTATTATTAGAAGTGCTGGTAACTGTTAATCTGTGGGAGCCTTTGGAAGTAGCTACTCAGATATTGTTGCCAATTGTAGTTCTCAACAAGCAGTGTGCCATCCTCCAGTCCAACAAACTGTGGGATGTTGACTTCTTTCGCAGGAGAGCTGTCCCTCACAACCCTAGCGATGTCTGACAAAGTGTCCACTCTAGTCCTCCTGAAGCACTGCTTGATCAAACTGATGCACCAGTCTAAATCCCAAAAAGTTGGGAGAGTATGTAAAATTCAAATAAAAGCAGAAAGCAGTGATTCGTAAATTCTCTTGTACATATAATTAATTGAAAACAGTACAACGAAAACAGTCCATATTTGATGACTGTAACACGTTCCAAAGAAGTTGGGACAGGGGCAAAAAAAGACTGCGGAATGTTCAAAATACACCTGTTTGGAACATCCCACAGGTAAACAGGTAGAATAGGCAACAGGTGATTCTATCATGACTGGATATAAAAGAAGCATCCACGAAGGCTCGGGCATTTACGAGCAAGGATGTCACGAATCTACTGTCATGTCACGTTTTATTTTATTTTCTTGTCTTTGTTAGATTTCTTGTTTATGTCACGTATTGTGTCTAGTCTAGTCACGCCACGTTTTATGTTTTATTCTTGTTACATTTAATTTTTATGTCATGTCACGTTTCATATTTGATTATTGTTACGATTTATTTTCTAGTCTTGTCATGTCACGTTTTATATTTGATTCATGTTACGTTTCCCGTTCATTGTTTAAGCATACACATTTCCGTGTTTTTCCGCAGCCTTGCGTTCCTGCTGTTTCTCTATCTCTTGCTGTCGCTCACGCTTCCCTAATTGTTTCATTTTCTCGTGTCTATTTACTAATCTACTAATGTTAGATCAGGATTGGGTAATACTAACTCTCTAACCATGTGTTCATGTTTACCTTACGTTTCTCGTGCACGTCATTTACTAATTTACTAACGCTAGGTCAGGATAGGTTTATTACTAACGAGTACTAATTATCTTGTTACTTTGTAAGCGTTCCACACCTGATTTCCATTTGCATGCTGCGCTCAAGCTAAGTGTCTGCACCTGTCTACACCTGCATTTAAGCTCAGTGTTCATGTCATGTCTTTGCTAAATTGTTGCCCGTTTATCAGTGCACTATTGAGCAGTTTTTCAAACCTGTCTTTTGTTACCACTGCCTGCCTGTACCACAAGTTTTTGCCTGCTGTCTTTTTGTACTTTTGCCCCGCGGAGCGGACTTCGGTCTTGACTCTTGTGTTGCCTTCGACCCCGAGCCTGCCTACCGTCTGCCTGTACTTCTGCCCCGCTGACAGCTACTCTGGTTACTGGATTATTGCATGGTGTACCGATTCTGAGACTGCCTTCTCCCTCGGTACTGTACATTGGTTTTGGCTGGATTTTTGTGTATGAACTTTGCTTGTTTTTTGACTACACTTATCGGACATTCCTTGAATAAAGCCCTGACGGGACTTTATCCTTCTACCACTGTTTCTGAGTCGTGCATTTCGGGTCCAACCCTCCAACCCTCACGCACCTGTCTCAAAGGATGGGTTGAGGTTCGCTATTTTGTGAAAAACTGCGTGAGCGAATAGTCCAACAGTTTCTCAACGCAAGATTGCAAGGAATTTATGGATTTCACCATCTACAGTCCATAATATTAAAAGATTCAGAGAATCTGGAGAAATCTCAGTGCGTAAAGGGCATGACCGAAAACCAATATTGAATGCCCGTGACCTTCGATCCCTCAGACGGCACTGCATTAAAAAACCGACGTGCTTCTGTAATGAATATAACCACTTTGGAATACTGGGCTTGGGAATACTTCGGAAAACCGTTGTCAGTAAACACAGTTTGTTGCTGCATCTAAAAATGCAAGTAAAGACTCGCAAAGCATAAGCCATATATCAACATCATCCAAAAAGGCCGCCAACTTCTCTGGGCTCGAGCTCATCTAAGATGGACTGGTAGAAGTGGAAACGTGTGCAGTGCTCTGACAAGTCGACCGTTTTTGGAAATGTGTTTTCCGGGCCAAAGAGGAAAAG
Source organism: Ilyophis sp. 1 JC-2022 (assembly GCA_022702515.1). Classification (NCBI taxonomy): domain Eukaryota; kingdom Metazoa; phylum Chordata; class Actinopteri; order Anguilliformes; family Synaphobranchidae; genus Ilyophis; species Ilyophis sp. 1 JC-2022. The sequence continues at coordinate 109,113,288 of CM040395.1, forward strand.
GACCATCCCGATTGTTTTCAACGCTAGGTTCAAAAGCCAGCGTCTGTCATGGTATGGGGTGTGTTAGTACCCATGGCATGGGTAACTTGCACATCTGTGAAGGCACCATTAACGCTGAAGGGTACATATCCATTTTGGAGCAACATATGCTGCCATCTAGTCATCTTGTCTTTTTCAGGGACGTCCCTGCTTATTTCAGCAAGACAATGCCAAGCCACATTCTGCACGTGTTACAACAGTGTGGCTTCGTAGTCAGAGAGTACGGGTGCGAGACTGACCTGCCTGCAATCCAGACTGGTCTTACGTTGAAAATGGATGACGCATTATGAAGCGAAAAATGCCGCAGCTGGAGAATGTGCACGCAGATTGGTTCGGATAAAACTGCAACATTCTAATACTATAACATTAGCTAATAGATTATAACGGCTTTAGCTGCTATAGTTATCCATTATAGTAACTTAGTAATTAGTAACTTAGTAATAGTAATTCAGAGTTGTTCAACCACCATACATGTCTTTATTAGGTTGGCTAAATCATAAAAAAATGTACTTAATATTGCGTGCAACCACTGTCCAGCAATTATTTTTCTTTGATTGTTACGGAAGAGCAACTACGATGCGCAAAGGCAGGATTTTCCAAAAGGCAAATGCGGTTATTAAAGGCACTGTCACTGACATGTTGAAAATGTATACCCCCACACAAATTCTTTAGTAGAAAGCTGGCAAACTGCTACAAGGAACAGGTTATTAGAATATCATGCCCTGTGCCACCCACATTTTGAGAAGTGCAACCTCGTAGCATGGGTTAGAATACGGCGTATCTCAGTCCGCGTTAAATCCATGTAGAAACCAATCTTTGTGTCATTACATATTAATAGTTACATATTAATCTCTTGATGCGAACCGCAATGTCAGGCACATTGTAACATTATACTGTACGCAACTACTTGTACTTGAAACTTAGTCTGTTTTGCAATACGTCCGGGTATGGGACAAGTGGAGGAAAGGAGGTGAGCACTGGGCAGTGTAGAATAGCGATGGGAATTAAATATAACCCAGTGCACTACGTGATCTTGTAGAATAGGGATGGGAATTAAAAATAATCCAGTGCACTGGGTTACGTGATCTTGTAGAATAGCGATGGGAATAAAAAATAACCCAGTGCACTGGGTTACGTGATCTTGTAGAATAGCGATGGGAATTAAAAATAACCCAGTGCACTGGGTTACGTGATCTTGTAGAATAGCGATGGGAATTAAAAATAACCCAGTGATCACTGCATCTATTGGGCACTCCAAGTAGCTCGAGACAAAAGATAGTGACAGAAATTTGAAATCTGAGGGAATGTTAATTTGCCGTTTTCTATCTGACAAGGGGCAGAGAAATTAAACTAAACATCCCAGGTAACGTAACGTAGGCTAACTGTTGTTGTCACCAAAAATACTTTCAATTATATTACATTACTGACATTAGCCTACACTTGACATATTTTAAATAACGAACTAGCTAGCTACCAAAATCACTGGATTATCGCAACATTGTGGAAAGAACTGTTGCTATAGCTAGCTAGGCTAGCTAACGTTAACTTTAGATTGCCTAACGTGACATTCATTGACGGCAGTTGGCTAATTTGGCTAACGTTAGTTAACATTAAATAGCCTAGAAAACTACCATTAGCCAACTCTTAAGGACGTTAATGTTTTGTACAAGTCAGTAAAGTTAGCTAAACTGTTAGAATTGTTAAATTAGTTATTTGGATAACGTTAAACTTGCTAGCTCCGCTGCGTTTAATCATCTTTGTTAATTTGAGAGATAATGTAATTTATAGGCCTAATGTTACATAGGAGATTATACAACTAAATTACATTGTTTTGACTTATTGGCTAGCTAACTTAGCCTACTGGTATTCAAGTTGATATCAATTGTCAATGGCAATAACCTACTCGAAAAATGCATCATCCTTTCATCAACTAACATTACCAGAGACGTTTACACTCTTTGGGTGCGTCCCAATCACAGAACTGTCTGTTTTGCATATGTCCGGGTATGAGACGAGTGGAGGAAAGGAGGTGAGCAGTGAAGAATATCGGGACCACAGATAGTTCTGTGATTGGGACGCACCCAAAGAGTGTAAACGTCTCTGGTAATGTTAGTCGATGAAAGGATGATGTAATGCGATGTCGTGATATAATAGTCATGGCTGAAGCATAATACTCAGCCTTTCACTAAAGTGCAAGGATGAGAGAGACTGCCATTCACAGGGCCAGCTGGATCCACCAGAATGGATGTAAATTACTCTCAGACATAGTACTGGAGAACCCAAATTTGTTGAATACTTCAGCCATGGTATGTTACTGTACATAGTTAAATGTAGCATGATTCAAATATGTATCTGTGCAACTTTAATCACTTTGATTTGGTTTTGAAAACATCATATGAAGTCTATGCAGCAAACTTTCAAAAATGTGAGAGGGATGCAAATGTGTCTTTTGTTGTTTTACCTAATCAGACACATGGCTAAAACTGAATATGTCAGCCCCATCAGCCTTTTGAAACATCACAATTCATTCAAAAAATTTTTCCTCAAAATTGCCCAGGACTTTTGAGCGATGTATCCAGACCGTGGCGATAAGTTATTTTAACCGTGGGCTACAGTATTTGCACCTCAGATTGTGCAATTTGCAAGAGCCGAAAGACTGACTGCTGTTCCGTTTCCTGATAGAGAGGGGGACTCAATAACAATAAGTAAGTATCATTCTTACTCAGTGGTAGTTAGTAATGAGCACAAGTACTTTGTTGCAAAAAACGTAGTGAGACAAAACCTCAAAGATTTTTTAGTTAGGAAGTACAACAAAAGCAGCAGTTAACAACAGCTACAAAGTGATTAACCTACCTTATATATATATATTTAAAAAACTTGCGATAATTTCTTGGTTGTTTCAAACATCCCCAGTTTTGTTCATACCCTTTCCATGTTCAAGCATTTAGTTACCCATATTGTAGACGTAGCTAGATCAGAAAAATCTAGAATCTAACTTAATTGAACAGCTAGGTATGCCATTTATTGCTAGCCTGTTTAATTTATTTAAAACAAACAGGTTGGTGTACAAGTGAGATGTAAATCATTTTATATTTATATAACGTAATCACGACGTCCTCACAACGTCACGTATAGTCCAGAGAGATTGCAACCTTCCCGCGATGTTGTCACAAGGTAATGTCACGGGTAACCAAAATACCACATTCCTGCAACGTCGTCGCAACGTCCTGTGTTAGCTGGGTTTATTTTAGTGTTAGTGTTTCTCCATTTGAATTGTATTTATTGTTTGTAAAACAGTAATATCCAATAACATTATCTATATATTATAAAGTAACAGTACAAAGGTATAGTGTTCAGTGTATATCTTCGTCCAGTTGAATAGTGTAGGGCAGGCTATGGCATGGTATTGACAGTAGTAGGCTATGTCCACAATCTTCACAAGTCACAGACGGTATGCCCACTAACGTTACTTGATACTACAAGACTACACCACTGAAGATTATACAGACTATTTGCATTAAAAAGTTTCAAAAAGCCAATCTGGCTTTATTAAATATGAAAATCTGCCAAACGCCAGTGACCATATTATGGGTAATCTTTCTGAGCGTTTTCGACCAATCGCAGATGCGTCGGAAATCGTGGATGACTTCTTTGCCTGGGGATTAAAAATTTTTAGGCAAGATGCGCAGTTCAATCGGGGATAAAACAATTATTGCAGTAATAGTGAGCAAATATTACATAGATTTGTTATCTCCGTCGCTTCTTAGCTTGCTTGCAATAAATAAACGTAGCTGAGTTGGCCAGATAGGCATCGTTTCAATGTTACTTCAGTAAATAGCTATTTTATCTTATGAGCAGGCTAAATATGTCAACCCGATTGAGACTTTAGTCGGTATAAATATTAATTAACAAGTGCACAGTAAACCGGTCGCCCCCCCCCCCCCCCTATGCATGTCGTTATCATGTAGTGTACAGTTGTTGACATCTGATGTATGTTGTGAATTATAACGATTATAACTACTCCCATTCAGTTGGGAGCATCCACTGTATTCGACGATCGTGAGCGATTCACCCCAAGAATTTGGAGGCCCATTTCAAAAACCAATTGGAGGCCCCCCTCTTCATCCCCCCAACCCCCCCTCCCCAACGACCACCTGCCGAACCATGTTATAAATAACACAACAAACGAAGGTTGCAACTGAAATTATCCTACTCAGTTTAATATCACGGTTTCTCATTTAGATTTACAACCTTTAGCTTTCAAAAATAATCATCATTGTACTAACAAATGATGCATTGAGCACAATGCGCTCTTTCGCCACGAACACGCATTAGCCCTATCTACAGTGCTAGCCTAGTCATCAATGTCCCAATTATAGTCGCCTATTCATATTTCTCTGAAATTGTAAACAACTTTAAACCCTCAAATATTCCATGCAGGATTGCTACAGTGTCGCCGCTTGTGCATACAAAACCCGTTTACAACCATCTTGCCACAGTCAGACAATAACATGCATAAAATGTACCATTTCTACACACTACAAAAATGTTTTTTCCAATATAGGAACAATAATAGGCTAGCCAATAGGCTATTATTAAAAAAGGTTGAAACTGTTACAAATAAACATTCGGTGCCTTTTCGTTTGCGTACTGTATGTAGGCTACGCCTATCCAATGTACTATTGGTATAACGTTAACATTTTTTTTCTACAAATCTCTGATAACTATATTAAGGAACCAAATATCCTACCTCGTAACGATTCTACAACTGGTTTCTGTTGAATGTTGAAAAGATTCCCTTATTCGATTTTGCCACTGCCCAGCCACGTTGTAATATCTTGCTGTTATGTAAAAAGACGTACCTTTTAAGGTACATTAGGCTACGTATTTTATGCGAATTATGCACAGAACTGTTATGTGGTATTATGAATCTACTGTATGTGATAATTCTGACATCGTAGCTAGCAGCAAGTGTTTTGATGTGGGTCAGAAATGGTCACATCCATAGACTATAGAAAAATAAGGAGAAACAAGCATCACTGAAATAGCTTAATTTAGGAACAGCGCCTCCAGTGGCTGAATGGGAAAACTACCGGGTCGGCGGTTCTTTTATTCACTGTGATTTTTATTTTTTAAATTATATATATACTTTTTTCAGTTTATGATTGAGGTGAGGCCCCTTTCAGTTGAGAGGCCAGTTTCAGGTGAATCGAATGAAACATAGCAAAGGCCGGCACTGGTTGATGGTACTTCTGCAAGAACGGCCATCAGGGCATTGTGATATAAATGTGTAAGAGAGGTTAATTTACATGACACATTTGGACGTTTGTATCAACCACCCCTCTGACTCTGATCCGCCAGCTGCTGTGTAATGTTAGTTAGCTAGCTGGCACTCAAATAACAGCAATCAAACAAGCTTAACGTTTATTTGGGAACACGAGCTGGCTAGCATAACCTGTATGTTTGTATTTTTATTTTTTTTACAACTAACTTAGTTATTACCATTTCTCTTGAACGTTTGTATCACAATGTACCTGATGGCCACCTCCATTTAATTCATTATCATATTGATGGTGGACAATTTGAGGGAAACCAGGAAATCTTTGTCTTATATAACCATCACATTACCATGTGTGTGTGTGAGAATAGATTTAGCTAATGTTACAGATTAGCCTCTGTTAACTAATTTACGTCATTTATTAATTTAGGGCAGCTTAATCAGAGTGACCGTGATCTCCTACGTGCTCTATATTGCCATCTGGTGTTCTGAAACTACATAGTATACCTTTAATTGGAAAATGCATGTACATTCTACATTTTACACAAAGAGCTACTAAACACCTTAACCTCTTGGTGCAAATGGCATATTTGGTCAATCTTGGGGGTACTCTGTTTAAGGCTTTATAACTCCAGGTGTGAGCATCACATAAACTTGGTAAATGGCTTAAATGAAACAAACCCGGTGTACCATTTTTTGTACAAACTTTGATTTGTTTATTTTCATAATTTAAGTCAAAATAAAGTGCCGGAAAAGCAAGCAAAACTTGCAAAAAAATGCAACAAAATATATATTTCTTCAAAATACTGAGAGCTACATAAATGAAACAGGTAAAACTACACATTTCCTGGATCATAAACTCCTTGTCCACAAGCATTCAATAATCGCAGGGTGATATACAGAACTACTAAAGATCTATGACACAAAATGTAAGCAGTGTAGCCTGATGTACCCAGGGTCTCCAAACCTATCCAAATTGGCTAAAATGTGAATAGCTGTAAATCTTAAACTAATCATACATTTCAGTGCAAATCAACCGTTTTGACTCATTTAACTCACCTTTTTATCATTTTCATGTGGGAATTATTTTGGATCAGTACAGGGGGGTGGATATCTAGGTGTCCAATAACCTACCCAAAACCTCTCCAAGAAATTATTAAAAAGCCTTTTGTCCTTTATAAAGCATATACATTTTCCCTTACGATCACTTAATGGATGAAAACATTGATATTGCACAGTTTCAGTTCAGTGTTTGATGCCAAGTGTGCCATTTTTTCACCATTATCCTTCATATACTGCTTCATCCTGTGCGGTGCCTTCGTAAGGATGCTGTAAGGATCTGGTCCTGCAGTGGCTTCACTCTGAACAGTAGAGGGCACTGCTGGAGTGGCAGAGGTGGAGGGTCAAGCATGTTATAGGAACAAATTACATAATGCAGAAGCATTATAACACTGTGGTACACACAGCTAAATATGAAATCATTCACTCTTGTACTTCAGTAAACACTTTCTTCTGTATGCTACATTATGTTATATTTTGTTGCATGCTCTAGGATGGCATTACTCTGTAGTGTGTTTCACAACTGTTGCTTATTTATTTTATTTATTTATTTTACATTCATCTTGCACACATCTGGACACAGTAAATTTGAATACATATTTTCCATTCCCTAAGTGAAAAGCATCACCCATGGATATACTAATACCCCATAGAGTACATTATGCACAAATAAATTACAATACAATAAAATAATATCGGAAAACACTGCCAATGTTCTAGCTTCACGGCAAATCGAGGCATAAAATATAACGTACGACTGAGCAACCAAACAGAACAGCGCTAAAATACTCAATTTCATTGTGAATGCTATGAATTCTAACAAAGCAGGCCACCACGAGCCACTACGCGAACGGCACGAACACAATAGTATCATTACATTACAGTTATTTGGCAGACGCGTTTATCCAAAGCGACGTACAATAAGTGCATATTGAAGGTCATAGACACAATCTACAAAGCAAAGTCAAGAAAGCGCTACTTTCTCACAACGTAGGAGCTATCGCTAGTCATCAACCGAATACAGTCAGCTATACATTCTAAGTCACGAAAGCGCTACTTTCTCACAACGTAGGAGCTATCGCTAGTCATCAACCGAATACAGTCAGCTATACATTCTAAGTCACGAAAGCGCTACTTTCTCACAACGTAGGAGCTATCGCTAGTCATCAACCGAATACAGTCAGCTATACATTCTAAGTCACGAAAGCGCTACTTTCTCACAACGTAGGAGCTATCGCTAGTCATCAACCGAATACAGTCAGCTATACATTCTAAGTCACGAAAGCGCTACTTTCTCACAACGTAGGAGCTATCGCTAGTCATCAACCGAATACAGTCAGCTATACATTCTAAGTCACGAAAGCGCTACTTTCTCACAACGTAGGAGCTATCGCTAGTCATCAACCGAATACAGTCAGCTATACATTCTAAGTCACGAAAGCGCTACTTTCTCACAACGTAGGAGCTATCGCTAGTCATCAACCGAATACAGTCAGCTATACATTCTAAGCTATGAGATAGCTAAACCAAATAGAAAATAAAAAATAAACGGAAAGAACGTACTATATAATTGACCTTATACATGTAGTTATTCAAGGTGGAGTCTGAAAAAGTGTGCTTTCAAATATGTTCAGCATTATTAGCAGTGGTTAACAGTGGTCTATTACGACCGATGCAAATACAAAAATAACGAAAATATAGCACGCAGTGGAAAAACGAATGTATATAATCAAAATATTACAAGCAGTAATACTTACATGTCGAGGAGGATATCTTCCCCATATTGATAGGCACCTCTTCCACAGAATCTATGCTACAGGGATTAGAAGAATCTCTGTTGCTGTCCTCTTCTGACCGACTTCGGAGGAAAACTGCTAAAAAGTCACTTCAAAGGCGCGCGCAGTTTTATTGCGTAATACCAATTGCGTCATACCAAATGCGTCAAACCAAATGCGTCATCTGCGCATGCCTGCGTAAAATTGTCGCGATATAACAAGTATTGCAGTTACGCTCGCCCTTAAATAGTTAATCCAAGCTTTCAATTACACATGTAAATTACTTTTGGGGAAGTTTATCGTGCCTTCTATTGGATAAAACCATCGTCGATCAAACCAGAATAAAATTGATAGCGTCACAACGGAGCAATCAGGAAGTGGGTTTTACGCAGAGCTAGTTTAGGTTGTGTAATCGTGTTCAAATGCGCTGTGTATTTTTCCAACGGATTGTCCAAGACAATAAATGACCACGGAATCTTGAAAGGGACATATCTACGCTTAAATCCATGGTAGGATTGCACATGAATTCCATATTTAATCGCAGATATTGATAGTAGAATGGCATTGTATGATTAGAGAATGATTCCACTTGTTTATGTAGGTATTGATTGAGCAGCGATTTGCACCGCTGTTTTTGCATAAGGGTTTATCTGGTTGCTATGACGGTATTCTAATATTATATGATGAATACATATATTTATGAACTCAAACATAGACGCTATTGCCCACTATGTCACGCATGGGTAGGTATAGGCTGGGTGGGGAGTGCTTGTTAAATGGACTTGCTACAGAAAGATAGTGACACTTAGAAACTACGCATTGGCCAGAAATCGTCGCGAATCGTCTACCAATAAAGTTAAAATACCGCGTTTGGGTTTTCCACTAATAGTTTGGCTGCAGGAGCAACACGTGTCTCAGTTGCGTAAAACGGTCTCGCAGGCGCGACTATCTAGACTATCAGAGCTAAGGGGTTACGCTCTGAACTCTGTGGATTTAGAAAGTCGACGGTCTGCTGAGTAGAAATGCCAGAGACTATGCGGAGACATCAAGCATAGTTTTTTATGTACAAAGCAAAATGTACTTGGCTATGGGGAAATGCAATGTAATAGCGCCCCTCTGGTGGTGGGCTCTGGTACATACATGTGTGACACACAGACAGACAGACAGACGCACACACAGGGATCAAACTTCGTTGTGGTGGGGGACAATGACCCAGCTGTAAGGTTTAGGTTAGTTATTGGTAAGCAAGCGTTGCTACAAAAATTTATGCATGATAAAGCTTTAGCGTTATTTATAAGCAAGTTTCAGTAAAGAAAGCATGGCTGTAATGTTAGTTTTCTCCTCAATATTTTCAAAGCTAACTCTGCAATGGAGTCTGGAATGCACGTTCATGCATTTCCTCATTCGCCGATGCGTGCATGAAGGTACCCAGGGACAGAGCGGACTGATTTGTTGATCTTTAATTATCACGTGAAGTTCATCATAAAGAGGGGGGGAATTATCCGCCTAAAATTCTCTTTCTTACCCGGCAAATAAATAAAAGACGAAAACTAAAAACATTTCATGTGTATTTTTATTTTATTTTAGTTTCAGAAGTGGGTTTGCTAGTTTTCCTTCCGTTTCAGTTATTCAAAACTCTCGTTTTTATTTGTATTTCAGTTTATGATAAGGTTTTTTCACACCTAGTTTCCGTCTTAGTTTTAGTTTACGATAATAACCCTGATATGTATGTTCATTTTTCCACTTGATCACTGTCTTGTCCAGTAGGCTATGTTAGATATGGTTATTTTCGCATTTAGAGTGCATTTCACACACAGTGTAAACATTCATTGCTCAGTCATGTTTTCTGTTTGATGTACCGACTTTCATTGAAGCTGGCATTTTCCTGTTGGTGGAATATTATTTTATTGTAGTTTTATCATACATAATATAGACTGGGATATACTTGTCACTTAAGGCATGGAAAATTTACTGTGCGCTGATATATGCTAGATTAATGTTAAATGTTTCTTGGAGTCATTATTATTATTTTTTTAAATGCGAACGCAGGGCAAAATAATACATATTGTAGAGTACATTAAAAATTTACGTTTTATTGAGGTACAAGAGTGAATGATTAGGCTACATATTTAGGTGTGTGATATCAAAGTGTATATGCTTTATAATGGACAAAACTAATGTTAATTAATTTTATGACATTGGATAGGGTTTTGGACCCTAGACTGATGAAAATATAGTAATTCCCACTTGAAAATGATGCAAAAGTGAGTTTTATGATCCAAAACATTTGATTTGTAGTTAAATATATAATTATTTTATGATTAAGAGCAGTGCACAATTTAGCCATTTGGATAGATTTAGAGACACTAATGGACAACAGGGTGCACTGCGTATATTTAGCATCATAGATCTTTAGTAGTTCTGCATCCTCAGATTTTGCACACTTGTGGTCCCAGAGTTTATGATCCGGGAAATGTATAGATTTACCTGTGTCACATATGTAGCTCTATGTATTTAATTGCAAACTAAAGAAGTTTGTATTGTAAATGGTAAAATGGTAATATATTGCCTTTTAATCCTACTTTTACTTTTTACTCTCCTTGACTGTTGTACTTCATTTTACTTCTGTTTAAAAACTTGTGTTTGAAAATAATTATTAATAAAAGGAGACTTAGGGGTGTAGGGACCACAGGACTACATTTGCCATCATTCCACAGGAAACCCAAAGGACATTTACAACACAGCTACAGTGTAACGTCCGTTTTCGTGATTCAATCGTGTCACTTGGAAATACTGAAGACATTCCAGTCTGTCGGCCCCATTTTCCTTCGCCCCACTTTTAATCCTTCCTCTATCGTACAGCAGCAAAACTGCACAAGAGGTAGCGCTCCATTGTCCATGTCTTCCCCTTTTACTAGCTACACAGCTACAAAGGTGGATCTCCATTGCACCAGCGGCATTCAGAAAGGCCGCGGAGAGAGACACAAGGAACGAGTTAGCTTGCCTACGGCATCTAATCAGAGGACTGAATTAACGCAATTCCAACCGAGGTGTGTTCCAGCCATGGACAAAGATGCAAACCAGGCGGTAACCAGACGACGTCGGAGAAATTCCAACTAGGAGAAATCCCAACCGGGATAAGAAAGGACAAAGGAGACGCCCTGGCCATCCACCTCATGGACAAGCCAGTTGTAATCAGCTCACCGCGGACTGATCAAACATCCCAGGCAGAGTTTAGGATTTTAGTCTCAATTGTTTATCGGTAATTTGATTGTATCTCGACTTTGTGCGATAATACCTGTATAAACCTGTTCCACTGGTTAGCAAGCTAGCCGGTTGGTCTATCATTTATGTGGTAATACTCTTAACAAACCAAAGCAGGCCTCACGGTTTTCTCACCTATACTAACACTGACTAACGTTTGTGTGATATGATCTCATTTTAGCTTACTGTAGATGGTTCACAGTATTTCCTGACCGAAGTGCGTGAACTTACTTATAGTAACGTTAGATTTGACATCAATAACCACCATCCTGCTGCTATACAGCCAGTTTACTCCACACTCCTTTGTTCTCTGAGCACACGTGGCACGCACACACATGCATGCACACACGTGCATAACCACACAAATAGTCCAATACGCACACAACACGATATGTCTATTTAGTAGAATGTGATATTCGTGTTTTTCCTTGTTTAATAAATCTATTTTTGTTAAACCTGGTGTGTTTTGATATCATATGAACACGAGTCAACCTAATCATTAGAATGTAATACCTTCAACCCTTATGAGTTATTAGTTATTAGTGCTTTGATGGTAAATTGAAGTAGTAGTAATTATAATCAATAATAATCAAAATGAGACTGATTTAACTTTAACTTAACTTAAGAATAATAAAGGTAAACCTCATTATTCCATAGTTATTGCCAATATTTCTGGCATCCCATGTAAGAGTTTATATATACAGAGGCATATTCCTTACATTTATTGGTGCCCCGTCCGAGGATATTCCCTACATAATTGGTGCCGTGTGAGGAATCTGATGATTCAGAAATAATATTACTAATCATCTTGCTCACTGCTACCAGATTCGTATGTATTCTCTACATTAGTTGGTGCCCGGGTGAAGACTGGTAAGACGGACATGTTTTATTTGTCTATCACTACTATTGCTAAATGTATATGTAAACTGCTTGCATGAGTAATACTCCACATGTAAGAATATAGAGGCATGTTCCTTACAGGGGTGATTTGAATAAGGCTTTTAGATTCATAAGAGGGATTAACAAAATTAACTACAAGAGATTCTTCAAGTTGAGTTCTGTTAGTAGAATGAGGCGCGTAGATGAAAATTAGCAAAAGATAAATTCGGCACAGACATTAGGAGGCACTTCTTCACACAGACAAGTACTTCACACTATGCGTCACAACAGTGAACAGTAGGGTTGTGCCGATTGTGGGTATCGACAAGGCGATCGTTGATTACTGATGCCATCGTCAACATACAGATTTAAAAATCCCAAACCACAGGCAATTTTCTGACTATGTTTTTAACATTTCTTAATATCTATAAATAAAATGTAATTGTTCGAAAATAAGCTAGGGATAGGCTACATTGAATTCAGTTTTGAAATCCCAATCTTTCTGCTGCTAGGAACCATTGGTTTTACACATTGAGATGTTCCTTTCTAAATTCAGTGGTCATTTATTGTCTGGTACAATCGGTTTGAGAAATGTACAGCACTTTATACCGCAATTACACTATCTGAAACGTCGACTCGTAATACCCCCCATGCTCTGCAAGCCTGTCTCATTCATTACAGTTCGTTCTGGTTTAATTGTCGGCTATTTTATCCAACAGAGTGCATTATAACATTAGCAACAGTATATCCTAAGTCTTCCGTGGTGCTTTATACAATTTACTACTGTCCTGCGTATCGGTAGTTTTCGTTTTCAAGGTCTCATATTACGCAAGCTGTATAAAATAACACACAAGGGAGAGGAAATTCCCCATGCCGACATTTAAAAAATTTCGCGTCTGAAATGCAGTTTGTCTCGCTTGCTACAGATAATAAGTTAAGTACATTTTTCCACTCGAACACTGTCTTTCCAATATGATTGATAGACCCATTGTTATTTTCGCATTTTGAGCGCATTTCACATACTGTAGTGCAATCGTTAATTGTATTTTTGACGTAGCCTACCGATTTCCATTGAAAATAGAACATTTGGCAGCATTTTGCAGATGGTGGAATACTATTTTATTTTCATGTTATCGTACATAATATAGGCTATGGCGTATATAGGCTACTTGTCACTTGTAGAATAGCAACTGCTCATTCCAATTTTTTGTGCGCTGATATGTGGTAGATTAAGGTAAAGATTTCCCTTAATCAAAATGACTTGAAATATTAAAAAACTACAGAGAAATGCAATCCCGGGGGAAAAGTATACATACTGTAGAGTACAGGAAAAGGTGATGTTTTATTGAGGTACAAGAGTGAATGATTAGGCTACATATTTAGGTGTATGTAACACTGTGATATCAATATTTTATCTTAATCCATCAAAGAAGCAAATGTATATTCTTTATAATGGATAAATTAATTTTGTGACATGTTTTGCATAGGGGGTTTGGACCCATAGATATCTACCCCCCCTATACTGATGAAAATATAGTCATTCCCACTTGAAAATTATGCAAAGGTGAGTTTTATGAGCCAAAACTGTTGATTTGTAGTTAAATACATCTCTCTTTTTTTATGTAGAGCAGTACACAATTTAGCCATTTAGATAGATTTGGAGACACTAATGGAAAACAGTGCCTATATTTTGCACACTTGTTGACATGGAGTTTATGATCCAGTAAATGTATATATTTACCTGTTTCACTTACGTAGCTCTCAGTATTTTGTTGCAAACTAAAGAAATAGTTGTTTTTTTTTGTTGCATTTTTACAAAGTTTTGCTTGCATTTGTGGCACTTTATTTTGACTTAAATTATGAAAATAAACAAATCTAAGTTTATACTATAAATGGTACACCAGTCTTGTTTCATTTCAGCCATTTACCAAGTTCATGTGATGCTCACACCTGGAGTTATAAAGCCTTAAACAGAGCACCCCCTAAATAGATGAGAATTGACAAAATTTGCCATCTGCGCAAAAGGGTTAATGGATCTCTATGGAAATTGGGGGGTGGGACTAGATTTGGCTATAAATTATGCTAGAACAGTATGGAATACATGGTTGGTAAAATGGCTGTAAGTCATCAAGGGTCTGAGGTATCAAACGAGCCTAAGTCCATCACGCTGCCAGATATGCAGTAGATATGGATGGATCACTTTAAGGGTTGTTTCTCCTGACAAATTTTCCTATGGAAAAATAAGTCAGGAGAAGAAACCCTTCAAGTTATTTTCAGGTACATTATTTACAAACAATACTATATATATCCTCTTTATAAATCACTGCTTTCTTCTTTTATGTGCATTTTACATACTGTCCCATTTTTTTTTTAGAATTGGGGTTTGTATTATTATTACCTTAATATGTGCTTTTCAGTTCCGCAAAAACTTTTCGAAAACAAGTAGCCTATAAAAAATGGTTGACATTTGTCCTCAAAGGAATGGTGATACCTTGACTAGGCATAATAATCAATTAATACTAATCAATTGCACTAATGTGATAATATTTGCCATCTGTCTTTCTTTTTCAGGCTTTGGAAATATCTCACCTCACACAGAAGGGGGAAGGATATTCTGCATAATCTATGCCTTGCTGGGCATCCCCCTCTTTGGGTTCCTGCTGGCAGGAGTCGGGGACCAGCTGGGAACCATTTTTGGGAAAGGAATTGCCAAAGTAGAGAAGATGTTTGTTGTGAGTACTTTTAAAATAATTTTTAAGATTTTTTTTATTTATTTTTTACTATTGCTCAATCAGCTGGTTATTGTCATTGATGTTTTAAAAAATATTTATTTTATGGCCAATCGTAACGTAGTCATATCTAGTTATGCCACCCCTCCCCTACATCACTCTGGAGAGATCCATAATGAAAAAAAAGGTGTCGAATACACAATATGCACTGGGATCGAATCAGACCCGTGCCAGAGCCGACTGTGGCCAGCTGACATTTAAACATTAAATTGAAAAGAGAGAGAGAGACAAATAAGCCAGAAATTACCAGTATTAGCCTCTAGCGCAAAAGGAACACAGTTGTAAGAACTCCAAGGACCAAGGAAAAACTTGTCTCTGTCTGTAGACTCCACTGCGGAGCGTTATACTCACAGAACTCTCACGACTCCAAAAACTCCACAGCCCAACGGAACTCAGTGCCACTACCAACTGACCTAACTCCAACTGCCTAACTACCAAACTAATACTCTTTTCTTCGGCCTCCCCCTAAGTACCTTACCCAGCAGAAAAGGGATAAGGTGTGAAAAGGGGGGGGGGGGGGGGGGGGGCATCCTTTATGGCAAGATTGGCTCATCTGAATGCGGAAACTTTAATTAAGAAATAAACTGTCTCATGTTGTTCATAGCCCCATGATACTATTATTAAAAGATCCAGGGTTTTAACATTTTTCTAATGACACCAAACAACCCAGGGCAATAACTGAGAACCTCTACAAAAGATACATTTTGCTCCTGCTTTTAACAACGGAAGTTGAATGATTGTTGTACAATCAGTAGATTTGTGTAATGGATTTTAGTGGTGGATAATCAAACGCGAAGGTAGGGGGATCAGAAACAAGTCACTCACGCAGTGAGGACCAATAAAGGGAATAATAAAATAAATGCAAAGAAAGAAAAGACAGGAAACTAATTCCTTGTGGCTAAACAGCCAAACGAAAATCAACTGACTAAAATAGGGCGAACTCGAATAACGAGTGAAACACAAACTAAGTCTCCCGAGCTCAATACTGGAGCCAAAACGGGAAACCTAGCAAAGAAAAAAACACCTTCAGCACATAAGTTTGTGATCCAGGCGATGTGCAATGGTACGGGTAAGGTTACATGTATAGACTATTCGCAATTATCCTGGATCAAGCTATGACTATATTTGCCAATAATTTGTGTAATCTTCTGGGGGGACAATCCAAATTTTTACCGATAACACCTATATCAAGCCTAATGTGCAAATTGTCATTTACACCTAATGTGTGAATTGTCATTCAATGGAAAACCCGCGCACTGCAATAGACGGACATTTCAGTTCTGAAAATGCACTTCAGATGTCATTACAATACAGCTCTCTTCATCTAGGCCTACAGCCTGTAAGTAAATAGAATAGTTTTGACTGAAAAAAGTTCAAAACCTTGTCCAGTGTATTGTTTTTCAAATAGCCTAGACTAGAGTCCCTGGGATTCGCTGTTTTTTCAATAGCTTACGATTAAAAATGGAGATTCGTTTAAATTTCACCATGTTAACTGAATTTTAACCTTTGTCTTCGTCCATCATATTTTTTTAATTACAGTGACCAGGTGTCCATACTCTCATCTCATTAAAACCCAGCTGATTTCACCTGTTATTCCATAACTGAACAAAACGATTTTAAAGAGAACTAAGAGTCTAATTAGAAACAAAAACAAATTTGCAGCATATTACACAATTAATTTTAATGCCATTTTCTGCATGTGCACTTTGCAGGAGCAGGTCTGTTTCCCCTGCTGTAAATCACACTTTTCACGCTGGGAAAGTGTACTTGTTTTAAAGCATTACGCTACTAGTAAAACAGGTTGGTCACATTTCCATAAGCAGGACATTATAAAACAAGGGAAAATATGCGTGAACCTATGGCAACCTGACAGCTTTAGTGTATTTAGTGTCATCATTAACGCAAAATAACAGTATTTATGTTATTAATCAATATTAGAATGCACATATGAACTTCGGATGAAGCTTGAACGTTGAGAACTCCATGAGAACAGCCACATGAAATTGATGTTTGACAATGCTTCATTGTATAATCAAACTAAATTTGTTAAACAAGCAGGCTAATTTGACGTGACAACCCTTAAAGTGATCCATCCATATCTACTGCATATCTGGCAGCAGAGTGGTGGACTTAGGCTCGTTTGATACCTCAGACCCTTGATGACTTACAGTCATTTTACCAACCATGTACTCCATACTGTTCTAGCATAATTTACCTAAATTTATCTAAATCTAGTGAGACGGAAGCCATTCTGGTAGCTTATTCTCAGCTGTTGCAGGTGCTTCTAACGAAATGTAACCGCATAGGCTATATTTTCTAAAATAACAGAATTTTTTGGGATTTACCGGGAACCCGTGCCGGTGTTAAACCAAAGATTATCTAGTTTCGAAGATATGGCAATGGTCGCTCTACAGCCTTGTAAAATGTGTCGGTGTCTGGTCTGCTTAAGGGGGCGTTGCCCCGCGTTCACGCTGCACGCTCACACAGAGAGGAGAGTATGTTATCTCACTACCGTTTTGGTTTGGATGTCACCAAAGAGAGCATTGTGAAATTGACTGAATTTTATACCTTATTCACACTGGACCTCAAGTGATTTAGGAATTAATTGAAGGTTGGATACAGGGTTGGATACAGTTAACATTCAGTTCAGTAAATTCAGGAGTAGCCCTACATTTAAAAACTATTGGCATAAGAACCACACCTAAGATGTCAAAATTTGCATCAATTAAGCTTCTTCCACCGGAGCCTGCATAATTCTCGACCTGGAAAGATACAGACAAAGACGAGCAAAAACAATTAATCCTTGCAGAAGAAAAATCACTCCTAATTACCGAGATGCCGATTCACACGGGACTATTCTTATCAGACTTTATGAAAAAATATCAGTAAAGATATGATTGCATTAATTCTATAGAGCTGATAATGTTATGGTTTAGAACACTGGTATGGACCCAAATGCAGGACTCGGAGGCAAACTCAGGCAAGAACTCCGCAAGGAGTATAATTTATTGGCAGAATGAGCAAACAACAAGACAGAGGAACAGGGAAGGCTAGGTGATGGACTGGAAACAGGATTGGCAAAAACTAACTGGGTTTTTAGTAGAGTAGAAACAGGTGAGAGTACTGATTAAATAATTAGAGTGCGTGCAGAATGTAAGCAGAGGGGGAGAGTGATAAGCTAAATGATATGGGGAGAAAACGAGGAACAAAATGGGGAAACCACGCCCAGCCTGCACAAACACGGAACAAGACAGACAGGGTGAACAGAAAAACACGACATGAAACAAGAGGAATGGGAAAACATGAGAAACTAAAGGAAGGTGGGCTGGAGGGAAACGGCGGATCTTACAGTACCCCCCTGTGAACAGACGCCTCCAGGCGTACCACCGGGCCGGATCTTCTCAGGATAGTCCCGGTGGAAAGCCAGACCTGCTGTCCAGGGGTACTGGGGTGCTGTGGCAGTGGCGCCGCCAAGGGGGGGCCACGGCATCCTGATAAAATTGCTGGCCCCCCCTCGTGAGTCGCATATGCATAATATGCTGCTATCTGATATTTTACATTAGGTACAATTCATTTAAATCAATAATTATATTTTATATATAATAGTTCATGCATGTGAAAGAAAATTACAAATGTATAGCCAGCCAGCCGCTTAAGCTCAGTGCACTGGCAGGAGACTGAGCGCAAATAGGCCCGCACATCCCGGGGGGGGGGACACATCCCGCTCTCGCCCTCTATTGACTTGACGTGCTGGTGCCTTCTTGTCATTTCGATCCGTTAGCCAACAGCATAAACATGCCTAAAAGTTGTTGTTTGGTGGGATGCACTACAAACACGGCAAAAAACCCAGAATTGCTGTTTTATACGTTTCCGAAATGCAAAACGGAGCCCATAAAATGAGAAAAGTGGATCCGAGCAATAAGACGTGAGGCGTCGGCGGGAAGAAAGGGGAAAATGTGGGACCCTGAAACTCCACATGCTTATGTCAGCAGGCATTGTTTCACAGGTAGCTTAAGTCAAATAAGTTATCCAATTGTCAATGTATGGCTAACTAATATTGCTGTAAGAAACGCTAAAACATTTTGACCATATGCAAATGGTTTGTAGTGGAATGTGGATAAATCGGAGTGCTATAACGTTACAGTATTATATTTGCAAGTGCAAAATATTATCATCCTCTAACAAAAAAGTTGTGAGCATACAAAGAACGATAATTTTTCATCGTTGTATGCGTGTAGATTCCAAACAAACGGTGAGACAAAGAAAAAGAAATCAGCTTTAAATGGGTAGGCTACTCTTCTCATGCAAGTTGTAACTGTTCAAGTAGGCTAAGCTAGCGAAATAGAGGTGACGTTGTCATAGATTTTTTTCTTACAGTGAAAATGGACGACTTGTTTACATTCTCGGACAGATGTTAAAGTAAATCGATCACCACTCGCCACAAGTCAGCAATTATATTGGGAAATGCCATTTTTGAAATAAATAAATAAATAAATAAAAGAAAAAGGCTATGCTGTAACTGCATACCCATTTTTGCCAAAGCTGCATCATAGCCATCATAGCGCGGAGCTTTCAAAACCATAACAACGCGGAAACCCTTTAAAAAAAAAATCTAAAAATAAAATACACATAGCCTAGCCTATGATAAATGTGGACAAAACGGGCTGAGAAGAATGTAGCCTAATAAAGCAGGGATATGAGTAGGTTATGAGTAGGCTATAATAAAATGTATATTGTTGTCCATGATTATGCTTTTTTGTTTTGTTTCTCATTTTTGGACATATATAATATAATATTTTTGTTTACAAAAAGACACAGCAACAGCCAAATACAGCTGTATTGAAATGAATTTGAGGCCTCTGTGTGGTGTTTTTAAACTCTAGTAGGCTTGTTCGTAGTAAATGTTTTGTTCCTTACAATCAATGTAGCTACTCTTTCAAATTAAATCTGTATATTTGTCTTTTTAAGGAAAAGGACAACTACTAGCCTATTTGAAGAACAATGAATCGCCTATGTATGTGCATATACATAACACATTAAAACAGGATTGCTGTGGAACTCTAAATGTTAACGGTACCGGTATTAGTCTGTGCACATCAGATAATTAGTAACATTAACTGTAAAATAAGAAACCAAAGTATATCAGTATGCGATTCCGTAACTCTCATATTAACATAGTTTTCCACAAGCCTACGGTCCCGGCCAAAAGTTTTGTCGCATGAGTGGACAAAAGTGACAATTGCTAATTACCCAACTCTTAATTAGCTAATACAGTTAGGAAACAACACAAATTAATCATAAGTGTCTAAAGTTTATTTAGATACTAGCAAAACAAAAATGTCATAGATGCTTATAAGGTTTATTGCTTGATAATGATGAACAAGCCAGTTTCTACCTGGACAAAAGTCTTGTCGCAAATCAAATTATAATCAATAAATTTTATCTTTCTCAAAAAGTTAATAAAATACCAAATGAAAAATCAGTCTAGTATTTCATCATGGACTATAAGTTAAGAAATTAATATCTTGTATGGGTTCCTTTGGCCTGCAGAACAGTTGCCATCCGGTTTGGCAGAGAGTCGTAGAGCTTGTTGATGAAGTCGACGGGGATGGCATGGAAGGCCACCTTGCAGGCATCCCAAAGCTCCTCCAAGTTCTTCGGCTTGGTTCTCCAAGCTTCCTCCTTCAGTCTTCCCCAGATATGCTCAATAATATTCATATCTGGAGACTGTGTTGGCCATCCCTGAAGGACCTTGATATTCTTCCCCCTGAGAAACTTCATAGTGGAACCTGAGGTATGGCAAGTAGCTCCATCCTGTTGAAAAATCTGACCCCTCTTGTAGTTGGGAATGTACTGGGAGGCAAGAATCTGTTGATATTTGGCACTGTCAATGTTACCATCCACCTTACAGATCTCCCTGGCACCTCCGTATTGGATCTAACCCCAAACCATAATCTTTCAACCTCCAAATTTGACTGTCTTCTGGGTGAACTGTGGGTCCAGACGGGCCCCAGAGGGTCATCGACAATATTGGCGGCACTTGGGATGGAGCTCAACTGACGATTCATCTGAAAAATCTATTTTTCGCCACTTTTCTGCTGTCCAACCTTCCGTCAGGCTGTGGGCCTTGGCGTACGCAACACGGTTTCTTAGCTGTCTCTTGTTTAGCGCTGGTTTCTGGGCAGCAATACGACCGTGGAGACCATTGCGAGCAAGAATCCGAAGTACAGTTCTTGACGAAACAGGCGTTGCTGGCGTCCACTCCTCCTGGAGCTGTGAGGCGGTTGACATGGGGCTGGCTTTTGACTATCGGCCCAGCAAGCTGTCGTCTCGAGCAGTTGTCTTGCGCGGTCTGCCCGACCTGGGTCTGTCATGGACGTCGCCAGTCTCTTGGTAGTGCTTGCAAATCCTCTCCACCTGCCGTTTAGACACATTGAAGATGTCTGA
The DNA here is from genome assembly GCA_022702515.1 of Ilyophis sp. 1 JC-2022. Lineage (NCBI taxonomy): Eukaryota > Metazoa > Chordata > Actinopteri > Anguilliformes > Synaphobranchidae > Ilyophis > Ilyophis sp. 1 JC-2022. Next base: position 109,134,818 of record CM040395.1, read on the forward strand.
AACTTCAGCAGGAGACTTGGACTTGAGATTCTTGATGATCAGTACTTTGGTTTCTGGTTTGATCTTGGGCATATTGACAGAAGCAATGTTGAGCATGAACTTGGCTTAAAGTGTCAAATTTCTGCTTTTATAGCTCAAAGTTACCTACAGCTGACTAATCAAGCCCCTTGTGTTCATGTTTACCTTACGTTTCTCGTGCATGTCATTTACTAATTTACTAACGCTAGGTCAGGATAGGTTTATTACTAACGAGTACTAATTATCTTGTTACTTTGTCAGCCTTCCACACCTGATTTTGCATGCTGCTCTCAAGTTAAGTGTCTGCACCTGTCTACACCTGCATTTAAGCTCAGTGTTCATGTTTTGTCTTTGCAAAATTGTTGTCTTCTGTTTGTCAGTGCACTTTTGAGCGTTTTTCAAAGCCTGCCTTTTTGTTACGATCCAAGCCTCTTATTGACCATCATTTTGGACCTCTGTTTTGTTTACCACTGCCTGCCTGTACCAGAAGTTTTTGCCTGCTGTCTTTTGTACTTTTGCCCCGCGGAGCGGACTTCAGTCTTGACTCTTGCATTGCCTTTGACCCCGAGCCTGCCTACTGTCTGCCTGTACTTCTGCCCCGCTGACAGCTACTCTGGTTACTGGACTATTTGCATAGTGTACCGATTCTGAGACTGCCTTCTCCCTCGGCACTGTATATTGGTTTTGGCTGCAGGGCTGTAGGTTAACTTTTTTTGCACATAGCACTGGTGCTACAGAGGTTGATAGTTTTGTAACACAGGCACGAGTATAAAACGTCTCTAAAATCTCTAAAAACAACCACAAGTAATGCAGTTCATCACTTAAACAGGTATGTGACTGGCAAAGGACATGAATGTTGCATACAGGGCACACAAAATCACAGATCTAGCATGTCTGCTGGCCACTTTTTGTCCCCCACCACAACAAAGTTGTGGAGGGGGACTGTAATTTGATCCCCGTGTGTGCGTCTGTCTGTCTGTCTGTGTGTCACACATGTATGTACCAGAGCCCACATTACAATACATTTCCCCATAGCCAAGTACATTTAGCTTTGTACACAAAAACTATGCTTGATGTCTCCGCATAGTGGCATTTCTACTCAGCAGACCGTCGACTTTCTAAATCCACAGAATTCAGAGCTTAAGGTGTTTAGTAGCTATTTGTGGAAAATGTCGAATGTATATGCATTTTCCCATTAAATGTATACTATGTAGTTTCAGAACACCAGATGGCGATATAGAGCACGTAGGGGATCACGGTCACTCTAATCAAGCTGTCCTAAATTAATAAATGTCGTAAGTTAGTTAACAGAGGCTAATCTGTAATGTTAGCTACATCTATTCTCACACACACACACACACATTAATGTGATGGTTATATAAGACAAAGATTTTCTGGTTTCCCTCGAATTGTCCTCCATCAAATGGTAATGACTAAGTTAGTTGTAAAAAAACGAAAAATACAAACATACTGGTTATGCTAGCCAGCTCGTGTTCCCAAATAAACATTAAGCTTGTTTGATTGCCATTATTTGAGTGCCAGCTAGCTAGCTACATCCTTTTTCCACGATTGTACCTGTAAATCTTCTCTCTTGTTTCGCCCTTTTCATTTGGCAGTGATTCCTTGCGGGCTCGTTTGGGGGTTTGGTTTTGCACTTCTCCTTCTTTACTTTGATTTAAGACTTGAAAATACCTCTTTGTTTTGTCGTCATCCCGGTGTCCCAGATAGATAAGTAGCTCACTCGACTCGATGAGGAAAAGGGGATTGTTCGCTAGGAATTGTGGGATTTTGTGTTGGATGTATGGACTCTACGCAGACATGGTTTTTAATCGCACGATAGACTACAACTACCAAATAGAATAGCGAGGCGCATCGATTCACTTCACACGCAAAAAAAAAGATTTTTTTTTTCTCACACACAGGCTATCACACGGGTGCTACTGCAGTAAATAAATTTATCGCACAGACCGATTTTTTCGTCGCACTGTAGTCCTGGGCTGGAACATGTATGAACTTTGCTTGCTTTTTGACTACGCTCATTGGACATTCCTTTAATAAAGCCCTGACGGGACTTTATCATTACCACTGTTTCTGAGTCGTGCATTTCGGGTCCAACCCTCACGCACCCGTCTCAGAACTATTTCGTCAGCATGGACCCCGCTGACTCAACGGCCATGTTCCACGCCCTCCAGCAACATGGCGCCCTGGTTCTGCAACACTCTCAAGGGATCTCCGAACTTCATCAGGAGATTCGAGAGCTGTGTGCGGAGATGAGGAGACTCGCCGTCACTGTTCAGCCACGCCCCTTGGAACAACCTGCTACACCGCCTGCACCTCCACATGCCAACCCCATGGGAACCTGGCAATTCCGGGAGGCACAACAACCCCCCCCCCCCCGGAGAGGTTCGGCTGAAGAGATCCGTAAAGTCTTCCAGCACGCTTCCATAGATTCAGAGCCTTCCCAGCGCCTGATCGCGGAAGACCATGGCGGATTATTCCATTGACTTCTGCACCCTCACGGCCGCGACCAACTGGAATGATGCGGCTCTAGCGAACCTGTTCTAAGCCAATCTGAGTGAGGCACTCCAGGGCGAGTTAGCGTGTCTCGAACCCATCACTCAGTTCGACCCACTTGTCCATGACGCCATTCGTTTGGACAACCATGCCAGACAACGCCGGACCGAGAGACAGGTTCTACCCGGCCAGCCGTACCCCAGGCGAGGATCTAGTTCACATTCCGAGGAGATGCAAGTGGAGGGAGTCGAACCCATGGATCTTTCCCGTGCGGGGATGAAGATCTCACCCGAGGAACGGATACGACGGAGAACTACCGGTTCCTGTTTATATTGTGGGAGGTTGGGACACACCCAGGATCAGTGTCCCCTCTGCTCCAAGAAGTCAGACCCATCCGTTGAGGTAAGAGCGCTCAACAACCAGGAGGGGTCTGCTAGGAATGACCATTGTCCCACCCTGACTGCCATGTTGATGCTTCCCGACAGAATGGTCCAGGTGAACGTTGGTGGACTCCGGAGCCGACGCGAACCTCATTGATGATGTGATGGTCAAGGAACTGGACATTTCCACCCTTCCACTGCCCCACCCCGACAATGCTCGATCATTGGATGGCAAGACATTTTGCCGCATGACCCACATCACTAAACCCATCCAGCTAATCATTTCTGGAAACCATCATGAGATGATTCAGTTCCGCGTCATCCGGTCCCCTAATGATCCGCTCATTCTGGGATTACCCTGGCTCCAGAAACACAACCCTACCATTGACTGGGGTTCAAGCCAGATTCAAGCCTGGAGTCATGTGTGTCACCAGTCCTGCCTGCGATCCGCTCTTGCACCAGCAGAGGGCGTACCCACTCCACCGCAAGTCCCTAAGCCCTCCCTTGAGAAGGTGCCCACCCCTTACCACAACCTAGGCGTGGTCTTCTCCAAGATGCAGGCACAGACGATTCCCCCTCATCGACCCTACGACTGTGCCATCGAGCTGCTACCCGGTTCCACGCTCCCCTCAAGCCGTCTCTATAATGTCTCCAGACCTGAAAGAGAGGCCATGGAGAAATATATCCGGGACTGCCTTGCCAACAAATTGATTCGCCCATCCTTTTCACCCATGGGCACCGGATTCTTCTTCGTTCAGAAGAAGGATGGCTCATTGCGTTCACGCATCAAATTCAGAGAACTCAACAACATCACAGTGAAGAACAAATATCCTCTGCCATTAATGGACACCGCCTTTCACCCTCTACACGATGCCACTATCTTCACTAAGTTAGACCTACGTAATGCCTACCTATAGTCGTCAATCACTATAAATATCTGGGCATTTTAATTGACGATAAACTGACCTTTGAGCCACAGGTCGACGCTGTGTGTAAAAAGGTACATCAGCGTATGTATTTTTATCGCAAGCTTCGTAATTTTAATGTGGATAACACTTTTATGAAAATGTTTTATTCTTGTTTTATTGAATCTGTGCTTACGTTTTCATTTATAGGCTGGTATGGGTCAATCAGCATAAAAAATAGAAATAGATTAGAAGGTCTTATTAAAGTCTGTGGTAAGGTCGCTGGCATGACTTTAAACAGTCTAAATGACCTGTATAAGATCAGGTCCTTGAAGAAAGCCCGTGCTGTCCTGGCTGATCCGAGCCATCCGCTTTTTAAAGCGTTTATGTTGCTCCCTTCCGGCCGCAGATTTATTGTGCCAAGGTGCAGGACCAACAGGTTCAAGAACTCTTTTGTTCCTGCTGCTATTGGCCTTCTTAACAACATAAAGTGAGTGACATTCTTTGTTTTGTACTTCTCGTCCTGTAGTCTGTTTTATGATATTTATTGTTTGTACTTCTTGTCCTGTCTATTTGTTGTTGTTTTTGTTTTGTTTTGTTTTCTACTGCTGGCTGTGAAACTAATTACCCCTAGGGGATAATAAAGATATACTTGACTTGACTTGACCATCTGGTCTGTATTTGAGAAGGTGACGAGTGGAAGACCGCCTTCAATACCTCCCTCGGACACTTTGAGTACCTGGTCATGACGTTCGGCTTAACTAATGCATCCGCCGTATTCCAGGCGCTCTTCAACGACGTCCTTCGGGACTTACTGGGCCAACACGTATTTGTTTACCTCGACGATATCCTACTCTACTCCACTAATGCCAAGGAACATGAGATTCACGTCAGGCAAGTTCTCCAGAGACTGTTGGAGAACAAACTATTTGTCAAAGCGGAGAACTGTGTTTTCCACACCGAGTTCCTTGGCTTCATTGTGGAAAAGGGACAGATCAGGGCAGATCCCAAGAAAGTTTAAGCGGTCACTGACTGGCCCACGCCTTTTTCTCGGAAACACCTCCAACGTTTCTTGGGATTTGCCAATTTCTACAGGAAATTCATCAGGTCACATAGCCAATTTGTCTCCCCCCTCACCAAGCTCACATCCACTGCTATGCCATTCCGTTGGGGTCCCGAAGCGGAGGGAGCATTCTCCGCTTCTATCCTGGTGCACCCCGACCCCACCCGCCAGTTTGTTGTGGAGACGGATGCGTACGACACTGGGGTGGGAGCCGTGCTTTCGCAAGTTTTTTTCTCCGACAATCGGCTGCACCCACGCGAATTCTTCTCCAAGAAGCTTTCACCGGCGGAGAGGAATTATGACGTGGGGAACCGAGAACTCCTCGCCATAAAACTGGCATTGGAGGAGTGGAGGCATTGGCTGGAGGGGTCAGAGAAACCTTTTGTCATCTGGACTGACCACAAGAACCGACAATTCAACACCTGCTCCGAACATGAGACGCCTGAGAACATCCTCCCTGTTTCCTGCATGGTAGCTTCCGTAACCTGGAAGATTGAGGCGGTGATCCAGAGGGCTATACGTGAGGAGCCCAATACCAGGTCCAACCCCGGCACACGCCTTTACATCCCCTCAGCTGCTCAGACACAGGTGCTTCAATGGGCTCATTCATCTCTCCTGTCCTGCCATCCCGGCTTTACCCGCACCTTGGCGGTGCTGAAGCGTAAGTTCTGGTGGAGCTCCATGATCCCTGACACCAGGTGCTTCATAAAGGCTTGCACCACCTGCGCCAGAAGCAAGGCCTTCCACCAGGCTCCAGCAGGACTGCTCCAACCTCTGCCTGTTCCCAGCCGACCCTGGAGCCACATCGGGGTGGATTTCGTTACCAGACTTCCCCCTTCCGAAAGTAACACCACCATCCTCACCGTAGTGGACAGGTTCAGCAAGACGGCCCACTTCATCCCTCTGCCTGGACTACCCACCGCCTACTGATGTATTAGTCAAAAAGGGTTTCTTGCCCAGTGTCAAATTTTTTACTCAAGAATCCCTGGTGGCATTTATGCTCTCATTACTCACTGGATTCGCACTTGACTGGGCTACTAATCCGAAGCAATTCCCCAATTCTTAACACTGCTAAAGCACTAATGGAAATGGAGTGTTAGACCATGACGCTTCGGGTCTAGAGTCGGCGAGGCGGCTTATTCGCCTTCGCTAGGGTAACAAAACTGGCTGAATTTTCCATTAGGTTTCGTGCACTGGCAGGTGAGACAGGCTGGCTAGAAGCTTCTCTAATGACGCAGTTCACCGAGGTGTCAAGCGATTCCGTCCAAGATGCTTAAGCAGTGCTTGATCCGTCCGATTCTTTAGAGGCGTTCGTGTCAGCCATTCGGATAGACAATCGCATCAGGGAGCGCATCCGGAGAAAGGAGAGACCGCCGGACCGCTCCGTTTATGGTGTCCGTTCCCTCTCTGTATACCCCCTCTTATCATAAAAAGGAGCCCATGCAGGTAGACGGGGCCTCTTGGTCTCCTGCTAAAAATTCAGATCCTAGTTCCGATTGGTGTCACTATTGTAAAAGGAAAGGCCAAACCATCAGTCAGTGCCTCAAACTAAAGGGAAAAGGGGAGTCTCGCTAGAGGAACCGGGGCCCCTAGCGAGACTTCACGGTACTACACCTCGGACTTTATTACCTGTTAACATTTTTTGGAAACAGCACTCCCTTCTGGTCGGGGCCTTTATCGATTCTGGGGCCGTAGAGTGCTTTCTTGATGCCCGGTGGGCTAGAAAACACCACATACCTATCCACTGCCTCGCTCAGTCCCGATTGGTTACTGCTCTCAACGGTCACCCATTGGGCACGGGTACCATTAAGGAGACTACGGCTCTCCTCACTATGTCCACTCTTTATGAGACTCACGCTGAAAAGATTCAGTTTCTTTTAGTTGATTCTCCCACTTATCCCATTGTTTTGGGTCACACATGGCTGGTCAGACATAATCCCCATATTAGGTGGGGGAGGGATACGTCTATCATTTTTCAGTGGGGTCCCCTATGTACAGGGGTGCACATAACTTTTTTAGTGAGTTACTCAGATGAGTACCAGGAGACAGTGTTTGGTACTCACCCCACACGCAGCATGGTTTCAATAAGTGCAGTCTTCCTCACTGTCCTACTCAGTGTCTCCTTCACTGTCCTCTATTTCAACTTCTTGCATGGTAGATGAAGAAGATGATGAGGATGCTGCAGATGCACCTCCCTGTCCCTGTTTAAGCCTCTGATTTGCTGTCTCCATCCACAGGTCAACAGCTGGCTTTGGGTCAAATGTCTCTGTGGTCTTCTTTGACAGGTGAATGTGCATCAGGGCTGAGAGACGAGCATGTGACAGGCGAGATCTGTACTTGGTTTTTATTATGTTTAGATGTGAGAATCCCCTCTCACAAGCTGCACTGCTCAAAGGCAGTGTAAGAGACAGTTTAACTAGCTTGTTGATGCTGGAGTAAGCATCTGGATTGCTCTCCTCTCCTCTCCCACCCGCTCGGAACCATTCTTTGCACGGTGTCTTTGAAACTACAAAATTATGGAATTGATAAGCTGGTCTCTCAACGCAATTGACAAAATTATTTCAACAAGAAGCACTGGTTCGGGGGAACCTACTTGCCCAGACGGGACTTTCGCTGCGGCCTACATAATGGATGCGTGGGAGAACTGGCGGGTTCTTTGCCTGGCGGTTCTCTCCGTGGAAGACGTGGAGGACATCTACATATTTGGATTCATGATGGCAGGACAATTGCTTCTCGGACTGAGCGTTGCCCTGGTCTATCGGAAAATTAGAAAGATGGGAGCTATTCAAGAAGGCCAAAGGCTGCCCATGATGATTAACGAGGTCGGCGGAGCAGTGAGTACTCAGACTGTTGCGATATGTGACCTAAATCGCAAGATGGTTAACGTTTTGGAAGAAATCACTGTTTTGCGAGGAGAAGTGGTCAAGCTGAGAGACCCAGAGAGTATAGAGGAGTAACGAATTGGAATGCTGTTTTCCTCGCTATAACCCAAACATCTAATCTTGTTTTCGGAACCCCATCGCTTGTTGGCCTGCAAGGCTGCCTGCAGAAATCTCTCCCAGAAGACTCACATGCAAAGAGGCGTTCCTACGCACCTATCTTCCCTGGACTCCTGTTGTTTACTTCTGGACAGGGCATTCAAGGATATCTCCATAGCAACCTGCTGTGTTATCGCGAAAAGACCTACGGACTAGTTACATCGAGGATATCTCCATAGCAACTTGCTGTGTTTCGTGAAAAGATTCTACGGACTTGAGATCAAGATTGCTGAGTGCCAGAATGTAACCTTCAGTCTTACGCACACATAAACACGGACTACTCACAGCTATACACACTTGCACACACATGCATGCATTCACCCGCCTCCCCACCCCCCCCCACCCTATAGCCCACCCCACCCCCCCTCTTTTTTCCTATGTTCTATGCATTTCCTGTTGTTTGTATTGTATTAGGATAGATAGATATACAGGTTTTTATTGTATTAGGATAGAGAGATATGCAGATTATATTGTCATCATCATCATCATCATCATCGGCGGTCACTCGAAGCGAGTATGACTGTCCTCTCCGTTGGGTCGTCTACTTGTGGGTCCTCAGATGGCTGTAGAGGCCGATCCGCGATCCACATACTTTGGTGCAGTGTGGGCAGAGATGAGTGGTGGTGGTTGGTGGTGGTTGAGCCTTTCTCTCTCTCTCCTTGCGGTGCTGTCGCTTTGTCTCTGCGGCACGGCGGAGTTCCACTTCATGACGTGCAGCTCCTTCCTGCACGGCTTTCTTCCATGCACACCTGTCCAGTGCAATGTGCTCCCAGTTGCTCGATGTGATGTGGAATTTCTTCAGACTGGTCTTGATATTGTCCTTGAAACGTTTCTTTTGCCCGCCAGGGGCTCGCTGACCTTCCTTCAGCTGGGAGTACAGGATCTGTTTAGGGAGACGTGTGTTGGACATGCGAATGACATGGCCTGTCCATCGGAGTTGGTGCTTCATTATTGTAGTGGTGATGCTGGTCATGTTGGCTTCCTCCAGAACGCTGATGTTAGTTCGTCTGTCCTCCCAACTGATCCGCAGAATCTTCCGTAGGGATCTTTGGTGGTGTTGTTCCAGGGCTCTCAGGTGCCTGCTGTAGGTGGTCCATGACTCGGCTCCATACAGCAGGGTGGGGAGGACAACGGCTCTGTAGACCAGGAGTTTTGTTTGGGCCTTTAGGTCTCGGTCTTCGAAGACTCTTTTCCTGAGTCTGGCGTAGGCTCCACTGGCACAGCTCAGGCGATGGTTGACCTCAGAGTCAATGTCAGCTTTTGAGGAAAGTAGGCTGCCGAGGTAGGGGAAGTGGTCAACGTTTTCAAGGACAGTGGTGCCTACTTTTATGGTGGGCTGGGAAGATGGCTGGTTGGGTGGAGGTTGATATAGGACCTGGGTCTTCTTGATGTTTAGGGCTAGGCCCAGGGCTCTGTATGCCTTGGCAAACGCATTCAGGATGCCCTGGAGGTCTTCTGCGGAGTGTGCTGCTATGGCGTTGTCGTCCGCGTACTGTAGCTCCATGATGGTGGTGTTGCTGACCTTGCTCTTGGCCTTTAGCCTGTTAAGGTTGAAGAGCTTGCCGTCAGTTCTGTACAGGATTGGGATCCCCTGTGGCAGCTCTTCGCCAATGAGGTGGAGTATGGCAGCAATGAAGATGGCGAATAGGGTGGGTGCAATAATGCATCCCTGTTTGACCCCTGTTTCCACAGTGAAGGGCTCGGACTCAGAGCCGCTGTTGCTGAGCACTGTGACTGACATGCCATCATGTAGAAGCCTCAATACTCTGATGTACTTATCAGGGCAGCCATACCTTGATAGTGTGCTCCACAGAGCCTGGCGATCCACCGTGTCAAAGGCCTTTGTCAGGTCTATGAAGGCCATGTACAATGGTTGCCTTTGTTCACGGCATTTTTCCTGGAGTTGGCGTGCTGTAAATATCATGTCTGCTGTTCCTCTAGATGGGCGGAAGCCACACTGTGATTCTGGGAGTACTTCCTCCGACAGTGGTAGCAGTCGGTTTGTGAGGACACGAGCAAGGACTTTGCCTATTGTTAACAGAAGCGAGATGCCCCTGTAGTTTCCACAAACAGCCTTGTCCCCCTTCTTGAATATGGTCACTATTAGAGCATCCCTGAGCTCTGAGGGAAGTTCTTCTTTTTCCCAGACCTTGAGGAGTAGGGCGTGAATATGGTACAGGAGCTCTGGTCCACCTTCCTTTAAGATCTCAGCTGGGATCCCATCTGGACCAGCGGCCTTGTTGTTCTTAAGGCTCCTAATGGCATCTTGGACCTCTGTCATGGTGGGAGGTTCCCCCATGTCTTCTCTGATGGGACTCTGGGGGATATGGCTGGTAATGTCTGGTTCAGTTGTGCTGTCCCGGTTGAGGAGTTCCTGAAAGTGCTCCTTCCATCGGGCATTAATGGAGTTGTTGTCCTTAAGCAACTCCTGTCCGTCCTTTGAGCGCAGGGGGTTTAATCCACGGTAGCTTGGATCATAGACGGCCTTGGTAGCGCTGAAAAAGCCTCTGGTGTCACCCGAGTCTGCCAGTCTCTGGATTTCCAGAGCCTTTTCTGTCCACCAAGAGTTCTTAAGCTCCCTCACCCGGCTCTGGACGTCCGCCTTGGCTCTGGCGTGAGCCACTCTTTTGGCCTTGCAGGTTATATCATTTTGCCAGACACAGAAGGCTTTCCTTTTCTTGGAGATGAGCTGTTCTATCTCTGTATCGTTCTCATCAAACCAGTCCTGATGTTTTCTGGACTTGTGCCCAAGGGTGGTTTTGCAGGTATTGAGGATGGTGGTTTTGAGCAGACTCCAGTGCTTTTCGATGTCATCAGGGTATTCCTGTTGAAGGCTTTTCCCAAGAGAGGCCTGAAATCGCTGCTGGGTGACAGTTTCATGCAGGCTTTCAAGGTTTAGTCTTGGCCGGATCTGCTTCTTTTGAACCCTCCTCTTCCTCTTGAGTTTGATGGACATCGTGGAGCGGATGAGGCGATGATCTGTCCAACAGTCATCTGCATCGATCATGGCCCTTGTGATGTTCACGTCATGGCGGTCCCTGGCTCGTACAATGACATAATCGATGAGATGCCACTGTTTGGAGCGGGGGTGTCTCCAGGATGCCTTAAGTTTGTTTTTCTGGCGAAAGAGAGTGTTGGTGATGATGTGGTCGTACTGAGCACATTTGCTGAGAAGCAGAACTCCATTGGAGTTGATGTTCCCGATGCCTTCCTTTCCTATAGTGCCCTTCCAGAGGTGTTGGTCCCGGCCGACCCTGGCATTGAAGTCTCCTAGGAGGATAATCTTATCCTCCCTGGGGATTTTTGACAGTGTCTCGTCTAGGCAGGCGTAGAAGGTCTCTTTTACTTCCTCTTCAGAATCTAAAGTAGGGGCATAGGCACTCACAACTGTTGCCATCTGGTTGTTGGCAAGCATCAGACGGATGGTCATGAGACGCTCACTGATCCCCACAGGAAGTTCAGAGAGGTGGCTGATGAGCTGGTTCCTGATGGCAAATCCAACACCATGGATCCTGGGCTCATCAGCAGCTTTTCCTTTCCAGAAGAATGTGTAGCCACCTTTCTCCTCCTTCAGTTGTCCTTCATCTGCCCGTCGGGTTTCAGAAAGGGCAGCTATGTCAATCCGGCATCTCCTCAGCTCTCTAGCGATGAGCGCGGTTCTCCTCTCCGGTCTGTCACTGATTGCATTATCCATCAGTGTGCGTACATTCCAGGCTCCAAAGTTCATATTTTTGTGTTTCTTATTTTTCTGACCGCAATATGGTGATCCCTCTGAACGCGGTAATCCAGTCGGGAGGTTAGAGGCAGGCTATTTTTAGGGCACCTTTTCTAGCCCCTTCCCCATGTGGGGTGAGCAGAGTGGATCCTAGATAGGGCTGCTCAGTCGTGGGTGCAGCTGCCGAAGGACTCTATCTGCCTCGTTCCAAGAGCCCAGCGACTGAATCTAACACCCACCGCCTGATGTGCCAGCTCATGACTAGGGGCTTCCAGATCTCACAATCCTACCCCCGTCGCCGCTTGCTGGTCGCCATAGGACTTAATCCGGGATGTTAGGGGTGGATTCCCTTTGGAGGACGCCTGTGCGTGACTTTGTTTTACGTGGGGAGACTGGTGCACAGACAGCCACCACACGGTCCTTGACAGATCCGGGTCAGGATCCAGTGGCGTGGAGTCCAAGACGACTGGGGGCCCTTTTCTGCTGCAGCCTTCATCCGCCTTCCCAGCCGTTGTGATGCTCCCCTAAAAGTCAGCCATCATCCTCCGCCTGTTCCACCGTTGAGGTCTTGGTTGGATTGCTCTTTGTCAGGGACCTCCCCCTCGACCTTACCGCCATGGGTGACCCTACCAGGAGCGTAGGCTCCAGACGGCAACGCTCTCAGGATCTCAGGACCACACAAGCTTCTCCACCACGACAAGGTGACAATCCACGGAGAAGAGATTATATTGTATTAGGTTAGAGAGATATGCTGGTTTTTTATTGTTTTAGGATAGAAAGTTATGTAGGTTTTTATTGTATTAGGATAGAGAGATAAGCAGGTTGTATTGTATTTAGGTTAGAGAAATATTAGGTTAGAGAGATATGCTGGTTTTTATTGTATTAGGATAGAAAGTTATGTAGGTTTTTATTGTATTAGAATAGAGAGATAAGCAGGTTGTACTGTATTAGGTTAGAGAAATGCAGGTTGTATTGTATTAGGATAGAGAGATATGCACGTTTGTATTGCATTAGGATAGAGTGATTTGCAGGTTTTATTGTTTAATTTGTTTAATTTGCTTATTGTATCTAGACTTATTTACTACTTTTATCATTCTATGTTTTATGTATTTCCCTGTTGTAAAGCACTTTGAGCTGCATTCAGTTGTATGAAAGGTGCTATATAAATAAAATACTTACTTACTTACTTGTATTTAATATTTGGAGCAAGTCATACACAGAGGATGCTGCCAAGCGTCTTCCTGCTTGCTTCAAACGCATCCATTCTCTCAGTACAGTGTCTCTGTCAAGTTGCAAGGTGGCCTCATATTTCTGAAGAATGGTGCAAACTGTTGTGTTGCCAAAACTGTGAAGTCCTTGCATATCCTGAGGCCAAGTTGAAGGATCAAATACTAAGAAATGATCACATGACTTGAGGGAGTCATATCTGATTTCAAACTGTTCAATTAACCCCCTGAGTAAGTTTGTCTTGTCCCTGTCAGCATCAGCATTAGAAACAATGTGTGTCCTGTAGTGGCCTTCAACATCAAGCAGAAGTGTGAACTGTCCAATGGCCACCATGAGTTCATCCTTACATTCCCCAATGGTCAGCTTTTCCTTCTGAAACCTAATGGATGTGATCTTCAAAATGTTGCCAACGTCAAGCATGTTGGCCAGAAAACACTGAAAACGCTCAGTGCATATATGCTTTAAGTCAGTGTTATCACTTGTAGCCAGTTGCATTTTAATGGCTGGCAATAGTCTTGATATTTTTAACAGGGTTTCATGCCTCCATGCAGACCATCTGATATTGTGAAACTTACCCAGTTTCACAAAGGAGATCCCATTATCATCACACAGCTTCTTCAGCACAGCAGTGTGTTTTGCTCCACCTCTTTGTAAATAAAACGGCAGCAGCTTGACCACAGAGCGATTAAAAGTCTCACAGTAAGGAATGTTGCGATCAGCTGATTTTGCGCAGTTCTCCAGTGTGTGCGCGGTGCACAGAACGTGCACAATGGAGTCTCCAACCGCAGCCAGCTGGCGTAGTTTTGGCACAATTCCGTTGTAAATGCCGACGTTAACAGCAGCCCCGTCTGTGCACACGGCGACCAACTTTGTCGTCCAGTCATCCAAGGATGCCTCCTGGAAAAGTTTCACAAGTCCGTCTGTTATGGCCTGCGCGGTTCGGTCAGCACCCAGTTCAATTAGTCCAAGAAAGTCGGAAATAAACTCTCCGTTGCTGGACACGGACACGATGTAAACAATCTCCTGCTCAGTTTTTGTGATGTCCTCAGATCCATCAAAAAGCAGCCCCCAAAACTCAGCAGACTTCAACTTGAGTCTCAACTCCCCACTGATGTTTTGCGCGATGGTCTGCATTATCCGTGTCCCCCCTTCACGTGAGTGATATGCGCCTCCGATATTTACTCCTAGCCGCTTCAGTAAAGGAATATCCTCAGCATAGGAAGACATGGGACGTGCATGTTTAGCTTTATGAAAGGCGAGGAGAAAAATATTACACAGGGCTTGGCGTTGTTCTTCATTCAGCTTGTTTTTCCACCGAGCAAGTGACTGGCTGGATAGTTCTTCTTTACTAGCCTTTTTATTAGCCATAGCTTGTGCCACATTAACATGCTCCTTGCTCTTTTCATGTTTTTCAAACAAAGGGTGGTTGAAATTCTTCGAGCCTGTATAAAACGCACCTGTCTTGTCTGCTAGATGAGGATGCGAGCGGCATATTTTGCACCACATTTCGGTGCGCTCATCATTAGCATCCAGCCACGGCACGTCTTGCAGCCACTTTTCAGAAAAATTTATTTTCTTCTGCTCCGGCTTGGTTTGCTGTTTTTTTGCAGGTGGCGAAACGCCAAAATAGCTGCTTAATGTCTTGCTTTTTGGACATGACTAGTAGTCTACTCCATTGAGTGTCGACAAGAAATACGAGTAGATGAATGTTGATTTGTTTACCTATCAGGTACGCAAAGGCGCGTAGTGATACAAGTGACGTTACGCATTTCTGATTTTTGCCGCGCATGCGTACCTGCGTACCAGCTATGTGCACCCCTGCCTATGTACATCCCAGGGTCACCTTACCCCACCTTATGTGTCCAATGAACACTTTAACGGGTTCGATTCTGATTCCGACTCTGACCCTGAGGAGTTTATCTCTCCACCTAATCAGGAGGATTCCGTCTCAGGTTCTGAAGCTGGGTGCGAGAGTTTGGAATGGGACACTCTGGCTGAAGAATAATCCACTTGGGGGGAGCTCTCTCCAGACAATCTCTCCGATTTTGAGATTTAGTGGTTTCACCCACTCAAGAGGGGAGAAGCTAAAATTGCAGGGACGCTTGAATTTCCCTTGGCGCTCAACATCCCAGCTGATTATACCGAACTAGCGGAGGGCAACCACCCTTCCTCCCCATTGCCTATACAATTGTGCCATAGAACTTTATCCAAGCACGACCCCTACCAGAGGGAGTCTATTATTTCTTATCTGCCCCAGAGAGTTTGGCCATGAAGGAATATATTGAGGAGGTGCTTGCTAATGGCTTAATAAGGCTGTCTACCTCGCCTGCTGGTGCAGGCTTCTTTTTTGTTAAAAAGAAAGATGGTGGGTTAAGGCCTTGCATTGACTATCGTTCCCTCAATGCCATAATGGTTAAGAGCCGTTACCTGCTCCCCCTGATGAATTCCGCTTTTGAACACTTTCAGGGGGCAGCTATTTCTTCCAAACTCGACCTCCGCAATGCCTATAACGTGGTGCACATGCGTGAGGGCGATGAATGGAAAACCGCCTTCAATACGCATAGCGGTTACTATGAGTACCAGGTCATACCGTTCGGGCTCACTAGCACCCCCTTAGTGTTTCAGGCGTTAGTGAACGATGTTCTAGGGGAGATGCTGGAGAGATCTGTCTTCGTTTACTTAGACGATATTAAAATTTTATTTTCCAACCTGCAAACGCATATCAGTCACGTAAGGCAGGTTTTAAAAGCTCTTCTTGAAGCTAAGCTATTTGTCAAGGCAGGACGTCCTCTTTTCACACGAGCACTGCTTCCTTCCTAGGGTTCATTGTATCGGAGGGCAAAGCCCGCATGGATCCTGACAAGGTTTCTGCTGTACTTCACTGGCCCACTCCTCGTTCAGTCAAGCAGGTCCAACGCTTTCTTGGTTTTGCTAATTTTTATAGGCAATTTATTCGTAATTTTAGCGCACTTGCCGCCCCCCTTGCCACCCACACCAAGAAAACGTCGGCAGCTCATTTTCAGTGGAACCCTAAAGGTGATTCTGCCTTTGCTGAGCTTAAAATGAGGTTCAGTTCTGAGCCCATCCTTATAACTCTCAATCCCTCTCTTCCTTTTATTGTGGAGGTGGACCCCTCTGAATTTGGAGTAGGCGCCATTGGCCCTGGGGGAGTGGCACCACTGGTTGGGGGGAGCCGAGCACCCCTTCCCAGTGTGGACTGACCACAAAAATCTGGAGTACGTCCAACAGGCTAAGAGACGCAATTCCCGGCAGGCTCGCGAGGCGTTATTTGTTTTACCCTGTTTAACTTCTTGTTGACCTACCGCCCTGGGTCTAAAAACGTTAAACCGGATGCCCTGTCGCGCACCTTTGACCAGTCCGACAGGCCCACTTCTCCAGAGCCCATTGTGCCAGCTGCCCAGGTCCTGGCTCCTGTTTTGTGGGATATTGAGGTGGCAGTACAAAAGGCATTGCGTTTTTATCCGGGCCCTTGGGGGGGTCCTTCGAATTCCATTTTTGTGCCTTCCAAATTGAGGTTGCGGCTACTTCAGTGGGGTCATGCCTAGCAACTGGCTGCACATGCTGGTGCTCACCGCACTAAGGATTTCCTCTCCCGACGCTTTTGGTAGCCTGGGATGAAGAGGGACGTTCGGTGCGCACTAATCAGACTCTGGAGAACACCCTTCGCTGTTTGGTGGTTTCTAATCCCACTTCATGGAGTCGTTATCTTCCCTGGGCGGAATATGCGCATAACACCTTGCGCAATGCCTCCACGGGACTTTCTCCTTTCGAGGCCCAGGTGGGCTATTTGCCTCTGCTTTTTCCTGAGCTGGAAAGGAACGTGGCGGTGCCCTCTGCTGGTTCTTTTGTCCGGAAGTGTTGTGCGGTTTGGAAGCGAGTTCGTTCCTCACTCTTGCAAGCTTCAGCTACTCAGAAAGCTTCCGCCGACAGACATGGTCGGTCAGCTCCCTCCTATCCGGTGGGCCGGCAAGTCTGGCTCTCTACGCGGAATTTTCCCCTGCGGGTTGAGTCTCGCAAGCTCGCCCCGCGCTACGTGGGTTCTTTCAATCAAGATCATCCATAAAATTAACCCTTTTACTGTCCCATCTCCAATTACCGCGCTCCATGCGCATTTCCCGATTAAAGCCGTTACTTGTCAGTCCTTTGTCCCCTACTGAGAGACCCCCTCCCCCTCCTCGGCTCGTGGAAGGAGGGCCAGTTTATATGGTCCGCCGCATTCTGGTGGAGAGACGGGTGGGTAGGGGTTTTAAATTTTTAGTGGACTGGAAGGGCTATGGCTCTGAGGAATGGTGTTGGGTCCCATCAAGAAATATTTTGGACCCCGAACTGATTCGAGATTTCCGTAGAAATCGATCTGGGGGATCATCTGGGGCCGTCCCTTAACCCTTTCGCACGTAAATTCCAGATTCCAGACACTGGCCCTCCAGCGTGAGTTATTTTTTGCGTGTGTTCTCAGAATATGTGACGTTCTAAACAGTCATTATGACGCAACAAACAGATCTGCCTCTAAAATCCCCTGCTTATTTCCTTATTATTCCTCATCTAGTTAATCATTGGCTATCTATGAGGCTAACTATATTTATTTGTAAAGCACTTACTGTAAATAAATGTAATGATTCTTGTTTGTATTATCTTTGAGAGTTGGGCATACAAACCTGAATGATACACTACAGCTAATAAAGAATCAAATGTCATCAAAAGGAGATAATAGTAGCCTACGCATCCTTTTTAAATGGCCACGATACTCACAAGAAAGACTAAATTAAGAATGTGGAGTTCAAATCCGCTTTCTCTCATAAATCAGGAAATAACATCTACAATATGCCTATTATCTTCAATTTTACAACAAACTAAGCTAATACACATAACTTTTTTTAACTTTTACTCGGTCAACTAGGTGGCGATAATGCGCCGGTGCGGAAGCAATTCGCCATTTAAAAAATTTGAAAACTACGACATACTTACCAAACTGTTTGGAGTCGCCGTTCCGTCTGCATTACCTTCGAAGTTCCCGACTACCAGCTTGTAAGTAGAAATAGATTTTTAAATATATAGGTCTATGTATATATATATATTTAGCATTTTATCTAAGACATTTTGCAGGCTATTGCAGTTGTAAAGAAGTATTTATTTTACACGCCACAATACCGTGGAGTTCAGTTCACTCATGTTCACGTTGCCTCTGCGTGCTCAGAAGCTGTGATTATTGTGAGGGTAGCGCTTATATTGACATTTATTTAATTTATATTAGTAAAAACACACAGAATGTCTAAGATTAGTATGAGCTGTTATATTTTAGATTTTGTATACTAAATGAGTAAACAAGTGTTACTTGGCATAATTTATGCTATGATAATACCATATTCTATGTATATATAAAAATACAGAAACCATGTTACTTGTTTATAGAAAATCTAATTTAATTATATCCAATGTAAATAACAACACAACAGTAACAGACAAAAGCAGAACAAGAATACCTGAACAATATTAACGACACACACATACCCACACCCACCCACCCCTGTGTCGAGCAGGTGAAAAAAAAGTTTATTGTACCACTTCGTACTTTTTCTGGCACAGTCAACAAAGCTGGTGATCATGTCCACCCTGTCCACTGCTCCCATCTTCTTATTATAGTCAAGGACGCATGCAGGTTTCACCTTTGGCTCCCCGGTGAAGTGGTCCAGCCTTCCCGATTGAGCCATGGCAGAGGGGTGAACAGTTGTGAGGAAGTTCACATCCCTCTTGTCTTGCCACTTTACCGCCAGCTGAGTGCCATTCTCCCTGAAGGTGACCTCCCCTCTCTTCATTTTTTTTGGGAACATTGGCATCCCCCTCCTCTTCAGCCGGACTGTCCCACACGCCCCAGTCCCCTGGTGGAGTAAGTACTGGAAGAGCATAGGACTGCTGTACCAATTATCCACATACAGGATGTGCCCTTTCCCCAGATGTGGAGCCAGGAGAGTCATAACCAGAGACCCCCAGTCCTTCAATGGATTTAATAGATGTTGTGGCCCCAGTGTAAATGACCATATCTTGCACGTACCCGGTCACCACGTCACACAGGACAAAAAACTTTATCCCAAACCTGTGGCGCTTGCTAGGGATGTATTGCCGAAATCCCAGTCGACCCTTCCACAACATCAGGGATTCATCCACGCACAGGTCCTTGTATGGGATGAAGGACCGCTTGAAGGCTGAGGTGAGGGCATTAAAGACATTTCGGATTTTATTGAGGGGGTCTCTGGTGTCTGCATGGGCAGGGTTGACAAAATCTAAACACCGCAGGAGATTTAGAAAGCGGTCCTGGGAGAAAACAGGCAAAAAATGGAGTGAGGAGAACCGGGTCAGTACTCCAGTACTCCCTCAGGGTGGATTTCCTGACCAGTCCCATCAGAAGGGCAATGGCGAGGAATGCGTACACTTCATTTGAACTGGTAGGTACCCATTTGGAAAGCTTTCCAATTACTCCAATAGCTGTGTTTCCCTGCTGCTCACTGGCGTATCGGTTGGTATCCTCCACAATCTCTCCCACTGTCTCTACAGAGAGAAACATCTTGAAGCAGTTTACTGCAGTGGGAGTCTCCGGAGGATTTTGAACACCAGAAATTGAGTCGTCAAATTGAATTCCTGGCCCTGGGGGAGTGAATTCGACGGCATCCCTCCAGTCACTGGACCTCACCTCCTCAACTGGCACCGGACCTTCAGGTCGACTACAGGGGACTACAGATGGACCCTCCTCAGGATTTTCCTCCACATCGTCATCTCCCTCTCCGAGCTCAGGGTTCCACTCAAGGGAAACTAAATTTGGGGGTAGTTTCTCCTCAGAATCACTGTCACTCCCACTTGATTCAGTATTGTAATCACCCTCATCATCTGAATTAAAGAAAATTTCCCTAATTTCCTCATCAGTGAGTTCTCTTCGCCTGCTGTTTGTAAACATATTTATTCTGCGTCTGTACTCTAGCTTGCTGATACTGTTCTCTGATACTCTGATACTGGTGTTCAGACTGAGGTGATGGGTGCACGTGAGGGGTGCACGTAACGCCATATTCTAACAGCGGGAACACTTAGATAGAAATGAATGCAAGCAAAGAGCATCTCTGGTAAAAAATATTTTATTTGCTCATCTTATATCATGCTAGTACATTTGATGAAAAGGTCTGACATTCCGATTCTGATATTTGTAGATTTGTTTTGAGAATTATGTCTTAATACAACATCTTGTTATCGATAAAAAAGCTAATGCTAAAAATAAAGTTCGGTCATGTATGCAGCCATGTTTGTTTACAGTCGTCATCGGGCAGGGCCATGGGAACAACGTCATAAAAATCTCACATAAAATGCAGCCCAGACAAGCCGATGTAAAAAATAAAAATAAATAAATAAAAACTCTTTGTTACTTGCTTCAATACATGTTTGGATAAAATGATGTTACAATATACGAGTACACGAATATGGAAATAAAACCAAGACTTATTATCACAAATGTGTAGCATAACATTTCCAAATATGTACATAGATATTTGAACGTGCAGGACAAGATGCTAACACGTAGCCTCCTCAGATTCGTGAACATGTACCCATAGGCTGAAAATGTGTAGTGCTGCATTAGCAAATATGTACTCGGATACTTGACCGTGCTGGACAAGATGCAAATGTATATAGCCTATTAAGATTTGTGAATGCGCATGTATGTGAGATCGTCGGTATAATACAGCTAGCTACGTAGTAACCCATATGCATACACTGCAAATTAAACTAGATGACTATCTGGATAACAACTAACGTTGACATAGTAACATTTGCATTTCAGTACAACAATAAATGACTAGGTACCGCACTGGAATCATGTTTGCACTTTTACATTAGGATGCAATTGTTAGCTTGTGTTAAGGAGGTTAAAAACCACCAAACTGCAAAGCTAGCTCAGTGTTGATGTAACTAATTTGATGCACAGCAATGTGTCATTTATCGTCGCAAGTTGATGGTTTATTTTCCATAATATACACACTTCTGTGACGTGTCTAAACCGTGTTTAGCCGGCAGTAAACCATTGTGACTGCATTCTCAACGGAGCGTTCCAGTGATACGTTCTAATCACATATTTGTGATGGTACGCGTTTGGGCCATGTCTGGAATGATCACATATTTGTGATGGTACGCGTGAAAGGGTTAAACGAGGGGTCCTGTCATGGTCGTGACTATTTTTTCGCGACAGTTCTCGTCCTCTCTCGTTAGCAGTCTATCACATTTTTTCCACGTTTCCGATTCGGGGTTTTGCTTCTCCCCGCTTATTATTCGTTTCACCTGTCCTATTATCTGCTTGGTATTTAAGCCCCTCACTTCCGCTTCCTGGTGCTTCTTTGTCATTTCGGGCCTTCATGAAGTCAGGGTTGGTTAGGTTATCGCTGCTCTAGATTTTCTCTACTAGATTGGCTTTAACTGTCCTTGAAGCTCTTTATAAAAATAGTTTCTTTCGCTATTTTTGTTTCTTTACTTCTCTGCGACTGCTATATTGAGAGTGAGAAGTTTATTTTTATTTCATAAATTTTTTCACCTCCTATCAGGTGTTATTGTCTACGTTCCGAAGGTGATTCTTTGTTTTTTCCCTTTCGAGCTTATGCTTGTGTATTTATGTTTGGGAGTCTTTGATATTGCTCCTTTCTACTCGTGTCTACAAGCCACGTCCGTTTCAGTGGGTTGTTTATTATTTGGCTACGGCCTGGGAGTTTTTCATCCCTTGTTTTTCGTTTCTACTATTATCAGTCTTCTTAGACTCCTTTAGTGGTCCTCACGTCCGTAAGTGACTTGTTCTGTAAATCGTGTTTTGTTTGTCGCGTTTGATTCATTGTATCAAACCAAACCCCTACACTGGTAAGTACTTGCTTTCCTAAACATATTTATACGAGATGTCTTCTTAACTGAAAGGTGTCTTCTAAACTGAAAGTGCATCAGGTACTGTATATAGTACAGTAAGCAAGGGAAAATGCTTTTACTATAACGTTTTTTACTAATATTATTGTTTCTATACGTGAACATGATTTTCTTAGCGTGTATAAACAGTTCATTTTATGCATTTTACAGTCTGTGGCTGAATCCCTTTAGAGCGCCTGCATGTTTTAATAAAAATATCGATATTTGGCACTAGTGTATCGATAACGTATCGCAAGAGGAAGTATGACAATATAGAGCTGATCAGTGTGGATTGCGATTGACTCCATCACTTTCACAAGATTTTCCAGCTTGGACCAGTCACTGGTGAGAAGAGTGTCTATGTCCTGCTCTTTCAGTACCTCACTGAGTGGAATCTTAGTCTCCAGCAGTCGCTTCATCATATCCAGTGTGCTGTTCCATCTGGTCACTCAGTCTCTGATGAGCATTTTGCCACACTTGTCAATATTTTTTTGATTGGCCACAGATGATTTTCAAACCAAATGTAGCAGCCTCCTTGCCCTGTTGAGGACTGTTTCTGAGCGCTTCATAGCATCTTTCAGCGAAAGCTGAAGGGTGTGTGCTAGACATGGCATCCTCTGACATTTTTCCTGTAGGATGTCATTCAGCTGTGGTTCTGAAAAAAAGGAAAACACAATTAGATCAGAATTTGTGTACTACACAAACACATATCATACATGTTATACAATTCATAGGGAATCCTCCCTGTTCTTGGTTCCGCATTGCAGGCTCGTTATTGCGGCCCATATACTATTAAAGACAAAGTTGGGGAGTTGGATTATTTAATTATTACTCCAGAGCCAAAAGCAGGCCTATCAGCCTTATTAGAACCACCATTTTTAATGTTTCTTTCAAAGCGTGCTTGGCTT
Organism: Ilyophis sp. 1 JC-2022; assembly: GCA_022702515.1. Classification (NCBI taxonomy): domain Eukaryota; kingdom Metazoa; phylum Chordata; class Actinopteri; order Anguilliformes; family Synaphobranchidae; genus Ilyophis; species Ilyophis sp. 1 JC-2022. The sequence goes on from CM040395.1 coordinate 109,157,526, forward strand.
TCAAACCGGGATGAGGGTTTTGACAAGAAAAGAGTTCAAACAAATTCGTCCGCTAGAACAGCAGCCTTTAAAACTTGAGTGACCTGCTCATTCAAGTACGTAACAATAGGGTCTGGAAGGCAGTTTTTAAATTCTTCCAAGACTACCAAATCTCGCAGCTGATCTTTGGTTGTCACCATTTGTGATGCACACCACCGGTCAAACAAAGTTTCTTTTTCCTTCGCAAATTCCACATAAGTTAGTTTGTCCGTTTTTAAATAGCCTCTGAATCTTTGGAGGTAGGCTTCAGGCACAAGTTCATATGCGCGGAGGATTGCAGTTTTCACAATCTCGTAATTAGAGCTCTCATCCAAATTGAGCGAAGAATAGGCCTCTCTGGCTTTACCAGTTAAAACACACTGTAATAAAATGGTCCAAACATTGGCAGGCCATTTCAATGAAGTGGCAACACGCTCAAAATGGGCAAAATATTTTTCCACCTCCTTCTCAGAAAATGGTGGGACCATGCGTATCTGCCTACTCACATCGAACTCTGCACGAGCTGGGTCTACCGAACGAGTTGAGGTACTTCGGCTTTCAAGCTCCAATTTTTTAAATTCAAATTCTTGAAGTGATTTTCTTTCCTCAGCTTCAATTTCCAACTTCCGCAAGTCTAATTTGAACTGAACTTCACGATCATGTTGTTTATCTCGTAGAGCTAGCTCCTGAAGCTTCAATTCGATCTCAGATGGAGTCATTTGCGGAGGATTGGAAATAGGACAGGTTTGACAACAAGAATTCCAAGATCACTTAAGGCAGCTTTGAGAATAGTTTTAACATTCTCTTTCAGTCTTTTACTGGGAATTTCAATTTTATAATGCTCAGCAATATTTAACAATTGATCTTTAGTATAGTTATCCAGTAATATTTCAGATGGATCTAAAATAAAGTCTTCAGTTTTAGATGTCATTTTTGACCAGTAAAATGCCTTGGAGCAATCACTTAGTTTTTTTAGAGAAAATATATAAGGCTACAGCCAGCCAGAAAAAGTACTGCCGTCCTTAGACAATCCACCTAGGCCCACAGAAAGAGCGATCCAGTCCCAACCAGCGCTACGTGTTTAGCTCCTCCGGTCAAGAAAAGTGACTCCTCAGGGAACACAGGTTAGATTCCTATCTCGGACCTCAAGGAACAATCAAACTCCGTTCGACGCTGCGTCTTCAGCTCCTTCGAAAGGTGAATGAATGCACCAGGAAGACCAGAAACAGGTTCCAAAACTCTTGAGAAAACAAGTCTCCAAAAAAAAAATATGAGAGCAAAGCTCACAATATTTAAAGTAGCTAGTGTCCCAAACAGCTCAACAAGACAACAGGCAGAATAAAAAAATTGCTGCAATACAATTTATTTATCACCCAAAACAACCAGGGAAAAATGTCTCACACTGCTCAGGCCACAGCAAATATTCCCACTACTTACCAAAACACTCAAAGTAGCAAAAGCAGTTTAACACCACGCAAAACGTACCAAAAACAAGCAGTCGAATATCACGACCGTAACGCCAATTAAATATAGCAGCTTGCAAACGCCAGGACCGGCAAAAACAGTACTAAACGCGTGGAACTACAGCTTCAAACCAAGAAGCCAAACAGTTAATCACTAAAAGCAATGTCTGTAAACACCCCCACTACAGGGATAAAATACTACTTTCATTGGTAGTGCATAAACTGTAGTTAGTGAGAATAAAGCGATGAAGCTAAGTCCAATCAGGAAAAACAACGCTTCTACACAGAGCACTAGCAGCGCTTCTGAGTCAGCTGTTTACACGCGCTGAAAACTACCAAACAACGCAAAACAGCAATCAAAGATAACCAACAAGTCGTCAGTAGAATAGAAATGCTTACCTGAACACGGCGTTACTGCAAACAAAACAGCTAACGCAACCAGAAAGCAATTTCAAAAAGAGCGCTTCCAAAAGTACACTGCTACCAATTACAAAACGACGAGCTATAGCTATCAAAACAAATGGATCAATGGTCCATCAAAACGACTCGAAAAAACGTCCAGATCCCGGATGAGCCCCCAATTTTATGTTACGGCCACTCCCTGAATGACCGCAACATAAAAGGCACAGAGACGTTGAGTTGCGATACAAAAAAAAAATTATTAACAAGGGGAAAAGGACTAGGGAGCGTATGGATGCGTGAATGCCAGTTTCTATGCGTGTATGTGCGTCTGTGAATGCCGATATGTGTAGTAAAGGAAACAGGTCAGTAGATGAAGAAAATAGGGAAAAACCACGGTCCAAAAGACACTCGGGGTCGTAGGCCGTGAGGGAGAAGAAAAACGTCTCACTCGGAAGCAGGAACAAAAGTAAAGGAGCAACTCTCGATTGCTGGGCAAGCCAGTCTTTTAAAGGCGTGGGCCAAGTGACTCCAATTAGTCAATCAGGCCAATTCTCTGGATGGGGAAACAAGACAGAGGGAGAGACAGGCACACGTAACAACAGCTAAACAAATTAAATAACTTACAATTACACAATACAGCTAATTAAGTAGGCTGAACAATGGCAAATATAACTGTGTAGTGAGCACTGGGGGGAGAGAGGCAGAATTCCCTGCGGCAACACGCCCACATTCTCAGACTCACCTGACAGGTGACGTGTCAGCCGGGGGGTAGATATAAGACGGGGGTTTAGTGGGAGAGAGTAGAGCTTCCTGACGTGGCAGTCTGAATGCATGTTATCCAGAGCGATCTACTCGAATAAAAGTTATATTTGCATATCTGAAAACCAAGCCAGTCGTTTTTCTGTGCAAACTCTACATTGGTGACCTCGACGTTTCTTCGGACGATTCCGAAGTGGTTCTTTTCTCTGGGAAAGATGCACGCCGTCACGCTCAAGCTCCCGGAGTTCTGGCAGGAACATGCCGCCGTTTGGTTCGCTCAAGCGGAGGCTCAGTTCGCGTTGAGAGGCATAACGCAGGAGGACACGCAATACTACTACGTGGTTGCTGCTTTGAATAGTTCGACAGCATCGCGGGTATTAAGCCTACTCCAGGACCCTCCGGAAGCGGATAAGTACTCGTCTCTCAAACAGCTCCTTTTGGAGACTTTCGAGCTGTCAGAACCTGAGCGTGCTCGCAAGCTCATTACACTGCCTGGTTTAGGTGATTCTAAACCTTCGGAATTAATGGACCATATGCTGACACTTTTGGGTAACCACCAACCTTGCTTCATATTCCGGGAATTATTTATGCAGCAGATGCCCAGTCAAGTGCGTGCAGCTCTGGCAGGTTCCCCGTTGAAAGACCTCAGGGCTCTGGCTAGGGAAGCCGATAAAGTTTTAAATTCCAGTCGGCTACCCGGTCCTGCAGTAAGGGTGGTTGGCGCTGCTGATGTGCTGGCTATCCGGGAGGATGTCATCGCCGCTGCCCAGCAGCAACGACTTACAGCGGGCCTCTGCTACTACCATGCCAGGTTTGGCTCACGCGCTAAGAAGTGCCGTCCACCTTGCTCTTTCGTGTCGGGAAACGGCAGAGCCGACGCCCATTAGCTGCGTTGAGTGTCGGCAAGGCTAGCAGTTTGCTTTTTGTTACGGACTCCGTTTCTGATCGACATTTTTTATGTGACACAGGCGCGCAGGTTAGCGTCCTCCCTGCGTCTGCTTTGGACGTACAGACTGGGGATCGTGGACCACCTCTGGAGGCAGCCAACGGCAGTACCATCCCCACTTTTGGCAAACGAGCAGTGGACCTGTGTTTCAACGGACAACATTTCCAGTGGGTGTTTGTGCTAGCGTCTGTGTCTACTCCGTTGTTGGGCGCAGATTTTCTGTGTGCTAACAGCCTGCTGGTCGACGTCAGGAACAGACGACTGGTGAATGCGGAGACATTCGCAACGCTTCCGGGTTCTCCCAGCAGCACCGGGACGTCCAAGCTGTCTAGCGCCCTGTCATCTGCGGATGTGTTTCAGCGCCTCCTGGTGGAATTCCCGGACCTCACCACGCCCACGTTTTCTTCAGCAGCCGTCAAGCATGGGGTGGAACATTATATCGCCACTACGGGTCCGCCGGTCCACGCCCGGGCAAGGCGGTTGGACCCACAGAAGCTGGCTGTGGCTAAAGCGGAGTTTGACTCCATGGAACGCCTGGGGATTGTGCGCAGGTCCAGCAGTCCTTGGGCCTCACCCCTCCACTTGGTTCCGAAAACAGGGGGCGGGTGGCGACCTTGCGGGGACTATCGACGACTGAATGACGCCACGACCCCTGACCGCTACCCTATACCGTACATACAGGATTTCTCGGCTCGATTAGCTGGGAAGGTTTTTTTTTCGAAAATTGATTTAGTCAGGGGTTATCACCAGGTTCCGGTTCAGCCGCAAGATATCCCTAAAACCGCGGTAATAACCCCGTTTGGGCTATTTGAGTTTTTAAGGATGCCTTTTGGTTTAAAAAACGCGGCCCAAACTTTTCAGCGCTTAATGGATAGTGTTTTGCGGGATATGCCTTTTCTTTACGTATATTTAGACGACATCCTGGTGGCTAGTGCCTCCAGTGATGAGCACCAGGCTCATCTCCGGGCCCTTTTTGCGCGCCTCAGCGAACACGGATTAATTATTAACCTTGCTAAATGTCAATTTGGGGTTTCCGTGGTGGATTTCCTCGGCCACCACGTCACCAGGGAAGGTGCGGTGCCCCTCCCGTCCAAGGTCGAGGCTATCCAAAATTTTCCGCGACCGGTTACAGTTCGGGCTTTGCAGGAATTTTTGGGCATGGTAAATTTTTACCATCGCTTCATTCCCAGAGCCGCTCAGCTAATGCTGCCCCTGTACGCTGCCCTTAAAGGGGCCACAGCGAAGCAACTGGTAAGTTGGTCGGCCGAAATGTCGCATGCTTTTTTAAAAACGAAAGAGGCATTAGCGAATGCTACTCTCCTTACGCACCCGTGGCCGGACGCGCCTGTTTCTGTAACGACGGATGCATCAGATTTTGCGGTTGGCGGGGTGCATGAACAGCTACTAAATGGGGTTTGGCAGCCGCTGGCTTTTTTTAGCCGCCAGCTCCGTCCTGCTGAGCGCAATTACAGCACGTTCGATCGCGAGCTCCTTGCTCTTTATTTAGCTGTGCGTCATTTCCGGTTCCTGCTCGAGGGCCGCACGTTCACGGCTTTTGTAGACCACAAGCCTTTAGCTCTAGCTATGGCTAAAGTTTCGGAGCCGTGGTCCGCCCGTCAGCAAAGGCAGTTGGCGTTCATCTCCGAGTTCACCACGGATATCCAGCATGTCGCAGGTAAGGACAACGTGGTGGCTGACTGTCTTTCGCGGTCCATAGTGGACGCGGTCAATTTAGGGGTAGACTACGGGCAGATGGCTGCTGACCAGGCGTCTGATCCCGAAGTGCAGGCGTTACGCACAGCGACTACAGGTCTGCAGCTGCAGGAGGTAAGTTTTGGTCCTTCATGCACCCCACTCCTTTGTGATGTGTCCACCGGGGTCGCCAGACCAGTGGTGCCCGTGGTTTGGCAGCGGCGTATTTTTGAGGTTTTACACAACCTATCCCATCCGGGCCGCAAGGCGTCACAAAAACTATTGTCTGGAAGGTTTGTGTGGCATGGCCTGAAAAAGGATGTCCGTGACTGGGTGAATGCTTGCTTAGCGTGTCAACGGGCTAAAGTTCACAAGCACACCAAGGCTCCTTTAGCGCCGTTTGCCGTCCCTGAAAGGCGGTTTGATCATGTTAATGTGGATCTGGTGGGGCCGTTGCCTCCGTCGCGGGGTTACACACACCTTTTAACAATCGTAGATAGGACCACGCGTTGGCCAGAGGTGATACCGCTGACGTCCACCACCACTGCTGAAGTGGCTCGGGCGTTTATTAATGCATGGGTCTCGCGTTTCGGGGTTCCGGCCGATTTATCCTCCGACCGTGGGGCTCAGTTCACGTCAGAATTGTGGGCAGCGATAGCTCGACAGTTGGGGGTGACGCTGCATTGGACTACGGCGTATCACCCTCAGGCTAACGGGATGTGCGAGCGTTTTCATCGTTCGTTAAAGGTGTCCCTCCGCGCTGCACTGCAGGGGGACGCTTGGTTTGATACGCTCCCGTGGGTCTTACTGGGTCTTAGGACGGCCCCTAAGGCTGATTTAGGAGCGTCATCTGCGGAGCTAGTTTATGGGCAACCGTTGCACGTACCAGGGGAGTTTCTACCTAGCTGTTCGGTACCTTGGTCAGCTACGCGCCAGCTCCCGGTTCTGCGGGACGGTCTGAAATCGTTCGCCCCAGTGCCTACGACGCATCACGGTTTGCCACGCTCCCACGTTCATCCAGGTTTGGGTGAGGCGCGCTTTGTGTTTGTGCGCCAAGATAAACATCGTGGCCCTTTGCAGCCTCCTTACGAGGGACCGTTTCGTGTATTAAAGTCCGGGGAGAAATTTTTTATTTTGGATATCGGTGGTAGATCTGAGCACATTACCATAGACCGCTTAAAACCGGCGCACGTAGATTTAGATTCGCCGGTAGAGGTCGCTTGTCCTCCGCGCAGAGGGCGCCCTCCGGCTCTCAAGCCGAGAAATCCTGCCCCTGACTTAAACCCTGACCCTGGTGACAGCCCTAAAACTGACTCTAGTATGGGTCCTGATCCGTCCGGGGCTGCGGGCAAGAAACTGGGGAGGTTTGGCCGTGTCATCAAGACCCCTAGGCGGTTTTGCTGCCACAGTAAATTCTGGGGGGGCTTGTGTAGTGAGCACTGGGGGGAGAGAGGCAGAATTCCCTGCGGCAACACGCCCACATTCTCAGACTCACCTGACAGGTGACGTGTCAGCCGGGGGGTAGATATAAGACGGGGGTTTAGTGGGAGAGAGTAGAGCTTCCTGACGTGGCAGTCTGAATGCATGTTATCCAGAGCGATCTACTCGAATAAAAGTTATATTTGCATATCTGAAAACCAAGCCAGTCGTTTTTCTGTGCAAACTCTACAACAGTACAATAACCTATTCAGGGTCTAGCATCATATAGTCTATTGGCAAATAAATTGAAGTTAAATTTGTGAATTAAAAAATATTTATTTTATCCAGGTTTAAAATAATTCATTAATGCAATGCCAAATAATTTATTGAATTGACAGTTCACCAGCCCTGAACTAGACTAACTCACATTCTAGTCTATAAAACTCATTGTCTGACATGAGTAGGAAGCTAATATTGTAAACACACATTCAGCTAGACTATTGATTCAAGTAAGCTGGAAAATGGAAAATTTAGCTAACAGAACTGGGCAAAATATTTTAAAACAATTCGTCACATCTGCTTACCAGAATCATCTAAACCACGTTCCTCTTCCAAATCTGATTCGTCCCCATCAGAGTCCGACTCCGACACTTCACTGCACATCGCTGTTGTCATGCTTGGCTCGATGTTGCTGCTTTCGCTTTTCTTCTGCAACAACCTGATCGCCTTAACGATATTCGCTCCATTATCGGTTATGATCAGTTGTCTTCTGAAATACCCCATGTGTCCAGGGTGCGGTCAATTGCTTCTCCTGTGTGTGGGTGTGCAATTCGGTGAAGGTAAAGCAATGCATGTTGTGCTTTTTTAGCCGAAGGATTGTAGAAACATGCAGAGATACCCATGAAAGATGCGGTCAGGCCTTTTTTGCTCCACCCATCAATGCAGTGTTACCTTGCGGACGCTTTGTAAAATTACTTTTACACCCGTAGTTGCCTTGTCCATTTGCAGAGCGAGCAGACTGTATCTTTTTAAGATCAAGCGTCTCGCTGTATCTTTGAAAGGCTGGCAAATCACACAGTCTGCTAGACATGACTGATTCTACGAACAGACTAACCAGCACGTGTTCTCTTCTTTTTGTATTAATTTGACTGCGGTGACCACAGCTTTTTTAAGACGCTTGTTAATGTCAGTTGGCCCCGAGAAGTTTGGACATTTTGTTGAGTTGACTTTCTCTGACTGTCTTTTTTTCTCAACCTCCTTAAATATTTCCTTGTGCGAGCTGCTGAGGTGAGTTTTCAAATTTGTCGGATTCTTTCCTTTCAGCTTGATGCCACAAATTTTGTTTGCAGTAGTAACTATGCACTTGCTTTTATCAGTATCGCTATTGTATTTGAAATGCTCCCAAACGCTACTTTCTCTTTTACGACCAGATGCTCGGGAGCTTGTGGCTGTCTCCATTATGAAAAGCGTTCTTTGCAAAAACATGCCAGGAATGAACATCTTCCTTAGCCATTTAATCCAAAAGAATCAGCACATTGCCATCTAGTGGCTATTGCGATCAGCTGCCAGGACTTTAATCCAAAAAAAACCCAAAACTTGATTGACTAAAAGAAAAATGAAAACGATTGCAATTTTGGTAAAAAATTTATTTTCTATTTCTATTTTCGATTTCTATTTTTTCACACAAGCTTAGTTTTAGTTTTTATTTTAATTAACAAATTGATATTTGCAAAAAAATCTCGTTTTAGCTTCAGTTTTCGTTAACAATGGTTTAGATGATTCTGCCATGGGTATCCACCTCCAAGGTAGGCCACCAGAAGCTCCTCTTAACTAGGGACACTGTGCGCTGAACCCTCGGGTGACAGGACAGGCGAGAGGAGTGTGCCCACTGCACTGGTAGCAAACTGTGTCCGGGACAAACAGACGAGAATCAGGTTTAGGAAAAAAAATGTATTTCCCAAGTTACCCCTTATGAGGGCCCCTTGGGAAAGAAAAGTTTGCACTGGCCATTCCGTGTACTGTAGCCTTTTAGTAGGAAAGATTTGGTCGTATTGCTTGTGTTGAAGTTTTACCAGCATTTGTTTAATCCTCCTGGGAATATGGTGTTGAGTTTTCTAATCCAATGTCTTTTTTACGTCTGTCCTCCTGCGTCCAGTTAATGTTTGAATGGAGGCCCGATATTTCTACTGCTTCAAGTCCATGGTGTAGGAAATGAGCCTACGTGTGTCTGTTTTTCTATGTTTTCTTAAGTTATATACATGTATATAGGCTACTTTATTAAAAATAAATATATAGTAGGCTGTAAAGCATATGAAAACTGCGTATCTGACAGGGACATAGAAAGCTACTCTCTGCGTTGCATGCATGGTGTGGATATTTCCTGTATTTTTATGTTAAAACAAAACAAAATTTTACGTTTTGACGAGGCAAGTAAAGTATTAATTGTTTACTTTTTGGTCCCGAAAGCAGGGCTTTTGAAGAGGTGTTTCAAAGGGCGCTCCTAACCCGCTCCATACCTCCCCCATTCAACTCCGTCTGGCCTGCTATTACACAGTCTCGGTCCTGCGCAATCATGTCGCTTCATCTCTCGGCGTTCACTTGAGATTAGGTACGCCTGCCTACGACCTGTTCTCCCAGACTTGCTGACAGCTCGCCCCTGCGGCTTCCCTGCAAGGCCATGCTTTAAATCAGGTTGAGTGGATTACCGGAACCTCCGTCTACTGGTACGGGCAGCCGTGGATGGCTACGGACTCGGCCCCAAATAAAATGGCGTTAATCAACACGCGATCACTATCCAACAAGACGTTTGTCCTGAATGATTAACACTATTACTCGCATTGCACGACACCGTTCAGTGTGAGCTGCAGTGCTGACTGTGGACGAGAGCAGTTATTTACATTTTGTTGGTTAATGAAGTCACTTTTAAAAAATATTGTTTTTATGTTTTAGGGTATATTATTGTTATATGTGGTATTTCCTGCAAAAAGTGGGGATTTGGGTCAAATAGTTGAGCCAGGAGTTGTAGTATATGCATGCTACATGTTTATCTTTGCAACATACGTCCCTAACAGACATTCTCTCTGGCTACTAGTGAAAAAAGATTGCTGGGGCGTGGTTTGATACCTGGAGCTGAGCCCCTATATTATTACCTTATCACGCCCAGATTTTGGCATTTTTCTATTTTCAAAAGGGGGCGGGGTATAGCGAAACCAGCGTGTTTTGTTACCCTTTAAAGAAAACAAAGTCTAATTAGAAACAAAAACTAATTTGCAGCACATGACACAATTAATTAAATCTTAATGCCATTCTCTGCATGTGCACTTTAACTTAATTAAGTCTGTTTCAACCACTGTAAATCGCACTTTTTACAGTCTATTTTTTGAGATGTTAACTAATATCTAGGCCTCAGATGTTAGAGAACAATAGCATGCATTGCATCTACAATTTTGGGCAAAATGTTTAATTTCAGTATTTAGCTGCCTATTCTTCTCCTTCCGGGGTTGAAAATTACGTTGACGTTGAAGTGTACTTTTGGTACACATGTACGTAATCAGTTTCACACTTTGTTACGCGCCCAATATAAATACATTCCTGAGAAGGCGTGGCCAATAGTCATATCCATTTGACAAGCAATATCGTTGTAGCCTACAGTTAGTCTCTTTCAATGTATTAGCTTTTTTCCAATTATGCTAGTTATTGACAATTGTAAATTCGTTTTTTCAATCCAATAATTTCAATTTACAAGCAATGACTGATGGGTCGCAACTGTGCTTTCTCTGGGTGCAAGAGCATCAGCGGATTAACGTTAACAGTAACATCCTTTCCCGAGCGATCCAGAGTGAGCTGTAGGCTACTCTGACTGGGCATTTTGGGTCTGGCGCCAATGATAAGCACTGCTGCTGGCAAGTTTGTGTGCAACAAGAACTTCCCGTGGGACTGTTACGAGAACTATGCCCAGGTTGAATTGGGGTATGCCTGTTAGTGGTTGTTAGTTAATTAGTATTATTTGCAATGAAGTAATTAGTAATGAAGGAAGCGCATGACACAGAAGGAATGCAGAGAAAACCGAAATCCCCACAGACTCCCGAAAAGTGTGACGAAGACAGGGAGTGACAGTAATACAAAACACAGAACAGTGAAACCACTAATAATCAGAAACGTAAATACATAATCAGAATTAATAAACAAGTAAAAAATACAAAACAGATTGACAGAATCTCAGAACATAACACCACCACTGCTGAACCTGCATGTGGTAAATCTCAGAGTGACTCAGGGGTAAAAAGTTTTGATTATTAGTCAATTTTGATAATGTTTGACGATTGCATATTCCATGTTTTCTGTGCATATAGCTGTTTTGTGTTCAGACACCCTTTGCTTCAGACAGCGTTTTGTCTGACCCACATAAGATTTTCCACTAGGGCAGGTTAGTTTGTACACCACAGAGGTGGTGCTACAGTTAATAAACGGTTTAATGTAAAACTTTGTTCCAGTGTGCGGGTGTGTGAAGAACTTCACATTTGTTGTGTTATTGCACTGGCTGCATATGCCGCATCTATAGTTGTCTTTTAATTCAGACCAGAAGCGTTGTGTCATGTTTGATTTAAATGTTTCCTCTAAATGTACAAAATTGACAAATTTTGCTTTACAATTACTGCTTGTTTTACAATTTTTGTATTATTGGTTTCATTATCATTCTCACCTGTGTCTCGTTAGTTCATTTAGATCACCTGTTCTGTTCGAGTATTTAAGCCCTTTGTGTTCTGTTTTTCCTCAATTGGTTTTAGTGTTTGTTTGAATGCTATGCGTGCCTCTTGTATTCCTAGTTCCTACTAGATATACCAAAACCCCCAGTATATAGAAGCAGAGCCAAACAATAGATGGAAGCTGTGTGGTGGAGGTGTGCAGAAACCTCTTTAGAGCAGCAGCAGCAGAGAGTAGGTACACGCCTCAGGTCAGGTGGCAAATAAAACAAACCCTCACGGGTTTGGGTACTAGAAAATTAAACCCTTTTTGCACAGCTCCCATATTCTATTAAATAGATTAATGAACTAACGTTGGTTTGTTTATTTACCCAACCGATCAGCTGTGCGCAATATGCAAAAAGTGGCATCGGTTGTTAGGTAACAGACATGAAAGTTGAACAACGAGTAGGTTTTCCTAGCCTTTTTCCAAGAGATAAAATAGGATTCCTAACGTTAGTTAAGATTTGCTTCTGTAATACGTATTTGTGAAAAATCCTAGACTTACGATTTTTCACTTAGACTGCGACTTGTCACATTTAGACAACAACTTAGACAATCTTTTAAAATTAGTGAACTATCCTGTTGATGTCAAGCCCTGATAATAATTTGCAGACACAGAATAATTTACTGACTGGATGTAAAGTAGGCTAGCCTACTAATAACATTGTCAGTTTCTATAAGCACACATTCTCCTACCCAGACCAACACCTTCCACACACAGTTTATGCACAAAGCTCAGTCATGCTTGTTTACAATGGTGATGGTAGAGAAGACCAACCAAGCTCCTATAAATTCCAGGAAGAGTAGCTCCACAAAGCAGTTCCTTTTCATGAAGCATTATGCTTACTGTGAGTATTTAAGTTCTGACATTTGCACAAAGCACAATAGGTTAAGCGATATGTACGAGAATGGAAAACATTGACATGGACCTGAATGCAAGGGTAATTCCAGGCAGCAGACCCATTGGATGTTTTTTGTCCAAATGAAAGTTACCCATGCCATGTATGCTACTCATTTTACACAGGCTGTAACCAATAACACTTTTGTTACCTGCAAGATATCAACAATATTGGTTTCCATTTCAACGGGTGCACATGTAGTCACTGCATTGAACTCTCCAAGAGAGAATGTCTGTTGTAGGGACGTTGCAAAAGTAAACATGTAGCATGCATATAATACAACTCCTGGCTCAACTATGCTTTATATATTTATTTTTAATAAAGTATATCTATGTGGCGAAGTGAGCCGTACCGCTCGCGTGAATAAACAGAGTCCAGGCACAGCTTGTTAAGGAGAACGGTTTTTATTATCCGTCTCCTTATTTTAAGTTACAAACAAACAAACCACCAGACATCAGTCTTCCTCTCTCTGCCAGAAGACTCCTTTTGAATGTTCTCAGGCTCACTGTTGAATAATCAAGGCAATTGGTAAATTGATACAAACAATAAAACAATCATTCGTCACCAATTGACTGATTACCGAAAGCTGTGCCGGTTCCATAAACCAGCCCGAGTTCACTCTCTCTCTTGCCGGCAGCGCCTAAAACCACGCCCTCCTACCACAGTCTATATATTTTTTAATTAACTAGCTTGCTACTTGCTAGGCTAGACTGAAAAAACGAAAACACTGGACTGAGGCCGCTGCGATGGTACAACGGTAAGCGCGCCGACTTTCAGTTGGGGCAGTTGTACTCCGAGGATCGGGGTTCGTGCCCCGGTCCTGCCAGATCCAAGCAAGCATGGTCGGCGCCCTGTGGGAGCGACAATTGGCGGCTGCTTCCGGGTGGGGGGAGGGGCTCGGAGACAATCGCTGCGCACATAGCGGCCCTGGGCGAGTTGGAATCACGGTCAGGAGCCTTAGGAGGAGTCGCGCCCTGAAGAGGCGCACCCCGTCCTACTGCCGGCTGACGGGGTTGTGTAGCAGTGATTCTCTTGCGGTTGAATTAGAATAGGGGTTCAATTGGCTACTAAATTGAGAAAGAAATCTGAAATAAATGTATTAAAATAATAAACAACAAGGAACTATCAAGCTAACTATAAAAATGTATACCAAAAATAGGTTACTATAACTTACTAGAATATTTAAAAAAGCTAAACTGTAAGCTAGCTATATATATTGCTCGCTCACTCGCTCAATCTCCTCTCCGTCCATGCAGATCAACCACCGAACTATATAGAAAAGGGTGAGATCAACCGCTGAGATTCGCTTTTATCACTCTAAGAACAGTGGCTCTTATAGCTGGGGCGTAGCCCGCCCTCGCTCCAAAACTTCAGGGCGTAGCTGTACAGGTTTCAATTTTGTCACTGGGAGTTTCTGGCCAATGACGTGCAGTTCCTAACGTTTTACGTTTAAAGACACTTTTGAGCCAGATCCTTTGGGTTTATGCTGTTTTGCGCTGACTGCAGTAAAATGTCAAGATTTGGACTGGGCTCAATCAGTAACACTTAGAAAAAACCAAATGTATCAGTTCACCTAACATAAGTGGTTTTAGTGCTTTGTTACCCTTTAAAAAGACAAAAATAGTGAAATAATAGAAAAAAAATCCTTGAAATAATGTTTCTTACAAATGAGGCTTCATCATTCTGTTTAATCTCACTGTGATTCTGTGATCTAAATGCTATAACATCAGGACAGTGGTGTAGTGAACAGGACATGTGAGAATATGACAGGACTGTTCATTGAGGATGTGCTGTCATGTGTCTGTGATTCTTTTGCAGAAATGGAATGTGAGCCAAACCAAAATCCGTGTGATATCGACACTGCTGTTCATTCTCTTTGGGTGCCTGTTGTTTGTAACCCTTCCGGCAATTATCTTCAAACACATAGAGGGATGGAGTGCACTGGAGTCCATTTATTTTGTTGTCATCACCTTAACAACAATTGGATTTGGTGACTATGTTGCAGGTAAATAGATTTTTATCTCTTAGATCTGAAATCTCAATTTGTTTTGTTTGAAACAACTATTTTTTGTCAAACAGTGTAAATTTAACATTTTGTATTTTATTCATGACATCATTGGGCCTCATTGTATATCGATAGAAAACGTCAAAAAATGTGTGTTCAAAAACATATTATCTTGATATCCTCATTTACAGATACTTTGTTATACTGTTTTCTGCTTCTAGGAGGGTCAGAAATTGAGTACCAGGACTACTATAAGCCTGTAGTGTGGTTCTGGATCCTGGTTGGTCTGGCTTACTTTGCTGCTGTGCTCAGTATGATAGGAGACTGGTTTCGGGTCATATCAAAGAAAACTAAGGAGGAGGTATGTTTTCACTTTATTAACAAATAAAGCAATTGTGTTAGTACTGTAAGAATGGGTCTGGGAATCTTGGATGGCTGCTGAGAGGTTTTTTTATACATGCGTAATTTGCTTCTGTTTGTTGTGTGTCATTTAGACCAGCGGTCCCCAACCTTTTTTGGGCCACGGACCGGTTTCACGTAAGACAATATTTTCACGGACCGGCCTTCAAGGTGTGGGGGGATAAATATGATGAAATAAAATGATAACGACTGGCATAAAAACAAATATAAAGTGCATAAAAAATACAACTCACCATCTCAAGACACACAGACGCACAGATGGATGGTTCCGGTCATTTTTCAAAATAAAACATCTTTCAGATTCTGAAAAAAAATATATTTTATTGATTATCAGTCTTTCTGTGCGGCCTGGTGGTTGGGGACAGTTGATTTAGACCCAATCTGGTGTCAATCAATCAATTGCAATGAGTGCTTTACATAATTTTAGGAACATTTCTTCTCAGAATTTAAAGGGAGTTGCTTACTTTACCACCTACTAATTTCATGGTTAAAAATGCTTAACGAAATACAATGTAATATTAATAGAAATAAGCACATTTATGTGAGAAAATGAACCCTGCATCACTGGATACCAATTTGTCAGTGCTACAATACTGACCTGTTTTTGTATGTGAAAAGGAAAAGCACATTACTGTGCTAATGTCCACTTAGTAGCCATTATTAACCTGTTTGCTATCTGTGCCGTGGAACAATATGCGCATTGCATATTATGCAGACTGCTCCACTACCCACAGCAACAGATGGCAAGCAATAGCCATAATTGGCAGTCTGTGTGCATTAGATCCAGATTCTGATCTGACACTTTTTGTCCTGTATTGAGATATATGGAGATCTGTTTAATTGTAATATTCATTTGGTTTGGTTCTGAAATATAATCTCACTCTCACAGACATACAGTGCCCTCCACAATTATTGGCACGTTAATCTCACACTGAAAAAAAATAGAAAAATCCAATCTTTAATTGAAGTAAATTTATTCAGAGAAAAGAAAATCCCTCATCAAGAAATAGTTATTTTTAACAAAACCATGTGTGCCACAATTATTGGCACCTCTATATTTAATAATTTATAGAACCTCCTTTTGCCAATAAAACAGCAATGAGTCTTCTCCTGTAACATCTAATAAGGTTGGAGAATATAGAGTAAGAGACCATTCCTCTTAACAAAATTTCTAAAAAGAGTCCTAGGTCCTCTGTTGTGCACTCTCCTCTTCAGCTCAGCCCACAGGTTTTCAATGGGGTTTAGGTCAGGGGACTGAGATGGCCATGGCAGAAGCTTGATTTTGTGTTCAGTTAACCATTTTTGTGCTGATTTGGACGTATGTTTTGGATTATTGTCCTGCTGGAAGATCCAACGACGACCCAGTTTTAGTTTCCTGGCAGAGGCAGCCAGATTCAGATTTAAAATTTCCTGGTATTTCTTGGAGTTCATGATGCCATGTACCCTAACAAGGTTCCCAGGGCCTTTGTCGGAAAAACAGCCCCCATAGCTATTTTTTATAGCCATTCCCTGACTTATGAAGCTCAACACACTTTTCCCTCATTTGATTTGTGTGTTCTCTTATCTTCCCCATGTTGATGTATGAATAAGGGAATATGGCCTCTGTGTCACCTAATATTTATACCCCAGTGAAACAGGAAGTCATGGATTACTGCTTGAAAGTTCCTAAACACTCTGATCAACTTTAATAAGTAAAATATAACTGGAAAATATTCTTCAGTTACATTTTGTTCATAAGAATTTGTAGGGGTGCGAATAATTGTGGCACACGTGGTTTTGTTAAAAATAATAATTTTTTGATGAGGGATTTTTTTTCTCATAATAAATTTACTTCTATTAAAGGTTGGATTTCTATCATTTGTTCAGTGTGAGATTAAGCTAATTCACCAAAAGGTAAATTTTTTATAACCCTTTTTACTTTTAGGGGTGCCAATAATTGTGGTGGGCACTGTAACTTGATAACTACTCTCCCTACTGAAATATAGCAATAATACTTCAAAGAGTGCCCACACATTTTGATAGTCCTCATCAACCGGTAATTACTTCTTGCCAAGTAGCTATCCCACAATACCTTGCATATGAATGTTTGTCTGGTGCTAATACAGATGCTAATTTGCATCTGTATCTTGGCGGACTAATGGCAGATTAAAGGATTGTGTCAATACCTTCCCCCTATCTATCATGTGTTTGTTTAACAGTGGAATTATTTATGTTGGTAACACGGAATGGTGCAAACTGTTAAATACTTAGTTTGAGTCTTGAATAAGTTGAGGGAAAGAGCTTAATTCACAAACATTATGGTTAAACCACCCTAAGGCATTGTGAGAAGTCAGATCAATGTAATAGTACATTAAGTGCAATTACAAAAAAAAAAATCTAAATCAGTGCATTTACTCCAACAAGTTACTGATTAAAGCAGGTTCGCTTGGTGCACAAAGACATATGTGAGAAAAATAATTATTAGCCTACCAATCAGCATTGTGGAAATAGTTTGTAAAAACAGGTCCAAGTGATTCAAAGTGATTGTTTAAAAGGATATTTTAAAACAGTTTCTAGCTGTTCTGAGAAAATCGAAAATAAAGTCACCTGTGTTATACGGCCTAGGCTACAGAAATTTTTACATGACATTACATTATAGACATTTAGCAGACGCTCTTATCCAGAGCGACGTACATAGTGCATTTCCGAACTAGTAACAAGCGCATTAAAACAATCCTAAAAAGGCAAACACGAATCTAAGCACTAGGCGCAGTCAGTATGATTGGGGATTTATTTATTTATTTATTTATTTATTTATTTGGGGGGGGAACTACACAATTCTGATAACAATAGTCACAAGGAGGTAGGGAGGGGTGGAGAGAGGTGCAGCTTGAAGAGGTGAGTCTTCAATCTGCGCTTGAAAGCGGTCAGACTTTCTGCTGTTCTGACCTCCACGGGGAGCTCATTCCACCACCGTGGGGCCAGGACAGACAGACGTCGAGACCGGGTGCTAGTATGAAGAGGGGGGGTACCAGTCGTCCTGAGGAGGCGGAACGCAGAGATCTGGCAGGTGTGTAGGGTCTGATGAGCTTTTGGAGGTATGGGGGGGCAGATCCTCGGACTGCCTGGAAGGCGAGCACCAATGTTTTGAATTTGATGCGAGCCATCACCGGTAGCCAGTGGAGGTCAATGAGCAGGGGGGTGACATGGGAGTGTCGGGGGAGGTTGAAGACCAGGCGCGCTGCTGCGTTCTGGATAAGCTGAAGGGGTCTAATGGCCGATGCTGGCAAGCCAGCCAGGAGAGAGTTGCAATAGTCCAGGCGGGACAGCACCATCGCTTGGACCAGGAGCTGGGTTGAGTGGGTGGTGAGGAAGGGGCGGATTCTCCTGATGTTGTACAGGAAGAACCTGCATGCCCGGGTTACCACTGCGATGTTCTCGGAGAGGGACAGCCTGTTGTCCATCACGACTCCAAGGTTCCTGGCACAGGGCGTTGGGGTCAGTGGAGTGTCTCCTAGGGAAATAGAAAGATTGAGAGGGGGAGAGGTTAGAGCAGGAATGTAGATGAGCTCAGTCTTGCCTGGATTGAGCTTGAGATGGTGGTTGTCCATCCAGCTCTGGATGTCTCTCAGGCAAGCGGAGATGCGGGCTGACACCTGAGTGTCAGAGGGTGAGAAGGAGAGAAAGAGTTGAGTATCGTCAGCATAGCAGTGGTAAGAAAGACCATGAGCAGTGATAACAGGGCCAAGGGATTTGGTGTAGGTGGAGAAGATGAGGGGACCAAGGACTGAGCCCTGGGGGACTCCTGTGATAAGGGGACGGGGTGCCGATACTTTACCAGCCCAGGCAACCTGGGAGGAGCGTTCGGAGAGGTAGGACTTAATCCAGGCCAGGGCCGAGCCGCCGATCCCCGCTGCAGACAGGGACGACAGGAGGATGGAGTGATCTACGGTGTCGAAGGCGGCAGAGAGGTCTAGAAGTATTAGCACAGAGGAGAGGGAGGCTGCACGAGCTGCATGAAGCATCTCGCTGACAGAGAGGAGTGCGGTCTCCGTTGAGTGGCCAGGTTTGAAGCCGGACTGGTGGGGGTCTAGCAGGTTGTTCTGGGTAAGGAAAGACGACAGTTGGTTAGAAATTTCACTCTGTATTACAGAAGTAGCCCTATCCATTGTGTCTCCCTAGTGGTAGTTGTATCCGTCGCAATTACAGTATGCAAGTTCCGCATGATTGTTAAAACGTTTCATTGCGAAAGCATCGCCCTCTCTAGTTCTAGCAGGCCAATAAAACAGCAGGGTGATAGACAAGACTGTTTACGAGCTTCATCTTCCACAGTCCCAGATAATAAACTGCATAAAATGCACCGTTTCTACACGCTTAAAGTGTTGCATCATGTTCAGCGTTTTTTTTCTTGCTTAGCCTACTGTAGGCTACTGTGTAGCTACAATACCAAATGTACTTTCGTTTTAAATAGACACCAATTTTTCTTTCTGAAAAATCTCTTACATAGCCTAAATATATTTAAGAAACCAAATATCCTACCTGCATGAAGTTACAACTGGAAAAGTTACAACTGAAGAGTTTATCTTAATTAATTTTGCCAATGTCCAGAAGGCCTACAGTTGACATTTCCACAGCGAGTAGCCTACCTATCGCAGCTGGCGGCTGTAATACTTTGCTATTGTAAAAACGCACAAACGTTTGAAATAAAAATGGTTAAACGAGTTATCGTAGATTTTATCAGGGGATACCTGCATTTCTTTGAATACGCAGATTTTAAACACTACTGTGCAAACGTATCTCCACCATGTTATGACCCTCGGTGACAAATGTTTCAGCTTTATTTAGGAAAATCATGTTTTTTTTTGTTAGTTTGGAATTTCAAATACTACAATATCCATGATGATCACTGGATATTCCATTTGTCTACTCCACAGAGGAAAAAAAGGCTCATTTTGGACAACAGAAGAAGAAAAGAACAGCATTTTCTGTCATTAAAAAGGAATACTTTAGAACACTCGAGCAGAGTATTACGTTTGATTGTAACTGGTCATCACATAGACCGATAAAGTATGATCTCTATCTCTAAAATCATATCAATGACGGACATGTTTGAACAGGAAAGTTTTGTTTGGAACTCAAACATTTACGGTGAGTCAAAGTTATTTCTTATGTGTGGTGGGCTCTCCCTATATTTAACAAAATTTCACATATTTACACAACAATTTGAATTTAGAAATTTAGGTGAATGGTAGATTTGATATTCAGGATTGGGATTCTGGTATTAACTCAATTTTGACTGGATAGTGATTTTATTACATCTTTTGCCTGTCCTGTAGACATGCGAGACATGTATTTAAAGTCCGTTCCAGGTCACATATATTCTCACTTTCACATACATATGTTCTCACTTTCACATACATAAATTCTCACTCTCACATAAATATATTCTCACTCTCAAATAAATATATTCTCACTCTCACATACATATATTCTCACTCTCATATACATACTGTACATATATACATACATGTATTATGTATGTGAGAGTGATAATATATGTATGTAAGAGTAGAATATAAGTACCTACTCCAAGCTGATATCAAGAGCCAACTGACAATGCTGCAAAGAGCTGAGAGCTTAAGGAAGCTGCACAGGAAGAAAGAACAAGAACACGGTTCTACAAAGACCCCTTTACGTTCGTCAAAGGTCTCTTTGCATCGGAAAAAAGCAGGAAAACATCAAAGCAGGAATTGGAAGAGCACCTGGTGAAGACTCACACCGATTTGAAGAGGCATGAGCAAATGGTCATTCCATCTGACATTCCGCCAATTCAGCCTCTACCACCTAGATATTGGCCCCCTAAAATGGAAAGAAGTGGAAAACGCAGTCTGACAGGCAAGAGCGGAATAAATGGAGTACCATATATTCCCCATGAACTCCTCTGGGAAGCAT
Source organism: Ilyophis sp. 1 JC-2022 (assembly GCA_022702515.1). Taxonomy (NCBI): domain Eukaryota; kingdom Metazoa; phylum Chordata; class Actinopteri; order Anguilliformes; family Synaphobranchidae; genus Ilyophis; species Ilyophis sp. 1 JC-2022. The sequence goes on from CM040395.1 coordinate 109,178,225, forward strand.
TCAATTTCTTCCAAGTACCAGAGCCCATCACAACACTGGTGAAATTGTACTTTCAAGACCTGAAACTGCTTTACAATGGCAGAGTTTACTACAAGATGGCAGAGCTTGGAAGTAGGCATTATGGCAGGATGTACTATCTCACCTTTGGCCTTTACAATGGCCATGGAAGTCATCCTCAGGGCCTCAAGATGAGGTAGTGGTGGTGGTGAAAGAACAAATGCTAGATTTCGTCTCCCCCCTATTGGGCGGACATGGACAAAATGACAACACTGACCACTACTGCAGCATGCACTAAGCGGCTACTTGGAAAGCTGCAGGAAAATATCAAGTGGACCCGAATCAAACCCAGCAAATCACGAATCATCTCCTTAGTCAAGGGAATGCTTAACCCTCCATTTAGAGATTGGCTTTACGATAGCTTAAATCATAATCAGCTCTGACAACATTTTGACAACTCCTGTAGGCCATAATAGTTGAAAGGGTGTGGGAAATTTGGAAGTAACCTGTGTTATCTATTACAAGCCAAATTTAAATTTAAATTAGTTGAGGAATCAGGGGAAATCTGCATCTGTCAATACACTAGGCTACGAAAATCTTGACCGCCCTAATACAGCAGCCATATCTGAACAGGGCGAATGAGGTATCTAGGTTTTTACATCTATGTGTATTACATATAGCAATCAGAGTAATGCATAATGTATTATCATTGCCTGAAACAGTCAGTGCTTTGTCCGCATCAATTGAGAGGCCAGCATGGTCAGCGCTGCAGTGAGAGATGAGAGCGCTATTAGACCTAGTAACATTAACTCCAGACAGTGTAATGTCGAGAGACAAGCTTGGACTTGAGACAGTCTGCACGATATAGCCTAACACTTGACAACACTTTGGCACCTGGGAATCTCGGCTGAGGAAAAGGTAACAACTAATGTTAGCTTGCTACTAAGTTTGAATTACTGCGCAAATAGACAAGTTAACCTGTGGTTTGGTAATCATATAGTAATGCTAAAAGACAATCACACCACTTGCTAACAGTAGCTAACTAACTAAAGATAATGCTTTGGATAACAACAGCCTTAGCTACTTAGACTTGCATTAAACAAGCTATAACTTTAGCAAGTGGTGTGATTATCTTTTAGCATTACTACATGATTACCAAATGATAACGGTTAACTTGCCTGTTTGCGCAGTGAACAACCTAACTTTTTTCTCGGCCGAGAGTCCCAGGTGCCAAAGTGCTGTTGAGTGTTATATCGTGCAGACTGTCTCCGAGCACAAGCTGGTCTGCTGAGAATTCTTGAGGTCGGTTGTCTGACGACATTACACTGGAGTTAATGTTAATGGGTCTAAATAGTGCCCTCATCTCGCTATCAGCTGTGCTGTGAGAAGGCGCAGAATACAGCGCTGGCGATGCTGGCCTGTCAAGAGATGCGGACAAAGCACTGACTGTTCAGGCAACGGGCGGCAGTGTAGTATAATGGTTAAGGAACTGGCCTTGTAACCCAAAGGTTGCAGGATCGATTCACAGGTATTACACTGCCGTTGTACCCTTGAGCAAGGTACTTAACCTGAATTGCTTCAGTATATATCCAGCTGTATAAATGGATAATATGTAAAAAAAGAATTTAAAAAAGTTGTGTAAGTCGCTCTGGATAAGGGCGTCTACTAAATGCCTGTAATGTAAATGTAATATAATGTAATGATATTATTCATTTCTCCAATTACTTGTTGTAATACATGTCTCTGGTTTTCGCCCTCCATAGTGCGCAGGTGCTGGACAAGAGTGTGGACCAGCCAGCTTCTTAGCCAATCACAATTCGATAAACTATCTGCCTTCCGTTTCCACTAAATCCCTTCCGTTTCCACCATACATTATCGCACATACATACATTCTACTCTTACATACATACTTGAATGTATGCATGCAAGAGTGGGAATATACAGTGCCCTCCACAAGTATTGGCACCCCTGGTAAAGATGAGTAAAAAGGGTTATAAAAAATTCACCTTTTGGTGAATTAGCGTAATCTCACACTGAATAAATGAGAGAAATCCAACCTTTAATTATAGTAAATGTATTATGAGAAACTCATATCAAGATATGAATATATCATAACATTATTATGAAATAATTATTTTTAATAAAACCACGTGTGCCACAATTATTGGCACCCCTAGAAATTCTTATGAACCAAATGTAACTGAAGCATTTTTTCCATTTATATTTTACTTTTTAAAGTTGATCAGAGTGTTTAGGAACTTTCAAGCGGTAATTCATGACCTGTTTCGCTGGGGTATAAATATGAGGTGACACAGAGTCAATATTCCCTTATTCATACAACAACATGGGAAAGATAAGAGAACACACAAATCAAATGAGGGAAATGTGCGTTGAGCTTCATAAGTAAGGGAATGGCTATAAAAAAATAGCTACTCACCTGAAAATGCCCATATCTACCGTTAGGGCAATACTTAAAAAGTTCAAAGAAACTGGAACTGTTACAAACTTGCCTGGAAGAGGACCCAAGTTCATTTTGCCCCCACGCACAATGAGGAGGATGGTAAGAAAGGCAAAAAAATCCCCAAGGATCACTGTTGGAGAATTACAGAGGGATGTGTAGCATTTTGGGGTCATCAAGTCTCCAAAACTACCATTAGACGTCACCTCCATGCCAACAAATTATTTGGAAGGCATGCCAGAAAAAGCCTTTCCTGTCATTTCACCACAAATGTAAGCGCCTGGAGTTTGCTAAGCGCTACTGGAACTTTGACTGGAACCGTGTTCTATGGTCAGATGAAACTAAAATTGAGCTTTTCGGCAACCGACACTCAAGGTGGGTTTGGCGTAAAAAGAAGGATGGCTATACCAAAAATAACCTGATCCCCACTGTTAAGTATGGTGGAGGTTCCGTGATGTTGTGGGGCTGTTTTTCTTCCAAAGGCCCTGGGAACCTTGTTAGGGTACATGGCCTCATGAACTCCATGAAATACCAGGACATTTTTAATCTGAATCTGGCTGCCTCTGCCAGGAAACTAAAACTGCGTCGTCGTTGGATCTTCCAGCAGGACAATGATCCAAAACATATGTCAAAATCAACACAAAAATGGTTAACTGAACACAAAATCAAGCTTCTGCCATGGCCATCTCAATTCCCTGACCTGAACCCCATTGAAAACCTGTGGGCTGAGCTGAAGAGGAGAGTGCACAAGAGAGGACCTAGGACTCTGGATGATCTGGAGAGATTCTGTAAAGAGGAATGGTCTCAGATTCCTTGCTTTGTATTCTCCAACCTTATTAGATGTTACGGGAGAAGACTCAGTGCTGTTTTATTGGCAAAGGGAGGTTGTACAAAGTATTAAATGCAGGGGTGCCAATAATTGTGGCACACGTGGTTTTGTTAAAAATAATTATTTCTTGATGAGGGATTTTGTTTTCTCCGAATAAATTGACTTAAATTAAGGGTTGGATTTTTCTAATTTGTTCAGTGTGAGATTAAGCTAATTCACCAAACGGTGAATTATTTATAACCCTTTGATTTTTGAAATAATGTTGCTTTTCCAGTAACTAGTTATTTTTTCCACTAAGTAACGGTGTAGCATGACCAAACACTACATCGCTTCTTTCTATTTTACATCATCATTATTTACTTTTAAATCAAACAAATCGCAACACACAAATAGCCTACTTGTGCCCGCCAGGCAACACAGCACGTAGTTCCAGACTTCTGATTGGTGTAGAACTTGTGTGCTGCGTGCACCCACTGTAATGGATTTTAGTAGCGGATAATCAAAACGCAGAGGTAGGGGGATCAGAACAAGTCACTCATGCCAGTGAGGACCAATAAAGGGAGTACTACTATAAATGCAAAGAAAGAAAAGACAGGACACTAATTCCTTGTGGCTAAACAGCCAAATGAAAATCAACCCACGAAAATAGGGCAAACTCGAATATACGAGTGAATGAAACAAACTAAATCTCCCAAGCTCAATACTGGAGCTAAACCGGGAAACGTAGAAAAGAAAAGAACACCTTCGGCACATAAGCTAAGACGGCCGGACATTGAATCCCTTGTGTTAGGTGCCCAACATCTGAACCCAGATCCTGGTGGGGGTCCCAATTGCCTGTTCGTTCCCTCCAGGGTACAGTCAAGTGCTGCAATGGGGACAATCCCGCATTACGGGCCATCCTGGCATCCATCGGACGATAGATTTTCTATCCAGGCGATATTGGTAGCTTGGCATGGATAAGGATGTTCAGGAATTTATTTTGGCATGTGCGGTCTGTGCCCGCAATAAAGATAAAGGTTCTCGACTCCCACCCTCGGGGATGTTACCCATCCCTAGCCGTCCTTGGAGCCACGTCGCCTTGGATTTTATTACTGGTTTTTCCGCATCAGATGGCAATACTGTGATTCTGATGGTGGTGGATAGGTTTTCTAAGGTGGCGCATTTTATCGCCCTATCTAAATTGTCATCTGCACCGTGCACCAGAAACGCACGGTTGGTTATTGGCTATGTTTTCAGAGTGCACGGCCTGCCCCAGGACATTGTGTCTGATCGCGGACCACAGTGCTGGCAGTGCTCCTCCTGTTCCTCCTCTTTGAGCAGTGTATAAACGTACATGTTCAACTCTCTCATACCCTCTGTTTCCTAAATTTCTTCTTTGGGTTTTCTATGGCAGGTTGCTACCAACTGTCAGGTACGGTTGTCACGAAAACCCATTTTCATATTGTCGATATGCCTTTAATAAATATTGCGATATGTGGTATTATCGGATATTGTGACAACCATAGTCTAAATAGCCTGTATACAAATAATAATAAAAAAATAATAAAGAGAGCAAATAATAACCAAATATTTAAAAAACAAAGCATACAGAATTTGTTGAGTGGCAGCAGAACTAAAATAGAAAATTGAGTGGGAAAGGATGCTCCACTCAAGAAATTAAAAAAATATATATATATCATGGCTACAGTCATCTCTGTGATATTTTCAAATACTGGTATTGATGGGATTTCGTGACAACCTTACTGTCAGGATAATACCTATGAGGTATCATTCTTGGAGACCCAAACGCAGACCAGGTTGTAGCAATAAGGAACGTTTATTTCAGTCCAGATTAAAAGCCAGGTAATCAGATGCAGAGACAGTGCCAAATCAAAAGGCAGGCAGTCCAAAAATCTAAACCAGGAAATCACAGGCAGAGGTGCAAAAACGGCAGGCAAAGGCAAAGTCACAAAACAATCAAAAAGTCAAAACCACAAAATAACACAAACAGAATCGAAAGGCAAACTCGGAGTCGGAAAACAGAAGGGTGTCTCAGGAATCTAGATAAATCACTGGCTTTACAATCACAGGCTCAGGAAATACGATCAATACGTTCTGACAAGGAACAGACTGAAACGCAGGGTTTAAATACACAGGGAGTGACGGGATACAATGGGGATCAGGTGTGTGGAAACGGGGAAGGGAAATGACAATGAGGTGAGCGTAATAAAACAATGAGGGAAGCTGATAATTCATTAACAAGGTAACACGTAATATGCAGACCGGATTCACACAACACATAGACTTGAACATGAACTAGGTAGTAAAAGACAAGTGCATACAATTAGAGAAGGGCAAGCGGAAACAAGAGTCAGCTGTAGTAAAAGAGAAAATCAAAGAAAGATGATCTGCGATAGAACAGGTAGAAAGAGAGACAGCTGCAGATATTAACTAAGATTACGTTAGTGAGTTAGTTAATTAGTACGAAACCTAAATCTAAGCTGTTAGTAGCAGTTAGTTATTTAGTATGACATACAATGACATAATTAGTTAAGAAGGAAGTGCATGACAGAGGAAATAGAGAAATACCGCAATCACAAAAGGCTCCTGAAAAGTGTGATGAAGACAGGGGAGTGACGGCAATGAAAACACAGAACAGTGAAACCATAAATATAAATACACAGATAAACAAACAATATACAGAATCCTGACACATACCGCCACCTACTGTTACGGAGTGTGGAAAAGGGATAGCAGGGATTCAGACCCTGAAGTATCCCCCCCCCCCCTAATGAACGCGTCTTGGCGTTTTAGCAGGTGGCACAGGACGGCATGGTTAGCATGGTTGGTAGGGCAGCAACTGGGACCTGCATGACCATCTTGAGCGGAGCGGAACCTTGCAGACATCAGAGTCTCGTGTTCAGATAAGTTATTAGAAAAAATGTTTATATCCAGATATACAAACTGGTTTAACATGTCCCTTAACACGTCATTAACCAGGGCCTGGAAGACAGCGGGGGCATTAGTTAACCTGAACGGCATAACCAGGTATTCATAGTGGCCAGAAAGGGTATTAAAGGCAGTCTTCCATTCATCGCCCTCGCGAATCCCCACCAGATGGTAAGCGTTGCGAAGATCCAGTTTAGTGAAGACTGTCACCCCCTGGAGTTGTTCGCCTGATGGCTGTGGTCATGGTTCCAGGCAGGAGGTTAATAGAGCAGTCATAAGGGCAATGAGGGGCAGGGAAGTGGCTCTGGACTTGCAGAAGACCTCTTTAAGGTCCAAGTACTCAGGAGGGACAGCAGACAGATCAGAGGGTTCCTTGGAAGACTTGGGGCTCGGAAGGGGTGAGTGGGCTCGACGAAGGAATAGCAATAGGGGCTCCAACCCACTATTTTGTTACTGCTCCACTCGAAACTGGGATTGTGCTGGGATAGCCAGGGGTGTCCCAGGACGATGGGGGGCTTGAGGCGAGTCAATGACGTACAGTCGAAGCTGTTCTTGATGATTGCCAGAGATGTGTAAAGTCACCGGGGTACTGATGCACGTGATGCTGACAAGCTTCTTTATTTTAGTTGTAGAAGAGTCCTGATCAAAATGAGCTCTCAGCTAACTCGCTGTCCCATTATCCCACTCAGATCACACATATGGATTCACATGCAAGGTGCACTGCATCTTTGTTATTGTTGTTGCCATGGAAATCTGCAGGTTAAAATTGAAACTACAGTGCAGTCCAGAATTACAGCCTTTTTTATACATAGTCTCCCCATTTTAGGGGTTAAAAAGTAATTGGACGATTGACTGCTCAGTTGTTTATTAGCCAGCTATGTGTTGTTGCAGCATTAGTTCATGAACAAGAAAACTAACAAATGTTCATTCTAGATGTGGCATTTGCATTTGGAGTCTGTTGCTGTTCTCTCGCAACATGAGGACCAAATAAGTGTCAATGAGAGACTGAGACAAAAAATCTGAATAAACATGGCCAAGAAGCAAGAACACAATGGCAAGCTCAGCAAACAACCTGGTAGACCAAGGAGGACCACTGTTGTGGATGACCGAAAAATACTTTGTGAATGAAAACCCCTTTTCAACTGCTGAACATATCAAGAACACTCTCCAGGATGTAGGCATAGATGTTGCAAAGACTAGGATAATGAGAAGACTACCCCAAGCATAGCCTCAGAGGGTTCACCACAAGATGCAAACCACTGATACGCCTCAAGAACAGAACAGCCAGGTTAAAGTTTGCTCAAAAAATGTATGTACTTCAAAAAAACTAGCATTCTGGAACAAATGTCCCATGGACAGGTGAGACGAGTGTATTAACCTGTACCAAAGTGATGGAAAGAGGAAGGGGTGGGGGAAAAAAGGAACTGCTCATGATCCAAAGCACCCCCCCCCCCATCAAACATTATGGAGGCAGTGTTATGGGCATGTATGGCTGCCACTGGAACTGGCTCACTTGTCTTAATTGATGATGTGACTGCTGCATTGACAGCAGAAGCAGGATGAATTCTGAAGCGTGGGGAGATCTTATCTGCTCAGATCCAACCAAATGTCTGAAAACCCATTGGACGGCACTTCTCTTTGAAGCAGGATAATTAGCCCAACCCTAATGCTAAAGCAACCAAGGAGTTTTTCAGGGCCAAAAAATGTAGTGTTATTGACTGGCCAAGTCAATCACCCATCCAACTGAACATGCATTTCACTTTTTTTACTGAGCATCACTGGGAAACATATCCAGTGTCTGGTGATAACCATGGGTGGCAGATATCATTCATCATAGAATGCAAAAGATTTGTAACCAAATACTAAATTACCATTTTTTAAAAAGATTATGTTCATTTATACGATTACTTTTGGTCCCCTAAAATGGGTGGACTATGTATAAAAAGGGCTGTGATTCCTTCACAAATCACCCAATCTGCACTTTCTACACATATTCATTGTTACAGAGCCAAACAACAAGAAATGTGTCATTGCCCAAATACTTATGGACTGCACTTTATAACACCAATAATGTAAGTAACTATTATCACTTTTTATCTTAGGCCTAGTACCTTAACTCCTAGCAACTGGTCAGTGATTCAATGAAAACAATGTATTTATTTACGTATAAATGTTTATTGTATGTCCTAAATATGTATAATGCGTCATTTTAGAAATTATGGAGAAATGGTTAAATGCTTATAAACCCCTTCGCGCGACTGCCAATTTTGGTCAATTCTCACCTAGGGGGTGTTCCATTTAAGGCTTTATAACTCCAGGTGTGAGCATCACAGAGACTTGGAACATGGCTTAAATAAAACAATACAGTTGTGCCATTTACAAAACCAACTTAGATTAGTTTATTTTCATAATTTCATAATGTGAAAATAAAGTGCCACAAATACAAAGAAATCTTGGAAAAAATGCCAAAGTTAAATATAAAATACTGAGTTAAAGTCTAAAACTATACATTTCCTGGATCATAAACTCTGTGTCCACAATATGAGGGTGATATGCAGAACTACTACAGATCTATGATGCAAAATATAGGCAGTGTACCTTGCTGTTCCTTATGCGGCGTTCACACAACGGCAGGACGGTAGACGGTGCGATGGCAGGGACGTAGTTGACGGTACAGAAATGTCCGTCGCGGTAACGCATTGTTTATATCCGTTGCCATATTTACGGTCCACGCGAAACATTACCGGTGTACCAAAGAGAAGCGCCTTTGCAAAATGGACCGTCACCGAAAGTGTGTTTATACATTGTGTGTGTGTATTACTGCATTGTTTCAGTCTGTGTCTTCATAAATGGACGGGGTGTGTATGTGTATCATAATGTCAACTAGTTTAGGTAGCTTCGCTAGCTAGTTAGTTACACCTCAAAGCATACACAGAAAAGCTTTGGAAAATACAGCTAATAATAATGTGTACCTGGAATCTGCATGTCAGTGCTTACACTCCATGCAGCAGTCTTTTTGTCAAGATCTCTGTATTTTTTTACTTTTTGGTTCGATATTTCCTCCCACCTCTCTCATTCTCTACCACGAAGTTGCACAAACTTCTCATCCATTTTGAAACGGACCACTTCCGTTCGATCGGCACATGACCCTACCGCCGCGGTAGACGGCAAAAGCAAGAATATTTTCTATTCCGACTGCAAGTTTGTCCTGCCGTGGACGATTTTGCCGTCGACTGCCGTCTTGCCGTCGTTGTCTCATTGAAAACGATGACATCCGGTTTCGTCCTGCCGTCTACCGCCCGCTGTGTGAACGGTCCATTAGCCTCTCCAAATGTATCCAAAATGGCTAAATTGTGCACTGCTGTAAATCATAAAATAATGATATATTTAAAGGGGAAGTTTGGTATTTAGCATGTTAAGCCCTGTTATAAGGTTATTTACAATCATATGCAATGGTCCATATCAACATTTTGACAAACTGTGCAGTCTTGAGATATATTGCTCATGTCACAGCTAACTTACACAATGGATCTGGATGGGCATATAGAAGATCCTTAAAAAAATACCATAAACTCTCTTTTTCAAAGACGAGAAACTCAGAGTGGTCACTTGTGTCTTCTTGTCATTTACATTTACATTTAAAACATGTTTTAAATAACCGTATAAAGATTTATAGAACTATTTTCAGTCGGTGTTGGTGCAGAAAGCAGCACAGAAAAAAACCCAGCAAAAACAAAAAAATCCTCCGCACAAACCCACCCTGCCAACAAAAGAAAGTAAGAGTGAAGATGATGCTGATTACATTATTATACTGAACTGTTCTCCATCAGTGGTGGAGAATGGGTGAGATGCGAAGCCTGCCTTAAACGGGCACATGAGGAATAACCAGAGTGATCAATTTGTGTGAACTGTGCCTTGAGTGAACTGATTTAACTGTCCTTTTTTTCAAAGTTTGGTTGCTGTAACAGTTGGTTAATAATTTAAAATAAATTAATATATTTAAATTTAAGCCTATAACAATGCAAGCATTTCTAATAAATTATTATTATTAGTTATTTAAAAAATAATTTTGCAGCACAACGCAGCAGCCTATATTAGCTTATTTTATGTAGTGTAAATCTTTAGTTTTAATGATAATTTGTCTTCCATTGTAATTGAAATTACAACTTTAAACCATGTAGACTATAACACTTCTATAATGGCCTACATTTTTATATCATCATAAAACGTGGGGCAAGATGCCTCCAGGGGGCATGTTACAGAGGCTTTATATGAAAAATAGCAAGAACTACAAGTACAGTGTACGCCTACTTTGACTTAGCTGATTTTATACCTGAATGTTGCAAAATTTCTCCAGCCATCTCAGTGCGGAGCTCTTTCAGGTCTCCAATACTGATTGTTTCTGGGGTTCTTGTTGACTGAATCAGTCTTTCTCATCTATTGATTATTTATCACCATTACACAGTCATCCTTTGGTGTAAATACAGAAATCTTGTGGTGTAGCCTATATGAAAAAAGCTAATATTGAGGTGCATGAATGGAAAAGGTTAGAAAAAGGGTTTGTCTATTTTCATTGTTCGGAAACACTGCAGCATAGTTTGAGTTGCAGTTCCACAATTTACATGCATTGTGAATAGCCCACACCATCGCGAGCCAGCTAACTAGTTTAAAATACTTTGACTTTTGGCTAACGTTGCAGTGCTTCCCCTAACTTAACTCATCTGTGGTGTAGGCTACACCTCCACAGCACGGCCACAAAATAAAGTCAGTAAATAAAGTTGTCACTAATGGGATTTATTTAGCAGAGGCTTGTTTTGAGACGCACTGTCATGACAGATGAACGACCACAGAAATTTGCCACATCGACAAGGCAACCAAAAAGGTAACTTTTTCTTTATCTCTAGGCTGTAGCTAATGATAAAGTAACAAGTTTTATCTACCCCTCCCCGGTCCACGATCGCCATTTAAATTAACATTACGTAACACCCTCAACGTAGTGTAATTGCTGCCGTTACCCCAGCTGCCTAATAAGATGTATACAACACGTCATTGCGCCACATATTACCCCCAAATGTATGGGGAAATATTGCTTGATGCCAACCGTAAGTATGATGCCAGATTGATCAATCGGTTTAGCTAACTAGCTACCTAGCCTAACAGCAAGCAACGTTATTTCATTAATTGATAGTTAGCTAGTAGCAATCACTTACCATAAATATCTCACATTTCAGTCTCTAGTTGAATCTGTGCTGGCACTGTGAGAAGTGTTTCCGCCAGGGCCAGTGGCAGATGCAGATGCAGATCCTAAATCGTTGTGAAACAACTCAAACGGAAAATAACTAAATGACGAAGCAACTGACGTACTAACTACCAACCAAGTAGGCTACTGCATTGTGTGGCTCGTTACAAACTATGGACCATGACGATGACGGGATAGCTCAGAGCTTCTGCTCTTTTCTATACATAGCTGAACTTTATTGGCCGAGGTGGGGTGGAGGACAAGGGAGCAGTAACGTTACAGTTTTTATCGGTGATGCCCCTTCCTGTGTTGTTCATTTTCCAGATTATTTCATTAAAACAAACTTTATTGATTTAGTAAGAATAAATAATTATAATCCAATAAATACATAAAATAAATAACTAAGAAAATAAAATAGAATTGATAAAAATATTAAATATAATAAGTTTAAAAAATTAACTGTATTGGTAAACGGTAAATGGACTGCACTTATATAGCGCCTTTATCCAAAGCGCTTTACAATGGCCTCTCACTCACCCGTTCACACACCAATGGCGGCAGCCACCATGCAAGGCGCAAGTCTGCTCATTGGGAGCAATTTGGGGTTCAGTTTCTTGCCCAAGGACACTTCGACATGTGGACAGGAGGAGCCGGGGATCGAACCGCCAACCATGCAATCAGCGGACGACCCGCTCTACCTCCTGAGCCACAGACGCACTGTGGCAAGGTCAGGCAAAAACTATATATTGTCACTGGGCAATATGTAAAAAATTAATGTTTTTAGGGGACGTGGCTTATAATGCCAATTTTTCTCTGTATTTCTGCCCTTGTGGCCTCAAAAAATTCAAATAAAAAAAAGAAAAACTTTTTTTTTCAAATCACCCTCTTCATGAGACCAAAATTGTAAATCGGTTAAGAAATTTAACTTGCATGTTGCCCTTTAAAGGTTATTTCTTAAACTTATATTCTATTGATTTATTGATTCTATAGGTAGTGTCCGAAATCGTCTCCTCCTTTCACAAGTGCAGCATATTTTCTAACAAGCCTCTAGCATTAGCCAACTTGGTTAGAACTTTCACTACCTTATCAATCAAATACATTTTTTTCCAGTGTCACTGGGAAACTGATAAAATGAGCAGTTGTATCAGGAGTTGTGATGATTGCAGTCTGTTGCAAAGCATGACATTTTAACTAATAAATTTGATCACACGGACGTATCCTATCTGTCATCAGTAGCTGTCAAAGACAAGCAACTTGCAACCAATGTGAAGCTCGAGGAGGGAAAAAAAAAACCCATGGCCGTGATTGTTTTGGTAGGGCTACGTCCCAAAAGACAGGCCAGCCGAGGATGGAAAATGTCATTGTGGTTCCTGCATTTGGTACACAAATCTCGATCGTAACTACAATATTTTTTTTAAAGTAATGAAAAGCTGCATATCGATCATTTTATGATGATGTGAAGTCTTGTAATTTTGTGGTTTCAGAACGAAAGTACTTAATTTGCTTATATGAAGTGGTCGCTTTTGCCGTCTATGATGAAATGTGCTAGCATAGCATGTAGCAGTATACCGGAAAGGCGTTCAACGGGACCTCTGCTTTACCTCCCTATAGGTTTAATGTGAGTCTTGAAGCTTAACGCACTAGAACTGCGCCTCCTGGGCTGTGTTCGGAATGGCTCACTCATTCACTCCCTCCCTATACACTACTTAGGGAAATCTACATAGAGCACTAGATAGGGATTCACTGGTGAAAGGAGGAAACGATTTCGGACACTACCGTTTCTGAGCAGGTTACTTAGCAACCATAACATATGAAGAGCTACACAAGGATGGTGGCAAGCTGTTCTGCACTGTGTGCAATAAGGTGCTGGATCACCGGCGCAAGTCGACCATCGATGACCACCTGCAGTCTGCTGAGCACCAGAAAAGAAAAATGGACAGTACCGCAGAAGATGTTCTAAAAAGGCAGCGGACCATTACGTCTACATTCAGAACACAAACTATCGCTGCTGAGGAGAGGACGAAGGTAACGTACAATAACTCACTTTTTCCCCTATGATCTCACAACAGTGTTTGTAAGTAACACGATTGGGTCTAATTAACAAAACATGCGATTTGATCATAAACTGTGCTAATAATATTTCCACAAACATTTCGGAATTTGCTATTTGATAGTGATATGATGAAAATCTATGCGTGCTTAGGCATATATGATGTGAAGCCTGCAAAGCTATTTTAGGCAGATGACTCAAGAAGCGCCAAATCATGTCAGCTCACATGATGCTACGTCTGAAATGGGAGGGCTATTTAAATAACCAACCTATCTGTTCACGCATCTGCCATTGTGTTGTTGCTGCCTGCTATGCGATCTGTTGTACTCCATTGCTAACTTGCTTGGCTTTCCCTGTATACCTCTCGCATGTATACCTTTCACATATGGGGCGCCGATTCATTCAAAAATCTGTTGAGAACAGCGCAGGAGGATGTCAAGGATGGATGGAGGATAACTGGCGCAGTGGATTAACGGCTGTCAAATTAGCTAATTTTGAATGAAGAAAACCCAGCAAAGCTGTTGGGTAGGCTACAACAGAGTTAGCCAGCTAACTATAAAATATTTTCAATAAGGTGAAATTCACTTGGATCATATCCTTTTGGATCATTTATGAAACAGTGTTTCGACTCCCCTGCAGATTTTAAACCCCTCCCACCCCCGTAAACGCACTCGTCAAGGTACATATGAACGCCCTGTGCTTTTCTGTTGCTTAATTTCTCCAATTAAAATGAAAACAATAATAGCCTACTGTGGGTTGTGATGCGAGCGTAGTTATGGTTGGCGACGGTCACCGTCTCCTGCCAACGTTGGAATGTGACTGTAGACCAACGGTTACATATTTCGTCGTAAGCTAATATTGGTACAATGCTGGAATACCACTCTTTCCCAACCATCGCATAATCGTCATGAACCAACGTTGGCACACCACTGGCATTGTGATTTTAACCCAACCATTGCATTTGAATCGTAGACCAACCTAGATACAACGTTATGGAATATCCAGACCAGTGAACACTCTCAAGGACATTTTTAAAGTTCAACTGAACTCTCACTCTGAGAGAAGTATAGCTTCTAGTAAAGTCGCATTTGGGTAAGTTAATACCAACGTTAATTGTCTGATATTTCCCTAAACATATCATGTCTACATTGAATTGTATGGTTGGCCTTAAGATATGTTTTACCCAATTTTAGTCAAATAGATTTGCATAGCACAAGGCTACCGTTGACGTTAACAAAGCTACGTGGTTCTGAGGTAAATTAGCTAACCCCACACTGCTTGGTAGTTTGCTAACTGTTAATTGAACGTGACGTTATGTAACTTATACAAACGGTGAAGGATAGGCTACCGTTATAAGGGTGCCACAAATCAGATACTGTCAGCACACTATCATTAGTCCGCTATCATGTTGTGAGCTGACTGCCTGGTCGCCTCAATCTGTGTGGGATATAGTGATGTGCGAGTTTGAACGAATCGTTCGAAATGAACGACTCTTTTTACTGACTCAGGAGTGACAAGTCCTCTCCTCCACTAACTCGTTCACTGACTCGCCACTGACATACCTGCTACTTGCTAATGTGAACTGCGAAGACGATGCGAGACAATGTGTTACATTATTGTGCAACTCTTATATTAACTGTATTTGTGGAAATGCATCAAGTAAATCACTGTATTAACCTAGCCCTGTGAGAAAGCAACCACTTTTTGGCGCTTGTTTAAACTCCGTATTCGCTCTCCCTGGCTGCACGAATCACTCACTCACTTGCTCTCCCAGCCCGCCCGGAGCTGTCTGACTTGGGTTGCACAAAATAGCTACTCACTCGGTCACCCAGTACTCGCTCTCCCAGCCCGCCCGGAGCGGTCTGACTCGGGTTGCACGAAATAGCTACTCACTCTGTCCCCAAGTACTCGCTCCCCCAGCCCCGGAACCCGCCCCCTGCCCTGAGCTCATTAACTTGTGAGTGAGAGTACTGAGCAAGGCCCCAGAACAGCGCCGGGCTTTGAAGCCAATTTTATTTAGTGGTCAAACCGTGTAATTACAACTTCCAAGTCCGAAAAGCATTTCTATTTCATACTGGTCAACACGCCACGGTATGGGTCATCCTCGTCGAGAGGAGGAGCTACTAGGAGATTGTTTATCAAATTAACCACCGCTACGGGCGTAACCACGTCACGCCATAAATATGGCGCTTGTACGCCGCTCGACCTCTTTTTGCCTCCTCGAGGTGAGCTGAGATTGTGTTTGTTGGTTCCTTAGGAATCTGCGATTTCGCAAAACATTTTGTTTTATGCCTCTCCCGAGCGCCCGGACAAAGTAAGTTCCCGTGGCTTTCCCTCCCCCAACAACGTTTACAAGCGAGTCCCGCGCCAGTCAAGGGCCCACAACAGTAGCACTGGAGGGCCGCGAGAGGACGCGGAGGCTTACTTTTAGTATCATGCGTTGTAACCGTTGTTATTGTTATGGCTATGCAAATAACAAGTGGACCAACGCAATGCAATCAGAAAGATATCGGCTAAATCCGATCTAATTCTGCAATGAAAAACCGGCAGTGAACCGGCTACAACAAGGTGATCATTCTACCGAGTAAAGTAGCAAACAAACAGCAAGCAAACCGCAGTTCCGCGTTGCTGGGGGAGGGAAAGCCACGGGAACTTACTTTGTCCGGGCGCTCGGGAGAGGCAGAAAACAAAAAGTTTTGCGAAATCGCAGATTCCTAAGGAACCAACAAACACAATCTCAGCTCACCTCGAGGAGGCAAAAAGAGGTCGAGCGGCGTACAAGCGCCATATTTATGGCGTGACGTGGTTACGCCCGTAGCGGTGGTTAATTTGTAATTACACGGTTTGACCACTAAATAAAATTGGCTTCAAAGCCCGGCGCTGTTCTGGGGCCTTGCTCAGTACTCTCACTCACAAGTTAACGAGCTCAGGGCAGGGGGCGGGTTCCGGGGCTGGGGGAGCGAGTACTGGGGGACAGAGTGAGTAGCTATTTCGTGCAACCCGAGTCAGACCGCTCCGGGCGGGCTGGGAGAGCGAGTACTGGGTGACCGAGTGAGTAGCTATTTTGTGCAACCAGAGTCAGACAAGTGCAAGGATGCCACGCTGATCCCACTCCGTCGCCAGGGTATCCGCATTGCGAACTACGTGGACGACTGGCTGATCTGTGCTCCATCAGAGGAGCAAGCGAGAAGGGACACAAGGTCGGTACTGGACCATTTAGCCAGCTTGGGCCTGACCCTGAACAGGGAGAAGAGCCACCTCACCCTCCAGAGAAAGGGTTTTCCTGGGTCTGGTTTTGGACTCCATGCGGGCCTCTCTAACCACAGAGAGGCGACATATTTTGATGGAGAGTCTGTCCCATTTTGCTGCACCGCGGCAGGGGACAGTAAAACTTTGCCGGAGGCTGCTCGGCCTGATGGCCTCAGCCGCCCAGGTGGTGCCACTTGGGCTCCTGCATATGCGCCCGTTACAGCATTACATTACATTACATTATAGGCATTTAGCAGACGCTCTTATCCAGAGCGACTTACACAGCATTTTTTTTTGCATTTATACATAGTATCCATTTACAGCTGGATATATACTGAAGCAATTCAGGTGAAGTACCTTGCTCAGGGGTACAACGGCAGTGTCCTACGTGGGACTTGAACCTGCGACCTTTCGGTTACAAACCCAGTTCCTTAACCACTGTACTACACTGCCGCCCTTAGGCGATGGCACAGGGAGTGAGCCCGCACGAAAACGGGCGGCGACTCCTCCCCATTACCCAGAAGTGCCTAAAAATGGTGGATTGGTGGCTCACCACCCCTGGCCTCAAGGAGGGCGTTCCCTTGGGGCCGGTAGGGGTGAGGGTGACAGTCACCACGGATGCCTCCATGACTGGCTGGGGAGCGGTCAGAGGTGGCCAGTCCGTGCAGGGGTCGTGGAGCCCCTCATGGGCAGGGAAACACATCAACCTGCTAGAAATGGAAGCAGTGCTTCGGGCATTGTACCATTTCCTCCCAGTGGTCTGGCACAGACATGTTCTTGTCCGGACAACAGCTCCACGGTAGTCTCCTACATCAACCGCCAGGGTGGGGTTCAGTCCCCAATCCTGCATGCGAAAGCACGTCAAATTCTGCTATGGGCACATGCCCAATGCATATCCCTGAAGGCAGTGCATGTGCCGGGTACAACCAATGTGGCAGCCGATATGCTGTCCAGGGGTGGCCCGAGACCAGGGGAATGGCGCCTGCACCCAGAAATCGTGCAGTCCATTTGGTCCCGCTTCGGGGAAGCACAGGTGGACCTCTTCGCATCCAGGGAGAATGCTCACTGCCCCCTGTGGTACTCTATGATGGACACAACGGGGACATTGGGCGTGGACGCGCTGGCACACCAGTGGCCTCCAGCCCTGCTCTATGCTTTTCCCCCCCATGCCTCTCCTGCCCACAGTTTTGGCGAGGATCAGGAACTCAGGGGCACAGCTTCTGCTGATTGCCCCCAACTGGCCCCAGCAGAGATGGATGGCGGACCTAAGGGAATCCCTACGGGGCACCCCCAGGCGCCTCCCAACCAGGGCGGATATGCTGTCGCAGGCCCAGGGCCTGCTGTGGCATCCGAACCCAGAATTTTTCAACCTGTATGTTTGGCCCGTGAGCAGAGTTGCTGGCAGGGCCTAGAATCAGCAGTGCTGGAGACACTTCAGGCATCCAAGGCCCCCTCCACGAGGGCGCTGTACGCTGGGAAGTGGGGCAGGTTCGGCCGCTGGTGCGATACGAACGGGTCTAGCCCGACCCGGTGTGACGTATCAGTCGTTTTGGCATTCCTCCAGTCTCTTTTTGAAGAAGGTCTGGCGGAATCTACGCTAAGGGGATATCTGTCGGCTATATCGGACTACCATGACCTTATTAAGGGCCGGACGGTGGGAGCTCACCCTCTCGCCAGTCAATTCCCCCGTGAGCCAGGCGGCTTCGGCCGCCTAGATCGAACGCAGTCCCTTCTTGGGACCTGCAGCTGGTCTTAAACGCTCTCACTGAACTTCCGTTCCAGCCCCTGACTGGGCTCAGCCTAAAGCTCCTCTCTTGGAAGATGGCCGTCCTGCTCGCTATCTCCTCCGCGAGGTGCGTGAGTGAGCTGCATGCACTGTCGATACACCCTGCCTGTATACGGCTGGGGGACAGTAGCTCATCGGTCTCTTTGCGTCCCAACCCCGCGTTTCGGCCTAAGGTCCTTTCGCGGTCATACGTCTCGCGGCCTATCGTGTTGGAGGCATTTCATCCTCCTCCCCATGAGACCCCTGAAGAGGCCAGACTGCACGCACTGTGCCCTGTCCGGGCCCTGCGGTCTTACCTCTCCCGCACAAGTGCGGTTAGGAAGACCAATAACCTGTTTGTGGGTTATGGAGGGGCTACACAGGGGCTTGCCCTGTCTAAACAGCCCTTAGCCCACTGGATCGTAGATACGATTTCCACGGCTTACAGCAGCTCTAACGTGCCCCCTCCCACAGGTGTGGTAGCTCAATCCACTCGGGGCGTAGCTACCTCCTGGGCCTTACTATGTGGCGCCCCACTCGCTGACATTTGCGCAGCGGCGGGCTGGGCCTCATCACTCACTTTCGCCAGGTTTTATAACTTGGACGTAGTGTCATCGGCATCAGTTGCCTCCTCTGTCCTTGGGGCAGCTGAGCAACCTTGTAAGTAAAATGGTGATGATTCAGGGTTTTTATCACCCAGTGGTTATGTTCCACGTTCCCACTCGAGCTTGCTCTTCTGGTAAGAACAGCAGCTAATGATGTAATTTTATTGATTAGTCTCGCACTCATGCTATGACGTGCGGTCCTGGTTACCCCACTACATCCCCCGCCGGATATGGAAGTATGCATCCTTTAGATCCAGAGAGGTGAACCAATCGCCATCTCTCACCTGAAGGAGGAGACTGGTGAGGCGGAGCATCCGGAAGGGCAGGTCCTTGATATACAGTAACCCATACCGTGGGGTGTTGACCAGTATGAAATAGAATGTACGGGTTATGGATGTAAATGGTAAATGGACTGCACTTATATAGCGCCTTTATCCAAAGCGCTTTACAATGGCCTCTCACTCACCCGTTCACACACCAATGGCGGCAGCCACCATGCAAGGTGCTAGCCTGCTCATTGGGAGCAATTTGGGGTTCAGTGTCTTGCCTAAGGACACTTCGACATGTGGACAGGAGGAGCCGGGGATTGAACCGCCGACCCTGCGATCAGCGGACGCCCCGCTCTACCTCCTGAGCCACAGCCGCCCCGGTTCTATGAATACGGTCAACACGCCACGCAGTGTTGTCAGGCGGGGAACCTTGCGCCCTCAGGACGGCAAGTGCCCTCAAGTCGCCAAAAGAGGTTGAGCGGCGTACAAACGCCATATTTATGGCATGACGTGGTTCCGCCCGTAGTGGTGGTTAATTTCATAAACAATCTCCTAGTAGCTCCCCCTCTCGACGAGGATGACCCATACCATGGCGTGTTGACCGTATTCATAGAAACGGGGTTACATCCATAACCCGTACGTTTTCTTTCACACAATCATGGGAAAAGGAGCGGCTATAAAACGATGGATAATTTTTTTGAGCATCACAACTCCCGCGAAATAACTCGTTTCACTCTCAGAATTTGATCCATTCGTTCCGATAACATTTGGAAAGTCTCAAAGTCGCCGCACTATTAAATTACTTTATCCCATTCAGGAGGGCTAAACCGGAAGTTAGACTGACTTGATGACTCGAGTGACACCAAAACCCGACTCTCTTTGGTGAGTGACTCATACAAACTCGAGTTAGTAAAAAGAGTCGAACCTCCCATCACAAGTGGGATATCCCACACTGACCGCAGAGCGGATGGTCCAGACTCCAGCAGTTACTGATTCATATCACTGTACATCCCAGTAACGTGAAAGTCTCCAGATCATTCATGACTGTTACGCTCCGAAGTTTGGATAAGCCGTTGAACGACCCTCTTTTAATGGTAAGTGTTCATATATTAGTTGTGTTTGTTTGGTCTTGCTGTGCAATGTTTAAAGTTAATGTTCGACATAAAGTTAGCGATCAAACACAACAGCTCTGGCTGTTAACGTTAGCATTTAACTGGCGAACGTTAACTGACTAACGTTAGACAGCTAGTCAGACAGCATAAGAAAATTAATGGGGTTGCCTGTTAACTTTGTTGTAATTTAAGTAAACACATCGAGGACGAGGTTACCAAAGAACACGAATATCAACGTAACTCAACTCACCGAGCTAACGTTACCTAGCTGACTAGTTGGCAAACTGTGGAAAAAAAAGTGACAGCTAAGTTAACGCTAGCTAAAGGGGTTGCGAGCTAGATGATGCTAGCTGTGTTGGATGTTCTGTTAGCTAAAGCTTAAAGTTACTTGCCACAAAGCATATATTCTGGTCACCAGTTCCACTTGACCAGTTCAAGTGTCCAGTGCAATTTTTTACATATCTACCCCTGCTTCTACACATTCTAAAGTCAAATTTTTTTTTTAAACAGGGTCACGTCAGTATTATGGCTGCTCTTAGTCTTATCAGTACCTACGTCTTGCATGTACAGGGTTCAGCAATGCATATTGGTGATCTCTTTGTCATGGTTTTGTTCAAATTAAATGTTTCTTCAGTGCAAGGCGAGTTTTCTCCAGTCTTATATCTCTTTATCAGCGTTGCAACAGTCAAAATTGCACTTTAACATTGTACTGTGAACTGTAAAAAATGCTTACAGGCTCAAGTCAGTCTTATCACTGCTCTTCATTGAGGTCTGCTGCACACCAATCTGGAGGTAATTTATTAGGGGTCGACCGATATGGTTTTTCCAGGGCCGATACTGATTATTAGTAATGAGGGAGACCGATAACCGATATATGGAGCCAATTTTAGTGTCAAGATTTACAGTCACACAAACTCCAACACAAAACTTCCTTTAAACATACAGTAGTGTGAAAAAGTTTTTGCCCCCTTCCTGATTTCCTCTATTGTTGCATATTTCTCGCACTGGATGTTTTCAGATCTTTAGACAAAATATAAAATATAATATTGATTTTAGCAAACCCGAGTGAACAAATGACACATTTGTTTTTTACTTGTTTAATTTATTTAATGAACAAAAAATCCCAACACCCATTTCTGTTGTGTGAAATAATAATTGCCCCCTTAGAATAACTGCAGCCAATGTAGAATAAAGTAATACTTTTTAATATTTGGTGGCATATCCTTTGCATGCCATGACTTCCTGATGTCTGTGACCCAACAATATCAAAAAAGACTCTTGATATCTTATAACTAGATTTAGCTGTAAATGACACTGGAACAGTATGGAACACATGGTTGGCTAAATGGCTAAGTCATCAAGGGTCTGACGTATCAAACGAGCCTTAAACCATCACTCTGCTGCCAGAAATACAGTAGATATGGATGGATAACATGAAGGGTTTCTTCTCCTGACTTATTTTTCCACAGAGTTCAATAGGAACATTTGTCAGGAGAAACAACCCTTAAAGTGATTATTATTATTATCAATATTATATTTTGTCTAAAGATCTGAAAACATCCAGTGCGAGAAATATGCAATAGAGGAAATCATGAATCACTAATCAAACAATTCGCTGAATAATCATTAAGACCAATATATTATGTAGCCTATAATGATTAAGAAATGACGACGACAAAGATGACTAACTTGTTTAACAAGGATCAGGCAATAATCTGAATGTGTTAAAGAATGTAGCCTAATAAATTTTCAGACAGCACTCAAATGAGTCAATGTGAGTTAAACATTGGAAAGCATATTTAAAGAGGACAGCCTCTTAAGTATCTCAAACCGTTGAGCGCGACACATAATTAAGGCTTTAAAAACAAACATTTAACATTTAAACATGGATCATTTAAAAGTCAAAATCTTCGCATGATAACGTCATCATAAATACGGATATAGAAAAATGCAACAAGTTTATGATGCACAGAACAATAATGCTATCTCAAAATAAATTGGTAGCCTAATAATTTACTTAGTGGTTTTGGTTATTAAGTGAATCAATTATCTTAGACTTCTCGCATCTTAACGTAGACAATTCTTAAAAGTGAGTGAACTATCCTGTTAATATCAAGCCCTGATAATAATTTACGGACACAGAATGTAGCCTAGTTTATTTAATTGGCTGCTTGCATTGGCTTGCTTGCCATTCATATAAGAAACACAATGCAGCTTGCTAACTGGGTGGAAATATCCAAATAATGTATCCTAATATTATTTCCAATATAGGCCTACTACTGATATCATCCATACGTATTGAATTCAAGTAACGTTAGTCAGCTAGCGTACCGGAGCCTATTATCGGGCGGAAAGCAGAAATTTTTGTGTTCAACATACGGTACTGATATTATTCGGGTACATACCATTGGACATATTATATTTTTTAGGTTCACAAAACGATAACCTAACTTTTAAGCCAATAAACATGTAGATGTGACCGGTAGTTCTTTTGTTTTAACGTCTTTTAGATGAGAAAGTGCTGCAAAAAAAGCGGCGCCCTTTATCGGGCGGCTGTTCTAATCCATAAAGAAGCTCACGATTTTTGTTGTTTTAAAAATCAATTAATCGTTTATAATCATCAAGAAAGATACCGTTTGAATAACCAATATCTTGGCAAAATAGCTGGCTAACTGGATTGTTTACCTGGCAGTCCTAAAGTTGTCAATCTCATTGGATTTATTTCTTCACAAAACAATAAACGAACTTTTAAGCCAATAAACATGTAGACCTGACCGATAGTTTTTTGTTTTAACGTCTTTGTTTTAGATGAGACAGTACTGTCAAAAAAGGGGCACCCATTATCATTTATTGGCTCAATCTTATTGGATTTATTTCTTCACAAAAACGATAAACTAACTTTAAAAACAATAAAAATGTAACGTTAGACATGACCGGTAGTTTTTTTGTTTTAACGTCTTTTAGAAGAGAAAGTGCTGCAAAAAAAGCGGCGCCCTTTATCGGGCGGCTGTTCTAATCCATAAAGAAGCTCACGATTTTTGTTGTTTGAAAAACCAATTAATATTTTATAATCATCATGAAAGATAGCTAGTTTGAATAACCAATATGTTGGCAAAATAGCTGGCTAACTGGATTGTTTACCTGGCAGTCCTAAAGTTGTCAATCTCATTGGATTTATTTCTTCACTTACCGCGCCCTCAAGTGGACATATAAAAAAAATGGCACATTGATGTTGGCGCTCGCTAGTTCAGGCTAGCTGAGTG
Source organism: Ilyophis sp. 1 JC-2022 (assembly GCA_022702515.1). Classification (NCBI taxonomy): domain Eukaryota; kingdom Metazoa; phylum Chordata; class Actinopteri; order Anguilliformes; family Synaphobranchidae; genus Ilyophis; species Ilyophis sp. 1 JC-2022. The sequence continues at coordinate 109,201,989 of CM040395.1, forward strand.
CTAATATTGTAAATGTGCTATACACATATCAGTCTATTAATGGTTTATATATTTTTACTTTATTATTAATATACCTGTATTGTAAACAAGAATCTTATTATCAAACATACTGTATATCTGAAAGCACAAACACAGAGCACTTGAATTCGATAAAAAATATCTATTTTTATTGTTTTTTTTAAATTTATTTTAAGCTGCAGTAGCTGCAGAAATAGTCCTCGTTTTCCCTCAGGTTTTCTAACACCCACTGCACACAGACAGTGTGGAACCACTGCCACAGTGGCTGCACTGCACCCAGGACACCACCTCCCCTGATGTTTCTGGGTTTCTCAGGCCGCAGACGCCATACACCGTCATTTCCTCCTCCTCCTCCATTGCCTGCCATTTCCTTGTCCTTTTTCAGAGGTGGAGGTCGATGTTGAAGTGGAACAGTACGGGTAGAGGACACCGCGGAGTAGGGTCGTTTTACCAGCCTTTGTTGCACTAAAAAAATTTAAATAAAATGTTCATACAAATAATAGAAAGTAACAAGACAGGCGGCAAAGTAATGAAACAAGAATAGGCAACAATTTGTTTATGTATAAATGGTAAATGGACTGCACTTATATTTATAAGGGAAAATCATGTTAACTACCTCTACGGTTGTTGGGCCGCATGTTATGTGAGAGGGGGTTGGTGTTGGAAGAGACAGGAGGTGATGTTGTGGCTGTGATGTTGATTTGCCCGGGGGGGTGGTGGCATTAGAGGAGGCCGGTCCTATGGTGTTGTCTGACAGGGCAGGCAGTGTAGGGTGCAGGTGCAGGTGGTTGTACTGGTGGTCGAGCTGGTGGATGGCTGCCGGCAGAGTGGATGTTGTTGTGGAGGAGCTTAGAGAGGTGGTGCTGGTGCCAGGATCTGGTTGCACGTCAGATGGCATCAAGTGTGACTCATCCATTACGGATGGGTCGAAAGGGAAAATGCCCGTGGTCCTAAAGTCTGCCACCGCAATCTTCTTTTCCTTGCAGTTCTTGTATGGGATGTTGAATATTTTTACCAGACATGTTTAGCGCCTCTACGTGACAGAACTTTCTCCCTACCCCTCTCCATTGCAAACCCAGTCTCATCGCAGTTATAGATTTGACTGGGTTTGTCCTTCAACCTCAGGGCCTCCAGGGTCGTCCAGCAGGGTGTAAAACTGGTCTACCACCTCCCGCGTAGCACGAGCTGCTCGTGCCCCGTCCAGCAGGGTGTAAAACTGGACCACCACCACCACCTCCCGCGTAGCACAAGCTGCCCGTGCCCTGTCAGGGTTGTCCAACCTTCTCATGCTCAGGACATCAGTGTACCTGGCTCTGAAATTTCTCCACCACGTCTTTTCCAGTTTTGGGATATTCCCCCCCCCGGGTGCCTCTTCCGACGCAGCACCGTTACAAATGCCGCCAGGATGTGGCGGTTCAAGGGAAAGCCACGGGGCGCGCAGTAGAGGCAATACTGTACCAGAGAATTCTCATCCTCTGGTGACAGCATTGTGGGTCCCCCACTACGGCTCCCGTGGACAACCCGGCCACTTACCCCATCCTGCAGGGTTTGCCTCGGCACCTGATGGATCTGAATATTACAGGAAATAAAACAATATTTTGATGAACATTTATGCTTGTTATTTGCTTATCGTTTAACAAAGAATATTGACTTTGGTTGTCGTTGTTTCTGCTGTTGGTGATGGTTTACTGACGTGTATTCATTCACAAACTAACCCGCAGCCTTACGGACAGCCATCCCCTCTCACAGTTATCCATGGCCGCTGTCATGTCCTCTTCCTTCCACGGCTTCCTCTTCTCGGGCTATAACATATAACTGATTTAGATACTGCATTGTCTTTATTGATAAAGATTATTGCTATATAGGGGGGGACACACATGTTCATAGTGGGCATGATGTGATGGTAATAGGCTAATGTCTTGTCTCTATTAGAAAAGAGCAATGTATCATTATTGTGCATGCAAGCTCAGTCATACCAGTAAGGTGTATACATATACAGCAATGACGATTTGTAGCTTAAGGTTTAACAGAGTGAATGGGCGAAATAACAGACATATCGCTCAACGCAGCAGGTGCTTGTAAACATTATCCGAGATGGGTGAAAAATCCGATAGGAAACATGAACAACATCGGTTCATATTCGTTGTACAGATTGTCTATAATAATCGTATCTTCATATCAGGGTAATATGACATTCTCTCAACATTTGGAAACATCGCTAGCTATCTAGCTAAAGTTTTAGCGACATTTTATTTAATTAAATCCCCCGAAGTAAACATGACTATGCGGCGTAGTACACCAGCGCGGAACGAGAATCAGATTTCGGACATTTTTTTTCAGATAGGGGTCGTGATAAAAATGCTCACAAAATGTGTAATTATGGTCAAATATTCATGAAATTGAGCGGATACATACCTTATTTGGTTTGAAGTGGGTGGAAAATAGTGGTTTTCTTTTTTTCCGTTGGCAAATCGGCTTTCGACGAAGTTCAAATATGATCGAACGCGGCCGTGCCCGATAAAGGGCGCCGCCCGATAATGGGCGCCCTGTAGATATGAGACTCAACGTTATCTATTTGTGTTGAATAACAGTCACGTTCATGTAGCTTGCTAACTAGCCCGTTTAGTAAAGGGCAAAAGATGTTAGGCAACCAAATTCACGGAGGTGAAAGAAATGGCTTTAACGTCAGTGAAGCTGATGTCAAGTTTACTAAACCAAATTTACCATCAGCTAACTTAAAAACACCTACAGATGAATAATCTGTTAAATAGTAGCCTAACTGTTACCATACTAACTACTAAGACAACGTTAGCTATCTAGTTGCATTAGCACTACATAAAAATATCAACGACTTCACAAAACTTTCAAAAGAAACTCAATGAACGTTAGCTAACATTAGCTAGCTATCTTTTACTGCAACAGTGCCTTATGCGTGAGATACGCGACTGATTTTAAAGACATTTTTTTCCACCTCAGTTGAATGAAATCCCTTTGCTTGTTGGGTATTGTTATCATATAAACTGATTCTAATGACTGTGAGATGTTTATGGCAACTTCAGCATTGGGTATCGTGATGTTTATTGCAACTCCAGCATTCTCACCACAGCATTCAGCGTCTCTCAGCATCTCAGCATTCCTCTCTCCCACCAGTTTTGCCAGATGCCTAAATTAACCCCCCAAAAAATAAATTCCGAAAATCCCCCATCTTCAATTGAGCTCCATACAATTTTCTCGTAATTTTCCCCCATACGTCCTTTTAAAATCTCCCATCTATCATTGACTCCCATACATTTTGGAATTTTTTTAATCCTCTAGTCTGGCAACCCTGTCTCCCACGTCTCTCCCACAGATATAGCCTACAGAGTAGAGTGTTGATTGGCCATTTACTTGTGACATATAGCCAATCTGATAATGCTGCGGGATGAGCCAGCCCAAGTAGTAACCTTTCAGAGACAGGCGACTGCATCAGAGCCAGAGGAGCGCATTTTTTATTGATTTATTTTATCTGCAATCATATCAGAAAAAAATACGATGCCGATAATTAGAAAAATGACTGATATAGGCCCGATTTTCGGCCTGTCGACCCCTATAATTTATGTCTTGCATATTCAGGGTTAAGAATCACATATTGGTGGAATCCTATTTTAAAGGGGAAGTTCGCCCAAAGAAATGTATATACATACCCGGAGTGCTATCTATCCATCCAGGTACAGTTGTGTTCAAATAAATAGCAGTGCGTTAAAAAAAGTGAATAAAGTGCAAATATTTTTTAATAGCTTTTAGTTCCATATTTCAAATGTAGTGGAAACATTACACATTCAATTCAAAATTAACAAATTTTATCAAGTCTGCGTTATTCTTTTACAGGAAGCAAAGAAAAGTAATATTAACCTGTTCAAAATAATATCAGTGTCGACATTTTTCTCCTCAAACTCAAACACTTACTGTATAAACTGAAGAAATTTTTCAAGATTTAACTTCACTTTAAATTACTGAACTAATATTTAGTTGCATAACCATTGTTTTTGATAACTGCTGCGCATCTGCGTTACATCGAGTCAGCCAACTTCTGGCACCTAGTAACAGGTATTTCAGCCCAGGTTGAACGAACTACATTCCACAGTTCCTGTGAATTTTTGGGTTTTGTTTCAGAAACTGCATTTTTAATGTCACCCCACAAGTTTTCAATGGGGTTGAGCTGGCCACTTACCTCAATGCTTTTTGTCTGGAACCAAGATGTTGCTCGCTCACTCGTGTGTTTGGGGTCGTTGTCTTGTTGAAACACCCATTTCAGGGGCATTTCCTCTTCCGCATACGGCAACATAATCTCTTCAATTATTTTGATGTATTCAAACTGATCCATGATCCCTGGTATACGATAAATAGGCCCAACACCATCGTATGAAAAACATCCCCATACCATGATTTTTGCGCCACCATGCTTCACTGTCTTCAGTGGCTTGAATTCAGTACCCGGGGGTCGTCTGACGTACTGTCGACGACCACTAGACCCGAAAAGAACAATTTTACTCTCATCAGTCTACAGAATGTTACGCCATTTCTCTTTGGGCCAATCGATGTGTTCCTTGGCAAATTTTAACCAATTCTGCACGTTTTTTCAACAATGGTGCTTTACGGGGGCTTCTTGCTGATAGCTTAGCTTCGATCAAACGTCTTCTGACAGTAGTTTAATATACAATGATGTAGCCTATGCCGAAGGTAAAAACCACATAGTAGCCTACTAATAGTGCGCACAGCTACTTGCAGAGCTATGGCACAGACACAGTTTAACCAGTTTAGAGGTCTCCCTCAAGCTTACTATTTACATAAAGCTGGTACAATGTTGGTGAAAGTTGCTAAAACCAGGAATGCATTTCTTAATACCGTTACACAAGCAAGGCAAGCAAATACCAAAAAGTGACCCAATTTTATGTGCCAATAAGGCAACGTATCCAATTCCAGGAGATACCAATTTAAAAATTAAACTCTCATCTAGCCTATAAACTATATATAGGCTAGCCTAGCCTAGATATAAGCTGATGTTTTTTTAAGGCCAGCTGAACTTTAAAATACCATAAAACTTTTTATTTTATTTAATGACTACGTTTTTAATGTTGTGCCTGTCTGCTTTAGGGTTAACCGCGGATAGCCGATCTGCCATGTGCTGTTACAATAACATTTCGAAATTCTAAAGTGGGGTTATCTAACATAAAACATTAATGTGTCATCATTTTGTTTTCTGTCTTTCAGGAGCAGTGTGGGGAAACATTAAAGACCACAGATGCTGATAGCCTATATTGTTACTTGCACAAAAAAAACAAAACAAAAAAAAAAACAGTATATATATATATATATATATATATACAGGTGCAGCTCAAAAAATTTGAATATTGTGAAAAAGTTCAATATTTTTTGTCACTCATGTCAGAAAGTGAAACTCATATATTATATAGATTCATTACACATAGAGTGAAATATTTCAAGCCTTTATTTCTTGTAATTTTGATGATTATGGCTTACAGCTAATGAAAACCCAAATTCAGTGTCTCAGAAAATTAGAATATTACATAAGATCAATAAAAAAGGATATTTTAAATACTTCTGAAAAGTATGTTCATTTCTATGCACTCTATGCAATACTTGGTTGGGGCTCCTTTTGCATGAATTACTGCATCAATGCAGCGTGGCATGGAGGCGATCAGCCTGTGGCACTGCTGAGGTGTAATGGAAGCCCAGGTTGCTTTGATAGCGGCCTTCAGGTCGTCTGCATTGTTGGGTCTGGTGTCTCTCATCTTCCTCTTGACCATACCCCATAGATTCTCTATGGGGTTCAGGTCAGGCGAGTTTGCTGGCCAATCAAGCACAGTAATACCATGGTCATTGAACCAGCTTTTGGTACTTTTGGCAGTGTGGGCAGGTGCTAAGTCCTGCTGGAAAATGAAATCAGCATCTCCATAAAGCTTGTCAGCAGAAGGAAGCATGAAGTGCTCTAAAATTTCCTGGTAGATGGCTGCATTGACTGTGGACTTCAGAAAACACAATGGACCAACACCAGCAGATGACATAGCACCCCAAATCATCACTGACTGTGGAAACTTCACACTGGACTTCAAGCAACGTGGATTATGTGCCTCTCCACTCTTCCTCCAGACTCTGGGACCTTGATTTCCAAATGAAATGCAAAATTTACTTTCATCTGAAAAGAGGACTTTGGACCACTGAGCAACAGTCCAGTTCTTTTTCTCCTTAGCCCAGGTAAGAGGCTTCTGACGTTGTCTCTGGTTCAGGAGTGGCTTGACACGAGGAATGCGACATTTGTAGCCCATGTCCTGGATTCGTCTGTGCGTGGTGGCTCTTGATGCACTGACTCCAGCCTCAGTCCACTCCTTGTGAAGCTCCCCCAAATTCTTGAATGGATTTTGCTTGACAATCCTCTCAAGGCTGCGGTTATCCGTGTTGCTTGTGCACCTTTTCCTACCACACTTTTTCCTTCCACTCAACTTTCTATGAATATGCTTGGATACAGCAGTCTGTGAACAACCAGCTTCTTTAGCAATGACCTTTTGTGGCTCACCCTCCTTGTGGAGGGTGTCAATGACTGTCTTCTGGACATCTGTCAAGTCAGCAGTCTTCCCCATGATTGTATAGCCCACTGAACCAGACTGAGAGACCATTTAAAGGCTCAGGAAACCTTTCCATGTGTTTTGAGTTAATTAGCTGATATTGATATATAGCTGATATTGAACTTTTTCACAATATTCTAATTTTCTGAGACACTGAATTTGGGTTTTCATTAGCTGTAAGCCATAATCATCAAAATTACAAGAAATAAAGGCTTGAAATATTTCAATCTATGTGTAATGAATCTATATAATATATGAGTTTCACTTTCTGAAATGAGTGACAAAAAATAACTTTTTCATGATATTCAAATTTTTTGAGCTGCACCTGTATATTTCCAAATTAATTTCCCTATTTCCTTATTCAATTGCCGATTGTCATTTCCCAATGAGCACAATCTGTCACTCAACTTGCTTTGCTCCACCCACTAAGTTCGCCACGTTCCCACTTCCAACATAAAGACTAGACTGTTGAAAAGTGTTTCAGAGCTGCAGACAGCGTTTCTCATTGTGAGCAAAGACATTAATTGAAATTCCTCACATATCTAGAGAAACAACGGATCGAGAAAGCTAGCTAGCTATCTGTTTTAGATTTAAATTTGCATCGGATTCCAGCAAACGTTGTAGGCTACATTGAACATGGTCATGTCGCTAGCTTTCTTGGACACAAGATCGCTATATTGCTCACAGCAATATACAAGCTATCCGCCCGCCTTTTCTTTCAATATTTGAAAAATTTACTTCTCTACTTGCTCAAGAAACACTGTCAGTAACTCTGAATAACCTACATGGAGGGTTGGAACCAAATTGACTTGGAAATTAGTGGGTGGACCAAAGCAAGTTGACAGATTGTGCTAGCTAGTTAGCTTTCTCTATCCGTCGTTTCTCTCAATATGTGAGAATTGTCTCCATGAATGTATTTGCTCACATTGAGAAACGCTGGCTCTGAACCATTTTTCTACAGCCTATGCTCTGAACACAGTGTTGCCAGATTTTAAAACTATAAACATGCTGAATCGTAATAAAAATAGGCCAATTAGGATAAAATAGGCTACATTAAGTTATGAACGGAAGGGGGGGGAGTGAGATTGTGGACTGGAGGTAGAGGTAGCCTACTGTCAGAATGGTAGCCAATCGATAGACTCAATTTATGAATATGATTTGCAAACACGCACACACACGCTTTTAAGTTATGAGCTAGTTCTATTTTCCTAATCAAAATAAGACATGGTGGTCTACACAACAGTAAAGTTTACAGATCAGCCACGTCTCCCGTCTCCCCATTAAAGCATGAACACAGCATAACAGCTACTAGCCTACTTTTCCATGAGCAACTGAATGTCAGCGTTCTTTCAGATTTTCACGATTTTCTTTCTAACCCACTGGCAAGCCTCTGCATATCAAACAAAAGCAGCGACTATTAAATGGTTTCAATGACAACCGAGGAATAGGCAGAGAGAGAGGGGACTAACTACACCAGAGTTAATGTGAATAATTAGCTGAAAGCTAAGTTTTGAAGTTGAAGTAAGATAAAGAAACGCCAAATATAACAAAAAATATCCCAAATTATGACAAGCTGCAAAAAGTAATTCGCCTCTGCACAATAACATAAAAATAAATAGCCCAATCTGGCAACACTGAACGCATACAATTGGAAGGGTGTGAATGAGGCAAACTTAGTGGGTGGAGCAAAGCAAGTTGATTGACAGATTGTGCTCATTGGGAAATGACAATGACAATGGGTAAATAAATAAGTAAATTGGGAAATATATATGGAAATAAGTAAATGAATATATGTTATTTATTTATTATTGTGGCACTCTGTGTTCCATAGTCTATAGGCTACTTTTTATTTTAATCAATGGTCGTAATCAGTAATGCAATAAATCGTTGGCTAAAGTTTGTTGGTTGTGTAGCAACAGACCACCCATGCAGAGAAATGGTTGGGTTACCATCGTAAGAATAATGGGGTCCGACGTTGGGCCAACAAAAATTGTTTACTGGGTAGCTATGAACCATGAATTGTAAATCTATTGATTGAGGTGGACATAAAGTAATTGCAAAAGGTCATGATTTTGAATGTTCCAGGGTCTCCGTAATCTTGCTTTTAAATGGATTATTAAGTTACTCTAAATATTTTTTCGTATATGACAGATAGTCAGATAATGGATGCAACTCTCAACCTGTTTACATTGATTATCAGTCAAGCAGTTGATTTAGCTACTGAATAACAAATATAAATGAATACAGAAAGTTTTGCGTGCTAGCATATTTCTTTGTCATAAAATTGTGTAGCATTTAAATATGTTTGACAACCCGTGCGCTGGAAAAAATAGGTAGGCTATGAAGTATTTTAACCGAACATAGGCTATTCTCAACCTGTTTCCGTTTGTTTTGCTTGCTTATGTCAATGAAACAATTAATTCCCAGAATAATCAAGAACAATTATGTAGCATATAATGATTAACAAATGACAATGACAAGTGGATAACTAACGTGAGATTGTTTAATAAGGGTGGCAATCATTCTGAATAATTAACTGGCAAAAAAAAACAATGTTTTCTCTAAGTTGCACGTTAGCATTGCATTTTCTTCTCATCACATTAAAGAATGTAGCCTAATTAATTGTCCCCCACCCACAACAAAGTTGTTGGGGGGGACATTAATTTGACCCCCGTACGTACGTACCATGTGCGTCTGTCTGTCTGTGTCACACATGTATGTACCAGAGTCCACCACCAGAGGGGCGCTATTACAATTTATTTCCCCATAGCCAAGTGCATTTTGCTTTGTACTTAAAAAACTACGCTTGATGTCTCCGCATATTGAATGACCGGATTACTCAGGAGACCGTCTGCTTTCTAAATCCACAGAGTTCAGAGCTTAAGGTGTTTAGTAGCTCTTTCATTGTCCCATTAAGCCCTGTTGTATTTTTCACCACTAGATGGAGACATTGTACAGATGAACACTTAGCCACAGGCTGAGATGTATAGAGTACGGCTAGTTAGTTATAGTCCTTATATTTCACAGTATAAATCAGATAAGGAAGTGTTGCAGTGTGTGAGTTGTGCCCAGCTGCACCTGAGATGGACCATGTAATCCAATCAGCTCGTCTAATTACCTGCGACAGCAGGCCACAATCAACACAGTGAAAACACTAGCCTACTGAATTTTCCACCAATACTCAGTGCTTGATTTAGGATGAAAGAGGAACAGGTGCTGTCTTTTCCAAGTCGGCCCATTATGTTCACCGAAATGCACAAATGACATGGCATCTGGATAATTTCAAACAGTAATAGAGGCACTCACTCTTCAAACTGTCACATTCTCTTTGTATTCAGAAGGAGTTGTCGTAATGTTACTGGTTTTCAGGTAAGCTGTCACTTGAAGTTAATTGACATAAAATAGCTATTTTGTTAATTCTGTGACATTTACTACAGTAGCTGGCTAATAAGGCATGACCGGGTGTGCCATTACAATAAAGTTATATATAACTTAACCAAGTTTCTCTGTTCCTTGTTCTCTCTTTTCTGTGCTGGAGTTCTTTTAAGAGCTTGATGGCATGAACATATCCAGCCTAATAAACTGTTAACTTGAATCTTGTTTCTTCAGTTATACCCACACACAATTGTACCCATTTTTGGTGGTCAAACATATTGTTTTTCATTGTCTTCCTCTTATATTCCCACCGAATTTGGTAAGTGAAATTTCATTGTCATGTATCGTGAAATATTTGCAGTCTAAAAGATTTGACATAACGTTAAATTAATAAATGTCGTAAGTTAGTTAACAGAGGCTAATCTGTAATGTTAGCTACATCTATTCTCACACACACACACACACACATGTTAATGTGATGGTTACAGGGGCGCCACCAGGGATTTTGGTCCCCATGAAAAAATATATCACATTGGGCCCCACTATCACAGGCCATGCCAACCCTGCACAATTACTGTAACCACACACCTCCAGAACCCAATCGACCCATTCAAAGCTTTAACTAACTCTACCTTTGCAGGCTTGCAACTCTCTTGTAGTCCAATACTTACTGTATGATATTTACTGACAGGGAGCTGTGAAAATATAACACTGTGCAGACTTCCCATTAATTCTAGCGTAGGCTAGTTCTAGTTGTTGGAGTTGCGTCTCTCTGTCATGTCACAAATTTAGCCCTTTTTGTTTAGCAAACGTTAGAGCAAGGGCATGGAATTAGGGGCTTTCTGTAAATAAACATGTTTGGCACTTTATTTTAAAGACAATTCATCGCCCCCAATTTTATTTGCAACACTAGCTGAACAAGGACAGTGGAAGAAAGCAGTAGGCTCATGTTATAATTCAACCTAATCATTTTCATCTTGCAGCGCAAATGATATAAAATTGGTAAACATTAAAACGAACTATGACCGGTAAAAATAGACTGTGACGGTCTAACATATTTTCTTCAACCCTGTACATTGATGGATTATAATTTATTCTAGCGCAAGCACTGGGTATCATCGTTTCGACAAAAAAGAAAAGAAAAAGAAAACGATGAGATGGGATGACATATCTCTACCAAGTTGAGCATATAGCGAAAGCCCTGGTTATCTACCACGTTGTACAGGTGCAAATAATTTGCCTTTCGATATGAAGTATGTTTTTTTCTCGCTCACTGTTGGGTGCATGTTTTCCAAGAACTTTATCTAGAGTGTGTTGATTGCTGGGGAGAACAGGGTGTTGTTTTTCCTCCATCTCTGGGTGAAACTGTACGATGTGGTTCCACATGTTTGTGGTATTCCAACAATATTTGAGCTTTGTGTGGCACAGCTTACTTACATTGTGTGGCTCTTATCAAGTTTCTTCTTCCATGCTATCCTCTGTCATAGCCTACTATCATGCTAAAAAACTGTGGGTGACAAGGAAGTATCTGCATCTCAAACTTTATTTCTGAAACAACTCGATGAAGTAAAATGGCCGAATTAGCAAGGTGGCTTAGAGTATATACACTGCTCAAAAGAATTAAGGGAACACTTAATCATCACAGTATAACACCAAGTCAATTAAACCAAACCGGTGATGCTGGATGATGTTGCAGGCAGCATAACATTCGCCACGGCGTCTCCAGACTCTTTTACATCCGTCACATGTGCTCAGTGTGAACCTGCTCTCATCTGTGAAGAGAACGGGGCGCCAATGGCGAACCTGCCAATTCTGGTGTTCTCTGGCAAATGCCAATTGAGCTGCACGGTATTGGGCTGTGAGCACAGGTCCCACAACGGGACGTCGGGCCCTCATGCCACCCTCATGGAGTTTGTTTCTGACAGTTTGGCCAGAAACATGCACAAGAGTAGCCCGCTGGAGGTAATTTTGTAGGGCTCTGGCAGTGCTCCTCCTGTTCCTCCTCGCACAAAGGAGCAGATACCGGTCCTGCCGCTGGGTTGTTGCCCTTCTGCGGCCCTGTCCAGCTCTCCTTGTGTAACGGCCCATCTCCTGGTATCTCCTCCATGCTCTTTAGACTGTGCTGGGAGACACAGCAAACCTTCTTGCGACGGCATGTATGGATGTGCCATCCTGGAGGAGCTGGACTACCTGTGCAACCTGAATGGGCTGCAGGTACCGACTCATGCTAACATCATTATATTAATGGAAATATTTTTTATTTGCTGTCAAAAATGAATGTAGCCTCATGGGAAAACTGCCTTTTTGAGCGCAAATCATAGATATCAGCAGAGGGTGACATTATATCCGATGCTGAGGTTGAGAGCTGAAAGCTGGCCCCTTGGGTGGTATGCCCTGCCAAAAATGTCCAGACGAGATGATGATATTTTGATTGGTCGAAAACAGCCCGTGCGTTCCAGGAATGGATATGTCGTCTGTTAAATTGGACTACAAACCGGACTACAAATCATTAATCATTACTTTAAAAAAAAAAAATTTAAACATAAAATGTATGCTCTATAACCATATACCACACAGGCTAATCTAGGAACGTTTCGGCTCATTCTATAAATCAGATTTCAAGAAATTGTCGATAGTCTCCGAAGTCCGTTCTATCTGTCATAGGGGATTTACTTCCGAAACCAAACTCCGCCCACATCTGACGTACTGTGCATTCTTCCATCACATGTAGAAATGATTCCCAGCATCCTGCACACTACAGCAAGGCTATTGAGGCCACACTACTGCATTTGAGCCCAAGGACTACATCCATTTTGAATCCATTTCTTTTGGGTGGAGGGGTTAGGAAATACATTTATTTTATTCAACATTCATGTTTTTTGTTCAATGAAGGAATCCATTAAAGTTCTACTCACAAATGTTTGCACGGATGTCTGCTTATAACAAAAAATATATATATATTTATGTTTGCATTTGACGAGGTAAATACAGCTAGTACAAATAACGCCAACATTTCCAGTTTATTCCCATTAATTCCCATGGAAAGTTTCCACCTTTGAATATTCCCGGAATTTTGCAACCCTACTCGTACCACAACTCACAGTAGCCTATAGGCTATTATTGTTTTAATTTTAATTGGAGAAATTAAGCAACAGAAAAGCGCAGGACGTTCTAGCTTGACTGCAGGGGAGTCAAAACACCGGCTCTTTCATAAATGTTTTGGGGGGGGAAAAGGATATCATCCAAGTGAATTTCACCTTATTGAAAATATTTTATAGGTAGCCAGCTGACTCTGTTGTTGCCTACCCAACAGCTTTGCTGGATTTTCTTCATTCTAACTGCGAATTTGAGGGCAACAGCTAAGGAGAGCTGTCGATCCACTGCGCCAGTTACGCTCGACACACCCCTCGCCACTCACTCGACAGGCTGCGGCAGTTATCCTCGATCCACTGCGCCAGTTACGCTCGACAGGCTGCACGCGCCACTAATTCAACAGGTTGCCCCAGTTATCCTCGATCCCTTGCGCGGGTTATCCTTCACACCCTTCTGCGCTGTTTTCAACAGACTTTTGAATGAATCAGTGCCTCATATTCACGGACGGTTTTTGCGCTCATACCGTGCTTCGTTTGCTCTGTTTCTGCTTTAAGAATTGCGCTGGCTGCGGTGTCTCATTTTTGTCAAAGCGGAGGTCCTTGTTGAGTTTACCAGAAGTGGAAATCCCAGAATCCTTAAGATAAGGAGCCAACTTGCGTAGCTTTGTCAGAAGTGTCCTGAACACGGAATTTTAAACCGAAGCACTTTTCACCGCAATTTTAGGCTAACATACCTTCAGCAAACAAAGAGAAAAGGATGATAGACGAAGGCTACCTATATTTTCATGAAGCTAGCATGGTTTTTAGCGGACCAGCTCTGTAACCCGTAATTTTTATTCTTTCTCGGTGTTTCAAGATCTTTTTATTCTAAATCCTACCAACCGGTTGCTGCTAGCTGTCATTGTTAGCTTATTGTATCGTATATGCCTATCAGCGCTGGTTCATTTATGATCCTTGGGGAAACGGCCTATTGCCGCTCCTACAGGGCACTGGCTATGCTCGGATCTGGCTAGACCCGGGGATCGAACCGATATTGTATTCAGGCTAGAGCTATGTCGGTATCCTGCACAGTAATGGTATTTTGTCAAACTGAGGTATTTTATGCAATAGAACTAGAAGCTAAAGCTCTCCTGTGGCTTGTAAAATGGTGTAAAAGGAGCCTGCTTATGGGGATGGCTTTGGTGCTTTTCGTGGCCTACTCGGAAGTTCGGTTTCTGGTCATCCTTGCTCCAAATGTAAAGACAAATAAATAAATAAAAAATTTATATGAATGAATAAATAAATACAATTCTGGGTTGAAGAAATAAAAATGTACTAAATGGCCTAAATTAATAAAATAATAATAACAATAAAATAATAATTAATTAATAAAAAAAACATTTCACCGTGAACTCGCACGGCGCGTCGCAGTTTGCCTTTCTTCGTTGCTCTGAAAGTTATCGCGATTTGAAGTGGGCTGCATCACGGAGGGTGCAATAAGAAGCATATGGTCTCTAGCCGTGCTGGCGTGCATGCTCTACTAGCATTTTCATGTGTGTCCACTACAGCCAAAGCTAAAAGGTGAAGCTAAGCAGCATTATTATGTGCACTATCTGTAGCCAGCTAAAATGGGTTTTGTGTGTGCGTTCTCTACAGCCATGCTAAAAGCAAGGGGCTAAGACCGGGCTTCATTTCATGAAGCTCACTTCCTAGCCTTGTTCCATCACAAGGCTCCAATTTTTGTGCTACACATTGGCGTCTGCAAAAAAATAAAAAGGGCGACGTCATGCACTTCGTCCATATGCACGGCTAAAAGCAACATTAGGTCAGGCTGCAGGCAAGCTGGTCTTCAAGCCTCCTCCGAGCAACTCCCATTTCATCAACAATGCTGGTAAGCCCACAATAAGGTCTGGCTTCCTCAAGGCTGTGTTGACCTCTACAAAGCACACTCCCTTCGTTTAGGTGCTGCTACAAAGTGTTAGTTGGAATTTGGAAAGTTTGAAGGAGGATCGTACCGTGCCTTCAGCGTGCAATTGAATTTAATTCTAGTTTTACATTAATATCATAACAAGGTAAGATGGACTCGCTCCTAAGTTGTAATCTTTGTTGCCGCTAGGGGACAGGGAGGGAATTTTCAATTTTTTCTGTCAAGCACTCGGCTGGCAGCCGGTTTTTCATGCTTTTTCACCCTCTCAGGAGCAAACCTAACTGTCATTAATCGTTCACCTCCATTGCTAACCTTAGTTTATCATAATCCGATTCCATCCTGAGGTATAAATAAAATAATACCAGATCGAAAAATAATTCAGAAGTGGGCGGGATCTGGCTAACAAAATCCAATATAGCTAAATAGCGTATGCTCAATTTTGAAAGACTCGGAAGTCTCCCCACATCGGACTTTTGCTGCTCATGTTCGATATTCGTTTTAACAAATCAGTCCTGCATGTTGGAAGGTTCATGAGTGCTGATTAATTGTAAACGGCTGCTCATAAATACTGCCTTGCTACTTCGTATGTATCGCATATCTGGTGGATATCAGGGTTAATTAATTTTTTTGCTTTTATTTTTTCAACACTGATATGGCCACACATTCCATTGTGCAAATCCTGTTTTTTAATTTCAAAGACGTAGCTTTTAGCAAATATCTTTACATATCCATCTTTTACCAAGCCCTCTTTGTTTTTCAAATGACATTAATCATATTAACAATGTCAGCCATTTTCTTTTTCATTTAATTTCTTATTTTTTCTATTGAGAATGTGGCTGAAAATAAAGTAAAATAACTGGGGCGAGGAAAAATTTAGGAGGAAAAAATTTGAGGAAAAATAAATAAATCAAAATAAAAAATTATAATAATCAGTAAAGAGTTATAAATTATTCATTATAAATTGGTACCTTGTGATCTATGAGCCATAAAATGTATATGAGATTGCCATATACTGAAAAAATCCTGTTGCTTGCCTTTTATGTTATAGTAAATCTTGTCAAGAAAGACTAGCTGGAAAGTTAATTTAGCCACTGGGATATGGAGGGAAGAATATCTGATTTCCAGTTTATGGTTATACATTTCCTTGCTGCTAATAAGGCAAGATCGGTGTATCTTTTCTTGAGCTTATTTCCCACAAAAGTTTTGTTTGTACCAAGAAGACAAATAAAAGGTGAGAAAGGAATAGGAATACGAATGCATCTTGCTATTATGTCTAGTACAGATAACCAGAAAGAGGAGAGACTGGTACAGGACCAAAACATATGAAGAAAAAACATTTTTAAAAATGGCAGAGCCTGACACCAATGATTGCTTTCATTTTAAATCTCAATAAAATATTGCTTAATTCAATCGTGAATTGTCTGACTGAAATGCCTACAGAAGAGGTTTCTATTTAGAATGCTTCATACCACTGAACCACTCTTTCACAATTTGAGCCTGATGAATCATGGCATTGTCGTTCTGGAATATGCCCATTGATGGGATAACCTGGTCATTCAGTACATTCAGGTACTCAGCTGACTTTATTTTATTGCAGCATAACGTTGCTGAGCCTAGACCTGACCAATTGAAGCAACCCCAGATCATACCACTGCCTCCAGAGGCTTGTACAGTGGGCACTATAGATGACGGGTGCAACGGCGACTTTTTTTTTGGCCAGGCAGTGTAGATTCTACTAGTCTCATTTAAGTGTAGATAAAATAATTTTTATTTAGCATTAATTTTTTTGTTTTTATTTTTATTTCAGTTTACAATGTTTTTTCCCCACATCTAGTTAGTTTGCGATAATAACCTTGTTGGAAACACATGTAATTCATTTTGTTTTTCAAATCAATATAAACATGCACATTCCATTTGTCATTTAATACAGCACAGAGTCGAAAGTCTGCATATGTTCATGAATCCCACGCTGGTTTTTCAGATGAAAAGTAAAAAGAATTTAAGAAAAGTTTTGTGAATGTCATGGATCTTGCCTTCCTTCTCTTATCTCCGCGTCCTCTTTATTCTTTTTTGTCGTTACCGGTAATCTATCGGATTTTCCTTTGTTCTGCGACGGGGTTTTGCTTTCGCCTCGTCATTAGTAAGTTCACCTGTTATTAATTTCCGTTGACTATTTATACTCCGCTTCCTGCCTCTCTCGTTGCTTCCATGTTATTCCACGTAACATTCGAGCCGGTAAAAGAGGTATAGGAGGTTAGTTAGAAAAGGCTAGTTTAAAAAGAAAGGTTAGGAAGTTTAGAAAGTAAGTTCTCTTTTTTCGCTCTGAGTTCAGAGCAGAGGCTTTGTCGTTTCTTTTGGTTTTCCTTTCTTATCTAAGAGTGCTCTTACCCAAAATGTTTGGGGTTCTGTTGAGCTCTCTGTGTTTTCCTTTTTGTTTCGCTCCACTAACGGGAGTTAGATAAGCGTATAGCTTATTTCTTTGTTTTTTGCTCGGAGATCGAGTTCCTCGTTCTTATCGCGAGGTTATTTGTGTTTTGTTATTTTCCTCTATTCCACTACGGATTATTGTCCGTCGGTGGTGTTCTTTCGAACATTTTCAGTTTGCACAGCTATCGCATCTGGACTTCCAATATTCCCTCTGTGTCTCTGACACAGAGATCCCCCCACAGTGAATGAGGCCAATCGTGTGTGAGTATGCGAGTAAGTGAGGCTACTCTACATAAAAAGGGCAGTGAGGAGAATCAGAGTTAACTTTATATGCAACATTCTTGTGTGAAAGTTTGGCAGTACTGTGTGTGTGTGTGTGTGTGTGTGTGTGTGTGTATTTTCATGTTAGAATGATATATGTGAGTGCATCTGAGAGAGAATTGATTTGGGGGAGAGACTAGGGAAGAACAAAGACATGTTCATAAATTCCACATTCCATGGCTTCATTTTCATACATATTTACTATTTCTCCATGTGCAGGTTTGCTTTGAATGAGTGAAGGCATGTACAGCAACCAATACACCATTGTCAAGGTCTGACAACCCCCTCATGAGGAGTGTTCTGAACGAAGGAGCAATACCCGGCTCAGCCCATGTCCAGGGGCGATACCTTCCAGAGGTGTTTGCCTTGGAAAAGGATGTCATAAAAGGAGCCATCAAAGATAAGCCCGTTTCCGTAATGTTTGATGAGACCACTGACATTGAAGGATGCTGTGTCCTCAACATCCTTGTGTCTCCGCTGATCAAAGATGAAAAAGCACAGATTAGGAGTTGCATCATTGATACACATTTTCTAGAAAAATGCAACCACTCTACTGTGGCCTCAACCACTGTTTCTTCTCTCAATGACTTTGGAGTGAACCCTGAAAATGTCATATCTTTTGCAACCGACAATGCTGCATACATGCTGAAAGCATTCAAGAGCGCTCTCAGAGCTCTATACCCAAACGCTCTTCATGTAACATGTATGGGGCATATAATGAATCTAGTAGGAGAGGCCTTCAGGAAACCCTTTTCTGAGGTGAACACCTTCATGCACTACTTCTCGCAGGTCTTCTACATGGCAGGGGCGAGGAAAAGAAGATACTTGAGCTTCTTCAGTGCTGTAGGCAGTAAGCTAAGAGTGCCACCAAACCCCTTTGGGTCTTGGTTCTTGGCAGCTGCGCACCATGTGCAGAATTTCAAATTTTATAAGGGTTTCTTACAAGAACAAATGGAGATATGTCAGGGTTCTGCTCCCAACTCACTGAAGATGCTCCATGCGATCATCCAAGATGATGAGCTGTCTGAGGCTATACAGCTGCACCTTAACATCATATATGAGAAATACAAGGTTCTACTCCAACTCTGTGACCTTTTCCAAAGCAACAAATCAATGACGATGAAAGTCTATGACATGCTGGAGGATCTTCTAGTCAACTTTGCAGTAAATAAAGAGATGCAGCTGGAGTCTTGTGCTCATCTTTTTGAGCAGTCGCACCTTCCATACACAAAAAAAGGACACACTTGCTACTGTGACACAGGCTTACGGACTAGCTGAACGGAAGCTCACCAAATACATGCATGATGGTGCACAGCCAGTGATGGAGTTCTTAAATGAATGCAGAGTGTTTAACCCCTCCTCCATCATGAAGAGAGAGAGCATCAGCCATATCCCAGACTATGACAGTGTCCCGCAGGGGGAGATCCGTCTCTACTCCACCAACTATGGCCCTGCTGCAGCCTCAGCTTCAGCATCTGGATTTGTGGACATGGCATGCTTGTCTCAGCTTCAGCATCTGGATTTGTGGACATGGCATGCTTGTCTCAGCTTCAGCATCTGGATTTGTGGACACAGCATGCTTGATAGACTGCCTCATCTCTCTAAGTTGGCCAAGATGTACAAAGACTGTGTGATACACTCTGCTGATGTGGAAAGATCAAACAGTATTTACAAGATCATCTTGTCAGCCCGAAGGTGGTCACTCTCTCAACATTAAAGCCCTCCTCTTCATGTATTACAATTTGCATATGCAGTGCATCACACCCTCCAATGATGACATTGAAGATTTATTTTACAGTGATAGTGAGTAAACTGTACAGGATAGCTGGTACTGGACAGTTGTTCTTGCTGTTGTTCAGATCAAATGATAAATGTATACATTATTTACAAAGAAGCTGAGTATTTTATAATGATGTTTTTATTTCAACTTGAATGTTACAAATCTTTGCACTGGTTATGTTTTATTTTAATGGCATGCAATGGAAGACAAATTGCACTGAATTGAATGTATTTTTTGTTTTTGTTTTTTAAAGGCACTACATTTTGTTAATCTGCAAGGAAACTAAGACATTTTGCACTAATGAATTTAATGTGTTTTTTTTTTTACTTTTTAAGTTTTATTTTTAAAACCACATTTTGTCCATCTGTTTATAAAATCAGTTGTATAAATGAATGTTGTCTCTTAAGGATCTGTAGACAATTTTTTCCATTAAACAATATTGCATTTTTTTTAATCCACCGCGGAATAAAAAAAAAATTTCCGCGGATTTCTGGGGGGCCTGAACATATCCACAGGTGTCCACAAACATTGCTTTTAGATAATTTTCTCTTTTAAAACACTTTTGTGTATAGGCCAACATACTGATACTGAATGATAAACATACAATTTAAAGTTAAAACGTTATTGTTGTAGCTGTTTTAGCTATGTTTGCTAGCAAAGCCAAAACTTTCCTGCGAAGGGTGTCCATGCCACCAAGTCCCCAGTTGTGCAGCTCGAATGCACTGATGTCTGTAAATATGCACAAACCCCGCATTTACCGCCTCCCATATCCAACCTCCCACCATAAACTCAAGCAGGGTTCGACAATAAACTTTTTACCGTAATTACTCAAAATTTTACGCATGAACTTTTCAACTTTTTTACCGTAATTACTCAAAATTTCACGCATCACTTTTCAACTTTTTTACCGTAATTACGCAAAATTTGAATATTGCTTTTGACCAAGCCAAACTTCACACTTAAAACTTTTTGTTATTAATTCCCAAGGGTTTTTTCTCCGGAAGGTGTCCATTTCTTTAAAAAATGTAATCATCATAACTATTGTTATACATCCACTTGAGTGTTGAATAAACATAACTGAAGATTTCACAATCACTAGAAAATGTATAGCTACATCCCGCTAGAAAGTTCAATCAATGTGCCTCGAGAGCACCCTAATAGACCAGAATAAGACCAAATAACATTAAAAATCATAACATAGCCTATAACATAATAATAATATAACATTTCAAATTTCATAACACATTGGAAATAAAACAGATCATGACAAACAACAACAGATATATTGTAGTTACATTTTTATTTTATTTTGTGCATTTTTCAAATTTGATAACTAATCTGTCCAAAATTCTACTTAGCTTTAACCCCAGTAGCATTGGCCCACTAGAGGCAATTTTCATATAGTTTCTACTTGTCTCAAAGTGTCAATATCTCAAAAAGTACTCACTGTACATCCATGGTTTAAAGCTGAAACTGAAGAAGAGGCTTTAGCATTCAGAAATTTGCAATTTGAAGTAGTGTACAATTCTCCCCAGCGTATAATTTTTCCAGGCCACGCGTCCGTCACTCAAACAGGACAAATAACCAATCACTGCTCAACTACAAGCGGGAAGTTCCGGTATCGTAGAATTATAAAGGTTTAAATAAACAGAAATCTCACCCATCAAAAGCATTAGTCCATGTCACACCTGACATATCACCAGGGTTCGAATAGTAAAATGTTAACAAGGGGGGGGGTGGTCTAAATGTTGTTTGTTGAGGGGGGGGGTGGTCTAAAATTAAAATGTGTAACACACAATGCAACCATTCCTTTTCATTTATTATAAAGTGCTTTAATCCATATCCAACACTCATTCTTTAGGATGAACAAAAGCCACGTTTATTCATGGGAAAAAAAGAGGCTAAAACACATTGCAGTTATGCGCGTAAGCATATTACTGACGTTTTTGTTTCTAAGAAACGCAACCTTCAATGCTTAACGTTAACCCATGTCCTTTAAAAAAATATAGCCGATTAATTTTGCCGTATGTAGCCTATGGGCGGCAGTGTGGTATAATGGTTAAGGAACTGGGTTTGTAACCTAAAGGTTGCAGGTTCGATTCCCAGGTCGGACGCTGCCGTTGTACCCTTGAGCAAGGTACTTCACCTGCATTGCTTCAGTATATATCCAGCTGTATTAATGGATACTATGTATAAATGCAAAAGAAATGCTGTGTAAGTCGCTCTGGATAAGAGCGTCTGCTAAATGCCTATAATGTAATGTAATGTATGCATGTAGCCTAGCCGTATGTACTCACGTTTAGACTATAATTATAATTATGTTCATACAGTTGAATGCATCCAGCAAATAACTCCGGTTCATACAGTTCGGCAAAAAATAAATAATAAAAATGGTTGGCTGTACTATGAGGTGGTAAAAGTTTTGTAAATTTTCACCTTTAAATGCATTAACCTGTTGCACTTTTAGAGGAAAATTACGACGCTAGATCCGTGAAGAATTGTAGGCTATGCTCTTGTAAACGATTCAAAAACCCATCAACATGTAAGACGCTTGATCCTACACTTGAGCCATATTAAACCAGAACGAACTGTAATGAACGAGACAGGCTTGCAGAGCATGAGGGGTATTACGAGTCCACATTTCAGATAGTGTAATTGCAGTATAAAGTGCTGTACATTTCTCAAACCGATTGTACCAGACAATAAATGACCACTGAATTTTGAAAGGAACATCTCAATGTGTAAAACCAATGGTAGGATTGTATATTAATTTCATATTTAGCATCATATATTGGTAGTAGAATACATGGTAGAATGAGAGAATACTTTCTCATTTGAGTTAGCAGGGCTTTTCACGGCTTTTCTGGCATACAATCAGACGATTGTTTGGTTTATATTGTTGCTATGACGGAAT
This sequence comes from Ilyophis sp. 1 JC-2022, assembly GCA_022702515.1. Taxonomy (NCBI): domain Eukaryota; kingdom Metazoa; phylum Chordata; class Actinopteri; order Anguilliformes; family Synaphobranchidae; genus Ilyophis; species Ilyophis sp. 1 JC-2022. Next base: position 109,224,445 of record CM040395.1, read on the forward strand.
TCTAATTTTATACGATGAATAAATATATTTATGAAGTAAAACATAGACGCTATTGTCCATTATGTCACGCATGGGTAGGTATAGACTGGGTCGGGGGGTGCTTGTTAAACGGACTTGCTACGGAAAAATAGTGACACTTAGAAACTACGCATTGGCCAGAAATCGTTGCGAATCGTCTACCAATAAAGTTAAAACACAGTGCTTGTGTTTTCCACTAATAGTTTGGCTGCAGGAGTAACGAATGTCTCGCCGGTGAGACCATCTGCACAAAGGGGTTAACAAGGGGAGCAGCGATCCCCCGCGTTCAACGACAATTAGAACACTGCATATCGCTATGTGTACTTTCGATTAGAGTTGTAGAATTTAGGTTATTGGGGGGGGGGAAAGTCAAACTAAATGGTAATTTTTTAACATACTTAATTGTATGAAAACGGCTTAACAAATCTTTCCCATAATTGTTTAATGTCTAGATATTGATGAGATTAGTTAATCAGCCAAGTGGCTTGGTAATTCGTGCTAAAACGGCTGAGATATTGACGGGCGAAAGTTGGGTTTTCACAACCAAAACCAAACTTAGAGGATGTCCCCCTAATATACAGAGTTTTGATATTTTAAAAGATGGCCGAATGATGAATTTTCAGTGGTTGTGTCTGATCCTAAAATCCTAATAATTTTTTTAAATAAAAAAACTTGAAACTTGGTAGGTCTATTACCTCTATGTACTTTGGCCATCCAGAGGCAATTTTCACCTAGTTTTTACTAGTTTTATTTAAATGTCAATATCTCAAAGAATATTCCCTGCACATCCATGGTTCGAATTGAAGAAGAAGCTGTATCATTCAGAAATTTGCAACAGAATATATTTATTTCAGAATAGTCACATACAGTATATATGTAATAACCATAACATAAGTAGCCTAATGTATTTAAATACTTTTTTTTTTTTACGTATGAAAGCGTGTGTGTTTTTACACAACAACGTATTTCAGCCCTAAGTGCGATAGGTGGTCGCGGTAGAAATGTCGACTGTATGGGACTTTGACGAAATGTAAGAAGATAAAATCTTCAGGGTTAATCATAAACTAGCTGTAGCTGAATATAGTGGTAAGCAGAGATGTAGAATCGAGTCACATGACTTTAGACTCGACTTGACGAGAAAAAAACTTGACTTTGACTTGAACACTAATGACTCGTGACTTCACTTGGACTTGAGCCCTTTGACTTGAAAAGACTTGATAGCTTCCCCAAACCAAAGATTAAAAATTACGTTGTTAAAAAGGGTTAATTTCCTGAATAAACTAGCCTATTCATTTCCAGCGAATCAACCCTATGGAATTAATTTCCCAGATCTACTTTGAGCCAATCTGACAACATCCAATCAAGTTGCGATTAAGAAGAAGAACGAGAAACGGGAATGTGGGATTACTACTGGATTATTACAGCTAGATGAACTTGCCAAAATCATACCAAAGATAATATTGTTCACGTATAAAGAGTACATGATACAAAACAAAAAACGGATTGCAATATGCCAAATGTGCAGGTCAAAAATAACAGACGGGGACGCGACAACTTCAAACTTCGTTCGACATTTGAAGATCCACAAAGAATGGTAAGTCAAAGCTAATAACGTTATAGTTAGCTGTTAGCAATGGCGCCCCCAGAAATTTTTCATTGGGGTGGCCAGATGGGGCCACTGAAAATCTTCGGGTGGCACACCAAAACCAAAAGCCATAACTGAATTTCAGGAATTCTATTATGTTGTTGTAGTATCTAGGTTAGTGGAAAACTATGTTAATATCAGAGGTAAGGAATCGCATACTGATATACTTTGGTTTCTTATTTTACAGTTAATGTTACTAATTATCTGATGTGCACAGACTAATACCGGTACCGTTAACTTTTGAGTAACTAATTTTGAGTTCCACAGCAATCCTGTTTTAATGTGTTATGTATTGGCATATACATAGGCGATTCATTGTTCTTCAAATAGGCTAGTAGTTGTCCTTTTCCTTAAAAACACAAATATACAGCTTTAATTTGAAGGAGTAGCTACATTGATTGTAAGGTACAAAACATTTACTAGGAACAAGCCTACTAGAGTTTAAAAACACCACACAGAGGCCTCAAATTCTTTTCAATACAGCTGTATTTGGCTGTTGCTGTGTCTTTTTGTCAACGAAAATATTATTATATATGTCCAAAAATGAAAAGCAAAACAAAAAAGCATAATCATGGACAACAATATACATTTTATTATAGCCTACTCATAACCCTGCTTTATTAGGCTACATTCTTCTCAGCCCGTTTTGTCCACAGTTATCATAGGCTAGGCTATATGTAGCCTACGGTTTTTATTTCGTTTTTTTAAAAGGGTTTCCGCGTTGTTATGGTTTTGAAAGCTCGCGCTAAGATGGCTATGATGCAGCTTTGGCAAAAACTGGTATACAGTAACAGCATAGCCTTTTTCTTTTATTTATTTATTTTTTCAAAGAGGGCATTTCCAGATATAATTACTGACTTGTGGCGAGTGGTGATAGATTTACTTTAACATCTGTCCGAGAATGTAAACAAGTCGTCCATTTTCACTGTAAGAAAAATATTTATGACAATGTCACCTCTATTTCGCTAGCTTACCCTACTTGAACAGTTACAACCTGCATGAGAAGAGTAGCTTACCCATTGAAAGCTGATTGCTTTTTCTTTGTCTCACCGTTTGTTTGGAATCTACACGCATACAACACGCATTCTCGTTCTTTGGATGCCCACAACTTTTTTGTGAGTGGATGATAATATTTTGCACTTGCAAATATAATACTGTAACGTTATAGCACTCCGATTTATACACATTCCACTACAAACCATTTGCATATGGTCAAAATGTTTTAGCGTTTCTTACAGCAATATTAGTTTGCCATACATTGACAATTTGATAACTTATTTGACTTAGGCTACCTGTGAAACAATGCCTGCTGCACACATCAGCATGTGGAGTTTCAGGGTCCCACATTTTCCCCTTTCTTTCCGCCGACGCCTCACGTCTTATTGCTCGGATCCACTTTTCTCATCTTATGGGCTCCGTTTTGCGGTTCGGAATCTTATAAAACCGCAACTCTGGGTTTTTTGCCTTGTTTGTCGAAATGACAAGAAGGCACCAGCACGTCAAGTCAATAAAGGGAGAGAGTGGGATGTGTTTTCCCCCCCAGGATGGGCGGGGCCTATTTGCGCTCAGTCTCCTGGCAGTGCACTGCCGTTAAGCAGCTGGCTGGCTATACATTTGTTATCTTCTTTCACATGCATGAACTATTATGAAAAATAGAATTATTGATTTAAATAAATAGTACCTAATGTAAAATATCAGATAGCAGCATATTATGCATATGCGACTCGCGAGGGAGGGCCAGCGATTTTATCAGGGTGGCCACTGGCTGTTAGCTACCTAAGCACTAGCTGACTAAGTAACTTTGCAAGTTAATTAATGAGCCCTCGATACAGTCAGTGCATTAACGCGATCATTGAACCCACTGGCTAGGTATGGAAGACCAAATGTGACAAAATGAAATAAATAAGCAATGAAATAAATAAATATCTATTCATTATTTTACGTCTCTATTTATTTCATTGCGTTTTCTTTCCCACTTGTATGTATTTCAAGGCGTATTTCAAAATGACTCCTAAGGAGAAGGCTGTCAGTCATATGATCATTGACATTGGTTGAAGACCTAGATAAGGTCACCATTCAGATTTCTGCGCAGCCGCCATATTAAGGCGATCAAGATCACAACGCTGAAGTTGGCTCCCGATTCAAAATTTCCGGTCCACCTTAAATCGGTCACGAAACGCGATTGTATGCTTTCGCGGTCATCCTTCTGCTTTTTTCTCCGCTAAATAGCCTAATTGGCTCGATATTCTGATAGACTAGTCATATATATTTATATATATACACTGCTCAAAGAAATTAAGTGAACACTTAATCAACACAGTATAACACCAAGTCAATTAAACTTCTGGGATATCAATCTGTACAGTTAGGAAGCATAAACGATTGTGAATCAATTTCACCTGCTTTGGTGCAAATGAAAGTGACAACAGATGGACAGGAGAGGCAACAGCAAGACAACCCCCAAAAAGTAAATGGTTTTGCAGGTGGTGGCCACTGTCCATTTCTTTCTCCTTATCCTTCCTGACTGATTTTTCTCTAGTTTTGCATTTTGCTAGTGCCCTTGTCACTACTGGTAGCATGAGGCGGTACCTGCAGCCCATTCAGATTGCACAGGTAGTCCAGCTCCTCCAGGATGGCACATCCATACGTGCCTTCTCAAGAAGGTTTGCTGTGTCTCCCAGCACAGTCTCAAGAGCATGGAGGAGATACCGGGAGATGGGCCATTACACGAGGAGAGCTGGACAAGGCCGTAAAAGGGCAACAACCCAGCGGCAGGACCGGTATCTGCTCCTTTGTGCGAGGAGGAACAGGAGGAGCACTGCCAGAGCCGCACAAAATGACCTCCAGCGGGCTACTCGTGTGCATGTTTCTGACGAAACTGTCAGAAAGAGACTCCATGAGGGTGGCATGAGGGCCCGACGTCCTGTAGTGAGACCTGTGCTCACAACCCAGCACCGTGCAGCTCGATTGGCATTTGCCAGAGAACACCAGAATTGGCAGGTTCACCATTGGCGCACCGTTCTCTTCACAGATGAGAGCAGGTTCACACTGAGCACGTGACAGACGTGAAAGAGTCTGGAGACGCCGTGGCGAATGTTATGCTGCCTGTAACATCATCCAGCATGACCGGTTTGGTTTAATTGACTTGGTGTTATACTGTGATGATTAAGTGTTCCCTTAATTTCTTTGAGCAGTGTGTGTGTGTAGATATATATATATATATATACAGGTGCAGCTCAAAAAATTTGAATATCGTGAAAAAGTTCAATATTTTTTGTCACTCATTTCAGAAAGTGAAACTCATATATTATATAGATTCATTACACATAGAGTGAAATGTTTCAAGCCTTTATTTCTTGTAATTTTGATGATTATGGCTTACAGCTAATGAAACCCAAAATTCAGTGTCTCAGAAAATTTGAATATTTTGCTTTAACATATTTTTAAAGTATCATATTTAATATTTGGTCGCATATCCTTTGCATGCTGTTACTTCCTGAAGTCTGTGACCAATCAACATCAAAAGACTCTCGATATCTTATTTTCAGGTACTGTTACAAGCGATACTATAACCCAGGGGTGGCCAATTCCAGGCCTCGCGGGCCGGTGTGTATGCAGGTTTTTGCTGCCGCCAGTTACCACGGTTCAATCAGCTAATTAGTCATACACACAATCACCGATTCACTTGTAAATTACAGAACGATAAAATGCTAAAATACACGCATTGACGCATACCGGCACAAGAACATTCATCAGCTGCTTTTCATATCGCGGATATGTAGATTAAAATATCAGATCGTGTAAACGATTGGGCTAATTCAATAATTGTTAACTGGCGGCAGCAAAAACCTGCATACACACCGGCCCGCGAGGCCTGGAATTGGCCACCCCTGCTATAACCTCTGTATTTGAACTGATCTCTATGGGAATTGGGGGGTGAGACTAGATTCAGCTGTAAATTACACTGGTACAGTATGGTACACATGGCTGGCTAAATGGCTGTAAGTCATCAAGGGACTGAGCTATCGAACGAGCCCCAAACCATCACTCTGTTGCCAGATATGGAGTAGATGTGGATGATCACTGCAAGGGTTATTTCTCCTGACTCATTTTCCTATAGAACTCTATGGGGAAAAAAGTCAGGAGAAACAACCCTTAAAGGGATCCATCCACATCTACTCCATATCTGGCCGCAGAGTGATGGTTTGGGGCCAGTGGCGGCTGCTGACCTGAAAATTGAGGAGGTTGAAAACTTCCCCTTAAACCGATTATTGGTCTCAATCATTTCCCTTGATTAACAATAGGCTACAGCGTTTAATTCACTAATTACTCAATGCCATCAGATGTAACCAGTTCTCTTCAATTAGGCTATTAGGCAAGTAATTAATTTTTTCATTTGCGTCGCAAAATTGTGTACATTTTAATCAACATTATAATAGTGGATACATCTGCTCTTTTTTTCTCCGCACTCAAATTCTGAGAATATTCATGGATATTAAACAATCTTAAAGCTCAGCTTTTGTTAGATTATTTTGATTGCAGGTTATGCATTTCTATTAACGTGTACTTTTCCGTTTAATCTCCCTGTCATGATGTGAAGAAAGACGCTGTGTCCTCACCTGCAAATTATTGTTCAGATCGTTGGCACACTTGTTAATCAAGGGAAATGATTGGAAAATGATTGAGACCAATAATCAGTTTAAAGGGAAGTTTTCTGCCTCCTCAATTTTCAGCTCAGCAGCCGCCATTGTTTGGGGCTCGTTCGATAGCTCAGACCCTTGATGACTTACAGCCATTTAGCCAGCCATGTGTACCATACTGTCCCAGTGTAATTTACAGCTGAATCTAGTCTTACCCCCCAATTCTCATAGAGATCAGTTCAAATGCAGAGAGGTTATAGTATCGCTTGTAACAGTACCTGAAAATAAGATATTGAGAGTCTTTTGTTGATTGGTCACAGACTTCAGGAAGTAACAGCATGCAAAGGATATGCGACCAAATATTAAATATGATACGTTAAAAATATGTTAAAGCAGAAATATTCTAATTTTCTGAGACACTGAATTTTGGGTTTCATTAGCTGTAAGCCATAATCATCAAAATTACAAGAAATAAAGGCTTGAAATATTTCACTCTAAGTGTAATGAATCTATATAATATATGAGTTTCACTTTCTGAAATGAGTGACAAAAAATATTGAACTTTTTCACGATATTCTAATTTTTTGAGCTGCACCTGTATATGAAATACCAGGTACTGTTATACATCTGAAATGATTTGGATACTGCACCATTTTGAAATAATTGCACTCCAAACGACAGTACCTCTGACTCCAGTTGGGTGAAATATTACTGTAGCGTTTTCAAATAATCTCACTGCAAACTTTCTATGTCAACCAATCTACTTGAAAAAGTGAAATTTTGAATAGGAATTTCTTGCCAATTTTAGAACGTCTCAAACTTTTAACACTTTGGTATGAGAGAAGAGGTCCTCCAATACCTCTGACCCAAGTTGGGTGAAATATTACTGTAGCATTTTTAAATAATCCCTCTTCAAACTTCCTATGTCTACTAATGTAAATATACTGAAAAGCGGCAATTTTGAATCGGAATTTCTTGCTAATTTTAGAATGTCTCAAACTTTTGACATGTGAGTATGAGAGAAGAGGTCCTCCACTACCGCTGACTCAAGCTGGGTGAAATATTACTGTAGCATTTTTAAATAATCCCTCTTCAAACTTCCTATGTCTACCAATGTAAATCTACTGAAAAAGGTAAAATTTTGATTCAGAATTTTTTGCCAATTGTAAAAGGTTTCAAACTTTTGACATAGGATATGAGAGAGGAAGGGGGTTCTATTTCATATCGGTCAACACGCCTGCTAGGAGACTGAATAGCAAATTAACCACCACTATGTCACTTGTACACCGCCCGGCCTCTTTTGCCGACTTGAAGGCACTTGCCGTCCTGAGTGCGCAAGGTTCCCCGCCTGACCACGCAGCGTGGCGCGTTGACCGTATTTATAGAACCAGGGTTACATCCGTAACCCGTACATTCTATTTCATATCGGTGAACACGCCATGGTATGGGTCACAGAATACCAAATAAAGTCAGGCGGGGGATGTAGTGGGGTACCAGGACTGCAGGTCATTGCATGAGTGCGAATCCCGTAAAAAGCAAAATGCACTATTGGCTGCTGTTCTTACCAGAAGAGCAAGCTCAAGTGGGAAACGTGGAAAATAACCACCGGGTGATAGAAACTCTAAATCATCACAAAAATAATTCTGCACCGAGGACAGAGGAGGCAACTGATGATAAAACCTGGTGAAAGTGAGTGATGAGGCCCAGCCCGCCTCTACGCAAATGTTAGCAAGTGGGGTGCCACGTAATAAAGCCCAGGAGGCAGCTGTGGAGTGAGTTACCACGCCTGTGGGTGGGGATGCGTCAAAACTGCTGTAAGCCGTGGAATCGTCTCTACGATCCAGAGGGCCAAGCACTGTACAATAAGCCCTGCATAGCCCTTCCAAAACAATAAAATGATTTTTGGTCTTCCTCACTGCACTTGTGCGGGAGATATAAGACTGTAGAGCCTGGGCGGGGCACAGTGAGTGCAGCCTTAAAGCCTGGCTTCTTCAGCGGTCTCGTGGGGAGAAGGGAGAAATGCCTCCAACACCATAGCCAGAGATGTACGACTGCGAGAGGGCCTTAGGCCGAAACGCAGGGTTAAGAAGCAGAGAGACCGATGAGCTACTGTCACCCAACCGCATACAGGAGGGGTGTACTGACAGTGCATGCAGCTCGCTCACACGGCTCGAGTCCAGCCAGCTCGAAGGGCGGCTCAGTGAGGGGATTCAAAGCCTGTAAGTCCCCTAAAGAGACTGAGTTAGAAGCCGCCTGGCTCCTCAGGAAAGCTGGCTGGCGAGGGAGTGATATCCCACCGTCAGGCCCTCAATATGCTCATGGCAGTCTGATATGGGTGCCAGATAACACCTTAGAGTGGACTCCACTAGCCCCTCTACCAAGAGGGTCTAGAGGACCGCCAAAACAACTGAACTGTCACACTATTGGGTAAACTAATTATTGTGGCACCAGCGGCTGACATCTGCCCACTTCCCGGCGTAGAGCGCCCTCATGGAGGGGGCTTTGATGCCTGAAATGTTTCCAGTACTGCTGGCCCCAGGCCCTGCAGCCACTCCCATCTAGGAGCTAAGCAGGTTGTAAAACTGCAGATTTGGTTGCCATAGAAGGCCCTGCCTGCGGCAGCATATCCGCTCTGGTCGGGAGGCGTGATGGGGTGCCCACTAGCAACTCCCTAAGGTTCGCTATCCATCCTAAGAGGGGCTAAATGAACTGCACACTGTCTGGGTGCAGGCGCCATTCCCCCGCTCTCGGGCCACCCCTGGACAGCCTATCGGCTGCCACATTGGTTGTGCCCTAGGCTTGTGCCCACAGCAGGAGTTAACATGCTTTGCATTGAAGAATTGTGTTCCTCAATTACACTTCTGTCCGTTACCGGTACTTACAATTACGTTTGAGAAATAAGAGGGTCTTGAATCGGTTTTGTGATGAAAGATGGTATAACTTCTTTATTCATAGGTACAGATCAGCATGATGTTGGTCAGCTGTCCAGTCTAACATGCCCTTACACTCCAAACTGGCCCATGCAGTGTTTATACACATCCAACAGGAAATTTCATGTAGGTGATGACAAAAGGTACGCTCTGGTTCTTCTTCCTGGTTTCCTGTCTTAGGGCTTAGATCAATAACTTTACTTCACACGTTATTCTACCAGGCTAGGATTCCCAGGAAACTCGGGGGGCATTGATGTAGGTGACAAGGAGTAGCTACTTAACAATGCGGCACTTTAAGTCTCGGGAGGGGGAGGAAATTAACATATAGCTAATTTCCTATGCCGTTCAGCACCTAAATCTCTAATATCGTCACCTTCTTAAAATAATCGCCTAAGTCATATTTTCAAGTTTTTCAGAAAACAGAATAAACTGAACCAAATACAGAATATATGATATTTGTTAATCATTTCACACAAAAAGGGTATATCAATAGATGACTATTGACTTACAAATAACGCTGTCTGTCAATTATGTAACATAAGAGGATTAAAGACTAAATAACTACACAACATTTATAGCCTAGCCAAATATTGTAGTAAACATTATCACTTACCATTCGGGGACGAGTCCAGAATCATGGAAATGACTTCATTTATGTTGATTTTCTTTGCATCTTGAAGCAGCCGCCATATTAATAACTTGTAAAAATGCCTAAGTCAAAATTTATTGTGACTTAGGCAAACATACAAACAGCCTAAGAGCACTCTTGACTTAGGCGATTACATTACCGGGGTAAAACAGCATGATCCTTTCAATTAAGGATCTAGGCAACTTTACCAGAGGTGGCCAGCATCATGAAGAGCTGATTTAAGCAAAAATCTCATGTTCCTCAAAAAATGACTTAGGCGATTATTTTAAGAAGGTGACGATATGTTAGGGAATACAGATTTTACTTTAAACTGAAATATGTTGCTAAACAAACTTTTGAATTACTAAAATCGCATGTAGGGTTAGAGACCGAAGCCCACCCTGTCGGTTGATGTTGGAGAACACAGTGGAATTGTCTGTCCAGGTGAGAACCTGTCTGCGTAGGACCACTCTGCGGGGAAATTAGTCAATGCCTGATGCACTGCCTCTGTTTCTGGCAGGTTGATGTGCTTCTTTAGCCATGAGGGGCTCCACAACCCTTGTAGAGACCAACTCTCTCTGACGGCTCCCAGCCAGTCCTGGAGGCATCCGTGGTGGTCGTCACCCTAGAACACACTGGGTAAATACGGAAGAGTCGCCGCCCGTCCTCGTGCGGGCTTACTCTCTGTGCTGCTGCCCTTCGCTGTAATGGGCACATATGCAGCAGCCCAAGTGGCACCACCTGGGCCGCTGAACCCATCAGGCCGAGCAACCTCTGGATAATGTTTACTGTCACCTGCCGCGCTGCAGCAAAGTGGGACAGACTCTCCATTGAAAACATGCCGCATAGACACTGAGACCAAAACCGGGACCAGGAAAACCCTCTCTCTGGAGGGGGTGAGGTGGCTCTTTTTCCCTGTTCAGGGTCAGGCCCAAGTGGGCCAGTACTGACCTTGTATCCCTTCTGGGATAGGTAGTTCGCAATGCAAATCCCTTAGTGTGGGATCAGCATGGCCTCCCTGCACTTTATAAAAAGTGTGGGGCCTCGGCTAGGCCAAAGGAGAGGACTGAATGATTGTACCCTTTGCCTTGGAAGGAAAAGCAGAGGTACTGATCCCGATGTATGGGGATATGAAAGTATACGTCCAGCAGGGCCACAGAAGTGAACCGATCGCAGTCTCCCACCAGTAGGGGGAGACTGGAAAAGCGAAGCATGTGGATGATGGATTTATCAACATGAATAAATACAATCAGAAGATATCGGCATAACCTAATCTAGTTCTGCAATGAAAACCGGTAGTGAACTATCTAACACATGGTAACAACTCCGAGTAACGTTAGCCAAACAAACAGCAACAAACCGTGATTGCTCGTTGTTGGGGAGGGAAAGCCCTGGAAAGCATACTCCGTTCAGGACGTAGTTCCGGGCAATCGGGAGAGGCAAGAAAAGTTGCAATTTCACGGATTCCAAAGGGAACCATACAAATCAGTCTCAGCTCAAACTTGAAGAGGCCTTATTAAACAAACACTCACACTAACTGCATATATGTCATGAAGTGCAAACACTGTGACATAAAATATGTAGGAGAGACAGGAAATACAATTAAAACCAGATTGGCACAACACATATATAACATAGAAAATCATAGAAAAACAGACACACACATAGTGGCTCATTTCCTACACCATGGACTTGAAGCAGTAGAAATATCGGGCCTGCATTCGAACATTAACTGGACACAGGAGGATAGACGGAGGACAGAAAGACATTGGATTAGAAAACCTAACACCCTATTCCCAAGAGGATTAAACAAACGCTGGTAAAAGCTTAAACACAAGAGGGACTAAATTCTTCCTACTTGAAGGCTGCAGTACACTGAATAGCCAGTGCAAACTTTTCTTTCCCAAGGGGCCCTCATAAGGGGTAACTTGGGAAATAAAGATTTTTCCTAAACCTAGACTTGCCAGAACCTTCAGTTATTACTGACAGCTGGGATAGAATCACACAAAAGGAACACAAGCACCACCACCACAACACTGAATACCCCTAAACAGGACAAACATTAATGGATACAATAGACACAAAGGATTAAAAGATTTTAAAGAATGCAACACATTTATGGACACAAAAGTTACAAAGAAACAAAGACTTTCAAGGGATGAAACACATTCTGAAGGCCATATTCCTTAATCTCCTCACAAATGTAACACCTAGGCTAGGCTCACAGAGAAGGGGCTCCTTCTCTCCAAAAGCCAGATCAGAAGCAGAACTACACTTACACCTGAAGTAGTCTAAGACTGGGCGAAATGTTGTGTGCACACTACAGCTTTGGAGAATGTGGTGGAAATTTCACCTCTCAACCAACAGTGAAGCAAAGTCTGTTCAAACAGAAATCACAACAAACTCGTTCTAAAATATTAATTAGTTTATTGCAGATAAACCAATGAGAGAGTCCTTTCTCAGCTCTCTGTTGAGCTCAAGCCCATGTCACACATTTATACACATCTTTACAGGCTACGTTCCCAGGGGGCGGATTTCCAAACACAAGAGAATAAGAGATAGGTGAAAGAGAAATATTGAGATACTCTCTGTTCCCCTAGGAAATTCCCCTTGGCCTCGTCGGCCCCCTCCCTTACAAAAGCAAGTTCCCAGCTCGGGAAAGATGTCTCCATCTCATGCAAGGACATAAACATCAGCTTTACTTATCTGCACAACCTTCGGATTAATATGAGCCAGACACAGAGGAACCAGTGTGGACCAGCTCATGTGCCTTACTTCTATATTACTGTTAGGCTAAATATTAATCAAGGAAACATTTAATAAGTGTTAAATGTTAATAATGTGATTGTCTCTAAATTAACATACATCTCTAAATTAACACACACATTGTGAATCAGAAAATTGCTATCACAAGAAACAGTAAGGACTACAGACACTCTTCTAGAGAAACAGAAGAACCTATCCTGCTGAAAACCTCCCTAAAAAGCAAAAAAGGATCAATTTATTACAGAAAACTTTTTTTAGTTTTAACTGCTAATTATTTTTTAAGAAACCAGCTACAGTACACGGATCGGGTAAATGTACTACAGATACAGCACTACAGTTGTACCCAACGGTGTCAACTAAGCTACACGGTACCAGTCTGGGTAAGTATAGGCTGCATTGGTATACGTCAGCCTTGAGTTAACAAAGCACGCTATCAATCAGTCAAACCGCACACCACCACTTGCACAAAAAACAACCACGCCTAAACAACACCACAGCTACACCCAGTCTGGAATGGGACTCTCTGGCTGACGTAGATGCTTATTGGAAGGAAATACCTTCTGAGGACCCCTCCGACTCTGAGAATCAGTGGTCACTGAAGAATGGCACTTTAAGACCATATATTGATTATTGTGCGTTAAACGCCATAACTATTAAGAATCGCGACCCACTTCCCCTTATGAATTCGGCTTTTGAACGTCTCCAAGGAGCTACTATTTTTTCCAAGTTAGATCTTCGTAATGCTTATAATCTAGTGCGCATACGTGAGGGTGATGAATAGAAAACTGCTTTTAATAACCATAACGAACATTACGAATATTGTGTCACACCGTTCTGTCTCACTAGCGCCCCCTCGGTTTTTCAGGCATTTGTCAATGATGTTCTACGGGAGATGTTGGAAAAATTTGTTATTGTTTACTTGGATGACATTGATTTTTTTTCTGCATATTTACAGACCCATATTGGGCACGTTAAACCGGTATTAAAAATCCTGTTGGAGGCTAAATTATTCATCAAGGCGGAGAAGTGCTCATTTCATGTTAGCACTGTTTAGTTTCTGGGATTCATTGTGTCAGAGGGCAAGGTCTCCATGGATTCCGAGAAGGTCTCTGCTGTACTTAATTAGCCTACTCCTAATTCTGTGAAGCAGGTCCAGCATTTTCTTGGGTTTGCAAATTTTTATAGGTGTTTTATTCACAATTTTAGTGCGCTCTCTGCATGTATTACTGCCCTTATCAAGAAAACATCTGCTATGCAATTTTGTGGAATGAGAGGGCTGATTCTGCATTTGATGAACTTAAGAAGAGGTTCAGTTCTGAGCCTATTCTCATCACGCCAAATCCCTCCCTCCCGTTTGTGGTTGAGGTTGATGCTTTCGAGTTGGGCGTAGGCGCCATTCTGTCTCAGCATTCACCTAGTGATCGCAAAATGCATCCATGTGCTTCAGTTGCCACGATCCATGCGGATTCATCCTACGTTCCATGTTTCACGGTTGAAGCCGCTGCTTATTAGTCCGTTGTCTCCAGCTGAGAGATCCCCTCCTCCTCCTCGGTTCGTGGATAGAGGTCCTGTGTATACCGTCCACCGTATTGTGGTGGAGAGATGGGTGGACAGGGGTGGCAGTTTTTGGTGGACTGGGAGGGGTATGTGCCAGAGGAGCGGTGTTGTGTTCTGGCCAGACACATTTTAGATCCCAATTTAATGAGAGACTTCCACAGTTGTCGGCCTGAGGGATCATCTGGGGTCGTCCCTTAGAGGGGGGGTCCTGTAGTGGTTTGTGGCTGTTTTGTTTTATTTTATTTTCGGCTCTCGTCCTGCTTTCACGATTGTGAATCAATCAGATTTTTTCCACGTTCTATTTTGTGGTTTGTCGTCCTCATTATTTTTTTCACCTGTGCTTCTACCTGCAGGGTATTTAAATTCCTCACTTCCGCTTCTCCAGTCCTTGATTGTCTTAAGGCCGTTACACACTGGCCGCGATTTACTCGCACAAATAAATCGCACGTTGAAAAATAAAAACGAACTCCTGTATTGTTCATAAAATCTTGCACATCAAATGCAAAATGTCCTTTGCGAAAAGGCGGCATGTCATTTATTCGGAGCAAGGTCGTTTTTTGCAAGTTTTCGTTTGCGATACTATTTATCCAATCATAACAAGTTTCCATGACTGATGTCACCGCACTGCCATAACAAACTACAACATCCAATAAGGTGGACCATCTGATTTTGTATGTTTCTCAGAATAGCGTACTCTTAGATAAGAGACATAAATGTTACAAAGACAACTATTCGAAGGAAAACCATAACCGAGCAAATAGGCTATGAAGATGGTGGGTTTATAGCTAAATGGTTGCAATACGCACACGTTTCTATCTGATGAGCTCCCACAGGTTATTAGCATTGGCTAAAAGTTGTCTCCAGCTATTTTAGCCAGCTAATGTTAGCTAACCTTTAGGTCTAACGTTAACGTTGATAGCAGTTCATATGAAGGGAAAATAACAAGCCAGTGGCGATTACACACAAACCTAGCTACACGATACGTAGGCCTATTTATTTTTTTACTTTAGGCGAGTTCATGTAGGCTACGCTGTCACCGGCTGGGTTGTTTGCCTTGGTGAAAACAAAGGATGAAAGCTAGCGAACCGCTATATGTGATATTGTTTTGTGGATATTTGCCGTAGTAATTGTGGGCTATAGGCTAACAGATGGAGAAAGACGACACATAGGCTAGCTACCGGGTCTGGCCAGGGGCAGCCACTGTGGTGGAGGGAGAGAAAGGGGGAGGAGGAGAAGGGCAGGGTAGAGTAGCCTATATGAAATGTTTTAGCTGTCACACGGTTGTCTGTGTGCGTGGCAAATAAAGTCTATAAAGTTCCCCAAAAATCTTATTCCCTTTATATTAGTGGAAGAGATCAAGAGGCAGTGGAAAAATCTCAGGGACACGTATGTCCATAAAAGGAGAGCATGTTGTAGACAATAAGCCCGGTTATGAGACAGTTTTCTTTGTACTCTCATTTTGGTTTTACACTCTACAGGCTTTGAGCTAAGGTAGCCGAGAGTGTTCTTTTGTTTGCTAAGTTTCCTGTTTTAGCTCATTACGTGAGCTCGGGGGATTTAGCTGGTATTCTACTAGTTTTCTAGTTTGCCTAGTTTTCTAGTTTTAGTGGGTTTATTTTAATTTTGGCTGTTAGCCTTAAGGAATTAGTTCCTGTCTTTTCATTATTTTCTTTTATTATTTTCTCTCCCTGTTATTGGTCCTCACGGTAGTGAGCTGACTTGTTCTGATTCCCCCACCTTCACGTTTGAACCGCCGAACCAGTTAAAAACCCATTACAAATACATGCAATAGTAGTAGTTTCATGCTGAAAAACGAAAGTTGAAGCGTTAACTTGTCTAAATAATAATGTTTGTTTACTGTTCACAATGCGGGTCATGGTGTGAGCTGCCATAATGATGTGATGTCAAGTTCTTCCTCGTTGGGAGGTCAGGGTTGATTTCCCATTCCCTGATTTCCGACATGGAACTCCTAGTTGAAAGGGTGTTTCCTACATTTAGTTGGATATCGGGATTCCTAGTTGGAAATGAATAAAGGAATGCAGCATTAGCATAAACCACAAATACATTTTGTTGTTAAGTCACATTTTGTTTATTTTCCTACGTCGTCATAGCAACAAACTTTGAACTTAACCAATTTAATTTGTTTCAAGAAAAAACAAATTCACTTACCACGTAACATACACATATACAAGCGTATAGGCTAGCGTGTACAGCAGCGACTGCAGAAACAGGCAATGAATAATTCTACCGTTTTTTTTTTATTTCGTATTGCACTGAACACTTGCCTGAGTATAATTAAAAGCATTTAGCTATCTAAGTAAGCGCCCAGCTACATCTGAGAAACACTATAGCTCTTTGCTTTAAGTAAATAAAATGTTATGCTATTATAGCAAATAATCAGAAAAATATAAAGCAAATGGCGTGAAAACGTTCCCAATTGTATTAATTTAACCGGTACCCCGGTAACTGGCCATTTCTGCCCGTTTTGCACTACACTAGTACACTTAATTAAAGCCTTATCTAATAAAACACAGATGAAGCATATTTGATGGCAGAATTGGAAGGACGTGTACAATAACGGCGGTGGTAAATAAATGCATGTGTGTGTCGTGGAAAAAATATAATCAGAGTTTGGAATTTGCTGTGATAAAGCACTCTTGTGTTTGAACGGTCCGTGGAGAGAATTCACAATACATCAGTATGGGAGCTTTCTCTCCCCCAAAACAGGAAGCTCTCTGATATATAGATACTCTGCGTTTTACATCAAAACTATAGGCTATAGGCCAAGCTACTTATATTCTACATGATCCAGCCACATTCATATTCTTCTCCTGTGAGTAGGCTAACTTTTTATATACTATTTACGGACGCTTTCTTCACTTTGAAGCATTTGAAGGCTCTAGCTTGCAAGCGGACTGGGTAGGCTATTATAACTTTTCAGACGAAGATAGGCTACTTGAAAAACATTTGACTAATATGTTGAAGAAAGGGAAGAGAGAAGGAGCTAGCCTATGGGCTACTGCTGTGAGCTGAAGATGATGATCAGAATTAGATTTTATTAATATGGATTCATTACGGGTCATGAAATTATGACAGTAGCCTACCGACTACAATAAAGAGTGTAAACCTCAAACTTGTAGAAAAGATCTAAATTTTGGCTGTATTAGCCTACAATATGCTTTATCCACTAAATTGATATAGCCTAACACCTAGAAGCTACACATTTATAACAAATTATCCCACACTAATAAATAGTATGCTCTTTTTTCATAAAATAAAATTGAGTATAGATTAAAACCTTTAGTAACTGGCGATTTAGTAACTCCTGCCAGGCCACCTGCCTATCTTGTTTGTGAATGAGAGGAATCAGACAAAGTGCGTGGAGGGTTGGACCCGAGAAGCACGACTCAGAACAATGGATGTAATAAATACCCGCAAGGGCTTTATTAAGGAAAGTTCCGTAATCGTTGTCTTAGCACAAGCAAAGGTCATACACAAAAAGATCCAGCCAATAAACAAAAGTACAGAGGGAGAAGGCAGTCTCATCGTCGGTAAGCCAGGCAGTAGTTTGGAACCAGGAAGGCAATCAGCGTGGCAGAGATACAAACGGGAGAAGGCAAAAGAATAGTCGAAAAACAAGCAGGGTCAGACCGGAGTCCTCGCCGTGTGGCAAAAGTACAAAATCAGCAAGCAGGAATCGTGGTCAGGACAGGCAGTGAAAACAAAAGGCTGGCAGTAAACAGTGGTCAAAAAACAGGCTTGGATCAAAACAGGAAATCAGAATACGTAGACTTGACAAATGCTTAAGAGTGCTAGTGAGGCAACAATTTCGCACTGAACAGGTGAAAACTGAGGGCTTATATGTGTGTGTAGACAGGTGCAAACGCTTAGCTTGAGAACAGAGAGAAATTAGGAACAGCTTGGGAAAACGAGACGATCATGAGTCAATTAGTCTGTTAGTAATAATCCCATCCTAGCATTAGTAAATTAGTTAATTAGTAAGGACATGCACTAGAAACGTAAGGTAACAATTAACTACAAGAGATTAGATGGTTAGTAAGCAATGATCTAGCTAATTGTTAGTAATCTGTTAGTTAGACAGGGAATGGCAGATACAATGGAAAACACGTAAGCAAAAGCGGGAGAGAGAGAAAGCATGAACGCGAGTTCGCGGAAACACATAGAAATGTATGAAACTAATAAACTATGACAGAACGTGAATACAAATAAGGGCGTGACATAACAATAAACATAAAACATGGTGTGGAACGGTTAGAACCGTAACAGAATCGGTGAACGAGAATGTGAATCAGTGAATGAGAACGAGAGCGGTGAACGAGAGTCTGAACTAGATCTGAACGAATCCGGGAACAAATCCTTTTAGTGACCGGAGTCAAAGTAATGCCCTCCACTAATTTGAAAATGAATAATAAGCGCACCTGAATCTGATTAATCTGATCAAACATGTATGTTATTCATCGGTATGATGACTTTGACTGTTATTGTCACATTGATATAATGTTTCCATTTCAACCTAATACATCATTGACCATTACCATCAGAAAGTGAATGTTGATTCGACCATTGAAAATTGGTTGATGACCGATACTGATGCTTAAAACACAATATCAATGTTGATTCAATACTTCCTTGCTATCTGGAAAGTCAATGGGCTGCATTCGCTTCCATTGTTTTTCTAACTCCGTCATTGAATACAATAGAAACTACTTTCACAGAACCAAGTCATTGGTGTTCCGGTTGTTCCGGGTCAGAGCACTGCTGGCGTCCTGCTGTCGACTGCCGCTTCTACCCACGTCCGAAACTACGTTCTACCCACTCTCGTTGTGGAGTGAACAAAAGAAAGGAAGGAGAAAAAATAAAAGATCCCTAAACCTTAGGGCGAGAGCACTCGTAGGAGTGGGAAACAAAGAAACCAAAACCTCTGCTCTGAAACACAGAAAAATCCGATAGATTACAGGTAAATGGAAAAAAGGAATACTAAATGCGGAGATAAGGGAAGGAAGGTGTGATCCATGACAGGACCCCCCCCTCTAAGGAACGGCATCAGACGTTTCCACGACCTTATTTCTGCGGAAGTCGTGATTAACTGAGGGTCCAGAATGTTCCTCGATGGAACCCAGAAACATTTCTCCGGGCCGTAGCCCTCCCAGTCCACAAGGAACTGCCACCCTATGCCCACACATCTCTCGGCCACAATGCAGCGAACGGTATAAGCCGGACCCCCCTCTATGAGTCGGGGAGGCAGAGGTGGTCTTTCCACCAGGGCGAGAGGGCTGACGAGTACTGGTTTCAAACGGGAGACGTGAAACGTGGGGTGGGTGCGCATGTAGCGCTGCAGTTGCAGTTAAAAGGTGACTGGGTTGATCTTTTTAATTATTTTAAATGGTCCAACAAAATGAGGGGTGAGTTTGCGGGACTCGACTCGCAACGGAAGATCACGCGTAGTGAGCCAAACCCGCTTTCCAACTCTATAGGGCGGTGCAGCAGGACGATGCCTATCAGCCGTGGCTTTTTGTTTAGCCGACGCACGTACAAGAGATGAACGCACTTGTCTCAAAACCGAACGAAACCTCCAAACAAAGGAGCCTGCGGAGAGCACCTCCACCTCCCTCTCGAGCTCAGGAAAGAGTTAGTTGATATCCCAGCTGAGCTTTGAAGGGAGAGACCGGGGGAGGTGTTATGCAGAGTGTTATGAGCTTACACCGCCCAGGCGAGGTGACGGCTCCAGGAGGTAGGTTTGGACGCGGCTAGGCAGCGAAGAGTACTCTCCAGTGTCTGATTAGTGTGCTCTGTCTGGCCGTTAGTCTCCGGGTGAAAACCGGAAGACAGACTGACAGAGGCACCTAGCAGAGAGCAGAACACATGCCAAAACTTGGCGGCAAACTGAGGACCGCGATCGGATACCACATCCGAGGGATGACCGTGTGGCCGAAACACGTGATCAATCATGATTTCATGTCTCTGGTGCTGAAGGCAGCTTGGGCAGCGGAATGAAATTGGCCGCTTTAGAGAAACGGTGGACCACCACTAAAAACGTAGTATTGCCTGAAGAGACCTGTGATGAAGTCAAGAGAAATGGGGGCGGTTGCGAATAGCTAGAGGAGGAAGGAGACCCGAGGGAGGAAGGCGAGAGGCCTTGCTACGAGCGCAAACCGGACAAGCCGCGACAAACGAGCGTACGTCCCTCTCCAGACTGGGCTACCAGAAACGTCGGGATAAAAAGTCCCTAGTACGATGAACCGGTAAGTTGGGAGGCGTGGCCCCATTGAAGAACCCAAAGACGAGGAGGCACGAAAAGACAGTTAGCCGGTGCCCCACCTGGACCTGGGTCAGAGCGCAAGGCTCTCTGCACCGCTGCCTCAACTTCCCATATAACCGGGGCAACAATGAGGTCAGTAGCGATGATAGGCTCGGGAATGGAGTCTGTCTCAGAGTGGTCGTAAATCCGTGAAAGGGCGTTAGGTTTTACGGTCTTAGATCCGGGTCGATACGTGATAATAACATTGTATTGTAAAATACAGCGTCCACTGGGCTTGCCGTGAATTAAGCCTCTTAGCCAGCTGAACATATTCCAGGTTCTTATGGTCTGTCCATACTGTAAAAGGATGTTCCGCCACTTCGAGTCAATGGCACCACTCCTCCAAAGCCAACTTGACCGCAAGCAATTCTCGATCCCCTATGTTATAATTCCTCTCCGCCGATTTTAGGACACGAGAGAAGTAAGCGCAGGGGTGCATTTTGTGGTTAAGTGGTGAGCGTTGGGACAGAATTGCTCCGGCGCCTAGTTCGGAGGCGTCCACCTCTACCACAAAGGGAAGGGATGGCATGGGCCAGTTCTTTACATCAGAAACCTTCTCCGGATCCATCTGTACCTTACCCTCAGCAAACATAAAACCAAAAAATTAAACCGAGCTGGTGTGAAAAATGCACTTCTCCACTTTAACAAATAATTGGGCCTTGAGAAGAGCTGAAAGGACCTGACGAACGTGACCGTTGTGTGTGGAAAGATCGGGCGAAAATATTAAAATATTGTCAAGATAAACAAAGACGAATCTCTCAAGCATCTCCCTCAGCACGTCGTTAACTAACACCTGGAAGACAGAGGGGGCGCAAGTGAGCCCGAACGGCATGACGAGATATTCATAGTGCCCGCTGTGTGTGTTAAAAGCTGTCTTCCACTCGTCGCCCTCGCGAATGCGAAAGAGGTTATAGGCATTACGTAGGTCAAGGTTAGTGAAAACAGACACCCCTGAAGACGCTTGAAGGCGGACTTCATAAGGGGAAGGGGGTATCTGTTCTTCAGTGATGTCATTGAGGGGCCTGTAGTCGATACAGGGTCTGAGACCTCCGTCTTTTTTAAAAAAAACCCGCCCCTGCAGGCGAGGTGGAAGGTCTAATAAATCCATTCGCCAAAGCCTCCTCAATGTATTGGTGGAACGTTGCTTATTAAACGCCTCCGCGAGGTCGGCGTACTGTTTGGGGACATTAGCCGGCAGCTGGAATTCGAGCGCCCCTCCCACTTCAGCACTCTCAGTGTTCGAGACAGAGTGAATCTCCCAATCAATTTCTGAATTGGACGTCAGCTCCGGCCACGCAGAAGGTTGCTCAGCAGAGTAATCCCAGGCCAGGCTCTCCTCTCCGTTTTTTATAGAGGGAACAAGAGAGGCCTTCTGTTTAAAGGAGCAATTCTTCTCATCACTCTCTGAATTAGACTCGGCATAATGCTCAACCCCTCCTCCCGACAGAAAAGGACTGCAGGACAAACTGTGATGTTTGCATTGGGAACCCCACTGACGAATGATGGAACCAGGCCCCCCCCCAATTAATATGTAGGTTATGGCGGGTAAGCCAGGAATGGCCCAAGATCAGCAGATAAGCCGGAAACTCCAATAAAAAATTGAATCTACTCCGCATTATCCTGATAGGAAACGCGCATGCGTATGGCAGAGGTAACCTGGGAGATGGTGCCTGTGCCCAACGGGCAGCTGTCCAGAGCCGTAACAAGGTGAGGAAGAGGCGGATTGGAATTTAGCCCAATCAGAATCGATAAAGCGCTCAACTGCCCCTGAGTCAATAAAAGCGTTGCATTGGAGCTGGCAATCGCTCTAGCATAAATTAACTGGCAGGAGAGTCAGAGGGTAATTGAATTACCCGAAAGCTTTAGACACTGGTCCTTTAATTGACCCCGCCTCTTGCAGTACCTACACCACAATTCACGGGACTTAGCGCCCCCTGTTACGCGCATGGAGGACCAATCGACCTGCATGGGGTCCTCCTGCTCAATAGGACAGTGAAGGGGTTTGAGACAGCGCAGGCATGACGGAAGGGTAACTAGCTGGGCGATATCTAAAACCTTTATAAACTCTCTCTTTCTCTCTAAAGCAGTTGTCTAAATGGATGGTGGTGGACACCAGGGCACCGAACGTAGCGGGTGGTTCGAGATCCGCGAGAGCGTCTTTTACTGGTTCCGACAGAGCGTTGAGAAACAGTGCACTAAGAGGCTCATCAGTCTATCTTGTCACCCCTGCAAGAGCACGAAATGTGAAAAAGCTACCATGGTGTCGGAGCCCTGACGAAAACGGGTCAAGGGAGTGCAGGCAGAAAACAAAACCCTGAAACGCAAGTGGAAAAATCCGTTAGAGTGCTTTCGAGCTGCTCAGAGGACGAACTGCTGTAGAAATAACGAAAGGCTGCCAAGACCCTGACAGGACCGCCCCCCCTCTAAGGGATGACCCCAGATGATCCTCCAGACCTATTACTACGGTTTGGGATCCAAGATGTTTCTAGCTGGGACCCAACATCGTTCCTCCGGGCCATACCCCTCCCAATCTACCAGAAACTGAAAACCCCTGCCTACGCGTCTCTCTGCCAGGTATATACAGTATATACAGGACCTCCCTTCACAAACCGAGGAGAAGGCGGGGGTTTTTTCATAGTGGCAAGAACGCTGACAAGCACTGGCTTTAATAGAGAAACATGAAAGGTGGATGATTTTAAATGGATCCACGTAGCCCGGCGCTTGTTTACGAGACTCAACCCGTAGTGGAAGGTCCCACGTGGAGAGCCACATCTGCTGACCCAGCCGATAGGAGGGAGCTGGACGACGATGCCTGTCGGCTGAAACCTTTTGTTTAGCCGAGGCTCGCAAAAGTGAAGAACGAACCCACGTCCAAACCGCTCGACACCTCCGGACAAGAGAACCTGCAGAGGGTACCTCCACATTTTTTCCAACTCCGGAAATAGCAGGGGCAAATAACCCACCTGGGCCTCGAATGGGGAAAAACCTGTGGAGGCGTTGCGTAGAGTATTATGGGCATACTCTGCCCAGGCAAGGTAACAGCTCCACGATGTCGGGTTAGAAGAGTATTCTCCAGGGTTTGGTTGGTGCGTTCCGTCTGTCTGACCATCTCTGGGTGAAACCCGGAAGACAGACTAACGGACGCCCCCAGCTGGACACAAAAGGACTATTAAAACTTGGCAATAAATTGGGGGCCGTGGTCCAAAACTATGTCCTGTGGCAAACCATGTACTCTAAAAACATGATCTACCAGCAACTGCGCAGTCTTCGGCACTGATGGTAGTTTGGATAAGGCGATAAAATGAGCTATCTATTTTTCTTTCATGCCCATTAGCGGCTTACGCTCCTCTAGTGGTCCTCACCTTAGTGGGTGACTTGTTCTGACCCCCCCTTCCCGTCGCACTTGATTCTCCGCTAAAAGAAACCCTTACAGTATACTGAAGACATAATATGGAAGAATCAGCGACTGGGGGATCAGTGGGAGTGTTTGCAAGTCTGAATTAAGGACTTATAAACAGCGCTCTGTTGGCTATGCGTGAGTAACTTGGCTTTTTTACGTCGAAGACATTTTGTTTTATCAGATATATATATATATATATATACATTGTGTACTAAGAAACCATGCAAAGCAATACTTGATAATGTAAAGACAGAATTCATTATTCAAGTTTATATCCACCTCAGACAATGTTGAGGTTTTTTAAGCCCACCTGACAAAAAAAGTTTATTTAAAAAAATATATAAAATGAACATACAACTATATTGTCAAATAAATAGTATAATGATAAACCGCATTCAAAATGTAAAATATGCATGGCGATTATGCCTTTGCAATGAACTACATAATGCAGCTACTATATTGACAGCACCATGTGGTCGTTCGCTAGATAGCTAAAACTCATATTTTTATTTCAAAATTAACAATATTTATTCACATAACCTTTAACCCTATGCCTCAATCAAAACATTTGTCTCAATTCTGGGGGTACCAAAAAACACCAAAGTTTTTTGCAACTTCTTCTGTGGTCACCAGGCACATGTCAATCCATAATTCAACATCGGCAAATCTGATTGTGTTACAATAGAAACTGACAAGCAGACGTATTGGACAGCACTATTTTTTATTATTATTATTTCACTCCAAAGTTGCAAGTGGGCTTAATTAGTACGTGGGCTTAATAGGTACACTTACACTTACCCTAATCAGACATTTGTTTTCATGAACATGTTTATACCAGAGATTTTGTTTAAAGAAATTAGGTGTCTACTAAACCGGGTACTATACATAGTACAGTAAGCAAGGGAAAATGCCGAATCCAATACTGGTGCAAGAATCATAGAAGGCACTAAGAGTAAGGAAGTAGAGGCTAGCAACAGTTGCTACGCATTAGAGTGCTGCAATTGGTTGTTTCCCCCTGTCAATTATTTCCCCAACATTCGGCTACAAAGAATCAATTAGAAATTTCCACTAGGCAGCGATGAGTTTGTCAGAGTTCAGTTTATTCAGTTATAACACTTTATAACAAGTTTGTTCACGCCTACAGAGTGGGTTCCTCTTATAATTTTCCGTTACTGCTATTGGCATTCTATAAGCATATAACTGAAAAAGCACATTAGAAAAATATAACATTTGAATTTTTCTCCCACAATTAAAAATAAGTGCTGGATTGGTGTTATAGCACTAGCCTACACCCCTGACAACAACGTTGACAATTTTTTGGGAAGTAGGCTAACATTTGCAAAATAACAGGCATTGTATACAGTCATTCACATGCAAACAATGCAGGCCTAAATGTAGGCTAAATCATAACTTGATTGTAAAGTAACACAATAGGCGGACAGTAGTAGTAGTAGTAGTAGTAATAATAATAATAATAATAATAGCCTAATAATAATAAATATGTTATTGACCTCTTTGTGAAGATGCCTAGTGATAATGCCGCTGGCGGCATCATTTTGCTCAACTGAGACATTTGTTGCTCCTGCAGCCAAACTATTAGTGGAAATCACAAACTGTGTTTAAGTTTATTGGTAGACGATTTGTGACAACTCTGCTAAATAGAGAGTTTCTAAGTGTCACTATTTTCCTGTAGCAAGTCAATTTAACAAGTACCCCCCCCCACCCAGTCTATACCTTCCCATGCGTGACATACTGGACAATAGCGTATATGTGTGAGTTCATAAATATATTTATTCATCATATAAAATTAGAATTCTCTCATAGCAACAACATAAACCCAACAATAGCCTGATGGTATGCCAAAAACACCATGAAAAGCCCTGCTCACTCAAATGCAAAATAAAGATTATGGTCTCATTGTACCACATATTCTACTATGAATATCTGCTACTAAATATGAAATAAATATACAATCCTACCATTGGTTTTACAGATAGAGATGTTCCTTTCAGAATTCAGTGTTCATTTATTGACTGGTACAATCCGTTTGGTACAATATCCAATAGAGTATATTATAACCTTAGCAGCGGTATATGCAACGTCTTATTGGGTGCTTTGAAAAATGAATTTCAGCCCAGCGTAACGGCAGTTTTCGTTTTAACGGTCTAGTATTACGCAAGCTCTATAGAAAACGCATTAGGGATGGGAGTATTCCCTTTCCCGATATGTAAGTATTCTTGCGTCTAAAATGCGGTTGGTCTCACTGGCTACATATGTATGTTCGTTTTTCCACTCACACTGTCTTTCCAATATGATTGATTGATAGGCCTATTGTTATTTTCGCATGAATGGGTGAGATGTGGTAGGTTTTCTTGACCCTGGTCAAAACTCTAGCTGCAGCATTGTGAATAAGCTGGAGCCTTCCCACAGTTTTTTTGGAGAGACCAGAGAAGAGATTATTGCAGTAATCTAATCTACAAGTAATAAAAGCGTGTACTAATTTTTCAAGATCAGGTTTAGATGTTAAGCCTCTTACTTTATTAAAATGTTTAAGATGATAAAAGGCGGATCTAGTGAGACTGTTAATATGACTGTTAAAATTTAGATCAGCATCTAAGATGACACCAAGATTCTTAACTTGGTTTTTGGTCTTGGAGGATAGTGACTTGATATGTTAGTTGATTATTAATCTTTTGGATTTATTGCCAAAGGTAATTATTTCAGTTTTGTCTTTGTGAAGCTGCAGGAAGTTATGATTCATCCAGCTGTTAACTTCTTCGATACACTGAACCAGCGAGTCTATGGGACTGAGATCATCAGAAGAGAGTGATATATACAGCTGTGTATCATCCGCATAGTTATATTGAACATTATATGTCTGTATGATATGTCCTAGTGAGAGCATGTAAAGGTTGAAGAGGAGAATACCAAGAATAGAACCCTGCAGGACTCCACAAGTGATACTGACCTTGTCAGAGACAAAGTTCCCAATAGAGACAGTGTAATGTCTATCCATCAGATAAGATCTGAACCAGTCAAGGACTGGACCAGACAAACCAATACATTTTTCCAGTCTGTCCAACAGTATTGCATGATCTACAGTGTCGAAAGCGGCTCTAAGATCAAGAAAAACTAAAATAGAGAGCTTATTTGAGTCTGTGTGTCATGGTTTCTCAGCCTGCTCTTGTTGAATTAGCCACTTCTCCGTGGTCAATTCAACAATCTCTTCTTCTTAGATTGCTTTCGTATATAGAGAGCGAGAGGTTCTTTCTGTTTATTGCTATTTCTCTACGTGTTGTTTATCTCGGAGCCTCGTTGCGCGCTCCAGGTTATTATTTTATGAGCGCATTTCCTCGTTTATAGAGAGAATTTGCTCATCTCTCGAGTTTGCTCGCCTTACTGCGGGTTGTTTTTCGGTCTCCCTGTATTTCCCAGTCTTCCCCTAAAAACATCCTCTCTACGTGAGAGAGGGAGTCTGGTTTTCTGTTTGGTTTTTCTCATCCCTTTCACAGAGTCAGTCTCCGTTCTAGTGGCGTTGTTTACAGTGCTTTAAGATCCCCACTGTCGTGCCTGGTCCTCCGACCCAGCACTTTATTCATTAAGTGAATGTCCTTCCTCACCTAAAATATGTAATTTAAGCAACCTTAGGAGAATTAATGCTGTGTGAGAGGAAGGAATAGTTCTCAGTGCTCTTCAGTGGTGCAAATAAAATCTAACGCTGTGTTCTCACAGCGAGCAACTGGTCGCTGAGTCGGTCAATTCTACTAGGCTGGGGGTTTATTGTTTATTGTTTAAAAGGATCCCCATTAGCTGCCACCAAAGTGACGAGCTAGTCATCCTGGGGTCCACACAAAAAAACACAAAACACAAAACATAACAATACATGAGATACATATGACAATCACAATTCACATAACAATGATGATCTAAAAACAGTAAAACATTGTAAACATTATTATAAACATCAAATAATTTTCAGAAAAGTTATTACATTCATGGGTAAGTATTTCATTATTGCATTCATACAGTAGGTATTTCCCCTCCCCAACTTTAACAGTATTTGCTCACATATTTAAGTAGTGCATTCTTAGGTGGTACTTGAAAGACACTTTATTATTTAATTCACGAATGTTCAGTGGGCAGTTATTCCAATGATTAATGGCACGATAAACAACTGTCCTCTTTAAAGCATTTGATTTTGGACGTGGTAACATAATCTGACCATCATCGGCTGACCTGGTAAAATGAGAATGAGCCTGACTGCATCTGACAATTTGATTGTATAAAAAAACAGGTTGAGAAGAAAAGACAATGTTCCTGAAAAACTTAACCGTGTTGAGAACCAGCCTATTCTCTACCGTTAACCATGAGAGTTGACGGTGCATAGTGATAGTGTTTGTTCTTATGGAACAATGTAAGACTAACCTGGCAGCTCTGTTCTGGGCAGTTTGCAATTTCTTTAGTTGACCTTTGGATTCAGAGGACCATACAGGTGCACAATAATCCAGGTAACATAAAATTAAAGATTTAACCACCTGTCCCACAATGTATCTAGGGACATAAGAAAGACATTTCCTCACCATGGAGATACCACTACCCATCTTCTTCACTAAGGTATCAATGTGTTCTGCCCATGACAGCTGGCTATCAATTATTGTACCCAGTAATATTACTTTATTTACCTGTTCTATGGGTTTCCCAAACAAGTTCAAACTCATTTTTGGTGTCGATGACAGCTTATGACTCGATCCCAAAATAATTGATTTGGTTTTAGAGATATTCAGTACCAACTTATTCCGTTTTATCCAATCAAAAACCACATTTAACTCAGCTGATAAAACATTGTCCAGTTCACTGACAGTTTTTGCAGCATAATACAATGTGGAATCATCGGCATACATTTGTACAGTTGCTTTACACAAAACGGATGGTAAGTCGTTTGTGAAGATGGCGTATAGGAGTGGTCCCAGGCAGCTCCCTTGCGGGACCCCACAGTTCAAGACCTTAGAGTGAGACCAGCTGCCATTGTAATAAACTCTTTGTGTCCTACTTGTGAGATAACTCTCCATAAATGTGATGGCTGTTTTAGTTTACCTATGAGCAAATGGTGGTCTATAACATCAAATGCTGCGCTAAAATCAAGTAGTACTGCACCAGTCATCTTTGAGTTATCTATTTCCTTGAGCCAGTCATCTGTCATTACTATAAGGGCGGAACAAGTTGAATGGTTATGTCTGTAAGCATGTTGAAAACTTGTGTTCAAGCTGTTACAGTCAAAGTAATTCTGTATTTGTGAATGGACTATTCTCTCCATCAGTTTACTGAGAACTGGGAGAATAGTGATAGGTCTACTGTTCTTCCCAGTGAGTGCAAGTCTGCCATCTTTAGGTAAAGGAATAATTTTACCCTCTTTCCAGATAGTGGGATAAACACCCTTCATTAAGCATGCATTTAAAATATAACATATCGGACCATAAACAAAGTCAGCTGCCAGACCAAGTACCTTACTGTCTAGCATGTCAGTACCTACTGAGCTGTGTTCAGGAAGGGACTTTAACAACTTCCTCACTTCCTGCTCATCTACACTATTAAACTGAAAAGTGCAACTCTTGTCTAACATGTTATTTTGTATGAGCTTTAGATAATCAGAATCAGTATTGTCCATATTCTGCCTTAGTTCATAGACCCTATTTATGAAGAAATCATTAAAATAATTCGCTATATCTGATGGTTTAGTCAGAAACATACCTTCTGATTCCACAAAGGAAGCCTCGCCAGTTGTCTTTCTCCCCATTATTTCATTAAGGGTTTTCCAGAGCTCTTTACCATCTTGCTTTACAGCATTTATTCTTTGTATGTAATATTCTTTTTTCATTGATCTATTCAGTTTTGAAACCTGGTTTCTCAGTTGACAGTACTTGAATCTGTCCTCCACTAATCCAGACTTTACTAATGTAGATTTGGCTACATCTCTTTCCTTCATGAGGCTCTTTAGAGTCTCATTCAGCCATGGAGCTGGTCTAGCTTTTACAATACACTTCCTCATAGGGGCATGCTTATCAACAATCTTCATGAAGCTTTCCATAAAGATATTTAAGGAGGCCTCAGGCTCCTCAGCAGTATACACATCAGTCCAGTCAATATCACCAACATCTGCCAAAAAACAGCCAGGAATTAATTTCTTGAATATCCTTTTATGTATTATGTTGACCTTACATTTAGGAATTTTAGTTTTCCTGGCAATTGCTATAATATTGTGGTCACTAAAACCAACAGATCGAGAAACTGATTTAGTGCAACATTCAGGAATATTCGTGTAAATATGGTCTATGCAAGTGGCAGAAGTATGGCCAGCACTGTTAGTAAAGACTCTGGTTGGTTTAGAGATCATCTGAGACAGATCACAAGCATCAATTAATGATACCATCTTTTGTTTCATTGGACATTGATTCGCAAACCAGTCTATATTCATATCCCCAAGTAAAAAAAGATCAGCATTCACATCTGTAACTCTGTCAATTAACACACATAAGTCATTCAGGTATTGCATATCAGTTCCGGGAGGTCTATAGCAGCAGCCGATCAGCACCGGCTTTAGGTGAGGAAGATGCACTTTGACCCATAGAGATTCTAAACTATCTGACATGAACTCAGAGCACAGTGTTACCGGAAAGTGATTTCTGATATATAATGCTATGCCACCCCCATGTTTATTCCTGTCCCTTCTAAATATATTATAGCCATCAATGGAAACCTCAGTGTCAAGAACAGTAGCATCCAGATGAGTCTCCGATACTGCCAAAATATGAATGGTGTTTACTGTAATCAGATAGTTAAGTTCATGTACCTTATTTCTGATGCTGCAGACATTCAAATGGGCCATAACAAGACCCTTTGAAAAAGGAAGAAGATGCATATCATCACTATCCATAAAAAATGGGGTTCAGTTCAGTCTATAATGAGCTAACGTTAAGGAAACCAGAGAGCTAGTTTCTAGCTCCTGCTCCTGGCTTTTGGAAAGGGGGATGAACAATAAGCTTGTCGTATCGGATGTAGGCTATGTCGCCTCGTTCTCTGGCGGCTTTCATGGCTGGAATGAGTTCCTTACGCTTTTGCCTGACACCTTCAGTGTAGTCCTCATTCACATAGATGTCAGTGCCTTTCAGATCCTTAGCCTTTCCCAGAACAGCCATTTTATCTTTGTATTTGAGGAATTTAACCACAATAGACCTAGGTCTCTTTCCAGAATATCCAGATGGATTGCTAATCCTATGTGCGCGTTCAATCACCATCTGACTACTGTCCAGGTGAAGTTTATCATTGATCACACATCTGACTTTATCCTCAATCTCCTTCCAGCTATCATTCTGGGTCTCAGGAATGCCATCCACAACAAGGTTGTTCCTTCTTGTTTGACCCTCCAAGTAGTCCGCTTTCTCCTTCATCTTTATCAAGGTCTCCTGAATTGTTTTGGTTTCATCACAAGCAGTTGTACTCTCTGACTCAATTTTCACATTTTTCTTTGTTAGATCATCAATCTCCTTCTGGGAGAATTGCAGGCTGCTTCTCAGCTCCTGTGTCTCCCTGGTCAATTGGTCAATCCGAGTGTTCACATTGTTCACAAGTAATTCCACAACAGTCTTGAAATTGCTTTCCTGCTGCTGCAGAAGTTGCATAAACAAATCCTTTTGTTGACTCATTAGATCTCTTACCTGTGAGAGTGACACCAACTCCTCTCCATTACTTGGGTCCTTCTTGGGTGGCATGATGTGCTAAGATTCTCTGCTAGGAAATCCTCAGGCTTCAGCAGATACAGCAGGCCGAGATAGTATCCACCCAAAATCTCAATGTATGAAGATCATCCACCACTTTTCACTTGTTTTCTCATAAAATATAGAGTCTCAGAGTGGATATTTTAAAAACTTAAAATTCTTGAGTTTAAGATAAAACAATTTAAAAGCACTCAAAAGTATCAGTATCAGGAGCACATGTAGTATCCAGCTACATGTGTGTGACGTGAACATGGGTGGGGCAAGAGCTTCTCGTTGTGTCATCCAAATCAGTTTGTGCAGCTACAATTTTTTGATAAAGAGAAACAACGGCAGTAGCCTACATGTAACAAAGACATACAGTATTTGAGATGCATCTTATTCTTTATAGTTATGTCATGACACTGATAATTATGTGTTCTCGCTAGCTAGCGATATGCTAGCCTATATCTATCTTCGTCGTGAGCTAGCGATCTTTATCTATCTAGATACATAGATAGATTTATGTATAAAACTCAACATGTAGTTTGGGCTCAACGTGATATTGGTAGAACAGCCACTTATATCCTTTAAGGTTATGTTATAGATTGAACAGGACTTGGTAGGCTTGGACCATTATTATTATCTGCTCCTCCATTGCTGCAATTTGAGTGAAATGGGGCGGAACAATTATTCACGAAATGGATTTGTGTCAGTTGGAGAAATATGAAGCGTGGAACTCTGATTGGCTGTTACGGCCGATGGTCGCTCAAAAGTTAAATTGCGGGCAACATTTATCGGCCGATTTTGGTTGCTCAGTTGCCTAGTTGCTCAGGTCACTGACCGTCGCTCAGCTTCATAGAGAATGAATGGACTTCCGGCGACTGGGCGACCGAAGTTGCTGGATGTGAGAACGCAGCGTGACTGTGCTGTGTTCTGTCCTTGATGTTTTTTTATGTTCACAACATAATGCATTTTGTGGTTTCTGAAATCCAAAAAGGTTTCGAGTTCATAACACTCTCCCATTTCTCTCTCCCAGGTGGGAGAATTCCGAGCACATGCAGCCGAATGGACAGCCAATGTTTCGGCAGAATTTAAGGAGACACGTCGGCGTCTGAGTGTGGACATCTACGACAAGTTCCAGCGTGCCGCCTCCATAAAGCGCAGGCTGTCAGCTGAGCTGGGCCTCAACCCCAGCCATGAGATGACCCTGGGCAAGAGGACCCTCTCTGTCAATTTCACTGACGAGCGGGAGCGTGAGGCCTTCCCTGTGCTGTCCAAGAATGGCAGCCTCTATCTGAATGGTCTAAGCCCAGACTATGCTGAGCATGGGGAGATTGCTGTTATCCAGCATCTGAAATGAAAACACAAGCACGTAGACACATGCATGTACTATGCATGGCACGCGTACACAAACAAGCATGCATGCACATAAACACTGTCACGCACACACACACACACATATACACATGCGCGCACACATAAACAAATCTATATACCTGCACAAACAAACACACATATGAACACATGCAAATACACACACACACACACACACACACAAATACATACAGAGGTCCCAGTCTGCATCAGATGAGATGTGCCTCACAGCGTATCATCAAAGATGAACCGACAGCCACGCCTGTACCTATTCCATCACACTTAAAACTGTAAATCAAAGAACTAAACTGCAGTATTTATTGACTTGAAAGTCATTTGAAGGTTGGCGTATCATTAAACTTTAGACATGTTTTCTACTTTTTACATTTTGAAAACACTGAGATATCACTTTATGCCTTGTGACAGTCAATGTATTTGTACTTTGGAGGGGAATGTCCAGTTTCAACTGTGAGGTTTGAATCTCTGAAACGGTAGTGCAGCGTTTTGCCATAGGAATACTACCATTGCCTTAAATATTTCTTATATTTTCCCCACTCAAATGCCCGTCTGAAAAAATGCCAAATTTATGTTTCTTATCCTTTATATTTTTAAATGGAGGAGGGGCAAAAATGAGGGTTGATGGGGAAACTAGATATGATGTTATATTAAATATATAAACCATGTAAAAAAAGGGGGAGCAGCCCGTGTTACATGTACATGCATACGTACATGCAAGTACATGCATATGAAATACTGCCCACCTCTGGTTGCAGGCCTTTTCCTGAACTCTGGCCTGTGCTGCAAAAAGATTAGTGTTTGAGCTTCTTGTTCAAATGGGAAAAAACAATTGAAAATCTATTTCATTTCGCACACCAAGCATGACTAAGCAGGGGTTTGTGTGCTTTGATTTGTTTGGAAACTTTCAGTAGTTCTCCTGGTATGCTTCTACATCCTGGATTTTCAGCTCTTTTTTTCTTTATGAACCATTTTTGACAGATTTTTTTTCAATGCTGATATACAGTACAGCATATGTGGTTTAAGACTGTTCTCTCTACAGTTTATTTCTCGTTCTTGTTCTCAATATCCCGCCTGGTTTAGGTAATGTTTTTAATGAATCCACTGCAAAGTGCTTAAGCTAAATTCATGAGCAAAAGGATGTTTGAACATAACAGTATAAATATAACTGAGATGCTATGTTCACGTGACCTTTTTTGCTTTAACTGGATGAAGCATCCTTACCCTGCGTTCTCACATCCAGCAACTTCGGTCGCCCAGTCGCCGGAAGTCCATTCATTCTCTATGAAGCTGAGCGACGGTCAGCGACCTGAGCAACTTGGCAACAGAGCGACCAAAATCGGCCGATAAATGTTACCTGCAATTTAACTTTTGAGCGACCATCGGCCGTAACAGCCAATCACAGTTCCACGCTTCATATTTCCCCAACCGACACAAAACCATTTTGTGAATAATTGTTCCGCCCGATTTAAATCAAATTGCAGCAATGGAGGAGCAGCTAATAATAATGGTCCAAGCCTACCAAGTCCTGTTCAATCTATAACATAACCTTAAAGGATATGTGTAGCTGTTCTACCAATATCACATTGAGCCCAAACTACATGTTGAGTTTTATACATAAATCTATCTATGTATCTAGATAGATAAAGATAGCTAGCTTGCGACAAAGATAGATATAGGCTAGCCTATCGCTAGCTAGCGAGAACACTTAATTATCAGTGTCATGACATAACTATAAAGAATAGAATGCATCGCAAATATGTTTTTGTTGTACGTAGGCTACTGCCGTTGTTTCTCTTTATCAAAAAAATGTAGCTGCACGAACTGACTTGGATGACACAACGGGAAGCTCTTGCCCCGCCCCCAGCCTAGTAGAATTGACCGACTCAGCGACCAGTTGCTCGTGGTGCAAAGTGTTCGGGGGGTGGGATAAGGTGCAATCATATAAGGACCAGTCTGGCTACACAGCAACAAGAGCTAAATAAATGAGTTAAATAATTTACAAGACATGGGGACGGGAGAGACTAACTAGTGCAACCAGTGTTTCTTCTTCTAACTGTGCATAGCAACCTATTCGAGATTCCCCATTTGATACTTTACATTTGTGCCAAGCCTAAGCTATGCATCTTTTATTTGAAGTAAAATACACTTTTGTGGAGTTATGTGGAGGTTCTCCTTGTAAGTATACTCAGTTATTATTTTTAAGTAATTATATTAAAAATATGTTTAAAATTTGTTATTTTACAGAACCCATGCATTTGATTCTGTAAACTACAGCATTTAGCCAATGTATCATTTGTCTTGGTGTTTCAACAGTTTTGTTCTGGATAGGTGCTTGAAAACTAAAATGGTAGTTTACATTTTCTTTTTTGAAGTGCATGTTTACAATGAGGCCAATTAGTCTATCCCTCATTTTTCTAAGACTAAATATCACAAGTTGCGGAATTCACATATGTTTCCTGAATAGTTCATGGGAAAAGATATATTTGGTGTATACACACAGAAAATTTAATAAATACAGCTTACTTGAATGATCTTTAATATGACGGCCCATTGACTTCATATTTAGAGATTTGTTGCCCACAAACATAGCAAGTTTCTTAATTTGCTCAATGGCAGTTAAAACTTCATGCTTTGGAAGATGGTGAAAATTAATAGTTTACCTTTTGTGTATGGAAGATGAGACAGGAGTATGATCAGTTCTTAACATCTACTACATAAGGGATAATTGCTTCAAAATAAGCCCTGATGGGGTGATTTTGAAATAGAAAGTGACAAACTTTCTGTACATTGTCCTGCTTATATCATGGCTATATAGCCAAGAAATGTATTCCCATGTAAAAAAAAAACTTGAAATATAATTGTACTTTATAATGAAACTTTAATTAGGCTTCAGGTATGCTGAAATAGATCAGACTATACTTTTTCACATCTGCCACAAAATCAGGTTTAAATGGCTTTAATTATGAATATTTGTACATTTCTTGCTTCTTCCACAAAAACGTTCCAACAAACAGCATTCTAGCAACCACAAACAAGCTAGCTCACTGTGTATTTAATTTAGCATAGTTAAGTTAAATGGTACATTGTTTTTTTGTTTTTTTATGTGCGGCACTTAATTTTGAGACTTCTGATTTCATAACTGCAGGGTTAAAAAGACTCATAAGACAATCTATGTGCCTGCATAGTGTACCGCTTTTCTAAAAATTCTATAAAAAAAACAAAACATTTTAGTTAGTGGGTTTGTACTGCTGTTAAACTCAGAAAAGGATCATTTTTGAGCGGAGGGCAACGCGAGGGTTAAGCACTACTTGGCTACTAAGTGTGAAGGGGTATCATCAAAATTATTTTAAATATTTGTTTTTTTTCGGACCTATACACTGTTGTATACTCTAGATCAGGGGTCGGCAACAGGCGTCAGCAATAATATTTGGCCCGCCAGATAATTTTGAGATTTAAAAAAAAATATATATATTTTTTTCATTTTAAAATTATTTTTTTTTTTTTTACAATATCGAACCGACAGTCCCACGTATAGGCTATAATGTCCGAATAGAGAATCTACCCACACCTGAAGAATGCTTATTGTACTTTTATCCATGTTGAGAGTGAATGACACGCACAGACAATCAGGCAGCGGGCTGCACTGACACTGAACCCCTAGTAGTGAATCAATAAGTAGGTGGACAACGCGTGGTGCTGAAATAGCCAAAATGCGGTGTGTGGTTTGAAAAAAATAACACCAGCTCAGTAAATCATTCAAACTTAATGTTTACTTATATGTGACTGCACCACACATGTAAACAGTAACAAAGCAAATTCAGTTTAATTTTATGAAAAACATCAAAAACAACAAAATCGGCGCAAAAAAAAGCTTGATCCGCTTGATCATGGAGTGCGAGGGGTGGTGGTGCATAGGCCTATGCTCCTGAAACGACAGAGCAAACACGCTACATTAGGGATAATAATTAAATGAGCCATTCATTAAAAATATAAAAAATAAAATTAGGCTATTAAATGCAATAACGACAGGCTTAGTACTCACTTAATGTGAAAACTGGCATCTCCCATCGGTCACTATTCGTTGGATATCTGGTGATATGGACGTCACTTTAATTCGCAGGCAGTTTTCAAGGTTTTTATGCGTCAATCGATTCCTCTCGTGCGTCTTTGTGACACTGATATTTAATTGATACAACTGCTGTCCGCTGTCGGGCGTTTTGCACGTAAAGTTTTTCACTCTCTGATTACACCTGTGTAAACTGTGAAGTGACAATAAAATAACTTAAACTTGCTTTGGTACTCATATCGGACTTTTCTTTTGAAACACGGAACTACGTTTCAACGTTGTTGAGAATCACAACACAAACTCGCTAGTCAAGCCAAAATACTGCAGTGCAATGGATTCGGTGAGTAATCCCCACTGCTACCTAGTTAAGAAATGTATTCACATTTTTCGAAAGAAAAGTCAGATCATTATACCAGATCCCGATATGAGGACCAAAGCATTAGAACGTGTCACATTTTTTAACGATCAATTACTTAAATTAGCCTTTTATTATGTTCTAGCCCGCCACCTAGTGGCTCAGAAAAAAATTGGCCCGAGGCCAAATTTACTTGCCGACCCCTGCTCTAGATAGAAGTGAAGGAATAATATAAAAACCAGCTATGTTGCAATGTGTGAATTAAATATAATTCCATGCTGTATTATTAGAATTTTTGTATTTTTTTGGACACTGTTTATTCGGAAAATACTTCCATTTAGGGTGAAGCAGACAGTAAATAGCAGACTAGGTGCTTCTGGATCTCTGTGTTCCGACTGACTCAATATAATTTGATTATTCTTCTTATAATGACTGATTATTTGTCCACCTGTTCACCATCATCAATGTTATGTTAATTGTGGTATATTTCAGAGATGTCTTAGTTGTACTTCATGAGAAAAATAAGGCCATAGCTGGATCTGTAATGTAGCCATCATGGCCTCAAGTGTGAGGTGGATATTAGAGTGGAGCGCAAAGTCAAGTAGGAGATGGGAATTACTTTCACTTACTTTTAATCAGGGACTGTGCCAGTATGCTCTCCATTTCCATCTTACGTGTTGGTATGGAATTCACTGCTTGACTGTTGCATTGATATGACATTCTACACTTTACGGTTTTACAGCCAAGTCAACAGTTTCATGGTCCTGTCTCTTTCTATTTAAGGGTAACAATCTACAAGCACACTGCAAAATTCTGTGAAATATAATAATTTCATAAAGTTGTTTCTTGCGCATTAATGCTGGGGTTGCTGGAGACTTTGCGGTGGACATGGGGCAGTTTTGGACAGTCATGCATCCTAGATCCAGGTCATGTGTGGGAATGGAAATCCCTCCCCTGGTTTTCTGCTGTGTTTCTGCTGTGGCTGAGGTTGACAATAAACATTCTTGTTACCACTGGAAATCAGAGGCATGGAATTTCAACCCTGAAGCCATCTTATGAAAGCACATCTAGTGCCCAAAATTAAACAAAGGCCATTGATTGTGTTCATCGTGGAAAATTTTTAATCCAGCTTCTCTGAAACATCCTGATGCAAGTGAAACACAGAGAAACTGGTACAGCACAGTAAGGACACATGTACAAAAGTCTCCTGTGAAATACTGACAATGTAGACTTTCAATTTCATGTATGTCTCTCCACTGTCCATGTTGAATGAATCAAGTTTGTGATTATATGCTGCCTTAACACTGTGGATCCATGTTAATAATTATAATGTAGAGCACAAACTATGAAGATGTGAAAAATATATTCTTACAACTCAACATATAACCCAAAATATTGGGACAATCTCTAAGGAAACTTAGTTTGATAGGAATATGCATGTTTATTTACATTTTAGTTTAGGTTTGTGTACATTAGAATATCCAGAGAAAATAATGGTGACCATCCAATTTAAATTACCGTCATGCACACAAACAGTAGGATTATGGTTGCATGCCTATTAACATATATATTCATCTTTGTAGATAACAACTGTATAACACCTGTATTTCACCTGTTTTGGGTGAATTTCAGTGGCTTAGACCAAAACCCACTTTTGAAACAGTCCAGAATAAAGAATTTAAAAATCTGTAGCATATGGTGTCTTTTCACATCTAGTTTCTAGATATGGATGTTGCTATTATTACTTTGAATGTTTTAACATAGGTGCACATATACAAACCCCAATTCCAAAAAAGTTGGTACAGTATGTAAAATGCACATAAAAGCAGAATGCAGTGATTTGTAAATGCTGTTTTACATATATTTAATTGAAAATAGTACATAGAAATATATTTAATGGTTTACCTGATCAACTTTGTAGATTTTTGTAAATATACACAAATTCAGAATGTGATGCCTGCAACATGCTCCAAAAAAGTTGGGGCAAAAAGCATCACCTGTTTACCTGTGGAATGTTCCAAACAGGTGTTTTTTGAACTTCCCAGTCTTTTTTTTTTTTTGCCCCTGTCCTAACTTTTTTGGAACGTGTTCATTTTGAAAATGTAGATTGCTAGAGGCCTACAGTGCACTCGTAATATAACAAATTAAGTAGACTAAAGCCTATAAAACACTTAAAGGGGAATTCCATCCAAAAACAGCATTAACCTTATTGAACAGATCAAGGGGCAACTAATTAAATCTTTTTTTGTGGCTGGCCAAAAAAAAAATCTGTACTGAGTTATTTGAATATAAAGTTGAAAATTCGGTAGAGGTATACGTCAAAATGGCATATACCTCTACCACTTGCTCTTTCTGAAAGACTACAGTGTTTTCAAGTGGGCATGTAAATTGCATAGCGAGACGGCGGAGCCAGCAAGGGAAGAATTACTGCCTGGATCACACTGTTTGAATAGGGACAGTTCTGTGAGTGACACATGGTAGATCCAGATAGCTATCACTGCTATTTTATTATAATGTCAGAAAACTACATTGATAGGCTACGTTATTTTGGCAAACTAAACCAAATGGGACTCGAGTGCTGTCAGTTACACAGTGGAGCTCCTCCAGTATTCCCAGATTCCTTGATTCCCTACATCTTCCTCAGCTTTATTGAGCATCACCCGGTAAGGAACCATGTCAACTAACGTTACATTATGATCCGTGACCATTAAGTAGACTAACATTAGCTAGTGACTAACGGGTTTCTTTGCATGAAACAAATTTGTTTTCAAATGTTTGCCATGGTGTAGGCTAACTATAGTAGCTAACCTTGCATTCGTTAATGGAAGTAGGTCGGATATCGGGGTGATAAATGTGTCGTTTCCATGTTTTTACCGACATCAGTGTGTTCAAGTTGCACTGGGAAAGTTTTGGCTTTGCTAGCAAATATAGCTAAAACAGCTAACAAGTGGCCTACAACAATGACGTTTTAATTGTATATGTTTAATATTCTGTATTGGCATGTTGGTCGATACAAAAGCATTTCATACTGAAAATGGGAGGTAGGGGTTGATTTTCTGACATGGAACCAGGGTGCGTAGCCTTGCTAAGTGTTACAGACTTCTGGCTGGCTGGCTAATGTTTTCACAATACCAAACGTAGATAAATGGAGGGCCGTATTTCCCCCATTTTTCTGGAGACTAAGCTAATGATGGTAGTATTTTCTCAGTATAACTTACATTAGTGGCTAAATAGCGAGTTACGTGGCCTCTCTAGTGTCTAACTTAGAAACGCTGTAGTGCAGACTGCAGACAAGCACTACGCTAGCAGTAAAATGCCCAGCCCCTTGGCCTCTGCTTCTGTAACGTTATTCAGTGTGACTGACTCCGCCCATAAACTGTAAGCGCTCTTGGCCATTGTAGTTCACAGTAAAGCAGGTACCTGGTACAAGTGCAGTAGTTTGGGGCTATATCTTTGCTCTCACAACAGGTAGAAAGTTGGCTGAAAGCTCATTTTAATCAGGAGGAGACATACTTTTCTACAAATCAAACATCATTTTTGGGTGGAATTCCCCTTTAAGATGGGCCTATACAAAATAAAAACATAACACAATGGCCAAAAATTATACAAAATAGACTTTGCATAATAAAACAAATATACTTTGACCTATTATAAATAAACCTAAATTTAAACATGGCAGTACATTTTCATGGCTTCTCACACATGAGCTGACACACCCAAAAGTACACCTGGAGACACACCCCCCTCTACCTGCTACAGAAGCATTATGTAATGCCTGGCTTTAAAAAAATAAATGTATATATTTTTTTAAATTTGTTTTTCAAATAAAGGAAAGGACATGACATGATAAAACAGCACAAAACAAAACAAGACAAAGGATCACCAAGTGAAAAATATTCCAAGATTGACATTTACAGGTACATATTATTTACAGATTTGTTGTGTTACTTGCAGATAAGACATACAT
The DNA here is from genome assembly GCA_022702515.1 of Ilyophis sp. 1 JC-2022. NCBI lineage: Eukaryota > Metazoa > Chordata > Actinopteri > Anguilliformes > Synaphobranchidae > Ilyophis > Ilyophis sp. 1 JC-2022. The sequence goes on from CM040395.1 coordinate 109,265,879, forward strand.
AACAGGACAGACAAGACATGGCGGGACAAGACAAAGTAAACGGGGCTGGTGAGACAAACTGCACATTGAGTTTTAATTGTTTAATGGTGTTAGAAACACCAAACTATATAGAAAACTAGAAACCACAAGGTGGGTGTGTCCTGAAGTCAGGTTTTTTAGTAAACGGGGGTGACATGTAATGGTGCATCGCCCTGTCTTGCCCATAGACTGCCAGCAAAATCCGAAGCGCTGTCATGTCGTAATTAGTGTACTTTTTAACGATGTTAGAGTCTCCTAAATTATAATTATAATAGTAGATTTAATTTGAGATAATGAGGACCATGTATTATTTCACAATCTCTGGAAATAATTTTTTTTAATTCCCGGGATTGACCAGCATTCATTGTCGCTGTGGTCGTTAGCAGGAGCAGGATGCTGGGAAGCACATAAAACACAATGGTTGGCTCCGGTCAACCAGAGGAGGAAAACTATACCTATCCTGCGAAGTATGATTACTTATTTAGCTGGATAGCTAAAACTTGGAACAGCTCTTTTTACTTCAGTCCGTATAGATTTGGGATGGTTTTTACTCAATGCAGTTAGTGGTATCCAGCTACAAAATCCTGTGTTGTGCGTAGTAACGTTATACCCCCTGCTGTGTCGGAAAGCGTCTTTAATATTTTAAATTAATTCATAGGTAACGTTAGCTACAAGCTAGATAGATAAGATAGCTACGATAAGATAGCTAATGTTAGCTAACTGCAAATAATCGTCGGTTAGGGAACTGATTTAATGTTACAGTTGAAGACAAAATAATCTGTAGTAATGTTAGCTAACGTTAGTTTTGAGTAATAGATTTCAGGTGCTTCATTTTTTACTATACTAATACCAAAAGCCTCACAATCCAGCAGGTTGTCATCGCTCGGACTAGCTAGCACTGGAGGAAGTATATGTTAGGACAAAAGCAACTTACTTGGCTTATTGTTTGCATTTTCATTGCCCAGCTGAACCATCAAACTAATGTTGTAGATGCCATGCACATAATCTTTGTCGATTAGCAACTAAAATGACTGAGTGGGCATTTAAGATTGGGCCATTCAAAACATATTTTGTCAAATAGTTATAGTTTAAAATCTTTCTGCAATGATGAATTACTAAACCAGGACAGATTATTCAAAATAGTCTTTATTCACCATGACACATGCTATTACACACAATTGTTTATCATGTATTTACTTATATTATGAATGTAATTAGCTAACTTTATAGGTTCTGAGAAAAAGACTACTATAACATTAGGTTTCTTTAGGCAACTGTACCATCTACTCCAAGTTGATATTTTCATACTGCTGGGCACTGCGATTTTTGGACGACGGACACCGTGAGTGAAGCAAGTGAGCTGTTATTTCTGATTAGCTGCTGGGGCGACCCACAATCCTTAAGTAAACGGTGCAAACTGGCCTCCATGATACGGAAAAGAACGGCGGAAAGGGCGGGGATTTGGGCAAATTGGGCGGAGAATGCTGGCTTCAACAGAATGAATGGGAGAGATACAGCTTGTTGTTTCTAGTTTTCTATATAGTTTGGTGGTTAGAAAGGAAAGGAAAATATGAAATAAAAATTTATTTTAAAATCTATAAATAAGTATTGTGTTTGTATATTGGGGATAATTTGTAGGAAGGGGACATCAGCTCTGGAGGTGTTGGGTGACCAGGGGGGTATACTACGAAGGAAGCTTAACATAGCCAGGGTTTCTTTGCGTTAGCTGGCTTCAGAAAGCCTAAACACCGCAATCTGGCTTAACCGGTACTACGAACGTTGTTATCAATTTACTAAGTGAACAACAGGCTTTATTAATCAAGGTACGTGCGCGTTCCCGTAAAAGGGGCGGTGTCTACAACAACGAGCCTATAGCTGTGCAGCATGGGCTGTACTAGAGCAATGTATTTCTCTCCTGTGGGGAAAAAATACTGATACGGACAGATATAATCGACGGATAAGAACATGAAACAATCATATGAGCAAAAAGCAACACCATTGCCTCCCACAAAGTCAGGAAGGAAGCTTTTGCAAAAAATAAATGCTCATCATGTAGGTTAAATTCGTTAAGCTAGTTAATACCTTATTCACCTTACCACTCCTAACAAATAAATCTATACTTTCAGTAAATTGTCATACAGTTTATTTCTAATGTGACAACTGTACTACTACATTTGAGAGCTCTAAACTTTAAACTTGATACAGCATGTTTAAAATATTGCTGGAGCAATCACATCAACGTTTTTTCATTAAAATAAAAAAAAGTCTCTTCAGCATTTTCTGGTACTCCGAAAATCTTTTGGGGAACTCACTAATCTCACCCTGCGAAGAGATTCCCTCAGTATCCGCACATATCTCTACGGGATCCTTTGGAATGGAGATGCCATTTTCCAAAGCCAGGGAGTTGATTGGTCAAAGGGCGGTGCTTTTATATGTTTCAATCTGTTATTCTGAACATAACCTGCCCCAGAGCAGGTTAGTCATGCAGAGTAAGTTGCCGTGGAAATTTACCCCGATTAAAAGTGAGTCTGCTTCGTGATACAGAAAATCCAGGGTTGAACCTTAATTTACAAACGCATTCATTTAGGGCCCTTGGTGCACAAAAACATGTGATGGTTGCTCAGAACATAATTTTCTTTATTTTAAAAAAATCTATATTTTTACCCCAATTTAGCCTTTTCTCTGAGTTTGGGGTGCACAGTGTATTTATAAGACTGACCCATTGCTGCGGCTAGTATGCACTTCCTGCAGCTGCTGCTTTGCACTCTGCAGCTGAGAAGCTGTTGCATCCTGTTGATGTCCTCTTGTGTTATAGCTTGGGCTGAACCTCGGCCACGACCCCGTCCTCTTCCTCGCCCTCTGCCTCCCTGACCTCTACGCCTCTGGCCACCAGATGATTGGGCCAGCTGTCTCAAACATCTCAACACTAGAGTCCTTTGACATGACAATGGAAACCATATAAATAACAGCATGTTGACATGACATTCAATGGGCTTAGCAAAATAATTATATTACAATGTTCACTGTACCTAGTGTGTCAGTTTAAGGAATCAACATGGATAAGTAACATTGAGTTGCATCAATAACACCTACATGTGCCTAGTACATGGATAAGTAACTGTGGTAGGGGGGCGTGGTTTTAGGCGCAGCTAGCAAGAGAGAGAGTGAACGCGGGTGGTTTAGGGAGCCGGCACAGCTGTCGGCAATCGGGCAATTGGTGACGATTGATTATAGGATTGTTGTGGTCAATTAGCCAATTGCCTTGATTGTTCAACAGTGAGCCTGAGGTCTTCAAAAGGGCTGGAACAGAGGAGGAAAGGGAGTGAGGATTGCGAGTGCGTGTGTTTTTGTCCAAAATAAAACACACGGTTTCCTGAAGTATCGGACTCTGCCTGGTTATTACGAGCGGTCTAACACACTTCGCTACAGTGGTGGCCAGTACGGGGAAAGTACGAAAAAAAAGAAAAAAAGCGAAGAAAATAACCAAAGAATGGAGACGGATACGAGGGAGCAGGCGATGTCAATGACAACATTGGGCAGAGTGCTGGAGGGGCTAGCTGCCATGCAGGAGCGACAGGCAGCTGCTCATGGGGAGCAGATGCAAGCCCTGCGTGAGCAGTCTAGCCTCCAGACACAGGCTCTGATACAGCTGACAGCCGGCGGAGATGCCAGGGGAAGGCAGAGCGTCTCCTCCCCGAAGTTCAACATCCCGAAGATGACGGCGGAGGATGACGCGCAGGCCTTCCTTGAGGCATTTGAGCTGGCGGCGGAAACCTCCCGGTGGCCGATGGAGGAGTGGGCCGTGTGGCTCCTACCCCTCCTGTCAGGCGAGGCGCAACGAGCGGCGCATAGCCTGCCGACAGCCGCGAGGGCGGAGTTTAGAAACTTAAAGAAGGCGATCCTCGACCGGACGGGTCGTACCCCGGAGGAGCACCGACAGCAATTCCGGGAGTGGGACCTGACGGGAGAGGACCGACCGTTCGCCTACGCCCAGCGGCTGGCGGACACGGCGAGGCGCTGGCTCCGGCCGGAAATAAGATCCGCTGATGGAGTCGTGGAGCAGGTGGTCCTGGAGAGGTTCGTCATGGGGTTTGCCGGCGGAGACCGCAAGCTGGGTCCACTGCCACAGACCCACTAACCTGGATGCCGCCGTCACCCTGGCAGAGGACCACCTGGCGCAACACCCCTTCACCCAGCAGCAGAAGCCGGAGCCGGCGCCCAGGAAGAAATTCGCCCCTCGTTCCGCCCCCCTTTCTGTTTATCGTCCCCAGAACCCCTCCTTCCCTGCTGTCAGCCCCCGTAACGCTCTGCCCTCTTTCCCCCCCTCAGGCTCAGTGGCGGTGCAGTCCGGCCCACAGGGAGTGCCTCAAACGCCTGGACCGGAGTGTTGGCGGTGTGGACGGCTGGGCCACCTGCGCCGCAATTGTCCGCTCATGGAGGTGGGGCTGGTGGTCCGGGTGGTCGGACCGCCCACCTCCGCTCCCGATTCAGACGGGGCGTACTGCATTCCGGTAAGGGTGCAAGGGAGTGAACACCGGGCACTGTTGGATTCAGGGGCTATGCAGACCATGATTCACCAGAGCCTGGTTCGACCCGAGGCTTTAAGATCGGCACGTTGGGTGGTAATTAGGTGCGTGCATGGGGATCGACATAAATACCCAATAGTACCAGTGGAAATTCGGATAAAAGGAAAAAAGCATATCTTAGAGGCTGTGGTTAGCTCCCACCTCTCGCACCCTCTGATTTTGGGTACAGATTGGGCGGGGTTTAAACAAATAGCGGACAAATTGATGGGGGTACGATCACGACCGGTAGGGAAGTGTGAGGTGTGTGCAGTGGAAAGTGGTGACGCGGGGTCGTCCGACACTGACGGCGGGGGGGGGCGGCTCCGGGAGAGCCTCCAGTGGAGACTCCCCAGGTGCCGGTGTTCCAACCCATGGAGGATTTTCCACTCGCTCAGTCTCGAGACGATACCATACGCTTTGCCTTCGACCAGGTGATATGTGTTGATAGTCAGCTGGTGCGCCCTGACGCTGCACGCTCTCACCCATATTTTGCAATTATTAAGGATAGGTTGTATCGAGTGAGTCGTGACACTCAGACAGGTGAGGAGACGACCCAGTTGTTGGTACCGAAAAGCCGCCGGGAAATTATTTTCCAGGCGGCTCATTTCAACCCCATGGCTGGTCACTTAGGGTATGAAAAAACACTAAACCGGATAATGGCCCCGTTTTATTGGCCGGGCATCTGGGTGGACGTACGTAGGTGGTGTGCGTCCTGTCCAGATTGTCAGCTGGTAAATTCCCCAGCCATCTCAAAAGCCCCATTGCGGCCCCTACCATTAATTGAGGTCCCGTTCGATAGAGTGGGCATGGACCTCATCGGGCCATTTGTCAGGAGCACTCAGGGATACCGATTTGTATTAGTTTTGGTGGATTATGCAACCCGGTATCCCGAAGCAGTGCCATTGCGCAATATCTCGGCTAAGAGTGTTGCGCAGGCATTGTTTCAAATAATCTCCCGAGTTGGAATCCCGAAAGAGATTCTGACTGATCAAGGCACTTCATTCATGTCACGCACACTACGCGAACTGTATGAACTTTTGGGTGTTCAGTCAATTAAAACTAGCGTGTACCATCCACAAACGGATGGGCTCGTGGAACGTTTTAATAGGACTTTGAAATCCATGATTCGGAAGTTTGTACACGATGACAGCCGAAATTGGGATAAGTGGTTAGTTCCTCTATTATTTGCAGTGCGAGAGGTTCCCGAGGCCTCCACGGGAATTTATCCTTTTGAATTGCTGTTCGGTAGAAAACCACGGGGTATTTTGGACCTGGTTAAAGAAAGCTGGGAGGAGGGTCCAAGCCCCAGTAAAAATGAAATTCAATACGTTATGGACCTGCGAGCAAAACTCCATACACTGGGGAGATTATCACGAGAGAATTTGCTCGAGGCTCAGGAACGTCAGCAAAAACACTACAATAGAGGAACGAAACTACGGCAATTTTCACCGGGAGAGAAAGTCTTGGTATTACTACCGACTTCCAGCACAAAATTACTCGCCAAGTGGCAAGGACCCTTCGTGGTCACACGACGAGTGGGGGAAGTCGATTATGAGGTGGAGCGGTCTGATAGAGAGGGGGCGAAACAGATTTATCACCTCAATCTATTAAAAGCGTGGAAAGAGGTGAAACCGGTCTCCTTGGTATCGGTAGATCAGGAGAGAGATGACCTGGGACCGGAGGTGCCAAATTCGAACGATCAAACCTCCCCCCTTTGTGATAGCCATCTCTTACCGAATCAGAGAACAGATCTTGCCAGGTTGCAAAAGCAGTTCGCTGATGTGTTTTCCCCTCTACCAGGCCACACCAATCTGATAAATCACCATATTGAGACAACCCCGGGGGTGACGGTGCGTTCGCGCCCCTACCGACTGCCTGAACATAAAAAGAAAGTGGTTCAGGCAGAAATAAAGACAATGTTTGAATTGGGCGTAATAGAAGAGTCTAACAGTGCGTGGAATAGCCCCATCGTGCTAGTGAGTAAGCCGGATGGATCTGTTCGCTTCTGTGTAGACTATCGCAAAGTAAACGAAGTGTCACGATTCGATGCCTATCCCATGCCTCGGGTCGATGACCTATTGGATCGGCTGGGCACAGCTCGTTTTTTTTCAACACTGGATTTGACCAAGGGCTACTGGCAGATTCCCTTGTCTCCAGAGTCCAAGGAAAAAACGGCTTTCTCCGCTCCGGACGGGTTGTACTAATTCCGGACACTTCCGTTTGGGTTATTCGGAGCCCCTGCCACTTTTCAACGTCTCATGGACAGGGTACTGCGTCCGCATGCGGCTTTCGCTGCAGCCTATCTGGATGATATCATAATACACAGTGACAGCTGGGCTCAGCATGTGCGGCATGTGGGGGCGGTGCTGGAGTCCCTGAGACAGGCGGGACTCACGGCTAACCCAAAGAAGTGTGCGATTGGCAGAGCGGAGGTACGATATTTGGGGTACCACTTGGGAAGTGGACAGGTGCGACCTCTGGTGGACAAAACCGCGGCGATCGCGACCTGTCCATGACCTAAGACTAAAAAAGAGGTGAGGAGGTTTTTGGGACTGGCCGGGTACTACAGAAGGTTCATCCCGGCTTTCTCAGACCTGACCAGTCCCCTGACCGACTTGACTCGGAAAGGTGCCTCAGATCCGGTTCAGTGGACGGAGCTGTGTCGGCAGGCATTTGAGAGGGTAAAGGAAGCTTTGTGTGGGAAACCGCTCTTGTTCACCCCTAATTTCTCTCTCCCCTTTAATTTGCAGACTGACGCATCGAACAGAGGGCTGGGGGCCGTTTTGACTCAGCAGGTGGAGGGGATCGACCGACTAGTGCTGTACATTAGCCGGAAGCTATCACAGCGGGAAGCGAAGTACAGCACGGTCGAGAAGGAGTGCCTGGCCATCAGATGGGCGGTCGGGTCCCTCCGTTATTATCTGCTGGGTCGCTCATTCACCCTCTGCTCGGACCATGCGCCCCTCCAATGGCTTCACCGCATGAAGGATACCAACGCCCGAATCACTCGGTGGTATCTGGCTTTACAGCCTTTTAATTTCAAGGTGATTCATAGGCCGGGAGCGCAGATGGTGGTGGCTGATTTTCTCTCCCATCCGGTGGAGGAGGGGGGGGGGGGGGGGGGGGGGAGTTGAGCATTGGCCGGATGGCTTCCCGGCCTAAGTCGGGCGGTGGGGGTATGTGGTAGGGGGGCGTGGTTTTAGGCGCAGCTAGCAAGAGAGAGAGTGAACGCGGGTGGTTTAGGGAGCCGGCACAGCTGTCGGCAATCGGGCAATTGGTAACGATTGATTATAGGATTGTTGTGGTCAATTAGCCAATTGCCTTGATTGTTCAACAGTGAGCCTGAGGTCTTCAAAAGGGCTGGAACAGAGGAGGAAAGGGAGTGAGGATTGCGAGTGCGTGTGTTTTTGTCCAAAATAAAACACACGGTTTCCTGAAGTATCGGACTCTGCCTGGTTATTACGAGCGGTCTAACACACTTCGCTACAGTAACAATGAGTTGCAATAACACCTACATGTGCCTACATGGATAAATAACATTGAGTTGCAACAATAACACATGTGCCTACATGACGCATTCATTCACGTTGCTGCATGAATATTCGTTTGAGGAGGGTGGGCTTTTTACAAGTAGAGCTGTCAATCGAAAGTAATTTTTGTGATATTTTTGGGCTAGTTTATATTTAGGGAGTATATTATTCGTATTTTTCGCAGTAAAAACTATTGCCATGGTAGCCTCCGTTTTTGAGTAAGAAACAGAAAGACTGTATTATGAGTGAGGAAGAGGAGTGGTCACATTGTGTCAAAAGTATAATGTTTAACTTTATTGTAATCAGCGAATCAGCGAGTTATAGAGACACCAGTTATCGAGGGGTAGGTGTATACTTTACTATGCGTTTCTGATGCATGCATGTATTGTTGTGTAGGTAGCTGGAGGATAAAATAGCCTAGCTCAGTTCTAGTTAGCCTACTGTGATGGAACAGCATGCGATAGGCAATGTCATGTTATATCGCATCTTTACAATTGAGTTGCAATGTCCGTATACTTTACTAATAAACTGAAAATGTTGCTCAATGTAAATTTACTTACACGCACATAAAAGAAAGAAGAACGGTATTAGTTACCTGATTTGAAGCCATCCTTCCAGTCCATAGAAGTACAGTACATACTCCACGCGTGTTTGTAAACATCATTACAGCGACTGAGTGGGGAATTGCGGTTCTTAAAACGCAGTGCAGCTTTTATCACGACCAGCGTGACCGCCAAAGTGCCGAGTTATCTCATGCAGCTTCAAGGGATTGTAATTTTAGGTAGGGGGGTGGGGCTGTGATTATTGAGGTTGCTAGTGTTCATGCTTGTCTTTAGCTGAATGTACTGGAAGTAGCAGTGGTCCGGTAGGTTGCATTCTTTTCGAATGAGGTCGAAGGTCATGAGCAAGCCGCCACTGAATAACTGTCCCAGGCTGGTTACTACTCTCCTGTTCCAGATTGGGGAAAACATGGGTTTGTTATAAATTAAAAACATGGGATTATGCCATAATGGGGTATGGATGGATGGTGAAAGGTTGTAGTGGAGAGTTTAGCTTGACTTCCACTAATGGCCCTGTCACACTATTGCGTATGAGAGAAACGTATGAGTTGCGTATGTAAATTCATAAAATAATTTTCATACGCACAAAAAGCCCTTGAAAATAGCGTATGCTTAGCGTATAAACCATACGTCCAAATACGCACAAAATCTTTAAGCATGCTTAAAAAACTTTTTGTGCCTCGCCGTATGCCAGCATATGCCACCGTATGCCACCGTGCTTGAAACGTATACAACCTATGCCTAACGTACCCCTAGCGTATGTCAGCGTATATCAGCGTATGAGTGATATTTTTCATACGCTGACATGCGCTAGTACGATACGCAATAGTGTGACAGGGCCATAAGCAGTTAGGGTGGTGTTGATAGTGATGTTATCTTTGTAACAGTTGTATGTTTTTATGGATTTTATCTATGAACGGAAGATTTTGGATGTCCAGTGCTTGGGTCAAACTATTTTCAATGTCTAGCCAAGTTGGATTTGTGTTGTTTGTCCAGTGCCAGATGTATTGTAATTAGCGTGAAAGGAAGTAGTGGGAGAAGTTTGGGGCCCCGAGTCCTCCGAGTTTTTTTGTTTTTCCAGTAAAATCCAGTCACTGCATGATTAAGAGAGGAGAACCAACCTAATAGAGGGGTGACAGGGGTCATGGCAAAGATGTAATAGATTTTTGGGAGGATGTTTTAACAACATTTTAATTGTGGATATTTGGCCAATCAGAGATAAGGGTAGTTTATTCCATATTTGGTTTCTCTTATTTCTTGTAATAAGGTGATGTGATTGAGTTTGAATAATTTGTTTAAATTTGGTGAGATGTGGATACCAAGATAAGGAATAGATTTTGCTGTACATTTCAAGGGGAGTCCCCAGCCTCAGCATCCCAGTTGAGTTTGGTCATAGGCAGAATCTCAGATTTTGTCCAGTTGATGAAGTAGCCAGACACCCAGCTATAGTTACATATCAGATTATGGACTGATGGAAGGGAGGATTGTTTGAATGTTTAATTAATCAGGCAGAGTCAGAATGCAGTTACAAGTGCATATCTTATCGCAGGAATGACTACAACACAGTTCCGGATCATCACATAAGTAGCAGGACTAAAAGCAGCGCAGCTGCTGCAGTAGGTGATGCCCAAGTGCTAACTAACACTGTAACATCTTCCCTTTTCTTATGACAGGACACATATCAATATCAACATATGTATCTAGTCAACAATCCTGAAATTGTACAGCTCAGAGGGAAACACAATCAGAGTAATGGATTTTACAATAATAAACTTTTTCAACAGTCTTTTCTATTTATCTTTCTTTTCTTTTTCCAAAATAACAAAAGAAAGTTGCGGATGGTGAACTGTCCAATGTGCAATGTCCAGTCTATTAGGTGGCCGGAGGGGGGCGAACATAGTGAGAGCAGACAGTGGATGTCTGTGGGCTTACTGATGAACCATAGCTGCTGGGGTATCTGGGGGAAAGGTGGCTGGGGTTGTGGTGTCTGCAGGTATGGGGGCTGCTAGGGAGAGTACGGAGAGTGTTGTGACTAGTCTCTTCTCCCAGTGATGGCGCTATGTGGACCAGCTGGGTTCCGTTTGCATTAATTACAGTGCTCTGTGTCGGTGTTAGCACTGCCACAAGCAGGTCGATGCGGTTTGGGCAGTAGAGGGAGCCCTCAACCTCTACCAGGTAGGACCGTGAGACAACCTTCTTAAAGCATGATCCAAGACGCAAGATTCCTGTGCGATCCCCAGGCAGCGGCTTCATTCTGACTTTTTCGCCCACTGTGGGCTCAGGTAAGTCCCTTGCAGTTTTGTCATGGATGAATTTGGGGACCTGTCTCCTGTGCAGCAGCTTGGGCACAACCTCTGTGACCAGACCACACATGGCTCCAGGAGCTTGTTAGCCACAGGCAGTGCTGTTTTCAGGCGCCTGGACATCAAGCGCTGGGCGGGGCTGTTATTCATGCCCTCTGTAGGTTGTGTTGCGGCATTGCAGTATAGCTTTCCAGGCATCAATATCATCCCGTAGAGCTTTCTTGCACAAGTTCTTTGTTATTTTGGCTGCTGATTCGGCTTTACCATTGGCTTTTGGATATCTTGGCAATGACGTGACATGTTCAAATTCCCATTCTGCTGCAAATCGCCAGAATTGATGACAGGAGAACTGGGGCCCATTGTCAGATATGACCCTGTCTGGCTGTGTATAGCGTGCAAATTGAGCTTTGCAGCGCTTGATTGTTGTATCAGCTGAGAGGTTAGGGCGAACATCTATCTCCCAGAAGTCCGAGTAGTGATTTATCAGGAGGAGAAAGTCTTTGCCACTATGCTGGAATAGATCAAGACTCACTATCTGCCATGATATAGGCAGCTCATGAGATAGCATGGTTTCTTTCTTTTGCTCAGTTGCATACTCATTACAGGTGGTGCATTTGCTGACAAAGTCTTTGATGTCAGTCTGCATTCCTAGCCAATAGAGCGTCTCACGTGCCTGCCTGTAGCAAGCCTCACCCCCAATGTGGCTTGAGTGGACACAGGCTTACATTTCAGGGCACAATGACCTGGGGATAACTACTCTCTGACCCCTGAAAAGCACACTGTTCTGGACGCTCAGCTCCTCCTTGATTGACCAGTATTCTCTAACAACTAACAAGGTCTCATCTTTGCAGTCCGGCCAGCCCATCAGAACGGTTGCTTTTACAGTCTGGAGATCTCTGTCTGTGTGTTGTTGAATCTGTATGAGGCGCTGGTCTGTGACGTTGAGGTAATCAGCCTGGTTTATGTTCTCAACCTGTAACTGCTCTGTTTGAAGACTGCAGACTGTGTGCTGTTCATGCATGGATTTAGTGTGCTTGCCAGGTGCTGTAGCTCTGCTCAGTGTGTCACTCACATACATCTCTGGCCCTGGTTTGGACGTAACCTTGAGATTGTAGCTCTGTAAGGCCAACAGCATACTTTGTAGGTGCTTTGGGGCAAGGGGTTTGTTGAAGATCGCTATGAGCGGCTTATGATTTGCCTCTGCGGTGATGTTGTCTCGTCCATACAGATAGTGGTGGAAACGCTGGCACACAAACACTATGCTGAGGCATTCCTTCTCTATCTGTGCGTAGTTTTTCTCTGTGAGTGTGAGTGCTCTTGAGGCGAATGCGATAGGCTTGCATCAGGCAGCAGCCCAGTCCATGCTGGCTTGAGTCGCTCTGTATTGTGACAGGTTTTGACACATCATAGTATCGCAGCACAGGTGTCGCCATCACCAGCTGCTTTATCTTTCTCACTGCTGCGTCATGTTTCGGGAGCCAGTGCCAGGGAAAATCTTCGTCCATGAGCCTTCTCATCGGCTCACATATTTCTGAGAGCCGTGGCAGAAACTACGAGAGGTAGGTGACGAATCCAACAAACCGCTGCACGGCTTTGACATCGGCTGGAGCAGGCATGTCCAGCACAGCTTTCACCTTCTCAGGATGTGTCCATGGAAGCAGGCCTCAGACAGTTTGAACTGGAGCTTCTTGATGCTTAGTCTTAGCTTGACCTGGCGACACCGGTCCATGAGAGCCATTAGCTTAGTGTCATAGTCTCGGTTTTCTTCACAGTCACCACAGCCCACAACGAGGATGTCATCGGATATGGGCTCCACACCAGCTAGTCCTTCAAGCAGCTTGTGCTGTTTCCGCTGGTAGATCTCTGGGGCTAGTGAGACCCTGGCTTTAGGGAGTTTCTAGGCATGAGGTAGTGGGAATGCCGAAGAGCCTGGTGGAGGTGTTTGGGATTGATGCAAATTAGTAGTTTGTCTGTCTTCTTGACAATTACCATATTGCTAATGCAGTCTCTATGCTCGCTGACTGAAGCAATGTGTCCATCTGCTTCATATTAGTCAGGCTGGGCCTTCACAACCTCGCGACAACCATAGCGACTGGGACATTTTTAGGGTGTGCACTGGAATTCTTAGTATTTCCTGATCAGTGTCTTTTTGCTCAGGGGTGCAGCCTGGAGGTTGTCTACAGTGTTGAGCTCTGCTAGAATGTGAAGTGAATAAGGCCCAGCTGCTCACATGTGGATCCTGAAAGCAGTGGTTGTTGATTAGTCTCCACAACTTCAAATTCAAGGCTGTGCTTAGAGCCACGCACAACACAGTCAGTCACATACAGACCCAATGAGGTCATCAGCTGGCCTGAATATAGCTTCAGTCTGGTGGCACTTAGCTTGAGCTTGTCTCTGGGAACTAGTCTCATCTTGTCCTTTAGACTCATGACATTACAGGTGGCCCCTGAGTGGAGCTGGCATTGCTGTGGCTTATTCTTTAGTAGGAGAGTCACAAACCACTTTTTTCCTTTTGCTCTCACTGCCCCAATGCATTCACTACAATACACATCATTGTCAGTGAGTGTGTTTTCCTGTTCTGTGCTTGAGCCAGCCCTCAACTGAATGGTTCCTTCCATCTCTTCTCTTACTTTTAATGCACACTCTTGTGAAATGGTTAGCTGTGCCACAAGCTTTGCACACTTTTCCATAGGCTGCGCATTGGTCTCTCCCCCACCCATATACACTGTCACAGTCTTTACATGTAGCTGGGCCATCAGCTGTAGGCCTTGTGTGGCAGCCCTTCTTCTCTGCAACAGGGGCTGTTTGACTGCATTTTGAATGGCTGTTTGACTGCATTGACACTGTCCATTTGTGGCCTCTCTAACTCCATCGTTCTAATCCTTATATCTGTCAGTTCTGCAGCACGGCATGCCTCTAAGGCCGCAGCCAGCATCAGATTCCTTTCTCTCAAAAGATGTCTGCGTGTGCCTTTGTTAGCTATGCCAAGCACCATTTTGTCTCTAATCAGTTAATCTCTCAAAGCACCATACTCGCAAGTAGCAGCCTTTTCCCTCATTGATCACATTCTTTGCAGGCTTGAGGTATAATTCCAAAGCATCCAATATTGCGTCCGCGTCCGATTGCTCCGGTTGGGTCAAATTCAGATTATGCTTGTATGCATGCCCATTAAACTCCTCAATGTTGCTGCTTGAATATAAATCGGTGGCCTGGGCGTAATCTTCGTATTCTGTTCTGAAGACATCCCAAGACGCACTCCAATCTCCGCCGAGCTTCATCGGGGCAGGCGGGGGTATGTTCGCGGCCATGGCTTTTGCTGGAAATGCTAGGTAAAGTGAGTGAGCTAGCTGGCTACACTACTCTGCTAACTGTGAAGCTAACTGAACTTGGTAGGAAATTGACACGCGATTTCTCTCTCGCCTTATATTTCATTCAACTTACTACATTTGTCCATGTAGTCCGCAAAATTCATCCCACTTCTGTCACCTTGTTTGAATGTTTAATGAATCATGCAGTCTGGGATGGATGGGTGCTTCTGCTGTTGGATTTTGCCAGCACTCAACGCTGACACACACAACCAGTGTAATGTTACTTCCATTTCCCTATGTTTAATTTCATAATGTTTCATGTTTTGACTGTGTTGTACAGAAGGCTATACAAACTAGGCACCTAAATAAAACTCCTTTCTGCCCTGCCTCTCTTCACTGCTTGCTTACACTGCCTGCAAAAGTGGCAGAGTATCCATACAACAGTCAGAATTGTATAATTCAGTAAATTGAAATAGCATTATAACTGTCAATGTCCGACATCAAAAAAAGAATAGGGTTTGGGACGATACCATTTTTTTCAGACAGAGTACGAGTACTCACTTTTGGGTACTTGCCGATACAGAGTACCAACACGAGTACATTTTCTATTTTTAAAATAATTTTCAGTTATGCAGATTTTGAAAACACTGTTTATTTTTATATTAATTGATGCATTTTGTGGCAAACTCCGAGGTGGTTGGAGTTGTCACGCAACTGAAAACAATAACTTCAATGTCCACACCGCGACAATTCAATTTAACTTCACGCTTTATTGCTGTTTTGGGGAAACGAGAAGTCGAATTGCAGGGAAACGTCAGCCAGTCCGTAATCCGGGAGAATAGTCGGTGTACGTTTGCAGGGGTCGGTACACATAGACGGGTTCTCTTACGGTCCAGGGCTAATGCAGGAGCAGGGTTGTCAGACAGGCGGTGGTCGGTAACGGGGCGGGTTCTCATTCGGTCCAGGGATTGGGCACACAGCAGACTTCTCCTGACAAACACAAATCAAACACGGCACTTAACTTTCTCTCTCCAACAATACACTCCTCTGTCTCCACTCCACCTTGGTTTCGCATATGCTACTCCATTTCCCTGTTGTTTGTCATTCCCTTTTCTAGGGCACCGATTAGCCCGGTGATTCGCCACAGCTGACTGGCCCGGTGTCTTTTCCAGGTGCCGTGTATTTCCTTGTTGCGTTGCTGACTTCCCCGGAACTCCTAATATGGGCATGCCGTCTTTCCACATCAGCCGTACATACCTTCCCTCTATCACCTCTCCGTGGTTCTGTCCCCGCCGGGTGCCACAATTTATACAAATAAAATAAAATAGAACAATTGATTAAATGCAAGGCTTTGAGGTTATCCATTTTATACAAAATAGGCTAATAATAACTGACAAAAGATGACTGTTTTTCATTGTGTGTTGTTTAAATCAACAACCGTTGAGCTGATGACACAATATGGTAAATGGTAAATGGACTGCACTTATATAGCGCCTTTATCCAAAGCGCTTTACAATGGCCTCTCACTCACCCGTTCACACACACATTCACACACCAATGGCGGCAGCTGCCATGCAAGGTGCTAGCCTGCTCATTGGGAGCAATTTGGGGTTTTAAGGTTTTAGTGTCTTGCCCAAGGACACTTCGACATGTGGACAGGAGGAGCCGGGGATCGAACCGCCAACCCTGCAATCAGCGGATGCCCTGCTCTACCTCCTGAGCCACAGCCTTTGTTGTATCTTTGTTGAGGGAGCACAGTTCATTTGATTAACACCAGAAGAACGGGAGCGGTCATTTGCAAACTTTTGGAATTCTGAACGTTAATATCTCCTAGCAGGAGAGTCACACTGCTGCCTACTTTCATGACTTTTCCTATATTTGTCATATATACCTGGTCATGTTTTAAAATTTCAAAAACACTTTCTGGTAACGAAATATAAAAAAATACACCTAGAACGACAAAGTAAAGCGGTCAAATAACCGCGAAAGCGAGCCCTCCGCCCCCACCCCTCTCCTGGTCATTCATTCACGCCTAAGGATCACTGAAAAATTTTTGTTCACAACCGCTGAGGACAACTATCACATTAGCAAGTCATTAGTAGAATACTATTTTATCCATTTATTTGATGACGGAGTCAAAAAACTTGAAAACTCAATTTAAAAAAATTATCAATTCACTTCACTTATTTAGCTATACTAAAACATTTTCATGTAGCTGAAAGCAAAGAACGAGATAGCATCCACATCTACTCCATATTTGGCCGCAGAGTGATGGTTTGAGGCTCGTTTGATACCTTAGACCGTTGATGACATACAGCCATTTCGCCAGTCATGTGTTCCATACTGTACCAGTGTAATTTACAGCTGAATCTAGTCTCACCACCTAATTCTCATAGAGATCAGTTCAAATGCAGAGAGGTTATAGTATCGCTTGTAACAGTACCTGAAAATAAGATATCGAGAGTCTTTTGATGTTGATTGGTCACAGACTTCAGGAAGTAACAGCATGCAAAGGATATGCAACCAAATATTAAATATGATACTTTAAGAGATTTCAGTTTTCGATTTTTAATACATTTGGCAAAGTTTATACAGTTCAAATAGGCTATGTACCGTCATCCAGTTAAAATGACTGCAAACACTAATTTAGTTGTAGTTCATGGTAGGCTAAAGCACAGAACTCATGCCTATGTCTTTCATTGAGCTACAATGCATGCGGGCGTCTGCATGTATTCTGTATGCATGTCTCTCTTGATGTCATCTTCATGCATCATCATCATTAGCTACCAAACACATTACATTAGTACACAAAACGAAGTGATATCTCACCAAAAAATATGTTTTCAATGGAAAATAAAAGGCCAAGTTACTTACGCATAGCCTACAAAGCACTGTCTGTAATTCCAACTTGCAAAAACTAGGCCTGCCTTTAAAAGTATTAATATCAAAATGTGGCCAAGTTACAACTAACAATATTGCCTATCGTAGCTCATACTAATTAAACTAGCTCTATTCCAAAGCAATGCTATCCAAACTTTTCTAAATTATTTAATGCAACTTGGCCCTGTGTTTTTTCAGCCTACATGCAGGCTACCTGTGCCCAGCTTGCTGGCAGGTAACAAAAATGTTATGGGTAAGAATAATAACCTATCCCCATTTACAGCTGGTCCATATAATGTATTTAATTCCCATTTTCTCGTTTCATTTGACCTCAAGCCGTCATTCTAGGTTGTTCGGTGGTTCTGAGTCCCGCATTCGAAGCGTTAATTGATCAACAATAAAAAATAGAACATGAAATTGACATTTAAAGTCTCTTTCACTTTGCACCCTGTTGGCTGTAGACCTGCAAGATGCTGTGTTGTATCGGGTTGTGTATTGGAGCATTTTTATAAGTACGAGTACATGAGCACAGGATCGGATCCTGGTATCGGTGCATCCTCCTTCAGAGGAAGGAAAGTGAATATGGATGTCATTATGAATGCTACGGAAAAACATGAGCGATCGAGTGAAGCAGTATCCGCCTGGTACACTGTATACCAGGGGTGTCTAATCTTATTCGAAAAGGGCCGGTGTGGGTGCAGGTTTTTGTTTTAGCCCAGTACTACGACACCTAATTCAAGTAATTAACTAATCATGGTCTTCAATCAAGACGTTGATAAGTAGAATCAGGCGCCTTAGTGCTGGGCTAAAACAAAAACCTGCACCCATACCTTTTCGGATAAGATTGGGCACCCCTGCTGTATATTGATGGATTGAATTTTAACAATAAATTCCTAGTGGATAACAATAGACTGACATTTAAACACGAAGAAACATGGATTATGGTCTGAGATCAACACCGAAGGGGAAGCATCTGTCATGGATTTTCACACGCCTGAGCTAGCGGACCCATTCCGAAGTAGACCTGAGGACTGTCAGACCTGATTGGACCTGATGTCATGGTTTCTCTGCCTGCTCTTCTCTCTTTGTCCACTTCCCTGGGGAGCGCTCATGTTGCGTCTCTTCTCTTTGTTTTCCTAGTCCGTTTCGTGTTTTGGTTTTCAGCTCAGTGTTTTCACCTGTTCCGTGTTTCCTGTCATTATTTAAACCTCACGTCATCGTTGTTTGACGCTTCCATATTGCCTATCTTTTTGACAAGGAAAGCCGGTATTTTCTGACATTAAGCGTCGACCGTATCACCTCAACGTGTTGTGGTTCCACGGGACAAGGGTGCATATGTTCAAGAGTTTGTTAGAAACTTAGATTAGGTTAATCGTTTCTATCCTGTCTCTTTCTTTTCATCCCTGTCTTCTGTCTTTGACAGAGTGTCTTCTCCGTCTCTAATACCTCTTGTTTATGTGTTTCGGCTCCCTCGTTGTGAGCTATAGGGTTTTTCGTTGTTGTTTGATTTAATATATAGTTAAGAGTTTTTTCGCCCTATTAGGGTCGCTTTGAGTTGTAGCGGTATCTCTCCTGGTGTGGAGAGTTATTATTTGTTTGTATATTGTTATTCCCTGTTTGCGGGGTTTCCCTCCCGCTCTGTGGTGTTCAGTTGAGCATTCTCTGAACCCCTACTGTCGCGTCTGGTCCTTCGTTCCCACGCTACCCCTGACAGAATATGGAAGCCAGTAGGGAGGTACCAGCGACAGTTGCTAATTTAGGGCAAATCCTCACAGCGCAGGAGGCGGTTATCTCCGGCCATGAGGAGGGCATTAGGGCTCTTCAAGCCTCCGTCCAAGCCCTACACACTCAGCAGGCGCAGTTCGGCAACCAGCTGCGTTATCAGGGAGACGGGCCGCGTGAATTAGCGGACAGCATTCGCACTTTAACGCTGACGATTACGCCTCCCCAGGTTACTTTACCTTCAATCCCGGTAGCACAAGCACCAAGTTCGGCGGTACTGATTCCTCCTGATCAAGCAGTGATTCCCGTCCCACGCGAGCTCAAGGAGCCTAAATTACAGATCGGGAGGTGTAGGGGGTTTTTGACGCAGTGTTTAATTTTTTTCAAATCGCAACCTTCTCGGTTTTCCACCCAGGAGGCTCGAGTGTCTTTTATTCTTTCTCTTTTAACAGGTACGGCCCTCGCTTGGGCGGACCCCTTAATCAGAGCAAGCTCTCCCGTGATGTCCACTATGGAGAGGTTGGTAGAAGAGATGGCGTCGGTTTTCGACCATGACGTCTCCGGTCAGGAGGCGGCGATGCGACTGACTTATCTTCGTCAGGGCTCCGACACGGTGGCGTCATTTTCTATTGCCTTTCGAGCACTCACAGGGGAGACTGAGTGGCCCGGACGGACCGCTTAGCTCTCTATTTATTAAAGCACTTTCTGATTCAGTTCGAGATGCCCTTTCTGCACTCGAACCGCCCGCTTCGTTCGGTGCGTTAGTGTCTACGGCTATCAGAATTGACAATCGGATTAGAGAGAGAGAGAGAGAGAGTCGCTGGGTCACGCAGTGGTCGGTCCTCTATTTGTGTGCCCCGTTCGGTGGTTGTTCCGGTTTCCTCATTTTCTGAGGAGCCCATGCAGGTAGATGGGACGGCAGTACGGGATTCCAGGTTCACCAGGTCGAGAGAGGCGTGGTGTCGTTATTGTAAACGCGCTGGGCATTACAGAGATCAATGTCCTAAGCTAGCGGGAAAAGAGGAGTCTCGCTAAGGGAATCGAGGCCCTTAGTGAGACATGATCAAACTTCTCCTCGAACTCTATTATCTGTGCAGCTGAGTTGGAATAAGCATTCCACCAGCTGTATCGCCTTTATTGATTCCGGATCAGTTGAGTCCCTTATGGACATTAAGTGGGCTAGGGAGCAGGGGATTCCCTCAGTTTCTCTTTCCGTTCCACGGTTAGTAACTGCTCTTGACGGTCGCCCTTTGGGTACGGGCGCTATCCGGCGGGTTACCAGCTCCTTAAAACTGTCTGTTTCGTTACAGGATCATACGGAGCGTATTAAATTTTTTTTAGTGGATTCTCCCACATACCCACTTGTTCTGGGTCACTCATGGTTGGTTCAGCACAAGCCCAATATTAACTGGGGAGCGGAGGATTCGGTTATTCTCCGCTGGGGAGTTCAGTGCAGACACCACTGTTCTACAAATAAATCACTTAGATCTGGCGGCTCGCGCCGCTCTCTTCCCGATCTCAGTTCTGACAGCGAACAGGAGGAGGAGAGTGTTCTCCGTGGGGCTCACGGGGCAGTAGCGTCATCTCGCGACACCAGGGGGAGTCTTTCTTGGGACCCGCTCGCTGATGGGTTTAGTATGTGGGAGGAGGAGAGCTCTCCTTCTGAGATCGATTGGGACATCCCTCGCGATTCGGAGTCAGATTTGGAGAGTGTTCCGGTGGGCGGAGCTATTCTGTTTTCATTGCCAGCTAATGTTCCTTAGCAGTACACTGATCTTGCGGAGGTCTTTAGTAAGCAGCGCGCCACTTCTCTTCCTCCTCATAGGCCGTATGATTGCGCCATCGAGCTATACCCTGGCTCGATTCCCCCCAGGGGAGCGCTGTATTCCTTATCGGCTCCTGAGAGTGCCGCTATGAAAAATTACATAGAGGAATCTCTCGCCCACGGTTTCATCAGACCCTCCACATCGCCGGCGGGGTCCGGTTTTTTCTTTGTTAAGAAGAAGGACGGTAGTCTTAGGCCATGCATTGACTACAGGGGACTTAATGCTATAACGATTAAGAATCGTTATCCTCTCCTTCTTATGAATTCGGCCTTTGAACGCCTCCAGGGGGCGTCTATTTTCACTAAACTGGATTTACGCAGCGCTTACAACCACGTTCGCATTCGTGAGGGAGACCAGTGGAAAACTGCGTTTAATACCCACTCGGGACATTATGAGTACGAGGTGATGCCGTTCGGGCTCACTAGCGCCCCCTCAGTTTTCCAGGCGTTAGTGAACGATGTGCTAAGGGAGATGCTTGAAAAATCGCTTTTTGTTTATATTGATGATATTTTAATTTTTTCTCCCGATCTTTCCACTCACATTCGCCATGTCAGGCAGGTTCTTAATGCTCTGCTCAAGGCTCAGCTTTTTGTAAGGGCAGATAAGTGTGTCTGTCTCACCAAATCAGTTTCTTTCCTGGGAATCATTGTGGCAGATGGCAAGGTTCAGATGGATCCAGCGAAAGTCTCGGCCGTTAAGAATTGGCCCACGCCATCTTCTCTTAAACAGGTTCAACGTTTTTTAGGCTTCGCTAATTTCTACAGGAGGTTTATTCGTCATTTTAGCGCGGTAGTTGCTCCTATTACGGCACTTACAAAAAAAACGTCTTCCTCCCGGTTCCTATGGAACTCGAGGGCCGAAGCGGCGTTTTCTGAGCTCAAAAAAACGTTTTACGTCCGAACCTATTCTTGTCACGCCTAACCCTTCCCTTCCTTTTGTAGTAGAGGTAGATGCGTCTGAGTTAGGAGTGGGGGCCATTCTCTCCCAGCTATCCCCTATTGACCACAAAATGCATCCATGTGCTTATTTTTCTCGCGCATTAACACCTGCCGAGAGAAATTATGATGTGGGGGACCGGGAGCTCTTGGCAGTTAAAATGGCTCTGGAGGAGTGGCGTCACTGGCTTGAAGGGGCGGAGCATCCGTTCACGGTGTGGACGGATCATAAAAACCTGGAGTACGTGCAGCTAGCCAAGAGGCTTAATTCTCGCCAAGCCCGGTGGGCGTTATTCTTCTTGCGCTTCAATTTCCTGCTCACGTATCGCCCCGGCTCCAAGAACGTGAAGCCAGATGCCCTTTCTCGCGTCTTTGATAATTCGGACAGGGCTCCTGCTCCCGAATTTATCATTCCCGCCGACCAAATTGTGGCTCCAGTTATTTGGGCCATTGAAGCTGCAGTACAGAGGGCGTTGCGCTCTGACCCAGGGCCTGGGGGGGGGTCCACCTCACTGTTTGTTCGTTCCGCTGAGGCTTAGGCCCCGTGTATTACGATGGGGTCACACTTCTCAATTAGTGGCTCATCCGGGCGTTCACCGCACTAAGGACTTTCTTTCTCGGCGGTTTTGGTGGCCCAGTTTGGAAAGGGATGTTCGGAGTTTTGTTGCGGCTTGTCCGGTGTGTGCCCGCAGTAAGGGTTCAAGTCTCCCACCCTCTGGGCTTTTGCGCCCTCTTCCCATTCCCAGCCGTCCTTGGAGTCACATCGCCCTCGACTTCGTCACCGGTTTGCCTATGTCACTGGGCAAATCGGTGATCTTAGTCGTGGTGGATCGCTTCTCCAAGGCAGCCCATTTTATTGCATTGTCGAAACTACCTTCAGCTTCTGAAACTGCGCAACTTATGATAGACCATGTTTTTCGGCTACACGGGTTGCCGTTGGATGTGGTTTCTGATCGCGGCCCTCAGTTCACGGCCAAATTCTGGCGCGCATTCTGTTCTCTGCTTGGTGCCTCGGTCAGTTTGTCGTCTGGCTTCCATCCTGAGACGAATGGACAGACCAACACACTAACCAGACGCTGGAGAACACTCTGCGTTGCCTGGCTGCCTCTAATCCCACTTCCTGGAGTACACACCTGGCCTGGGCTGACTATGCCCATAATACGTTGCGCAACGCGTCCACAGGGCTCTCGCCCTTTGAGGCTCAACTGGGGTATCAGCCCCCACTATTCCCTGAGCTGGAGAGGAATGTAGAGGTTCCCTCCATGGCATCCTTTATTCGGAGGTGTCGCTCGGTCTGGAAGCGGGTGCGTACTGCGCTTCAGCGCGCTGCTGCTAGACACAAGGTGGCAGCTGACAGACGACGTCGTCCAGCCCCCTCATTCAGGGTAGGGCAACGCGTGTGGCTCGCTACGCGTGATCTGCCGTTAAGGGTGGAGTCTCGCAAACTCGCGCCCCGGTTTATTGGGCCTTTTAAAATTATACGGCGCATTAATCCGGTTACGGTGAGATTACAGCTCCCCCGTGCTATGCGTATCCATCCCACTTTTCATGTCTCCCGTCTTAAGCCAGTCCTTATTAGCCCGCTGGCCTCCGCAGAGAAGCCACCGCCACCTCCTCGGATGATGGAGGGAGGTCCAGTGTACACTGTCCACCGTATTTTAGCCGAGAGACGGGTTGGGAGAGGTTTCCAATTTTTAGTAGATTGGGAGGGTTATGGCCCGGAGGAGCATTGTTGGGTTCCCTCCAGAAATATTCTGGACCCACAATTTATCAGGGATTTCCGGGGTCGCAGGCTTGAGGGATCGTCTGGGGTCGTCCCTTAGTGGGGGGGTCCTGTCATGGTTTCTCTGCCTGCTCTTCTCTCTTTGTCCACTTCCCTGGGGAGCGCTCATGTTGCGTCTCTTCTCTTTGTTTTCCTAGTCCGTTTCGTGTTTTGGTTTTCAGCTCAGTGTTTTCACCTGTTCCGTGTTTCCTGTCATTATTTAAACCTCACGTCATCGTTGTTTGACACTTCCATATTGCCTATCTTTTTGACAAGGAAAGCCGGTATTTTCTGACATTAAGCGTCGACCGTATCACCTCAACGTGTTGTGGTTCCACGGGACAAGGGTGCATATGTTCAAGAGTTTGTTAGAAACTTAGATTAGGTTAATCGTTTCTATCCTGTCTCTTTCTTTTCATCCCTGTCTTCTGTCTTTGACAGAGTGTCTTCTCCGTCTCTAATACCTCTTGTTTATGTGTTTCGGCTCCCTCGTTGTGAGCTATAGGGTTTTTCGTTGTTGTTTGATTTAATATATAGTTAAGAGTTTTTTCACCCTATTAGGGTCGCTTTGAGTTGTAGCGGTATCTCTCCTGGTGTGGAGAGTTATTATTTGTTTGTATATTGTTATTCCCTGTTTGCGGGGTTTCCCTCCCGCTCTGTGGTGTTCAGTTGAGCATTCTCTGAACCCCTACTGTCGCGTCTGGTCCTTCGTTCCCACGCTACCCCTGACACCTGACAGTCGTGAATGAGAGATAAATGATTGTGCAGTAGACCTGGTGCTGATCAGGATACACCGTGCACCATCAGTAGGCTAAATAACTTACCGATACCGTGATAATGAGTAAACCATAGATCGCAGGTAGAGGGTAGCTAGGGTAGCATTTAGCCTAACTGTCAGACACAAAGACACTGCTCGCACAAATGTTTAAATCTTACCGACTTTTAGGATTTTGATTCTAGCTTGCATTTCAATTTCATTTTCACAATTTTGTAAAGGTTTATCCTGCTAGGCCTATTTCCAAGGTTATTACCATGAAAATTAATAATCGTTTTCACAACGAATGCCTCACAAAAAAAGTTGGTGTTTAGCGGAATGTATCCTACAACACAACAGCATATGCTTTATGTATTGGGTTATAACAATAGGTGAATAAAAAAAATAAAAAAAAGTGAGTGATAGCCTATTAAAATCAAGGCTTACAAATTTATAAATAGAATGAGGTTATGCTACCGTAAGCTAGTTTATGGAATGTTGGATCGAGAAGGAAAAATCCACCCTTATAATAAAGAGGCAATGCAGTCAGAAAAACACTTACACTAGATCCAATTATAAGGGTCTTTATTTCTGCAGAACGACTACCCCTGCTGATAGAATCAACACCGTACTAAAACACCATCCTTCTATATGTACAAAGTTATCGGGTATTGTCTCAAAACAATGTGTCACTTGGGACTGAACATACTAGGTTTATTAGTTTGTAAATCTATGTACACACCAATGTGTACGATTCACCATTGCTGCTTGAAAAGACATTGTCTCTTTCACCTCAATTTTCAGTGTATCATTTTCTAATTGCCTCTGATCATCTCCTGTACTTGTGCATAGAATGTAAGAAGTGGAGTGGGTGCATGTCCCAAAAGGTGTGAATTTTTCTTCACTTGTAATGGTATGATCATTTTTGAGTAACCCGTCTTTTGTGACTTCCATTGTGGCCGAGGGAGAAAGGAAATGCTGCAACTTTAGTAGCATTCTGTTTCTGTCTCCTGCCCGTACTAAGATTTCCATGGTAGTAGTAAAATTGCGGCCACCAACCTGTCTGACCATCACAGTGTCATCTCCTGCGGCCTGGTGTCCCTTTGGCACATACTGTATGTTTTTCTGATAGCCACTCTGGCTAAAGTTTGAGAGACCCGGCCTGCTAAGAGATTGTTCACCACGGATTGTGTCAGATCAACAACATCTTGACCTCCTCTACAACATGCTTTACATGTTCAATTGTTCTTCAGCGGAGTCGTTTTGTTTAAAATTTTTGGATAGCCCCCAATGCAAACGTATACATGAAGATTGTTTTGTTTACGACAAAAACATTCGATTGAATATTACGCCGTTTATTTGGGTCATTGACCTGGCTCCTTCTACAGTAAGCCAAACAAAAATAGGAACCATTGGTTGGATTAACCATCATTGTTTACGCTGCTGGTACCCTATTGTTTTTGTTCTGATTCTTTTTTACATTTAAATAATTTTTTTCTCCCCTTTCACCTAAAATCCCCGTGAGCTGGTTTGGCCTAGAATCTCCAAACTTGGCGGGCTTGTTGGGATTGCCAAACACCTTGGATCCTCTATATTATGACACTGAATGAACACCTGGTGGCGCTGTAGTGCACATGACAAAATATTTACATTGACATGCCCACTGCTGACGCCCCGTTTCACCTAGAGTCACAAAATTTGTTATACAGGTCCCTTTGCTCAGGCCGAACAAATAAGCCTCTAGAACCCATAAAGTCAGCCATATTGGATTTTCCGCTAATTAGAATTATTTGTAAAACACTTAAAATGCTACTCCTCCTATAAAATTCAACTAATTTGCACGAAACTTGGTGTGTGCACTCAACTCAGGGGCCTTCCAATGCATTACTTTTCTAAGGCTTTGGTCACGAAATGGCCAAATGACAAGCCAATGGATTTTCAGTGGGTGTGGCTTATCACAAAAATGCTAATAATTCCAAAACCATTTGACAGAAAGTTATTAAACTTGGTAGGTCTACAGTAAAATCCGGACTTGAGGTCTGCAGTTTCAACCCAATCGAGCAATCTGGTGGTGCTATAGAGATCCAAATATAAGAAAATATTTTAAAATTCACTAAAAATCATTGTCCGACGCCCCGTTTGATCTAGAGTCAAAAAATTTGGTTGGTTGTAGCTTGGCCTAATTTTGATATAAATAATTTTAATGGCAGGCCTAGATTTTGCTAGTATTATTATAGACAGTGCTTTGTATGAGTGAGTAACTTTTTTGTACATTCGCATATTTGTATGTTAAAAACGTTTTTTGTTGAAATATCATTTTTGTTCTGACTGTGTTTATTATGAGTAACTGATAATGACAATGCATATAAATGTATTAACCATAAGATAATTAAATCTAGAGAGAGAGATGCATACATACGTATACACAAACACCCATGCATTCTGGCTAAAAGAAACTCATATGCCTGGATTCTATTATTTCCCCTTTATCATGAATTACAAATAAATTAAAGTTTTAGTCATATTTTTAAATGGATTACCATACTTGTTTTTAATGGGTTATTGTAGCCTACATAATAGACCTACTAATGGTGTGTAATGTCAGTAGATTATCTAGCTAACATAATTTTACAAACGTGCCTTTTGCAAGGTAGCTACAGTAGCCTATGAAGTTGTTAAAATATAGCCCTATGAACGCCACAGTGGTCTTATGTAGGCTACAATAACCCATTAAAAACAGGTACGGTAATCCATTTAAAAATATGACTAAAACTTAAATCTATTTGTAATTCAAGGTAAAGGGAAAATGACAGAATCCAGGCATATGTGGCTACGGTTACACTAGTTACTTCATGTGACTTCTGGAATCGGAATTCCAACATCCGATCACACCAGGTCAGATTTGCGTCCATACTTGACAGTTCAATGCGACCTCCTGTGATCAGATCGCAGTTTGGATTTCATTCCCCCGCGCAATATTTAAATACTAGCCATACACTTCCTGGAAAACGGCATCCGGTGTTCGTGAGGTTGTGCTTCTTTAATTCAGATTGCGTAGTCGAGGTTGGGCCTGCACAAGGCGTGCACTGATCAGATTCAGGAGGCAGCAGCGGAGGCGTGCTATTAATGCAAGCATTGCGTTTCTGGGTGCAACAGCTGTTTCGGTGGAGAGGAGGGTATGGATTCGTAGCCAGCACTGGTGGAACCATATTGGGCATGATTTCACGGATTCCGACTGGGTGCTCATTTTCCGTATGCAAAATCACACATTCAATCACATTTGTGAACAGCTACAGCCTCGTCTTTACCATCAGCGTACCACAGAACATTTCTGTGCAGCGCACTACTAGTCTCCGAGCCTATATATGGGCGTGTTTAAAGACATTTTTCCGGTGAAAGTCTGATTATGTCCAGGCTACAAGCAATTCCGATCTCAAAGTGTGCTAGGCCACCTCGCAAAGTGGTTTGGCAGATCCGATCCCAATGAGGACAAAATACGATTTGTGCGGGTCCAGACCTGTCACTTAATGCAGCCTAGCAATATCGGATGCCAGAAGTCGCATAGATTCAGATTCAGATTCAACTTTATTGTCATTATCCATGTACAGGTACAATGAATAGACAGTAGTAAGGGCCATCAATGACAGTAATTGTAAGAAAAATATAAGTCTATACAGTATGATACAGGATGATTAGTATGGGCATTATGTACAGCGGTATATTTAACAGTAAAAGTCTCCGGGGGAGTGACTGGGGTGGTCCGGAGGTAGGGCGGGGGGTTGGTATCTGGGGGGGGGTACAGGTATCCGGGGGGGGGGGGGGGGTCACCGGGGGGCAAAGGCAGGAAGTCACATTAAAGTGACTAGTGTAACCGTTGTCTGTTTCGTTTAGCCAGAATGCATGTGTGTTTGCGTATATGTATGCATCTCTCTCTCTGCATATAAATTATGAAGATAATGAAATCTATTGTCATTATCAGTTACTCATAACATAGATATGCTAGATATATGCTAGATATACTCATAACATATGATAGAAATCTACCTCCATAGATTAAAGGTGTGGCAAATTGCGACCGTGCCCCCGGGTGCCGTTAGGCATGTATTCCATTTATGAAAGCATTGTTCTGTGACACGACCGGGGGGACCCTTTTGAAGGAGGGGTGAGACACTGTGATCACTAAAAATAACATTGCTTCCACTAAGCACCATGGCCGCAGCAGAAAGAGTCATTGCTTGCAGCGTTTGACAGCAGGCAGACTTGCTCTGTGAAACTTGATCTAACTTATCTGCAAAGTAAGCAACAGGTCTCTGCTTTCCTCCATATTCCTGTGTGAGAACAGTGGCCATACAATGGTCTCTACATGTTACGTACAAAGAGAATGGTTTTTAATAGTTAGGAATTCCTAAAGCTGGCACCGCACACAATTGCCCCTTAGTTTTTTTAAAGGCTTGTTTGTGTTGTTCCATTCTAAAACTGCCGTCTGAGGGAGATTGCCCTTTAAAAATGCATAGAATGCTTTTGTCACCTGAGCATAGTTAGGAATAGTGCTTCTACAGTAATTAGCCAATCCTAAAACTTTTATTAATTTTTTAACAGTAGTAGGGCGACACATACGTCTGATTATGTAATTTCTCTGTTTCATAGTCTTAGTTTGGCCATGCGAAATGTCCACGCCAAGATACTGAACAGTAGACCGTGCCACTTGTGCCTTTGTGCGACTTAATTTATAGCCATTCTCAAAAAGTAAGTGTAATACCACTCTTAGAGTTTCCTCATGCTGTTCTAAGGTATCGCTACCCCTTAGGCATTTTATATTGTGTTATGGTTGAAACAATGTTTAAAAACCTTACTAACCTGACGTTAGTTTGAGGATATGTGACGGTTAAAAATGAAAGGTTATTAAACATTAGAATGGCAATGCTGCAGCTCAGTTAGACATGAAACATTGGAATGACGTCTCAAATTGATAGCCAGTAGGGGGAGACCAGGGCTGACTGGCTACAGGGATTGGGTGCCTCAGTACTTTTTACAACCACACTAGGGGGCGCTGTAACATAATCTTCATATCACATGTATACCCTCTTGTTTTGAACATCTCTATCATCTTCATCGCGGAGACGCAAAACTTTGAAGCGAGGATCATTTTTGTGTTATTCATAGATCAAAATAAATTTTCAGTATTGTGGGATGTTTAAATAAGGTAGGTGCATGTTGAGGATATCCATAAACACTTATTTATTTTAAGAGATTAGGGATATCTGCAACCAAAGCTTATTTTTGTGTTACTAGGTCAAGCCATGTGGGATGGTAGAGAGAGCAAAATGAGCTAAACAGGTTTGATGGGGCTGCTTGCCTCAGTCTTTGTGTGGCAGGTTGTCTCACTGTGACAACCAACCCCATTATAAGAAAAGGGTTAAGTTGTAAGATTTAGCTATGTAGAGATTAGGTTCTGCTTTCTTAAAGGAAGAAATAATGGTCCAACACTTCAAAAGAAAAACTGAAAGTGGCAATACACCTCCAGATATCATGCTGAGGGCTGTGAGGCAGGTGAAAGAGTATTAGAAACACAGCAAAAGAGTTAGCCCGCTACTGTAAGAAAATTAATGAAAAAGTTAGTGAAAGTAACATGCCATCAGAACAAGTAGGATATGCCAGGAATCGACAGCTCTTCAGTCCTGATCAAGAAAGGCAACTTTTATATACATTTTGAGATCTTCAGATATATATTATGGTTTTTCAACCACTGATGAAACAGCATCCCACTGTACTTTGTGTTTCCAAGGGTTCACTATAAAGAACACTTTGTCATCAATGGTCCACCAGGAAGCAGAGGAGGAGCCAACCCATCCGGATGGATGAAAGAAGAGCATTTTGTTGATTTTATGAAACACTTTGTAGTCCACACAAAGTCTTCAAAAGACAAGCCTTCGCTTCTTCTCCTCGACAATCACACCTCCGACCTGTCTATTTAAGGCATTGAGTATGCCAAAGAAAATGGTGTAATCCTTCTGTCATTCCCACCCCACTGCAGCCACAAACTACAGCCATTAGACAGGTCTATCTATGGGCCCTTGAAAAAACAAGTGAACTCTGCATGTGACTCGTGAATAGTGCAACATCTGGGGCAGACAACAATATATGATATCCCAGGAATTATTGCCGCTGCTTACCCACTAGCAGCATCAGGGTGACTGGGATCTACCCTTTTAATAAAAATGTCTTTGGTGAATCAGTTTGCTCCATCATTTGTGAGTGACCGGCCCACCCCAACTCCACCTGCCACCAGTACACAGCACCAGCACCACTCTGCCTTGTCCACAACTCCACCTGCCACCAGTGCGCAGCATCAGGACCAGCCAGTGCAGGCCGGGCGAGTCAAGAGCGAACAGAACTGGGAAAGAAGGGCAGTGTTGGCCTTTTTATAAACGTATTGCCAGGTGCGTATTTCGGTCGCAGAGTATCGCAATACAGTGCGGAAATCACAACTGGGACAATGTCCTACCTCACTTGCGTGGAGGAGGGGTTTCCTGTGGAATGTATGGAATTATAGTTCTATAGACCCTACATACAGTGGTTCTTGCCTAGCATAATTTGCACAATTAAATGATTAAATGTGTGATAATAATAGCTTGCTAAGTTTATTAAAAACATGAAGGCAACAATACATTTCTAGACAACTGCAGTCAGTACCAAGAGACAACAGGTGGGGACGTGACCGAACTAAGTCAAATGTTCATTGCATTTCAGTTCTTGAAAATTTAACCAATACTAAGCTACAGATGATCCTAAGCCAGACCGACATGTGAAAAGGGTCATTGTATTTGTCCCCAAATGACGAGTCTCACGTTCTCATGCCTGCCTGTCTACAGCCATAGAAGCTGCCTCTGCCTTCGTAATCACCACTGGCTGTCCACTCCAAATAAATCAGACTCCGTGACACCATTCCAGACCAACAAAGCCTCATCATGTCAACTTTTTTTTCTCTCTTTTTGATGTTTCTGGGACAGTGGTGACAAAGAGAAAAGCTCTTCTCATGCGCACTCTTTGTCCTAATGGCATTTTCACTGCCAATCATAACAGTGGGATACTTTCGCATTGACTATTGAATGTGGGCAAAGCCATGATGAGACTAACATCTGAGGGACTGCTTGCTAGTAGTGCAAAAGGGTTGGAGTAAACCATTGTTGGTAATAAAATGTCATTTGTATTTGTAATTTGCTATACGTTTCAATGATTATTGTAAACATTTACTTTAAGAATTAATCCCAAAAAATCTGTCAAGTCTACAGGAGACCACAACGTCCAAAAAAAAAAAAATGCCAGAAATGGCATCAGAAGTAAATAGAATATGCCAACATTTAAAATAAACAATAAAAACAAATAAGTACATTCTGTTTCCAAATAAAACTGTTATATTTCAGTGGCTGGACGACAAGCCAGTTATTATTTACTACACAAAATATTATGATACAAATGAAAGGGAGGAAAAAAACGCAAGATACATGCTGTCTATACGATATAGATATTTTATAGATATTTTGCCTCATTATTAGGCCCACCAGTTTGTCTCCCCTTGTTTCTCACATGGTAATTCAGTCCTCCGCCAGCTAGAGGTAGCAAAAGCCTCTTTGTTCTTATACAATTATCCTATTTGCACCACCACAATCATCTAAGTTGATAATGCAATTGACAGTAATTAAGCACAGACAATGATTGACAGCGATCTTTACAAGCGACACTCGTGTTAAATTCAGTTTGATTACTTAGGACCAGGGCATACATTACATGGCGTTTTTCGAGACCCGCACCAGCCCTCGCAACGTGCACTGCCGTACCCGCCCCGCAACCCGCACATATAACCCATTACTTCTGCAACCCGACCCAACGATACAAGACCCACAACCGCATATGTAAAAATAACCATGTAATAAATTAGTCACTAAACCTACCCCAGATAGCAAAGAAACATTGAATCAATGTTGAATTAACATAAGATTGAGCATTGATTCAATGTTGATCTCTGATGTTGATTCTGCGTCCAGGTGCTCATCGAGTTTACGTTGAATCAATGCATTGAAATAATGTTGAAACAATGTTGATGTTAACAATGGAAATCAATGTAACTGATGTGAATTATCAATTTATTATCAATGTAATCTATCATAGCTAATGATAGCTGCTAAAATTAATAATTAAAAAATGCAAATATTGATTTTAAACCCCTGCTTAATGGACACAATACATGCAATAGCTAGCTATATTTTCATGCTGAAAAACGAAAGTTGAAGTGTCTCGTCTAAAAATAATGTTTGTTTACTGTTCGGTTGCGGTGTGAGCTGCCATGATGATGTGATGTCAAGTTCTTCCTAGTCGGGAGGTCGGGGTTGATTTCTCGACCCCTGATTTCCGACATGGAACTCTTAGTTGAAAGGGTGTTTCCTACATTTAGTCGGATATCGGGATTCCTAGTTGGAAATTAATAAACAAATGCAGCATTAGCATCAACCACAAATACATTTTGCTGTTAAGTCTCATTTTGTTTATTTTCCTACATCACCCTCGTCGTAACTAGAACTTTGAACTTATACATATATATTGAACTTATACTTTGAACTTAAATAAATTCACTTAACACGTAACATACACATACTGTAGCTATATACGAGCATAGCCTGTAGGCTACAGCAGCGACTGCAGAAATAATTACAATACAGGCATTTAGCAGACGCTCTTATCCAGAGTGACTTACACAACTTTTTTTTGCATTTTTTACATGATATTATCCATTTATACAGCTGGATATATACAGGTGCAGCTCAAAAAATTAGAATATCGTGAAAAAGTTCAATATTTTTTGTCACTCATTTCAGAAAGTGAAACTCATATATTATATAGATTCATTACACATAGAGTGAAATATTTCAAGCCTTTATTTCTTGTAATTTTGATGATTATGGCTTACAGCTAATGAAAACCCAAATTCAGTGTCTCAGAAAATTAGAATATTTTGCTTTAACATATTTTTAAAGTATCATATTTAATATTTGGTCGCATATCCTTTGCATGCTGTTACTTCCTGAAGTCTGTGACCAATCAACATCAAAAGACTCTCAATATCTTATTTTCAGATACTGTTACAAGCGATACTATAACCTCTCTGCATTTGAACTGATCTCTATGAGAATTGGGGGGTAAGACTAGATTCAGCTGTAAATTACGCTGGTACAGTATGGAACACATGACGGGCGAAATGGCTGTAAGTCATCAAGGGTCTAAGGTATCAAACGAGCCCCAAACCATCACTCTGCGGCCAGATATGGAGTAGATGTGGATGGATCCCTTTAAGGGTTGTTTCTCCTGACTTTTTTCTCCATAGAGTTCTATAGGAAAATGAGTCAGGAGAAATAACCCTTGCAGTGATCCATCCACATCTACTCCATATCTGGCAACAGAGTGATGGTTTGGGGCTCGTTCGATAGCTCAGACCCTTGATGACTTACAGCCATTTAGCCAGCCATGTGTTCCATACTTTACCAGTGTAATTTACAGCTGAATCTAGTCTCACCCCCCAATTCATGGTTTGTGCTATTGTTGAACTGTGTACTCAAGATAGTCAAGTTTATAATAGTTAGAATAGAATTGTATTAGAGCTGATTTACCCAGTTCACTTTGAACTG
Organism: Ilyophis sp. 1 JC-2022; assembly: GCA_022702515.1. NCBI lineage: Eukaryota > Metazoa > Chordata > Actinopteri > Anguilliformes > Synaphobranchidae > Ilyophis > Ilyophis sp. 1 JC-2022. Next base: position 109,299,722 of record CM040395.1, read on the forward strand.
CATTGTGTTCATTACTAGGGATAGCTGCTACTGTATGGGAAGAATGTGCTTTCTTATCTGTTCTGTAGTTACTTCGATGACCTTTCTGTATGCACTTACTGTACGTCGCTTTGGATAAAAGCGTCTGCTAAATGAATGTAATGTAATGTAATGTAATTCCCATAGAGATCAGTTCAAATGCAGAGAGGTTATAGTATCGCTTGTAACAGTACCTGAAAATAAGATATCGAGAGTCTTTTGATGTTGATTGGTCACAGACTTCAGGAAGTAACAGCATGCAAAGGATATGCGACCAAATATTAAATATGATACTTTAAAAATATGTTAAAGCAAAATATTCAAATTTTCTGAGACACTGAATTTTGGGTTTCATTAGCTGTAAGCCATAAACATCAAAATTACAAGAAATAAAGGCTTGAAATATTTCACTCTATGTGTAATGAATCTATATAATATATGAGTTTCACTTTCTGAAATGAGTGACAAAGAATATTGAACTTTTTCACGATATTCTAATTTTTTTAGCTGCACCTGTACTGTTAAGTACCTTGCTCAATGGTACAATGGCAGTGTCCTACCTGGGAATCGAACCTGCAACCTTTCGGTCACAAGGCCTCTTCCTTAACCATTATACTACACTGCCGAAAATGAAAGTGCACCTGAATCAATGTTATTCATTAGTATGATGACTTTGGTTGTTATTGTTATATTGATACAATGTTTCAATTTCAACCTAATACATCGGTGACCATTACCATCAGAAAGTGAATGTTGATTCGACCATTGAAAATTGGTTGATGACCGATACAGATGCTTGTAACACAATATCAATGTTGATTCAATACTTCCTTGCTATCTGGGACATATTTAGGTTTTCACTGTTTTTCAATAACGTTGACAATTCATGTATAATGGTGCTTGTATTAAACACATATCACATCTGAGATAAACGCTATATTAGAGCAGAGATGTTGTGAGCTGTGCCATGCCATGTCTCGCAGTGTTATGATGCATGACGTGCTCGTGTAAGCTAAATATGTGCAAATTCTATGCAGAGCAACTGATCATTATATCATGGATTTCTGTTTGTTCAATTACAACTCTTGTCAGATGTTGTGAAAATCAGCTGAATTGCGCAGTCTGTGCAGATCTGATCTACATGAACACGTCGTAGGTAAACAAATGGATGCCAACATGCAGTGCCAATAGCTTAGCTTAGCTTTAATTTGCTTGACAAGGTCTGTTGATAATATGCAATAAACAGAAGACAAATCAATAACCAGACATTGCATCGTAGGCTAATTGGAAATTCCATTCTGGATGGACCAACTGTTGGCAATTTCGTTATTGACAGACTAGCTAACAGCCACGTTTACACAAACGTGGCAGCAAATAACGGTAGCTAGCTGTGCTAAAACAAACGTTAATGACACTTTTTACCAGACTGATATCTTTAAAGTCAGGCTGGTTGATGCAACACCATTTAAGCAAACACTTTTCGGCACTTTTTACAAGCAGCGAACCCATTGACTTGGTTATTTTCACCATCTATGATTACACCAAAAGCCCCCCAGACATTGGACTTCGCTTTTGGAGAAAAATTGTCGGCAATCTGATATTCTCCACTTGCTATTTTTGCCTTCAGCTCATCAGCCATTTAAATTTTGAGTGCACTGCAGCAGCTTCAACGCTTCCGGGCTAACGACTGCTGACAGCCGGATATGATTGATGAGGTGAGAGGATAAAAAAAAAAATAATAACACGTAGTAAATTATATTTTAAAATGTTATTATTCCACACCCGCGACCCGCCCGCACTTTCTTTGTTTTACCTGCACCTGAACCCGAAAATAAAAACAAGACAAAATATCACCCACTAACGACATTTTTGCGGGTCATCCGCGGGTATCCGACCAGATGCAGGACTCTGCCACATGGCCATGGCCGTCAGTGCACTGCTATTTGTTCGTGATGCATTTATAACATTTGCAATTCTTTAGGCCACTATAGTTTGGTGGCTGTGACCCATGGACGTATTTACCAGTGTTATGGAAACATTTTCTTCCTTTGTGTTGTTACTAGCCTATTGGGTTTGTCGCACGGTCATATCACCCATTAACAGAAGTGACCACAGCTGACAACTCATGTAAGCAAACTTATCCTTCATTGATCTGTCGAAAACTCTCTTTCCGTGCCCAGGGCATCAGCTATGAAGTAATTGATTCCACTTACTGCAAGATAACTGTGACAGAACAAGGTGGTTTGCACCCAACATGCACGACTCGGAAACGTGGAATATAATAAATAACCCGCAAGGGTCTATATTAGTAGGAGCGTTCAAGTTCGTAATCAATATCCAAGCAATGGTCCTACACAGGAAATCGCAGAAAACATAAACAAATGTGCACAAACAAGTGGGATCATGACAGTACCCCCCCCCCCTTAAGGACTAACTCCTGGCGGTCCCTTGATCTTGTCGGGATGGGCTCGATGGAAGTCCCTAATGAGGGCCGGATAAAGGATTAAACTGGGGGCAACCCAACTGCGTTCCTCCGGCCCGTATCCCTTCCAGTCCACCAGATACTGGAAGCCGCGCCCTCTGCGGCGAATGTTTTTCTACATTGTAGGCAGGATGATTATCAATAATACGAGGGGGAGGGGGGGCAGGGTCGGGAGGGCACAAGGGGTGCTTAGAGACATGGGAAACATGGGAAACATGGAAAGTGGGGTGAATATTCAAAGAAGTGGGGAGTGACAGTTTAACAGCAGAGGGGTTGATGATGGAGTCAATCTTGAAGGGGCCAATGAATCGGGGTTGGAGCTTGCGTGACATGGATTGAAGGGGAATGTCCTTAGTGGAGAGCCACACCTCGTCGCCACACCTCGGTTTGTAAGCCGGTGCCGGTCTACGGTGGCGATCTGCATAGGACTGATTTCGGTCCGCAGTGCACAAGAGCGTGGCGCGGGCATCCTTCCAGACCTTGAGGCAGCGCGAGGGTGGGAACTGCAATCTCTGCCTCTTGGTCCGGAAATAGTGGCGTAAGGTATCCTAATGAGATCTCGAACTGAGATTTTCCAGTGGCGCCGCAAGGTAAAGCATTGTGGGCATACTCTACCCAGGTGAGCATCTTGCTCTAGGAAGAAGGGTTCTTTGTGGACACACACCGTAAAACAGCTCCCAGGTCTTGATTGGACCTTTCAGTTTGCCCGTTGGACTGCGGATGGTATCCAGACGTCAGGCTCACCGTGGCTCTCAGCGCAGAACAGAAAGCTTTCCACAGCTGCAAAATTAATTGGGGTCCACGGTCTGACACGATGTCTGCAGGGATGCCATGAATCCTGAAGACCTCTTTAACAAGGACTTCAGCTGTCTCTTGGGGCGGAGGGTAATCCAGGCAGGGGAATGAAATGGGCAGCCTTGCTGAAACGGTCCACAACCGTAAGAATGGTGGTATTGCTATCAGAAGCCCCGTAGCAAAGTCTACTCCGATGTGGCTCCAAGGTCGGCTGGGCACAGGTAGTGGTTGGAGTAGACCCACCATCACCATGTGACGCCTTGTTTCTGGCACAGGTGGTACAGGCCTTGATAAAGTTTCTGGTGTCAGAAGCCATGGCGCTCCACCAGAACTTCCTCTTCAGAACCACCATGGTGCGGGTAAAGCCTGGATGGCACGAGAGCAATGAGGAGTGCGCCCATTGCAGAACCTGTGTCCGAGCTGCTGTAGGGACATACAGGCGGGTACTATGGTTGGCTCCGGGGTCAGGCTCGTTTTGTAGGGCACTCTCGATAGCGGTCTGGAGGTAGGCTAAGTTCTTGTGGTCTGTCCAAACGATAAATGGCACTTTGGACCCCCCGAGCCAGTGTCTCCGCTCCTCCAATGCCATTTTGACGGCGATCAGTTTGCGGTTGCTAACGTCGTAATTCTTTTCCACAGGGGAAGGTTTGCGCAAGAAGAAAGCACAAGGGTGTAGACGGCCGTCGGTAGGAGAAACTTGGGAAAGTACTGCTCCCACCCCAGAGTCAGAGGTGTCGGTCTCTATCACAAACTGGCGGGTGGGGTCTGGGTGGATGAGGATGGGTGCAGAGGAGAATAGCGTCTTGATCTTTTGGAATGCCCCCTCAGCTTCAGGGCTCCAGCGAAAAGCTATGGCAGATGACGTGAGTTTGGTGAGTGGGGTGATGACTTGGCTGTAGCTGCGAATTAATCTTCTGTAGAAGTTGGCCTGAATATATGTCTCCATAGCCTCTCTCTCCGGCTTGGAAGCGTTGTAGAGACGGCTAGACGGGAGCGTGGAACAGGGTAGCAGCTCGTTAGCACAGTCATATAGTCGGTGTGGAGGAAAGGTCTGGGCCTGGGTCTTACTGAAAACAACCCCGAGGTTATAGCAGGTAGTGGGAACGGTCTTCAGGGAGGGTGGGAGGACTTGGGATGAGGTACTGGCACCCTCAGCAGGTGTAGGAGCGGATTTCAGGCAGGCTTGGTGACACTCACGGCTCCAAGCTTGTATTTTGCTAGTGTTCCAGTCGATAGTGGGGTTGTGTTTCTGTAACCAGTTGGCTTTCTTCTGAACACCCCTCTTCCAACGAGGGGGCTCTGTTCCTCTGGCCAAATCCTCTTACACACACAACACTGCCTGATTCCTCATCCTCAATGCTGCCCCCGACTGATTGAGTCAGTAAGTTGGATGGGGGGGTCCTAGTCATGCTCCTGCACCTGAACTCCAGGGCCACGCAGTCTTAGCTCGGTACGATGGACATTTCTTGGGGGTTTTGAAGAGTCGACTGGGGCCACTGAATAAACTGGATCTTATGCCTCCCAGTAAAGTGGCGATTCCAAACATATACTAACTAGCCCGGCTATAATGCACTGTCCTTCACTGGAGGCCCTGCATACTTGCGCCGAGATTCTGCTGCCAGCTCCAACTGTCTCCCAGTCTGTCCATAAGCCATCTGCAGCCACTGTTGATGCTCCTGCGTCCACTCATTCATGTCACCCTGGAATTGATCTTCCTCATCCTTCCCCAGCATGAGGGGAACACATGGAGCTTGCCCAAACAAGAGAAAATAGGGAGAGTATCCTGTACTTTGATGTTCAGTGGTGTTGTATGCATAGACTACCTCCGGTAGATACTCTACCCATCTCCTCTTCTTTTCAGGGGGAAGGGTGCGAAGTAGGTTGTGAAGCGTTCTGTTAAAGGGGCGGCTGTGGCTCAGGAGGTAGAGCGGGTCGTCCACTGATCGCAGGGTTGGCGGTTCGATCCCCAGCTCCTCCTGTCCACATGTCGAAGTGTCCTTGGGCAAGACACTGAACCCCAAATTGCTCCCAATGAGCAGGCTAGCACCTTACATGGCAGCTGCCGCCATTGGTGTATGAATGTGTGTGTGAACGGGTGAGTGAGAGGCCATTGTAAAGCGCTTTGGATAAAGGCGCTATATAAGTGCAGTCCATTTACCATTTAAAGCGTTCGCACTGCCCGTTGCCCTGGGGGTGGTATGGAGTGGTTCTACTTTTTCTCATGCTATACAACTTACACAAGGACTGAACCACTTCAGCTTCAAAGCATTTACCTTGATCAGAGTGAACCCAGGCAGGAACCCCGTCGGGCTGAATCCAATGTTTCACCAAGCATTTGGCCACAGTAACAGCATGTTAGTCACAGGTAGGGACGGCCACCATGAACTTTGACAAAAACATCTGTAAGAATTAAGACATTTTCACACCCATCAAAGGAGGGCTCCAGGACAGTAGAATCCATTGCTACCACCTCCAAGGGCCTACACGCTAACAAGCTTCCCATGGATGTCACTATCTCAGGCTATGGAGCCTTGGATACAATGCACCTTTCGCAGAACTTACAGTACTTCTCCACATCGCTGTATATGCCCGGGCCAGTAACGACTGCAGACTATCTTGAAGGTACTGTCGACACCCTGGTGTCCATGTCCTTCGTGCATTCGAGCAAAATACATAGAGCGTCAACTGGATAGAGCGTCAACAGCTGCATTCAGTTGGCTTGGGTCATACAGAATCTGGAAATCAAACTGTGTGAGTTCAGACACCCAATGCTGCTCTACGGCACCTAACTTAACCATCTTTAGATGGCTCAATGTATTGTCTGTCAATATAGTGAACTTATTCCCGATCAAATATTCACGGAACTTGTCCGTAACAGCCCACTTCAATCCAAGCAGTTCAAGTTTCATTACGCTATAGTTCTCCATATTCCGCTCCGTAGGTCGAAGGCCCTGGCTGGCGTAGGCTACAGGTGTCATGGATCGCGGTTATCGAGTTCCTCGCTTTTTATCGCAAGGTTATTTGTGTTCTCCTTATTTTCCCTATCCACTACGGATTATTGTCCATCTTAGTGGTGTTCGTTGGAACACTTTATGAGCCCTCATCTGTCGCACCTGGAGCTCCAATATTTCCTCTGTGTCTCTGGGCATAGAGATCCCCTACAACAGGTCTTCTCTGCTCATCAACCTCTTGGGACAAGACAGCGCCTAAGCCCTGGTAGCTGGCATCGATTTCTAGAACAAAAGGTTTGGTGAAATCAGCATAGGCTAGCACAAGTGCGGAGATTAGCTTCTGCTTCAACGTCTCAAAGGCATGCTCACAAGCTGAACTCCAGTGCTGGCGAATCAGGTGAGCAGGAAAATATTTTTTGTTAGTCTTTGATAGCCCAAGTGCAGATAGGGCATGAAGGTGTGCAGCCAAACTTGCAAAGTTTTTCACAAATCTTCTGTAGAAGCTTGCAAAGCCCAAGAAAGATTTCAGCTCAGAAAGGTTCTGGGGCCACCGCCATTCCGGCACAGCACAGATCTTCTCAGGATCAGTAGAAACCCCATTGGCAGAGATGACATGACTAAGGTAGGCTACTTGAGGCTTAAAGAAAAAACTTTTACTTAGCTTAAAGTGCTCAAAACGAGACAGGACAAGGTCATGGTGTTGCTCGAAAGTTGAAGAGAAGACCACCACGTTATCTAAATACAGCAACAGGGACTGAAATCGCTGGTCTCCTAAAATTTTTTCCACCAATCTCTGGAAGGTACTGGGTGCATTGCACAGACCAAAGGTCATCGGATAAAATTTATATAGGCCAAATGGTGTGCAAAAACCTGTTTTGGGCCTGTCCTTCTCAACCACTTCCACCTGGTTAGAACCGCTAGCTAAGTCCAGCGTTGAAAACCACCTGGCGTTACTCAAGGAATCTAAGAACTCTTCAATGCGTGGGAGAGGGAACGCATCGTTCCTCGTTTTAGCATTCAATTGCCTATAATCCACGCACATCCTCATTGAGCCATCCTTCTTCTGAACAATCACTAAGGGGGAGGAATAAGGACTACTGCTTTCCCTGATCACACCCTGTTCCAAAAGCTGCTTAATGTGTTATTTTACCTCCTCATACTGGCTAGGGGGTATCCTTCTATACTGTTGGCTAACAGGAGCATCATCTGTAACAGGAATTCCATGCTGAATGACACTAGTACATCCTAAGTCATTATCTGACTTTGCAAAGACATATGAATATTTACAGTGTAACTGCTTCGCTTGTCTTGTTTGCGCCTCTGAAAGACCTGCAAATTGCAGGTGTACTACCTCAGGTGGGGTAACTCATCTAGATGAGTGATGCTCCAAGAGTACAACCTGCTCTTCCTGAGGGCCTACTTTCTCAAATACCACCTGCAGGTCGCACCACCTGAAACAACCTCTGCTTGGTGAAGGGAAGCAAGGCGTGTGTGAGGTTTTAGATTCACAGCAGTAGTGCCTACATTGACTACAGGTACAACTAAGTGCCCAGTATGGATTCGTACCAAGGCATTAGAAACTAATAGCCCCCCAGGTAGAATACCATTGTCCCTCCCTAAGGCCTCTACTAAAACTAAAGACGCTGGAGGAATTTGATTTGCAACCACTATAGCTGGAATAAGACCCTGCCGGTACTTCTGTTGTGAAAAAATATAGATTATTAATTATTTATATATCATTACAAACCATTGTATGGCCTACTATATGAAACAATTGCGTCAATAAGAAGATGATTTTCTGTGTTAGTGTGTCTTGCAAACAAACTGCTCTAAAAGCCAAAATGTGCACACATCACACATCTGTGGCCTTACAGTCAAGGACACACACTCATGCCGGAAAGCAAGCTCATTATTTTTATCGGCATTTGTCAATGGATGACTGTCCCAAGCTAGGTAGTTGTATCTGGTGCTCAATTAAACCGGAATAAAATACGTCACACAGTATGATCTCATCTTCGACACATTTAAATCAAGGACACACACACACACACACAGGAAAATACAAGAGAAAAACTCGCTCTCAGCAAAAACAGCTATATTGCAAAGCACATTCTAACAGAATGTGCGCATGACTAATTTTCCCAGAGACCGCTTTAGTTATTCATATATATATACATTCATATATTCATACATCAGACTGATGAAGGATATGCATACTTATCTCGAAAATGAGGTAATGGACCCATTCACACACACACAACATACAGGCAACCAGATGAACACACACACCTCTTTTGTTTCTAGCCCATCTGAAAAGATAAAGTGACTCCCTAGCATTCCTTGGGGCCTGCTCATTGAAACGTCTAGCACCCTAGCCTTGGAAATGTGTGTGTGTGCAGTTCGAGAACTAATAGAGTTTATTATATCAAAAAAAAACATTTCTCTTCTTCTTTACAAACATTAGTATTAAGGTTTATATTAGTACAAAATAATCTTTTTTATTATAGAGAAAATGTTAACTTGCATTCCATAACGCACCCACACATAAACTGTAGACTGTGGAAATAAGATTAGAAAAATCTTACAGTTAGTATTATTTAACCCATTAGATCATTGTATTATTATGCATTGAACTACTATTGTCAAACCATGGCCAGGCCGTTTCTGATATAATTAAATCATGGCATTTCATCAAAACTACCATATAAATAAGGGTCATATGTAATGATTAATTAAAACCAGCATCATATGTAATGCTTAATTAAAACCAGCAGAGGCCGATGTTGACCATGAAAAATATCTCCTAGGGGGCGGAGCCCAACTTTTAGGCCCACACACGGTGGGGTTGAGAAAAGCATAAAAGGGGGGGTTATCTGAACTTTCATGGCTGCAGCTGCAGCTGTTATGTTTTGTTTCTGTCATTAACGGACCTGTTTTACGTCTCGTGGGAGAGCATGAAATTGAACGACTTAGACTGGACCATGTGATTGAGAGTGTTTTTAACATATGTATGCTTAGCCGATCAGCCTGGGTATGTATATTTATTTATCTTTTTACAATAAAACAAGTTATATCAGACTCTGGAATGTAGTGTCTATTTAGAAGAAAGTTTGAATTACGTGTAGTGAATTGGTCCTGACCCCTCCCGACAGGGCGGTGAAAGGATCATTTTATTTATTACACTACACTTCACATGGAACCGTGGTTGTAGCAAAGGCTATACTGTCTGCTGGAACAAATTGCTCATTTTGACACACTTCAAATGCAGCCCTCCACCCTAGGTCACACTGACTAATGGACAAGTGGCTGGGCAGAGCCATCATGGGGAAGCAGTAACTCATGCCTATAAGGCTCGGGACTGCTTGGTTGCATATTTTAGTGTCATAGTTTATGGGGTCCTTTACAACCAATACCAACTCTCCCTGGTATGGTTTTACCTAAGGCCTCAATGTCTATCTCAAAGCAACCAAGATATGCGATTGTAATACCATTTGCCGCCTTCAAAGCGAACCATTTACAGTCTTCCAGTTCTTTATGCCCCTTTGACTGAAAATGTTGGTAGAAAAAGGACTCTGTAACCGTGGTGACCATAGAGCCAGTGTCTAAAAGACACTGTACCTATACTCCCCCCATTACAACCTGAACTATGGGGCTCTGCCCCACATGACATTCATGAATGTCCTCTTTACAAAGACTACCTGAGCCAAACTCTGTCCCACCTGTGGTTTGGTTTCCCTGCTGCTCTGATACATGGGCAGTCCTGCCACTGGCACCTGAGGGTGTATTCCCCTGCAATATCGTAATCCTCCCCCCATTGAAGTGCCTCATTACGGATATCAAAAAAAAGAATATGAGGATTCTGACTAATTGACTTTCTAAGATTTCTGCGAAGGGCAGGATCACGAACGTTCTCTGCAAATTGATCACGTAGGGCAAAATCACTACACCAGGAGTCTTTGATATTGCAATAATGAATCTCTTCTATGATGGCCATAAGCATGAGAATATGATGGCCAGAGCATGAGAATATTCACAAACTGACTCCCCTTCTCTTAGTCTTCTGTCAAAAAATTGTTTCTGCAATTTAGTGATCGACTGAGGCTGTCCATATATCTCATATCTCATAGATCAGATGAGTTAGCTTATGAGCGTCCTCTGATTTTACTGCTGCTGGTGAGAGTCCTCTAATTTAAAAAAAATTCTGTTTTGGTTCTTGTCTATGTATTTTTTTACAGGCTTATTTTGTTTTGGTTAGACCAAAGTCTTAGCCTCAGCTGCTCTGATGCACTTTGTACGCAGCGTCTGATGCATAGGCTTGCATAAGCTGGGTAGGACTGTGGGAAACTGAGTCAGCACTCATTGGCTTGCAGCACTGTGAATCACAGGAGTGTGTGCGTAATTCCGGTACGACGTGATGCAGTGGTTTTATCAGTCCGCCGGGAAGTTGTGCACACTAATCGGTAGCCGGCGAATGCTGCGAATCCATCAAGAACAATGAGTGTTTCGGACCAAGAGCTTACTGCTGGATTGAAAAAAGTTTTTGAAGTTCACAAAATTTATTTGGTGCGATAGACTGTAGAAAGAATATCGACAAAGTGACTGTGACATTAACCATTGATGTTCCATGGGTTTGTGACCAGCATTTTGGAGCTGTAAAAATGCTGCCATGTTGTACAAAAATTGGTGCCACTTCATATTTTGACTGCATTTGGTACCATTGACGTTCATAAAAAAACGGGCCTCAAAAACCTTTGCTGAAAAGAGCATAGCAGTGACATATAGAAGTGAGCTAAGTCAGCGCTATTCAACTCCATCTCCTGCGGGCCACAGAGCCTGCTCCAACCAAAATATTTACGACCATAATGTGGCCCACAGGATCTGGAATCGAGTAGCCCTGGTGTAAGTGTAACAGATAGAGAAGTAAACAAACAACAGAACTTAGTAAAAACTAATATTCAATATTCAAATGAGTAATCTATGCTTCGTATTAAGTAACAAGGTATTACACAAATAAGGATGTATTTGATGCTGATTGCATTAATTCTAACACCATCTCTAGTGAGATCGGTTGGGTAGTACCACCAGGCCAGTAGGGGGCGTTTGAGCTCCAATAGGGGAAGTGCGCAGCTCTCTCTTCATTCAATACAAACGCAATGTGAAGAGAGTCTTTGTCTGAGTCTCTTTACTCATATATCCCCTTTTCAGGTATGAATCCCCCCTTCTAAAAGTTGTTCAAGGTGATGCACTTACTTAGTAATGATATACAGTTGTTAGAGAAACGTTTGTTCGTCGAATATGTTAAAGTTTTCACCAAGTAATTGCTAATTTACTGAACGAGTGTATCCGAGCTAGCTAAGCGGAGAAAAGCTAACAGTACTGTAGCTCGCGGTAGCATCGTCACAACAGAGAAAAGACCGCGTTTGTGCCCGGTGTATATTAAACAGAATATTAAACTGAGGATTGTTATCGGTATAATGCTAAAGTAAAGTTATAATGCTTCTCTTTGAGATACGAACGGTAAAGCAACGTTCTTTGTATAATGCTAAAGTTATAATGCTTTCACTTTGTGATGCAAACGGTAAAGCAACTTTCTTTGTATAATGCTAAAGCTATAATGCTTTCACTTTGTAATGCTGAAGTTAAACTATTTTCTCTGTTCAATACTGAAGCTAAAGTCACAGAATGCTAAAGGTAGAATTGTTTTCTCCATATAACGCTAAGGTTAAAGCAGCGTTCTCTGTCATTCTGAAGCTAGAATTCGGTGTGGTCGCCATGTTTAAAGTGGAAATGTGTTGGTGTTTTATTGAACAACGAACTACTGCACTGTTGAGAATATATATATTGAGTATACACTGTGGAATTTGTATGTAATTACGAGCATCCTTGAATTAGTATTCCAGTTTGGATTTAAAACTATGTCGGGAATAAGCGAATATGAATGTAACTGAGTAACATTGTTCAACTTCCCGGGTGATGGATATTCCAATGTGGATCAGAATAACCCAATTAAATTAAATAATTTATTGATCCAGTAATACAGTGCTATAAACATAAGGAAACCAAAGAAACATGGTATTTGTTGTACTTGTTTATTACTATTCATTCAATACAAACGCAATGTGAAGAGAGCCTGTGTCTGAGTCTCTGCTCATATATCCCCTTTTCAGGGCTTTTACATAAGGAGTGGTGAGCCCACAAACTAGGGTTACCTGTCTTTCGTCCCTTTTAACCCTTTCAACCCTTTCCAGCCGGACCGCTCTAATTTCGGATTAATTGTTCCGATGGTGTGACGTTTAATATCTCTGCCGTCCAATCACGGATTTTTTGTGTGAAAAATGCTCATTAAAGATGACAAAATAAGCTACAATGACATCTAACTGGTTGGTGAGCTTAGTGGGCGGCGATTTCTTGCTTGACCGCTATATAAAAGCGCCCGTAAAACACGGAAATCTCCATTTGCCTCACCGCGGAGGAAGCTACCACATCGGACAAGAGACCATCGTTTGAAGACTTGACGGCGACTGAAGAAACCCCAATAAGTTAGGTAGGTAAAAAAGCATTTAAAGATAATAATTAACCATAAATATTACTTCAGAAACGGTTTTATTTTGAATAAAATCACGTTTTTGTACCGCAGACTTTCTCAGATTATCATTTAGAATTCGAACAAAAACATGAACATTCGTGTAAAAGCTATCACGTTTGCTTCGTGTTATTCTTCCCCCAACTCGTTTCGAGATGAAATTGTGAAAAAGTCTGTCATATAATGAATAAGTGAAGTGATAACGTTAGATATTTTTCGTATTTAGTGTAGACTTTGATAACTAAATAATAGCTAACTAAAGCTAAAACCAGTAACGTTAGTCTAGCAGCGAGCTGTGTCTCGGCGCGAACACAAGTCCTTTGTTTTGGTAACTTTTAACGTTAGCTCTTCTGTCAGTCTGGCTAGCTTTCTAAAAGTTGAATAGTTGAGTTATACTCAACGATTAGTCTTATCAATAGCAAGTACTAATTATCTAGCTAGTGTTTTAACATAACGTTATGCCTAAATCTGAAGGTAACTAATTGCCCTGTCTAAAATGGAGAAGGGAACTGAACGGCAAAGTTTTTTTTTTTTTTTTTTTTTTTGGACTCACGTTTCTGACATGAGTAAGATAAGCCTGTTTAGACACATATGACAAAAATACATCATCCAGTTGAGCCAATGTCACTGATGATTTATGTCTGTTCATTCAAAACGTTATTTTACATTGATGGACATTATGCCAAGTAATCTAACTTGTGATATTGTTGAGCTTTTTATCTAACGTTATTCTGGAGCATAAAGTGTTTTCTGTAAAATGTCATTCTCACGATACAGCTCTTTAATGACTCAGAAATGGTTCTATATGTTATGGATTAATGAAATGGCAACTGATAATATTATTTATCTATTACAGTGATGGATGGACATTATGCTTGTGTCCAGAATAGCTATTTTATCTATTCCTGACATAAGCATAAATCGTTTGCTGTAAAGATGTTATTATTGTAAGTATACAGCCCTTCAATGACTCAGAAGTGGTTTTATATGATATGTTATGGATTAATGAAATGGTAAATGATTACATATTTATGTATTGCAGCAAAGGATGGACATTTAGCCATCTGATACAGTCCCTGAAGAGAAGGAGGGTGCTGAGGGTCATTGCAGAGCACGACATGCACTTAGTTATCTTCTTGATTCTTGAATATATTTAAGGTATTTATGCTTGACCATAGATTTGTCTGCTGTACCTGTACTAATACATTAATGATTTTACTGTAAATAAATCCAATGTATTAATTTTACAGGCATCTAAACCGATATTTGCCATGGGTTGTATCTTGTTTTTATTTGTTTTGCAATGTTATCCATTTACTTAGTTCGTCCATTCACTATGTTAAACATTTGTTAACATTCCTCCCACAGTCCAAAAACATGCAGGTTAGGCTAATTGGAGACTCTAAATTGCCCATAGGTATGAATGAGTGAGTGAATGGTGTGAGTGCTCTGTGATGGATTGGCGGCCTGTCCAGGGTGTATTCCTGCCTCTCGCCCAATGCATGCTGGGATAGGCTCCAGCACCCCCGTACCCTGAATAGGAATAAGCGGGTTGATGGATGATGATGATATATATATATATATATACATACATACATACACATACTCAAGTGGCCGATTAGGATAATGGATAAGTGGTAATGTGAAATGTCAATGAACCTAAAATTCTAATAAAAATAGCCTTTTCCCATACATCACTAAGTGGTTATAACTTTTGAGCAGTATAAGATACATCTCTTCTGATTTGTACTCTATATCACTTACAAAATAGTGAAGATACCACACAGTTTGTCTCCCTCGATCTTGAACATGAAATGTTTAAAAACCTAGGTTTCTCATGGAGAATAGCCATTTAGAAAGTTTTGTATGATTATTTATTTTGTGAATTGTTTTAGTAATTGATGATACTGTGTTAAAGTAAGCATATTATTGTATATTAATGGATATGAATGGAAAGCTCCAGTTATCCTGTTTAAAATGGTATATTATCTTTAGGGGTGTGACATAATATGATCACACCTCAAACAGTTTTCCATACGCACGTCATATTTTCAATGAACCTAACATTCTAAAGCGTTTTTTTAGCCTTTTCTTACCCATCACTGAAGCGGTTAGAACTTTTGAGCAGTAGAAGATACATCTCTTCTGATTTGTACTCTATATCACTTACAAAATAGTGAAGATACCACACAGTTTGTCTCCCTCGATCTTGAACATGAAATGTTTAAAAACCTAGGTTTCGCATGGAGAATAGCCATTTAGAAAGTTTTGTATGATTATTTATTTTGTGAATTGTTTCAATAATTGATGATATTGTGTTAAAGTAAGCATATTATTGTATATTAATGGATATATATGGAAAGCCCCAGTTATCCTGTTTAAAATCGTATTTTAAGGTTAGTTGTGATGTAATATGATCAATCCGTAAACATTTTTGCATATGCACATCATATTGTCAATAAACCAACATTCTAAAGCGTTTTTTAACCCTTTTCGCACCCATAACTGAAGTGATTATAACTTTTGAACGGTAGATGATAGCTCTATTCTGATTTTTATTATATTTCACTCACAAAATGGTGAAGATACCATGCACTCTAGGTTTTCCTATATCTTAAACATGAAATGGGTAAAAATGTAGGTTTCTCATTAGAAAATAGCCATTTAGAACATTTTTGAACATTTTATAAATTTAGTTGTTGAATGTCTTTCCATAATTGATGATATTGCCATTAAGTAATCCTATTGTTTTTTATATCAATTGAAAGCCCCAGTTATCCTGTTTACAATGGTAAATAAAGTTTAGGTATCTGATGTAATATTATCACACCACAAACATTTTTGCAACGCATGTTAATAAATAGAATGGAATAGAATGTTCACAAAATATTCGCTTAGGCTGGAAAGGGTTAAATGGGTTTGGAAAAAGCTACTGAATTTTCCTAACAGCTAAGAGGTTCTGCTCACTAGTGAGCTAGCTCACAACGGGTGAGTATCCATGAGTCCGATGAGCTCTGTTTCAGCTCCTGGTAGAACAATGAATCTTTATGAACACTAAACCAAATTCAGTAGTTAGCTCGCTAACCCCTCAATCTCATTTCGTAATACACCCCCTAGATTAGGGCATGAATCTTGAGGCGCAGATTCTAGCTTTAATTATAGGTCTTGCTTTCAGTTCATAGCTAGACAGGTAGGTGGCAGGCCAGGTGTACTCGGCAGGCCACGTTGGGCGCTCTGTTTTCCTCATGCAGTGCGCAAAGACCGCACACTGTTTGCAAGTGATAAAAACTGAACTGAACGGAACTGAATCTGTCCTTGCGGAAATTAAAAACTTGCAAGCTAACAGCTAAATATGTAGCAGGAGCCACAAAGGCAAAGATGCGGTGGCGCCGTGGCTTCGTTGGTTAAAGTGCCTGTCTAGTAAACAGGAGATCCTGGGTTCGAATCCTAGCGGTGCCTCTTGTTCTGCCCCCGTTGTGCTTTTCTCAATGCTTGACTACTTCCTTGGTGGAATCGATGAGTCCGATGAGCTCTGTTTCAGAACGTTGAATCGTCATGCAGACTAAACTGATTGCATTCTAACCGGTAACTTACTCAATTCTCCTTATTGTGCTCATGCCATGAATGGAGACCAGTGTTTTCAGGACTATTATTCTACTAAGTGTCCTTATATGAAGTAGTACTGAGAGAGCAAAAACAACCTCCATATTATCCTCATTTTGACAAAGGTACAAGGGTGTAGTACAATTGTTCTTGTTAACAAAGTACACGTCCCTTCAGTAGAGTAGATGTAGGGAATTATGTCTGCTTTACACCCAGAGGGTCCTGAGTTCAAGCACTAGTGGAATCAACTTTTTGTTAATCAAAGCCCGCTCGTCTTTTACGCTCATTGCAAGATAGCACGTGTCATCAAGCGAATTCCTGTTAATTACCGAAAACCTTTAAACAATTGACCGGATGTGCACGGCAAACAGGGTTCGAACCTGCGCTGGGAAATACCATTGGATTTCAAGTACAACACCGTAACCACTCGGCCATCGCAGCTCTACAGCCCAGAAAAAAGCCCAAAAAATAGAAATCTAAGACCATAAACGCATGACCTCAAACCACAAAAATGCCATAAGGTAGTCTCTATACAGGTATATACTGTATAAGTCTAGTGATCCTCCACAACGGAGTTGAGTGTTGTCCAAATCCATCTCAGTTCTGAATGCGCCTCTACATTTGACGTCATTTATATCAACTCCCCTCCCTTCAAAAATTCCCACCGAACGATTAGTTTCGCTCGCGTACACGTCATATCGCGGAAGCTAGTTTTGCTTTAACTCCCGTCTCATGAAGTACCAAACTTTTTTTAGAAAAATATCGGGGAGCGGTCAAGCTTTGTTGGTAGCAATCATAGAAAGAACTGTTCTGACAGAAATCCAGCACCATACACTGTGTTCATACACTCAAATTTTGCATTCTAAAACCAGCATTTTGTGTTCAAAACAAAGTGACTTATGACATAAACCAATCGAAGAGATAGGCCAGTTCAGGTCGAGAACCAACAATCTTTGATAGACACCAATTTCTGGCATAAATTTACACAACACTGTCCTAGTTTATGCATTCTTTATATGTTTCTATTTTCTTAATTTTTCCATGGCTATAGGGCCAGAGAAGATAGTTTGTCATTATTAATTTCTAACTTTTTTCTCAACAGGGATCTTGATAAGTGGCTGGGATCTTACTTTAATTCCATTAAAGATGATTGCCATTGCCTTCACAATCATTAAGGTCATGATACAAAGTAGGGGTGGGACAATGCACCGGTGCATCGCGGTGCATCGATCCGAATGTGTAAATACAACTGCATCGATCTGTAAGATTCGAATCGATAAGCATCGATTAATATCGCATTTTAAATGAATGTGCACATGTATTCATTTATTCAAAAATTATTTAAAATATATATTTCTAAGACACGACTACTTTTAAAACTGTTTTGACCAGCTTCAATCCATGTTTCTGCTCCAACCCCCACATAAGCGTGAGTTGAAAGTCGGGACAGGCGGGAATCAAGCGACTATGAGACGGACAGATCTGAGCGAAATGGCTAGCTGCGTGCTCGCTGAGTGCGACAAAAGAGACAGAAACTTACAGAACTTGCGATGTTCCGAACAGAAAATCAGTGGTATGGAAGCATTTCGGGTTTAGAAAGAAGGAGGGTGTACTTGACAAAACCGCTGCAATATGCAAGATCTGCCAAGTAGAAATGAGATACACAGGCAACACCGCAAACATGATAAACCATTTGAGCCGACGATACACAATTAACGTGAAGGACAGCAAGCGCGTTAGCAAGCTAAACTCGGGAGTCATTGACACTTCCCCTGAGTTTCCTGGAGAAATTGCCAAACAGTTCTATTTTTTTGTATAATTGTTTTTATTAGTTTTTATACACATACCGTGTCCAGACAGTTAATTGTAAAGTGCTTTCTGATATTTAAATTTAAACCATTTTCTATTCAAAATCAAGTAGACGTTCGAGACAAACTAAAATAGTAAGACTATTTCCAATGTCTTACGTTTAATTAATTATTACTACGTTAACTGTCCGATTCACTTAATGAATGTCGTGGAACCTAGATACACCATACCATGCAGAAAACATTTTAGTGAAAAATGTATACCTGCTCTGTATGAAGAGGTGAAGAAAACTGTTCGACTGTCCTTCCAAAACGCTACGAGAGTAGCTTTAACTACGGATGGATGGGCATCTTGCTCCACCGAAGTTCTAGAATCTAGATCGTACTAAGATTTAGGAAAGTACTATGCATGACACTAACCTATAGGCTATTTCATTTTTCTTGCCCCAGTTTAGTAATTGTCATACATTTTGCCATTTTCATTTTGTAAATAAAGGAACTGTATTAGGGTACCATGTCTGACACTGTTTGAAAAACAATAACCTAAATAGGGCAACTTTAGAAAATACACTGTTAGTCATGTTTATTGCTGCATTATTTGCTGCAGACAGCTGCAAAATGTATGGCATGCCTTAACAATAAACATAATGCTGTGAACTTGGTGTAAGGTTCTAATTGAATATTTAATTACTGCTGAATGTATCGGTATCAAATCACATTAGCATGCGTATTACTTTTTTAAAAGTATCTAAATTAATCGAACCGAATCGAATCGAATCGAATCGTGGTCAAACGTAAGATATTATGATGCATCGAACCTTTGCCTAAAGAATCGGAAACGAATCGAATCGTTATGAGATTGAATCGTCCCACCCCTAATACAAAGGTAACTTTTTGAGGCAGAGAACTTGTTTTGTGTGTTGTAATTCCATAGAACTTTTGTCAAAAGTCAGCCTCCCCGTCGGGGAATCGAACCATGGTCTCCCGCGTGACAGGCAGGGATACTCATCACTATACTAACAAGGAGTGAACATGAAGTACCCTTCACTGTAGGCCAGAAAAAATAGAACATATAAACACATCACTATCTTGGAAGGTTTTGAAGTCTCAGGCCATTTTCTAGCCTAGGGCATGTGACAGGCAACGACTGAATATGATCCCTTCACCCCTTTGAGGGCGCATATTTGAGTCAACTTTGTCAAAAAGCTTTTGAGTGGGCGACTTTTTCTCACAAATGGGGGCACTGAAATTCCCCGGATGAAACCCTTATTTTCGTGGTTCAGGAGCACTAATCCGACAATTTCAGGAAGTAAACTGGATGTAAAAACTACAACTTGTAGTACAAGACATAGAGCGTTTATGCATGTCTATGGTACAAGAGCGGGACAAATTACAAACTACTTCTTCACTAGTCTGGAAAGAGTGTTGCTGGATTTCCTTCGCACACTGGTTGCAAAGTGAGGGGAGAGGGCACGTAGTAGACGGGGGTCTGAGTGGACAGGGGGCAGGAAACATTACATTACATTACATTACATTCATTTAGCAGACGCTTTTATCCAAAGCGACGTACAGTAAGTGCATACAGAAAGGTCATCAAAGTAACTACAGAACAGATAAGAAAGCACATTCTTCCCATACAGTAGCAGCTATCCCTAGTAATGAACACAATGCAGTTCACAGTGAACTGGGTAAATCAGCTCTAATACAATTCTATTCTAAATATTATAAACTTGAATACCTTGAATACACAGTTCAACAAGAACACATACCATGAGGTCCTAGATAAGTATTAGTCCAGGTGGAGTCTGAAAAGGTGCGTTTTCAGGCCACGACGGAAAGTAGGCAGGGAGTTACAGTAGTCCAGGCGTGAGGTGACCATGGTCTGGACCAAAAGCTGGGTGGAATAGGTGGTCAGGTACGGTCGAATCCTCCTGATGTTGTACAGGAGGAACCTGCAGGACCGTGCCGTCGCCCTGATATGGTCTTTGAAGTTCAGCTGGTCGTCCAGGGCCACCCCTAGGTTCTTTGCCAAGCGGGAGGCAGCCGCCATGGTCCCGTCAACGGTGATGGAGAGGTCAAGTAGCGGGGAGGTTTTGTGTGGCATGAAGAGGAGCTCTGTCTTGTCAAGGTTTAGCTTCAGGTGATGGGTAGTCATCCACTCAGAGATGTCAGCCAGACAAGCAGATATCCTCTCCTTCACCTGTTGGGTAGAGGGAGGGAAAGAGAGGAAGAGTTGAGTATCATCAGCATAACTATGGTATGAGAAGCCATGTGAATTGATTACTGAACCAAGAGATTTTGTATAAATGGAGAACAGCAGAGGACCCAGTACAGATCCCTGCGGGACTCCTGTAGACAGGGGATGGGGTGCAGAGACAGAACCCTTCCAAGAGACTTGGTAGGATCTATCAGTGAGGTACGATACAAACCAGGAGAGGGCAGTCCCAGAAATGCTCATCTCAGAAAGTGTGGGAATCAGGAGTTTGTGGTTGACCGTGTTGAACGCTGCAGACAGGTCAAGTAGAATCAGGACAGAGGAGAGGGATGAGGCTCTGGCAGTGGAGAGCGCCTCAGTCACGGCCAGGAGAGCAGTTTCTGTGGAATGTTCGGTTCTGAAGCCGAACTGATGGGGGTCAAGCAGGTTGTTCTGGTGGAGAAAAACAGACAGTTGGTTATGGACAGCTCGTTTCAGAGTTTTGGACAGGAAGGGCAAGAGAGATACAGGACGGTAGTTCCTTACATCAGAGGGGTCCAAGCTAGGTTTTTTTAGGAGTGAGGATACACATGGCCACAGGTTAGGGAGGTGTTGATAATAGTGGACAGATATGGAACGAGCTCAGCAGATATTGACTGGAGGACTGCTGATGGGATGGGGTCCAGAGGACAGGTGGTTGCGCGATGGTGCGTCACGAGTTGGAGCACATCTGCGTCCTCCAGAGTCTTGAAGGACGACAGCGTGGCGATAGGTTCGGTATGGGGGATGTGGGGTGTCATCTGAGGTGTGAAGGAGTTGCGGATCATGGCCACCTTCCCCTCAAAGTGGGTCAGGAAGTCATCTGCAGAGAGGGAGGAGGGTGAAGGGGGTGGAGCGGGGGTAAGCAGGGAGGAGAAGGTGGAAAAGAGTTTCCGTGGATTAGACACACATGAATTAATTTTAGTCTGAAAAAAAAAAGTCTTAGCCGATGTAGTTGCAGCTGTGAAGGCTGCCAGCAGAGTGTGATAGGACACCAGGTCATCTGGGGATCTGGATTTCCTCCATTTTCTCTCAGCGCCTCGCAGCATGGTTCTGTTGGATCTGAGAGAATCAGTCAGCCACGGGGAAGGGGGTGATGGTCGAGCTGGTTTGGAGACAAGAGGACAAAGTGAGTTGAGAGACTGAGAGAGGCAGGAGTTAAACATAGAGGTGGCAACATCAACATGCATATTAGCAAAAGACGCAGGAGGAGGAAGTATAGAGAGAGGAGTGCGAGAGGGTGCGGAGATTTCTCCTGAACATAACAGTGGGTGGGTCGTTAGTAGGGTTGAGGGAGAGTGGGAGGGAAAGAGAATGAAATAAAGAAATGGTCCGATACGTGGAGCGGGGTCACCGTGAGTTCAGATGTGGCGCAGCTCCTGGTGAGTACAAGGTCTAGTTAGTTACCAGCCTTGTGGGTGGCAGGCGATGGGGATTGAGTGAGAGCGAAGGACTGGAAGAGTGAGGCGACACTGGATAGCTGGGAACTCTGGATGGAGGTTGAAGTCTCCCAGTAGGATTACAGGGGTGCCATCCTCAGAGAAGGAGCTCAGGAGAGTGTCCAGTTCATCCAGGAA